>OX578283.1:19130926-19780926 GCA_951217055.1 Gerris lacustris
TACTCCAAATCAAAGAGGTAACTTATTAAGTGACAAAATGTTTATAAATTAAAATTAATCAAAAGTGTTTTATTTTTGATTCATTGTTTTGAAAACCAGAAGTAACTTACTAAAGATTAAATAATGTTTTCTAGGTGTAGAATCTAAAATTCCAAAGTTGAATTATGCCAAATCACTATTAAGAAACGTTCATTTAGAATCCACCATTGGGGACTGGGCTGTTGAGCTTTAAATTAGATCCCGTCCATTCAGAATCCACCTTTTAGGACTGGGCTGTTCAGCTTTAAATTAGAACCCGTCCATTCAGAATCCACCATTTGAGACTGGGCTGTTCAGCTTTAAATTAAAACCCGTCCATTCAGAATCCACAATTTGGGACTGGGCTGTTCAGCTTTAAATTAAAACCCGTCCATTCAGAATCCACAATTTGGGACTGGGCTGTTCAGGTTTAAATTAAAACCCGTCAATTCAGAATCCACCATTTGGGACTGGGCTGTTCAGCTTTAAATTAGAACCCGTCCATTCAGAATCCACCATCATTTGAAACTGGGCTGTTCAGCTTTAAATTAGAATCCGTCAATTCAGAATCCACCATTTGGGACTGGGCTGTTCAGCTTTAAATTAGAACCCGTCCATTCAGAATCCACCATTTGGGACTGGGCTGTTCAGCTTTAAATTAGAACCTGTCCATTCAGAATCCACCATTTGGGACTGGGCTGTTCAGCTTTAAATTAGAACCTGTCCATTCAGAATCCACCATTTGGGACTGGGCTGTTCCGCTTTACATTAGAATAGAACTAACTTCCTGGAGAAGCCGACTAATAAACTAATTACGACAAATTGAGTTTCATTGAAAGAAAAGTGCAGTTAATTACAACTAAATTAGACCCCTAAGAATTTCATAAGAACGTTCACTATCTAACTCTTGTTTTATTATTACGTTACCTTAGTCAGTGCAGGTGATGACAATTTCTCAAACATGTATTAATTAATAATAGCTACAGTTACATGGTGTATTGAAAACGATCTGAATACAGTATCTTAACTTTGTATTGAAAACAGCATCTTTCCATGCAAACACACAGTATTTAATCTAGTGCATCTCAAGGTCAATACTCCAAAAGTTTGGTACTGTATCATATTGAACACACATTCAGTTACATATAAACACCTGACTGTATTGAGATCGTATTAGAGCATGCGTAGGTTTATGTTTCTCTAGGTAACCTGACACATCCCCCGTACAAACATAACCTTCTTTCACAGCCATCATAATATCACGCATAATTATCAGTTGTTTTTTTAATTTCGTCACAACTGTCTCCAAATATTTGCAAATACCAACTCAAAACGGTCATTTAAACTGACCAGTTGAAAACCGTAACAGTATTGAGATCTTTTTCAATATACCATAATAAACCTAGCTAATATGTAGTATATTTATGGCAATATCGCTTTAATTTTTCAGAAGGAGAATGGAGGAGACACGGGAAATATGTTCCAGCTCCCACTTCCACAAGAACCCAAATCACTGCCAAGTTATGTTTGAGGCCATCAACAAAATGAGACAAAATGTTCAGGTATGTGACCATTTATTTATCAGTGAACTGTAGAGTTGACGAGAAGCTTTACCACCTTCTTATAAGTTAGTGTGAAAAAGATCACGCCAAATAAACGAATCTGAAGAATCTAACATTAGGAAAGAAATGTCTTTACTCCAAGTCAGGACTCTCATGAAAAGCCGATCCCCAATCTTTTAAAGAGTTTATTTCAAGGAGGACACATAAACTTCAAAGAATATTTTACTCTTTTGATCAGCAGTCCGTTACTGACTAAATAAAGGAGGTCCAAACGTTCCGACATTTCCATTCTTTGCTTCCTTCAATATCTTTCCTCAAAGAACCTTTTTAACTCTTAAGACCCGTTTTTGTCCCATCCTCTAAGTTATTGATTTTTAAAAAGCTTTTTCTTCTTCTTCTTTGGCATTGACTACTTATTAGCCACACAGCCAAAGCTTTTCTTACCTTGGGACGACTTTTTTACACTTTTCTGAAAGCAAGATTATCTTACATAGAAATAAACAATCCTATAGTTCGTTATGGAGTGGGAGCTATCGTTTCTCATGTCTTATATTTAGTTTTATTCACTATTTTTTAATTAAATAAGTTGTTTGATGAATATGTTTAAATTAATTGTCTTATAGATGACAGATGTAACTCTAAAAGTTGGTGATGTGTATATTCAAGCGCACAGAGTTGTTTTGGCCTCAACCAGCCCATACTTTTACGCCATGTTCAACGGTAATTAATAAAATATTATTTGAATTAAATGGTATCCGTTACTTTTTATTATTGTAAAATAGTATATGATAACGTTGAAAAAGATAATATCATATGTTTTTAGGGTACTTGTTGATTAGGAACCCTCTCTAAAAGTTAGAGGTGGTTTATCTAACCACCTCTACTTTTCTTTATTACTCTACATCTCTTACTTTTAGAGAGGACTCCTAATTAACAAGTACATATCGATTTTAGCAACAATAGACTTTCCTTTTATTACATAGTAATTTTAGTAAAGTATTTTAGTATTACCACCTACTTTTACACCTGAATTCACTTAAGTACTCGTATCATAGATATACATTTTTTTTTTTTTTTAGATGATATGGCTGAAAAGCAGTGTAAGGAAGTGGAATTACATGAAATCGATGTTGTGGCCTTACAGCTTCTTGTAGACTATGCTTATACAGGAGGCATCCTTATTACCGAGGATAATGTTCAGGTAATCTCTTCTTCTTCCTTATACATTTACATTATATTTTTTTTAATATAAGATTATTTATTAAAAAGAAGAAATTATAAGCACACATTTCTTATTATTAGTTTTGATAACTTATACCGTATTCCTTCGAATATAAAACCCACTTTTTCCCCCGTTTTTGCATCGAGAAAATTGGGATGCGTCTTATTGCGAGATGCGACCTATAATCGATGGATTCAAGCGTAACAGATCAAAATAGCATTTCCTTCCTAACGTTGTGATTAATAGTAACCTATTTTCTTCGAATTTCTCGTTGAAGTAACGTCGGGATCGTGTTTTTTTTCTTTTTATTTTCAATTCTCTGAATTTTGCCGGGCCCTCCTTTTTTACTTTTCCTCACTACCTATAGTAGGAAAAGTACTGTTTTCACCAACATTTTTTTTTTTTCGAGACTATCCGTTTTGGCTGTTTTTAAGACCTCCTGAGTGGTTTTCAGCATGACGTCTGTATGTATGTATGTGTGTGTGTGTGTTATCAGCGCCCAAGAAGTTTAAACTTAGAAAGTTTAAACGGCAGAAAAATCAGTCCTTACCTGTAGTGGTGCCGCCCGGAAAATCACTTTTTCCTCCATTTTGAACCCAGTTTGCTGAGTCAGCAAAAATTTAAAAAAATCGTAATAAATCGAAAACGGTCCTGATCGAGTTGCAATTTGGCACGAATGTACCTCTCTGTATGCGAAACAAGCCCACCAAATTTCATTTTAATATTGGGCGCCATTTTGAAGTTATCAATTTTGAATTTTTATACTTTGACGGTTAATAATACCGAAAGTTGACATATAGCATATCGTTGGAACCGGAAAAAATGAAGGAACAAATATAAAAAAACTCGATGAAATTCTATTAATTAGTTTAAAAGTTATAAGTGAATATAATTATTTATTAGTGCGATAATTTTTATGACGTCAAAGTTTGTTTACATCTGTCAAACTACCACCAAACTTCGAATAATTAAATCACTTTAGTGGCCTCTGAAGTGAGGAAAAGTTCCGAGGTACCCCGTACCCGATTTTTTTTTTGATTAATTTTTAGGAATTTTCACATGAGATGTTGGGTAGAGGATTTTTGGGTCTTCTATTGTACCTAGGTATTTCTTATTAGCTCAGTTCTCGTTCTATTCTTGCTCTGTTCTTTCTCTGTTGTATTCTCGGTGTCGTCCATATAGTGATGTCGAGGAAAGAAATAAAAGTTTGTTATAAAGCTGGTGATAAAGGAAAGTGATTTTACTTGCGGAACGCAATAGAACGTTAATCGAACTGCAGAAAACAGTTTAATCTTGGTGATTGTAATGTGCGACGTTGGTGCAAATTAGGTAAACTTTTTACTTGCGGTTAAATCGAGAAAAGACTTCTCTTGACCAAAAAACCTATTAGACGATTAACAATTAGACTTCTTTGATATCTTTTCAAAACTAACTTTGCTACTTATCTGCCATCTTCTGGCTTATATCTAAATAAAGACGTCTAAACAAGTTGATAAAAATGATAACGGGAGATTTTTCCTTCTAAACAGGGTTCTTATATTCGATGCATTAATATTTTTCCCAGATTTTTGTTCGAAAATCGGGATTCGTCTTATATTCGAGGCAATACGACAGTAATATTATTAGTTTTTACTATATTGACAGCTCAACAATCTCAATACGTTTTTCCAAGTCCTATAGAAATTCACTGGTGGCTGTGCATTCTGTAAAGATTCTTAAACAGGAGCTTTTAAATAACTCATATTTAATATATCACAAAGTAATAATAAAAGCTATTGACATAAGTAAACATGTCAAAGTCAACTCCTTTACATCCTCCCTCGAAGCACTGAGCTTCCCGCTTGCTACCAATCCGGCTTCCTCCGGATACGTCCACTACGTCTAGGCAGTTGACGTTCTGGCTCCAAGCTTGCCTCTTCTTCTTCCCGGGTAGATGGTAATGGCCGTAGATGACTTCTATTTCTTCTAAAGCAGCTTCCCTCCGTGGTATTCACAATATATATGACCTGGGTTCTTCACATTTCTCTTTTACAACTCCCTCTCTAGCTTTATCCGTAATCCAGACCCTTTTACCCTCTTCTAAAGGTATCAAAGGTCGGGCTCCATGTCTTTTATTATAAAACTGTGTATTTTTAAAACGGGATTTTTGGAACTCTTCTTGTACCTTTTCGCTGTTGAGTAGTTTAGGCCGCAGATTTCGTTCTAATGTCGGAATCATATCTCTTAATTTCCTTCCCATTAATAGCTCTGCTGGTCATAGACCATATTCCAACTCACTATTTCGATAGGACAACAGAGAAAGATCTAACTCCTCTACTCCCGCATTTCCCATAATTATTTTGACAATTTGGAAAGCCATCGACAAAAGCCAGTCCCTGTGAACTCAATCTTGATTTTTATTATGTCTCCCATGTAATGCTAAAGCATACATCCATTTACTTCTATACAAGAGCAAATATAATGGGGTTTCAGAAAAAAACAGATTTGTAATCTGTCTCACTAAAGAAGACTTAATTCATTTACTTAAGGGTATGTAAATATGTCTGTTAATGAGTGCTCTTAAACATGCTAAAATGAAACGTAAAAGGTTGAAAAAGGTTTTAGAGACCTTACCTTTTATCAGATGAGCGTTTTTTATTCATTCAATAGTAATTGTGTTTCTTAAATCCACTTAGATTTTTTTTTAAATCTAAATCTTTTTAAAAATGGTTCAACAACTTTAAATAACTCTCAAAAGGAGAAAATTATGTTAATAATCATTTTCAGGTTTCGTTGTTTCATTTGTTTCATAAAGCTTTGAAATACTAAGGTTTAATTATGTTTTTTACATTCAAAATGTCTTAGTCTTTGGATATTTTCACGTTCCTATAATGCACTTTTTCCACTTTATTTTTAAATTGAATTGAATGTTAAGTCCAGCATTAATTAAAGCCCTGCTGATAAGAAAGTAACATATAATTAAAAAATACTTTTTAATCTGAATAACATAAAATATATATTAGTCCTAGAATGACCGTTCTTTCTCATCTAGTCCAGATGAGAAAGAACCGTATAAATGAGATAGCGTACAAAAAAGTGTGTGACTAACATCAAGCTAGAATTTTGTGTATAAGTAAATCTTTTGGTGCAATAGACATTAAATAAAAAACAAATCGGTGGTGAGCGGTCATATCCCGCCCTTTTTGGTGGGCAATATGATTTTCATGATCCTGAGAATGAACTTAGTTAGTAGACCAAAAATCAAGTTGATGGTGGTTTGTCACTTATAGGTTAATTAGTCAAATATTATTCCAAATCATTGAGGTCACCTATAAGTGACAAACTACCATCAACTTGATTTTTGGTCTACCAACTAATTTCGTACTCAGAATCATGAAAATCACACTGACCACCGAAACGGGACATGGACCGCTCTCCACCGATTTGTTTTTTCCAAATACCTATTGCCAAGCAGGTATTTTCCCGCAGACGAACTTAGCCAACCAGGTATTCTTAAATGGCACCAAAAGATTTACTTACACACAAAATTCTAGCTTGATGTTAGTCAGACACTTTTTTTCACGCTATCTCCTGGACTAATCCATAACTATTTTAATAGCAGACTTAACTAATAAACCAGACTATGTTAATATATATAAACTAATTAATTTTGGTGCAACCTTCCAAGAGTCCTTCACACAACTTTATTTATTAATTGATGTCATTGATTTATTAGTTTATATTAGCTTCTTTTGTAAATAGTGTTGTTATTTTATAGGTTTTACTGCCAGCTTCTAGTTTACTTCAAATGTCTTCCGTTAGAGAAGCTTGCTGTGAATTCCTTCTGAAGCAGCTTCATCCATCCAACTGTTTAGGAATAAGAAGTTTCGCCGGTAATTACTTATGTTGTTACATTTTACAAATTTATCTTACCTAATTATTCCTTTTGCTTTTGCTTAGATTTACATTTATTTATAAATTATAAATTCTTTTAAGATGCTCATTCGTGCGGTGAGTTACATACAAGATCACATAAATATGCTCTACAAAATTTCCAAGAAGTTATGAATACTGAAGAATTTTTACTGCTTCCATTTACACAGGTAATTTTTTTTTAACACAATTTATTTCTTATTTTATTATGAAATGATTTATGACAATGGAACTCTCATCAACAAATTTTATTAGAATATTACAATTTTTGCATGAGGCTTAACATATTAATTAAGACTATTATAATTATTTATTGTACTATGAAAAGTAATATTTATTTCAGAGGAATCTTGTAACTTTAATGTTAATTACTAATGCTATGAACAAAATAAATTTAATTTTTTCTAATTCAGACTTTATTGATCCCTTGTTATTTAATAGAAGAAATGTGGTTCAAAATTGGTCAACAGGTATAATAAAACTATCTGTTTCAATACATCCTAGCTAAATTTTGACCTTCTCTTAGGTCATCTTCACGTCTATAACATAATTGAAGACAAGGTTTTACTATTCTACCACAATGCTGAACAAGGTTATTACTTACATTTATTATTCTAGCATTGTAATTGAATATAGTAAAACCTAGTCTTTAATTATGTTATGGGCTTAAACATGACCTAAGAGAAGGTCGAAATATAGCCTGGACGTATTGAAGGAGATAACTTTATTATCCTTGTTGACCTATTTTGAACCACATTTACTTTTTTTGTTTATCCCAAGATTCTTTAATAGAAATAATATTAAATTTAATGTTTATTATCAATTCAGTGAAAATTAGAGCTTTAATGAATTTCAATGAACTTTTTTTTAAATAAATGTTTTTGCTCCTCTCTGCTGTTTGGTTTCTTGCAGACCAATTTGCGAACCTTTTTTTGTTCGTCATGTTAATATCGATATTTAAGCTTTTTCCTAAAAATGTGCTCCATCAAAGTAAATTTTTATTAAATGTTCACTCAATTGTTATTTCATATCTTTCTTTTCTATTTTCATTATTTATAAATAATTCTAATGGTCATAAATTCAATAATTTATACAAATTAAAATAGTTATTTTTCTGAATGCTCAAGCATTAAGCGCACAAGAAACTTACATAGAATTTTACATAGAACATTTACATAGAAAAATTTACATAGTGCTTAATAGCAAATTCTTATTACTAATCCGCCGTCATAGGAATATAGGAAAAAATAATCAATATAGAACTGAGAAAAGATAATAGAATAGTGGCTTTCAAAATTATTTATATTATTTAATCAGAATTACAAGAATCATCTTGCAGAATTTCGTGACACAACAACCCACTGACATCTTGCTACACATATACATTAAACAACACAGGTATTTGTATAAGTATATACCGACGACAGTTTCCTCATGTTCTAGAAAACGCTGGGAAGTTTTTTAAAGCACGCTGTTTGTTAAATGCATGTCTTTCTGTTTTTGTTTCCTTTGTCTCTTGGATATAGGTAGAAGAATTGATATCGAACAATCAGCTAAATATTGCATCTGAAGAGAAGGTGTTTACAGCTGTTCTCAACTGGGTCAAGCATTGCATGAATGATAGGGTTCAACATGTTGCAAAGGTACTTATCAACATTTTACTTACGTGTTCTAGAACTTAGCATAATGTGATATAACATGATAACATGTTTACTTTCTTAATTGTTGGTTGAACACCAAACCTGTTAAAATTTTATTTATTTAATAGCAGTTGCTTTTACTGAATTCAGTACTTTTGATTTATCTATTAATCTATGCTGTCAGTTGCGTGGAACATATCTAACATGTTTTCTTTAAGAATCGATCCCAGAGATTTTGGTTACAACTTTGAATTAATTCTAAATAGAAATGTTGTTGTAAACCTATAACAATAGTTATTTACGCATCTAGGGAGTTAAGTAAGCCTTTATTCCCTAGCGAATAAGTTGGTTCTTGAGGCGAAGCGGAAGGAACCAAGGTCCCTAAATCCCGAGGCGAAGCCGAGGGAATAACACTATTGCAATTGGGAATAACACTATCCCTCGGCTGCGCCTCGGGAGCTAATTATCGCGAGGGGAATTATATAGCACTTTCCTCCCGAGGTACATACAATATTTTATCTCCAGAAGGGAGAAAACACATCTTTATCCATTGCACAGGTTTTATTTATTATTTTAATAAATGAAAATAATTGTTAGTCCATTTAATAGCAGATATAAGAGATTTAATATTAAACAAATAAGAATTGCAGTTAAACTCAAATAGAAGGTTATTTAGATGCAGGTTTAAAAACAAGGTCGAAAAAGCAGTGTCGCCAACCTGATTTCAACAATTTCACAACATTAGCCACTATTTCTCACAACATTTTCTCTATACTATTTATAAAATAATTAAGTTGACAATCCTTATTTCTTTCCCTACTTTTTGAGTTCAGGGAAGAAAAGACTTACTTAGTCCCTCTAAACTAATCTAAAATCTTTTTTTTTCTCCCTGCTGGAGATAATAGTTATTTATGCACCTAGGGAGTAAAATAAGCCATTTTTTCCCTGAGCGAAAAAGTTGGTTCTTGAGGTGAAGCCGAAGGAACCGTGGTCCCTAAATCCCGAGCAGACGAGGGAGATAATTATCGCGAGGGGAATAATGGCACTTTACTCACGAGGTACATACAATATTTTATCTCCAGTAGGGAGAAAATGCACATTTTCATCCATTGCACAGTTTTTATTTATTATTTTAATAAATAACAATAATAATTAGCACTTTTAATAGATATAAGAGATTCAATATTAAAAACAAATAAGAATTGGAATTAAACTTAAATAGAAGGTTATTGTAGATTGTAAACAAGGTCGAAAAAGCAGTGTCGCCAACCTTATTTCAACAACTTCATTACATTAGCCATTCATTTAATACCATTTATAAAATAATTAAGTTGGCAAACCTTACTTTTTTGCCCTACTTTTACTTTTTTCCCCTACTTTTGAGTTCAGGGAAGAAAAGACTTACTTTAGTCCCTCTAAACTAATCCAAAATCTTAACTTTTTCACCCAACTGGAGATAAAAACATTTTCTCTTTATTTTTCTATTTATAATTCTAAAAATTTAACTAAATGTTTTTTTTTATTTTTTAATTAATTGGAAGTTTAATTAATTAATAAAAATTCCTATACATAGGGAAAAAGTAAATATAATTTATAAGTGCTTACTTAAAAGGAATAAAAGATTTAAAGTAATAGATTAATGAAAAAAAGGAGAGAAGCAATGGGGAAACAAATTATCAGAAAAGAGGAGCAGAGAATTAGATTAGATAGGGATAATCTAATAAGAGCGAAAGGTGTAAACTTAATATCATGGAACAGATTTCCTGCTTTAGAGAAAATTTCTGACAAGCAGAGACGCCTTAATATTTAATCTTACGAGATTTTTGTTTTAATAATTATGATTAAAAAAATGCTTCACAACTACTATTATTATTACTAGGCATCGCGTGGCTCTATCATTGAAACGAGCGTATTGCAATAAAATACTGAATATTGAAATTTGTTAATCATGATGAATGTCATAGTTGAAGATTGAAGTGGAAGAGGGTAGTAAGGGGTAGAGTGGGGGTACTCGGTACAAAGCTTTACTTCATACAAAACGACTATAAGATCCTTAACCACCCGGAATAGCTTTTAAACTAATATTATAAATGTATCACTTAATTACTCAAATACTACTGCGTGTATCAAGTTGAAATTTTACATACTTGTTTCAATTGTACTTTAGACGATGTCCATGAAGTTTTATTAAAATCGTTTTGTTAGAACGTAAGATATCGGTAGAAAGGTTGTTTTCTCTATTTTAAACGTTTAGGTCCGCTTTAATAGTTTTAGCGATCTTTATTAAATCATAGCAGTGTCGTTGTTGGTTTTACTGAAAAATGTTATTTTGAAAAAAATGTTCGTCTCATCGAGTAGGTGATGATAGACTTTTTTCCCGTCCTGAAATTCCAATTTTAAATTTGAAGCTCATGTTTACGCGAGCATTGCGCGCGAACTCTTGGACGGATCACGCTGTCCAACGAACTTAGCCTGAGTATTAGTAAGAAGATCATGTATACCAAATTTCAACTAAATCGGTCAACTTTTACTCAACTTATCGTCACACGCGTAAACGTTACTGACAGACAGACAGACAGACAGACAAGATGCATATTTCGTTGAATGTAAGAAGCTCGCTTACGCTCGCTTCAATTATTTTTTTTTTAATTGAAATGAATCCCAATTATAATTTATTTATCCTATAAAAATAAGATTAATTTACGAGGATGCTCGTTCTTACGAACGAACATTTTTATGTCTCCGAATTCAAAAATTCCAATGCAGAACTCCTTTCCAGACATCAGGTAGCATTTTTGTTACCGTATCTGGCAGTCGGTCTGTGAAATATTCTTGAAAAACCAACATAATCGAAAAAACTACCCGTTCGAAATTTGGATGTAGGTAATAATTAGTCTTGGTAGTTGCAATAGAGATACACGATGAAAGAACTAACATATACTCTCATATACTTTATTTATCTTATGCTTATACGTCCCATTATTGTCTAATTTATTTACTTGTTTCTCCCTTTTTGCTTACTGAAGATAACAGAAGCTATGTGATAGTTTTGAAGAACGAAAATTTGTTATGGCTCCGATTTCGAAAATTCCAAGACAGAAATCCGTTTCAGACACCAATGAACATTATTGGTGTAGTGTATTTTGCTAAACCAACTTATTATCTTAAAAACTGCTCGTCTGATTTGAATGAAATATGGACGGAAGGTCATAATTAGCCCATTGTTGGTCCTACAAATTTTTGTCCCTCATAATTTTGTCAGATTTAAAAAAAATGGAAGAAACAATTAAATATGTTAGACAATAATGGGTTGTAAAAGCATAACATTAATAAAGTACGGGATAGGATACGAGGAAGCTATGTGCCACACTAATTGGCAGACAACATTATTGACAAACATCATTGACTACTATATATAATAATAATTAATCTAACATTTGAAATACTTTATCAGTTAGATTCATAACACAAATTAACTATGTAGAGTCTAATTGAAACAAATTAATCTCTACGTGGTTTATTTGACAGTGAGATAATGTGGTTGTGTAAATAGACATGTCCTCTTGCCCTCTTGTTTGCATCGTCACAAGAAACTGTCGCAATTAAGCCAATTATAAGGGATTGGGGATTGGGCTAAGTCAGTGCAACAGGCGTTATCAATCATCGTTGCTTTCCTATTCCACGCAAACAGAGTCAGGTTTTAGCTAGTTAAAATCGATTGTATCCTTCTATTCGAATACTGAATACCTACCTCTTATCCGATTAGGAACGAACTTTAGTGGTTAAATTAGATTCTTCGGTCGCGCTTGTCTCTTTTATAATTGTATAGACACGTGTAAAATAATTTAATTTTATATGAATTTTAGGCAAAATATAGATTCACTCTACCTCCTTCTATAGGGTGATAACAGAACCACAGTTAAAAATTTAACGAGAGTTGGAAAACTTAGAAACATTTTTGCATTTCCAGCTCACGGTCTCCGTCGAAAGAAGGTTGGAGCAAAGATGACTGCGGCGCTACCGGAGTTTTGGTTATTACAACTTCGAATTAATTCGAAAAATATTGTCTTCAGCTTCTAAACTATACTGATTTCTTTTAAATAACTGTTGCTATATTGTACTTTATAGGTGATACACTCATAATCGAAAGTAAAAAACAAAGGGCAAAGGTTTAATGACTAGAAATGTGGGATTAAACTAGATTGTGGGTTTCTTAATAGTAAAAAAAGTTAAAACCATGACACCATTAAAAAAACCGAAACCATGCTTTTTCTATCTTTTTGGCGTAATCAATGTGTTTGGTGTGAGAACATGTATAATTGCCGTGAAGATATTTTATAATTATTAAATGAAAATTCTTTAGACAGTTACTGCCCTTATAAAAAACAGAAGGGAGTAACAATCTAAAGAAGGTGTACGAAATATTCTTTTTAAATTCTTAAGACTGTTACTCCCACAAAAACTGAAGTGTGATATTCTTTTGTCCCAAACTACATTGGACTAAACATTCCTTTTTATTAATTCATAGTTATTTAGACGAAGGAATGTACAAATAATTATAGACATTTATATTCTAAAAAAAGGATCAATGGATGGGGAGTAACAATCTAAAGAATTGCCTATTAAATTATTAAATTTCTTGCTGTGTTCTCGAACTTCACTGCGGAGTGTATTATTTTTAATATATATTTTTTTAAATATGATGGGTTTATAAACTATGTCCAAGAAGCATTAAGAGTATTTTAATTTGCAAAAATCTCTGATAAGTAATTGATTCAGATTGTTACAGAGAAGCATTTTTAATTTTTAACTTTTCTCTTGCCAAAGCAGAGGCGTTTTCCTTCTGTGTCCCCTTCTACCGATGTCAATGCAAAATAGAATTATCTTTTATACATTTTTACTTTCCACCCTAAAGAGAAGCCCTCTCCCAAGAATTAACTTTTTGATTTCAGAATATCATTTGCAGTTGGCTCAAATCCTCCTTTTTTTTCACTTTTTCCTTATTATCAAAAAACAGAAAATAACTGTCTGGCAGTTAATAAGTTTTATAATAACAAATGGCATGTAAAATGATAACAAAAACCAAATTAGAAGGTAATATAATTATATAGTGAGAGAGGGGCCTTGGTTTCAAATACATATATGTCCGCCATCTTGAATCAAAATGGCTGATTGGAATACTCTTCCACAAAAGTTGTTTTTCATAAGAGGAAGCTAACTTGCAAATTTCCAAGTTTTATTGCAATTAGTTTCAAAGATATTATGATATCAAACTTTGCTTATAAATGGATGGTAGCTTGAATTAAGATGGCGGATCGTAAAATGGAACCTACCTAAAAAATGCATGTTCATTTACAACGAGGAAAGTATTGGACGGGTTATTTATGTAAAATTAGTAACTATTCAAATCTCACGACTTCTTTATAAAAACCTTTGGGTCAGAGCGCCAATGGCCAGAGTGTTTTAAGAAAAATATTCATAACTAAATGTAGTAATAACCCCTACCTAAGATTGCAAATAAGGTATGGAAAATATTTAAAACCGTATAGAATAAATAGTTAGCTCTTGAATAATGTTATTTAATTGAATGAATTAATAATATTGGTGTTATTTTTCAGCTGCTGTCACACGTGAGGCTTCCACTGATGAGCCGTGACTTCCTAATGTCCACTGTGGATACGGAAGCTCTTGTCAGGCAGAGTCCTGAATGTAAAGAACTTCTTTTAGAAGCCATGAAGTATCATCTTCTTCCAGAGCAGAGATCTGTTCTTACTAGTGAACGAACATTACATCGAAAACCTGAAGGAATACAAAACTATATTTTTGCAATAGGTATTTATCATTTACCCACTAAATAGTGTGATTGACAGAATCAAAATTATTTACTAACTGTCGTGAGATCAAACTGAAATGAGTTGCCATTATCGTACGACGATACTTATAAACTTATGCGCCTAAATAAGTTATGGGCTCTGGGGGTACCAGTGCAGCCCCCTCTTTCCTTGGGGTGTGGCACTGGTACTACGCGGTACATTTTTGGTTTACTGTGTGCAAAACATTTTTGAAATTATAGAAATAATATAAACTTGCTTTCTTTAATTTGTCTATGGAATAAGAATTGTTTATTCCTTTATTAATTATTTATTTTCTTGCTTTGTTCTCTAATGGAAATATGCATCATAATTTAATTATCTAAATTATAAAAAATATTAAATTGTACCAAGTAATAATGATAATTGGTTAAACTTATTGTTGCTCAAGTCTTGTGCTAGACAGATATATAATAAATATTATAGTCGATTAATTTAATAAATATTTTTAAACTCCTTGAAATAACAATAAAAAAATGAGATTAGTCGAGGTATTAAAAAAATTTCCAGAGAACGAGCTTCTTTAATATTAAATTCCCTTTAAGTAAAAAGCAATTTTGGTTGGAAAAGTTACTGAACACTTAACTATTCCAAGAGAAAATGAAAATATCTTAAACCATTCTATTTTAGGCGAACAAATATGTGTATGATAATATTATAGGAGTCTAAAGTTGAAAAAAATAAAGGACAGCGATGGAAGAGGAAATATGAATAAAGTAAATGAAAAAAGGAATGAAAGCGCGCATGATCATAGCTATTGAATAAAGGAGTATGAAGTTGTCTTCATTTGGGGTTTCAACCATCATTTCCTTGGGGAGTAGAACCTGTTGAGTCCAACGAGAGCCTCTTGGCTTTCTTCACTTTTCCTTTCTTTTGGATAAAAAACCAGGAGTGTGTTTTGTTCTTTTTATACTTTCTCGTATTCTTGAGAAAAATCGATGTTGACAGTTTTGAAGTTGTTTTACGTTTCGAATCCTTTATGGGCTTACATATCACTTCACGTTAAATTAGTTTATTTTTATGTGCTTACTAGGCAACTATTAAAATTGTAATATTATATTATTTAAAATTTGATGAGTAGTGTATGAATTAGTGAACTTTGTTACTGTTATTCTGCAATAATCTGCTCTGTAAAAGTAAAATTCAATAATTACATCATCTAACCATCAGTCAATGAGTCTAATTTTAGATCCTGTGTCTGTCTGTCAGTTGTAGCAATATTTAATGCCCGCATGTGGTTACATTTTCGTTCATTAGAACGATCGCATATAGCTTGCATTATCTTCATTATAAATTATGGTGAATGCAATTTTATTACTGCTGCAATATAGCTTCTCATTGTGAGGTATATCCAGGTATCTCTCTCACTCTAGCTAGTCACCTCTCTTATTTCTTGTTTTGCTCCATTAGTACTAAACTGTTATTATTTGAACCTAAGAGGTTTTTAATGTAATTATTCGAATTTTTAAGTTTCTGGTAGTATTCATACTACGGAATGATTAAATTTTACTTAAAATCAAATTATAATTATCAATAACTACGGGAGACATACAGAGTAACACACAGGACACACACGGGAGACATACAGAGTGTAATTATTCGGTACTGTTACTGTTTTTGCCGTAAGATGTCCTTTCTTTAATGTCTGAGGTAAAACAGATGTAGAAATAACAATGACATTTCTAACCTGTTGACCTAGAGGTTGAAACCTATACAAATAGTAATGATTAAACTACGTTTTTCCGAAATTATCTCAAATTTTAATTATCTGTCTCATCAGCACACATTTTTGTATGATTTAAATCAGGTTTGATGTTCAACAGATTAATAGCATATAGAAACAAAAATAGATGTCAGAATAAAATAAAGTTGGAGGAAGTAGTAAAGAGATGAGCAAGGGCAGTGAAGAGGAGTTGCCAAGAAAATGTAGGAAAGAGTTGTTTTCTAAGAGTACTTAACACTTTTTTCAAGTAGGGAAGCCCCAAGTGGCAGGATTTGCTTTGCTTAATTGCTAGCCTGCAATTAGACATTGCTTGGCAGCCATTCTCCCTTTCTTATCTCTTTTATAAACCATCTATTCTTAACCTTTCTTTCAAATTAAAAAAACAAAAAAACAATAACATTTAAAAAAAAAAAATTATTTATTGGATTTATGAGTGAATTGCTAAAAACCAGGTAGTTTTTCTTTGTATATCATTGATTTTTTTTTTACATTACGGTGTTAATAAACTGACTTGTCACTTCAAAATGGCATACAGTCTTAGAACGCCTTCCAGGTCTGTTGTACGTACTAAGTCTTGTTCCCACGGCCTGAGGCTTGACTAGCGTACTCAGACTTTTGGTGTGTTGTGGCTCGTCGTGGTTTGTCGCATTCAGACCTCAAGTCGTTCTGATGGCGCAGAATGGCTTGTGGTTTGACGAGTCTCGAGCAGCCACACGTCAAAAGAGCCACGAAAGCTAGTAGGTACAGTGTTCTGATGTCAGTGAGTTTATAGATGTCGGAAAATGATTTCGTACATTGATGAAAACAGTCAGTAATAATAAATCTGCACAAACCACTGAATTAAACTGCAACAAACCACAACAGATCGTGGGACCGGATGCTCACGCGGTAGCTCAAGCCACCTCGAGCCATCCCGAGTAATAACGAGTCTTTGCGTTCCCACGGGATGTGGTCTGACAAACTTCAGACCAGGCTCGCCAAACCAAAGGCCGTGGGAACAGGGCTTTCATTTTTGATTATGAACACGTGTAATCGAGAAAATACCGTTTATGCTTAAATTGCACGATTTTAATGATATCTGATATTGTAATAGGAGTACAAGGATGTCATGAGTTGATGTCAATGACCTGGAAACCCTAAAAACGAAAAGCCTATCCAAAAAATAAATGTTTAATCTTAAAAACTAGCTTTCGGCCGTCATCAGTGCAAGTAAAAGGTAAAGGAAAAACCCGACGTGGAGTCAAATGAGAGCCAAATAAACTGACCCTTCTTATCTCTCCTATTTTGTCTCTCATGTGACTAAACGTCGTGTTTATCTTAAACCTTTTTCCGGCACTGATGACCAAAAGCTAGTTTTGAAGATTAAATATTCATTTTGAGGTTAGGCTTTTCATTTTTTATTATTCTATTTTACAAGGACATTTTGTTTTAAGATGTTCTATTTCGAGGAAAATGATTATCATTCGCGCTGAGAATATTTAATTTTGCTTCCGAGCTTATTAAAGGTAACGGAAGCATTGTGTTCACTTTTGAGAACGAAAAACTTTTATACCTCCGATTTTAAAAATTCCAAGACAGAAATCCGTTTTAGACATCAGGGAACATTTTTGGTCTCGTGTCTGTCTGTCGGTCTGTGTGTCC
Organism: Gerris lacustris; assembly: GCA_951217055.1. Taxonomy (NCBI): domain Eukaryota; kingdom Metazoa; phylum Arthropoda; class Insecta; order Hemiptera; family Gerridae; genus Gerris; species Gerris lacustris. The sequence goes on from OX578283.1 coordinate 19,148,515, forward strand.
GCGAATTATGAAACGTGCGACGATAACTTGAGTAAATGTCGACCGATTTTGATGAAATTTGGTAGACATGTTCATTTTACCAATGCCCAGGACGAGTTCGTTGGACAACGTTATCCGTCTAAGCGTTCACGAGCAACGCTCGCGTAAACGTGAACTTAAAATTTAAAATTGGAATTTTAGGTCGGGGAAAAAATCTAACTTCATCTATTCAATAAGAGAAACATTTTTTTCAAAAATTCAATTTTATAGTAAAACCAACAGCGACACCGCTATGAAGAGTTAAAGATCGCTAAAAACTATTAATAGTGTTTACGGAATAAACAATATAACAATAAAGTACATAATAGGATGCCAGGAAGCTATGTGGCACACTAATTGGCAGACTATTTAACATGCAACCAAAGATTACATTACAATGACCTATCAAATAATTGACAAAAAGTGTGAACTTTTCAAACGTTTTTATGCTGTAAGTACTCGAATTCTCTTCCTGCTGAACTCTTCTAGGCCACTTTGATTTGATCGAGAATTTGTTTTTAGGAATGCCTAAATCCTTCTTTCTAGTAACTGTTTTATATAATGCGTGACTAAAACACCTACAAGATCAAAGATTAAGTCATTGTGGAAATTTATTTTTCTTTTAAGATTTTTCGTGTTGTTTTCTAATGTATTATGTTCTGAACGCGATTTCACTCTCAGATAAACCATTTCCAGTAAAACTTACTACATTTTAAGCAGGCATTTTTGCTGTTCTTTTAATTGTCATCTCCCATGATGAACAGTAGAGACTGTTTATTTTTTATAAGCTGGGGTGGAACGTCGAACTATATAATAATAACTAAAAGTAAATGTAAAAATCATATTGTTAATTTAAATAATTTTATTGTATTGGACAAGATTTTCTATTATTTATTCATATTGAAGTTAAAATATAATCAAGGTTAAATAGCCAAATCACATGATCCATGTTTAAGAACTATGGATGAACTGATAAACATACATCAGGACTGGAATTAAAGGATTGAAGTTATGGGATGTCTGCAACAAGTTTTTCCAAGGGAGGAATCCTAAATGACGTCAATTAGATGACGTCTATTTGATATTATATTAGGGGTTTTTTCCATGTACTGAAAAATTGCCATTTTGTTAGTCCTCCATGCAACTATATTTTGGTTTTTAGCTTATTATAATATAACGTAAATTTGTTTTGATTTATATGTTTAGGAGGAGGTAGCCTGTTTGCTATACACAGTGAGTGTGAAGTTTACAATCCTCGTACTGATAGATGGTTTACCATAAGTCCTATGATGTGCAAACGAAGCCGTAGTGGTGTTACTGGTCTAGGAAGGATGCTCTACGTCGTAGGAGGGTAAACATACATATTCATTTTATTGTGTTTTATAGTTAGCCGCTTTCCTTTAAAGCTAAAGAGAAAGGGGATTCTTATTAGAATTTATTGAGAGATTTTCTAAATTGTAAATTTTTAAGATTCTGAATAGATGTCAGAAGGTCTTTAATAACTTGGGAAAAATGCTGGCCCAATGTTTTTTCTAAAACTTGATCACAATTATCACCGATTCAGAAATGAGAACAAGTCTTAAAAGATAGACACTTTGCTTTCCTTTTGTGTTATTAGTTTCCCCATTTATTAATTCCCCATTAATAGTGTGTAATTAACCTTTAATTGTCAGATGACTTAATTTTGTTGGCTCCTAATATTGTTACACTTAAGAAAATGATAAAAGAATTGGAGAGATACTGTAACAAATGGAAGCTAACGGTCAACTTAACTAAATCTAAACTCATGTTTTGTGGCTTCAAGGGAATTGTTACAAAACAGGACACAGTGGTTTAAAAATAATAAAAATAAAAGTTGAGAAAATTAGAAACTTTTAGGGGTTACCATGTCTGTCAGCACCTTAAAGGCACCATGTGCTTAGAGGAAGTTTTGCAGTTAATAGTGTTTGAAGTTTTTTTCAGCTTGAGATACCCTATGAAAAAAAAAAGCTAAGTACTTATGGAGCCCAAGTATGGTGTTATCAAAGAGTTGAGGAAGTGAAAAAAATATAACAAAATATTTTATGAAATATCTTAGCAAAATAGAGAATATGTTTAGTTGCAGGTTGGATGTTTAAAGTCAGGGGTCAGCTTCTAAATATAAATTATAGTTATGGAGAAGCCCATAGATCTCTCCTTGTAATTTAAGTGCAGATGAAAACAACTTCCACTTTGTTTGATGCTGTCTGTCCTATACTCTCAGAGTAGGGAGTGTCCTTCTTTGATACGGATACTTTTCCAAAGTGGAATATCTTCAAAGGCTTGAATGCAACTCTGTGGAGGAGTACTCAAAATTTACTTTCTACTTAAGAGCAATGTGGAACAATATGGAGTATGTGTGTAGTATATATGTGGTACAATATTTGTGTACACGTCTATTCTTGCCAAAGAATTTAACTATGAGTAAAGGAAAAAAAGAAATAAATAAATTAACCAAATAATATAGTATCTAATTATATTGATGTAACCCTTTTCCTTACACCTGGGGCTTCCAAGCCCTGGAGTGGAGGCTTTTCTTCAAGCAAATTTACTCTCTGCCAATAAATTATTTTTAAGTAAATAAGTAAATTATTATTTTCCCTAGCGACAATATTTCGCTAAGAGAAGTTTTAAAACTTATAATTTAATGTTTTCAATATACATTTTTTTTTTAACAACGTTCGATATACTTTAGTTTTTATTAAACTTAAGATATTTAATTATGATTATGATACCTTCATAAAATTAAACCGTCTTATTTTGTATTTTATATAATATATCAAGACTGATTGTTTGTATCTAGGTTCGATGGTGCTACAGATTTAGCCACAGCTGAGTGCTATAATCCACAAACCGATCAGTGGTCTCTGATTACATCAATGGGCACTAAAAGAAGCAGTTTAGGTATTATTTAAAAAAAATAAAATAAAGTGTCCTATTTAAGATGTTATTATAATTTGCTTAGAAATGAGATGTATCCAAAAAACTTTACAGTAACTCGTGCATAATTAATTTGCAGGGATTTGCAGTTTCGATGGCCTAATCTACGTCTGTGGTGGTTACGATGGAGCTTCATGTTTAAACAGCTTGGAAAGATACGACCCGTTAACTGGTATTTGGAGCTCTTGCCCAGCTATGAATACGAGACGGAGGTACTGCCGTGTAGCTGTTTTAGGTCAGTTTTCTAACTAATCAAGTTAGAGTAGAACAATAGTTACAGGGTGGACTTTTTAAGTATACTCAAAGGTAGGTTTATAGCATGCGTTTTATACGCGCTTCTGAATAATCTATGGCTCTTATAACCCAACTTTTACGCGATCGAATGAGACCTTCCCGTACTCTTCCCTCCTACATTGAAAATATGAAATATATTCACTTGATTTTCATTTTCAAACCATATGACTTTAAGATGGTTTGAACCATTTGGTTTCAACCCATAATACCATAAAGTTCAGTTAGCGTTGTATTTTAATAATATGTTCGGCTTTGTTTATAACCTGAACGGAGCTCAGCAAGTGCACAAGGAAGGAAGGAAGGGTGGGGGAAAACACGCAGTGACCACGGTTTCATGAATTTATTATTATCTATATAACCCAAACGCGTGCTATGAACCCACCTTAAAGGAATAAACTAAACCGTCTTTATAGATCGAATTAGAACTATTTAGAATGTATTAAGAAATGGTTCTAAATTGTAAAATACATTGTAGGGTATTTGGAACTTGGAAGTATATAGTTGAACATTAAAACGACCAACCATTCTGTTTTTTAGAAAAAGATACTTAAAAAGTTATTTAGGTGCTCTTAGAATCTTTACGTTATTAATAATTCTAATAATTGTTTATATTTTTTCAATTTTTCAGAAAATTGTATTTATGCTCTTGGAGGCTACGACTCAACGAATTACCAGTCTAGCTGCGAAAGATTAGACCCTAGAGAGGGACGATGGTTGGCTGTACCTAGCATGAGCTCGAGGAGATCTAGCTGCGGCGTAGCGACAGTAAATGGACTGCTCTACTGCATAGGAGGCAATGACGGTACCATGTGCATGGGTTCTGGAGAGAGATTCGACCCAAGAAAACTAGCATGGGAACAAATAGCACCAATGCACTCTAGAAGGTATTATTTACTACTTATTTCTTCAAATATTTATTTCGTTTATTTGCCTACTGCTGGAAAGTAGAAGAACATAAACTATACCTTATTTTTGTTTGACTTGCAGCAGCTTGTCTAAAATGTCATTGATCAAGCCGAAATCGTGCGTTACTTTGGCTAAAATAATTTTATTGAGAAGAGTTTTATTATTAATATGCATAGTAATTAATAACTTGTCAAAACCATGCTGTTATTACGGTTTTATCTTGTTTTAGTTCTCCATTAGGAAGTTTTCTGAAAGTTGACTGACAAATTCGAAAATGCCTTCGTTTCTAAAGACAACTGATAACTAGTATGCATTTTTTGGATTAGTAGATTGTTCTTAAATTTGAACTGGTTACTAACTTTCTTATTATTGTACTTCTATAATGTTTGTTAATGAATAACAAATAAATACAATAAATAAATAATTGTTAGCACTTTTAATAGCAATAGCAGGTATATAAGAGATTTAATATTAAAAACAAATAAGAATTGGAATTAAACTCAAATTGAAGTTTATTTAGTTGCAGGTTATAAACAATGATAAACAAGGTCGAAAAAACAGTGTCGCCAACCTTATTTCAACAACTTCATTACATTAGCCATTCATCCTCTATACTATTTATAAAATAATTATGTTGGCAATCCTTCTTTTTCTCCCTACTTTACTTTTTCGCCCTTCTTTTACTTTATCTCCCTCCTTTTTGAGCTCTAATCCAAAATCATAACTTTTTCTCCCTACTGGAGATAAACTAATTTATACATGCACATAATGGCACTTTAGATTTTTTATATAGTATAAAAACTGATAAATAAAGCTCGCAATTAGATTCGGATAATAAAATTCGGAAATTATAAGAAGAGCAGTAGGTCCTTCCGAGACCCTCTTCATATGAAATTAATTTATTTTTCTCGAAAACTGTTAGAGGGATTTCCTAAAGCTACAAGCCTTAGGAAATAGTTTCAGCTTAAAATATATAGACATGCTTACATGAATTATATAGCACTTTAATAACCCCTTTGAGTGCCCATTTCTTTTACCAAAAAGAAAAGATTATATACAAAAATCTTCTTATACTTAAAATTCCCAACATAACAGTAAGGAAAATAATCATCCTAATATAGCCAAAATCTGAAACGTAACTATCGGTGAAGGAGGACCGTCATATATTCCAGGTTCCAGGTTCATATTAGTACAAATAGAAAACTGCCTTGTGCAACAAGTTTATTTATTATTAAGTATACTATAATAAATCAAAAAATTTTAAATTTAAAAAAAAAATTAAAATTAATCATGTGATGAAGTATGTTTGTAAGAACCGTCCTGTATACGTGTCCACTTCCCAACTTCTAAAAATATAAGGCAATTGATAACTTATTTCTAGCAAAAAAAAAATCGGTTTGTGGCGGTTTGCTATATAATGTAATAGAAAATAATATGGAATTAAGATTATATATATTTTTTTAAAGTCACCTCTCTTTTAAGGTACATTGCTACATTTAAAAAACATTACCTTCTAATGATTAATTAATTAATGATTCATTTTATTTTGGTTTACGGTGTCAATACTCATACAATAAATGTTGTATAACTAATTATATGTGATAAACATTTATTTCTAAAACATTCATGTTGTTCAACATGTCATTTGTGGACTTTAAAGAAACAGATGAGAAAAATAAGGTGCACGGAATGATCTTTTTTAGAATGTTACTCCCCTTATAACAGAAGTGTGATATTCCTTTGTCCCAAAGTACATCGGACTTAATTATATCCCTTTGTCTTAGTTATTTAGAAAAAGGAAATTATAAATAATTATATCCCAATTTATATTTTTAAAACGAACATAGAGGAGTAACAATCTAAAGAAGTACAGACATTTATTTATTCTTTTTAATGACGTTAGACCTAAAATAAATTTTAAAAAAACAACTTTTTTTTAGATCTACCCATGAAGTTGTTGCTTGTGATGGATTCCTGCTTGCGTTGGGTGGCAACGATGGTTCTTCATCACTTAATTCTGTTGAGAAGTAATTTTATTTATTTATTTATTTATTTATTTTGTTGGGTGTTGGACGCTGAGGTCATAAACACCCTTAATTTTTCTTAATTTTATTTTTTAATCGTGTTTTATCGTCCTTTTTTAATCTCTTCTTATTACTTCAAACGTGTTTTGTTCATAATTTATTTATTTTTAATACTTATTTAGATATGATCCAAGATTGAACAAATGGGAAGCGGTTAGTTCAATGCTAACTAGACGAAGCTCAGTTGGAGCAGCTATATTAGATTGCTTCAATTTAGAGCTTTCTGTAACACCTGCTAGTGTAGCTCTAGCCAGAAGTATCTTGTGAACTTTAACACCCAGGTAATTAAACTGTCTTCTTGTTAGATTAATTCCTGTATTATTAATTTGATATGGTAAAAGCCAACTTTCCCCCTTAATATATGAGTGAATTGACCTCTTGTGGTGGGGTTAACCCTCTAAGTTATAACTAGAAAAGATGGGTATAATGAAGTTAGAGCAGAACAATAAAAAAACATAATTTCCCTAAATAATAGTAGTCCTCAAGTTTCCCATACGAATAGTAATTTAAACAAATGTAAATACAGTCAGACCTTTATAACGAAAATCTCTTATAACAATTTATTTTATGTCACACGAATTCTCTAAATAAAATGAAAATAATTTCTACATCGAGCAAAATTCATAGAGAAATAATATAATATTGGCGGTGTATTCCATTATTTTCTTAGAAGCACTATTAGTAGGAGTTTCTTGCCCAAGCACTCTACAGTTTGATTCATGAAAGAAGACGTACGTTGACAGCGCGGGAAAGTTTGACACATTGGGGGGAGAGCCAATGAGAGCTCAAGATTTTGGCGGGCAAAGAGGTAAAAATAAAAATCTCTAGTGGAGGGGCGCGGCCCTCGGAATAACCGTATAAAAAGGGTTCGTAACCTCCACCGCTCCTACATTTCCCTTCTCCTTGTTGTTTAGTTATTATCGCGATGGAGAAAAAAGAACTCTTAGAAGAAATATTAAAATATATTCGTAATAAGATGTGAAAAGCTATAGATAACAATAGTTAAAAAGATCGCGATTTGGTAGGAGTAACATAACCTTCTTTTGTTTACAAACAAGTTAACAGCCCCACCCTCACCCACAGACCTAGTTGCTTTATTTTTACCCTCACATAGGTTGGCCAATCTGAGTGTCATCTGATTTCCCGCACTGTCAACGCACGTCTTCTTTCATGAATCAGACTGTAATATAATTTTTCTTATTCCAACTCTATTAGTTTAAGTGGAAGTTGGAATCATATTTTCACAGTATAGAGAAATCTCTTACTATTAGTTTACAATTCGTTTTGGATGTTTAAAAAGCTCTTGACTTTTTACAGCGTAATTTACTCACTGCACCAATAATGTCCAAAATAAAATCAATTTCAGAAAAATTAATTTATCCCCAAAGCGGAGATAAAGGAATGAAGAACAAAGAAGTATCCCATAAATATCAAATAAATCCCATAAAAGTTCAGTATTTACAATTTTTGAAAAACCGGGATTAAACATTTAAACTATACGAAACAAGTGGAGATTTTTAAAAAATATCTAGAGTTTGCACGTATAAAGACGTAGATGAAACAGTTCTGCAATGGTAGGAAATAGTTCGGGATAAAAATCTTTCTCTTTCAGAACCTCTGATTTTTTTCTTATAAAAATAAATACTATACAACGAAATTTCTTATACAGCGGATTTTATTTCTATAACCAGAATCCATTTCGTTTTAAGACGGTCACACTGTATTACTATCCTATTTTATCCTCAACATTCAGTTCAACAATTAATTTTGGCGCAGCGCGATGACCACTTGACCACATTTTAAATGGTTACCATGTGCTTGTGCTTAATACTAGAGCTAGGAGATTGAAATAAAACAAATTTTCTAGCAACAATGTGAAAGTTTATTGGGCATAAGTCAAATTTTCAAGAGTGGAAGATAATGTCCAATAAATGACGTCTTTGCCGATTTACACATTCTTAGAGGCGCTTAGCGAAGTTGCGTATCATATTCTCTAACACCTCGTCAGGAAATCCGATTTTTTCATAACTTTTTCACATAAAGTTCCAACAAGATAGAGCCACTGCACTATGGATCGCGTCCGTCGAATTTTTCTCGGTCGTGTGATTTCCCGGAATAGTGTCGTTCCACGCTCGCCCGTTCCCAGCCGATTTTATCCTATAAGGATATCTACAGGCCAAAGTTTATGTCGACAAACCACGTATCCTTGAGGAGTTGATTCGCTCGGATTCCTATTAAGATGTTAGAGAACGTGATGCGCAACTTCGCCGAGCGCCTCGAAGAATTTGTAAATCATCAACAAAGACGTCATTTATCGGACATTATCTTCCACACTTGAAAATTTGACTTATGTCCAATAAACTTCCACATTGTTGCTAGAAAATTGTCTTTATTTCAATCTCTTAACTTTAGTATTAAGCACATAGTAACCATTTAAAATGTGGTCATCCGCGCTAGGCCACCCTGTACTATTTTTACATAATTTTTATTTTTATTTTTTTCTTCGTTAGTCCATTGAGGGTAATTAAAATTTTTTGTTTATTTTCCAGGTATCTTTCTCTTCTACTGCCAGAACTCAGGTCCAAATGACACAATATGCATTATATATCCCTAATATAAAATAGTATTTTAATTACGTAAACCAAAAAATAGAACATTTAGATACCTAATTATTAAACTACGAGCTGATGTTTATCTACTGCCACAGTAAGACTTTTTTTTAAAAAAAGAATAAAACCAAAACTATATATTTATTGCGCTGTACCTTATTAATTTTAAACAAATCAATGTATATTTAATTTTTCTATCCCTATAGTTATTAATTTTTGTATGTGTAAACATTGTATAATAAATTTATTGATACCCATTTATAAATGAAGACAAATTATTTCCTTAATATTATCTCCTTTGATTCCTAAAGTCCAATCATACCTTTAGGAGTTTCGTATTGAGACCTCGGCTTCTTTTCAGAACAGACATTTAAGAAATAATTAAATGTCTGTTTCCTGAAAAGAATATTTTCACCACCACAATCATTTAGGCGCTTCTTTACTTTAGAACTCCTTATCCTTATGGTTTTAAACAATAATCTGCCCTACAACAAACGTCTCAAAGGTTTGTTTTTGTCTCCCTGAGACATCGAGACTCCTGGAGCCGTTTTAATACGCTATTTGAGATTAAGTCTTATCACGTTTAAGATTAAATCTTATACAGAAAACTGTAGGGCAATGTGTTCTACAGTTTTCTTAGCGTATTATAATATTCTTTTGTCTTAAAAATTGATTAGACTAAGGGATATAATCACATTTATATACATAAGTATGTGATATTCCTCTATCCCAAGGCGCATTGAACTTAAATATCCTTTTATCTTAATAGTAATTTAGACTAAAGAATATAATATATACTACTTTGTCTATGTTCCTTTGAAAAAAATAAAATAAATAACTTTTTTACTTAAGCGCCCGCGCAAATCTATTTGTCTAAATAATTATTAAGGCTAGGCGCACTTGCGATTTGTAATCGCATGATTGTTTAGTCGCATAAATAGAACACATTATTTTAAATTAGAATGCACGCATATGCGACTCAAAAATCACGGCGATTAAATAAACGCAACCAAACCTATATTTGAGGCGACGCGTTTGTCGCTCTATTGGAATGAGTCTCACTCTCAGGCATGAACCAAACCTGTGTGTGATTTCCTGACGTGTGTGCATTTTTTTGGAGCGTTTCTTTTTTAAAACACTGTCAGACAATCCAAGTGATGAGTGTTGTGAAGAATGTGTCAAAAACAATGTGATTGATAAAGAGAGACTAATTATTAATATTGAAAAAAAAACAGCAATATGTAATAGGGAATTGAAGGAGTATAGTAATCGTGATTTTAAAGAAAGACTTTAGGGAGAAGTTTGCCTAAGTGATATCCAAAACTGGAAGGAACTCTCGGGAACGTAAAAACTATTTTCACTCATTCTATAAAATTAATCACGGGGATGATTACATAGGTCTCCATGTAACTTATAAAACTGACCCTTCATTAATCTTTGGCTGGAAAAAGGATGAACCCAGTAACATTGTTTGCGTCGCTTTGCTTTCTCACGGAGCAAAAGAGCTATCACACAAGTGGTTTCAACGAAATCCAAAGCGAAAATAAAATAAAGCAAACGATTTATTAGTCGCAGTGTGTACACCACAGGTTTATTCCAACCACTCTTCAAACTGGTTTGGAACTGTCCGACGCATGCGCATTTAGAAAAATGCGTTCCAACGAGCCCAAACTCAAACTCTGACTGACTCCGACTATTGATCGGCTGTTCCAACCACGCTCTGATTAAATCACGGATTAGTTTGGAACCAGTCAGAGCAGTCAGCGATCGGCGGCAGGGACTAGTAGTTTGGGATTGAGTTTGGGTGAACAGAAACGTAACCTTCCGCTCCGCTTCATTGTTTTTGTTTTGATTTCGCTCGCCTATTATTCTCCTTTCTTGCGAATCAACTCTTCTTTTGAAAATGTTTTTGTACGAATGCGACGATGATTTTTTGTGCATATAATAGCATTTTCTAGATATTTCTGAAAAAAATAAAAATTGGACCTATTTTCCAAGATGGACTTTTGATACTTATTCCATTTTCAAACAAATATCGAAAGAATCCGATTTATTTCCGCAATATTTCTTTCGTTAACTGGACTAAGATTAATATTTGTTTTTTAAAACAAAAGAGCATTTAGGAATATATCAATAAAAATACGAATACGAGTGTTCCGTGAGTCTACTAAAACTGGCTCACCTCAGTAAGCCCGAAAATTGTGAATTGCGCAAATCGAAATGAAATCGTGAATTCATGTATTAAATAAACATTTCTAAAATGTGTGCATGTGTTTTCGTCATATCCTCTATGAGTATGTAAGTTTTACTTCCAACTTTCGAGCTTAATTAGCATTAGAAAATGAAACTTTTGTTTTGTGCCCCCCCCCCCCCCTGGTTGTGCGAGCCCCTAGGCGGCCTAAATCAGGCCCTGATTTAAGCGACTGGCACTTATCTTCATCAACTATTGACTCATCCATCATCCATATCTTTAATATTAATAAGTTCAGGTATTTTTGATAGCACAGGAACGCAAAATTACATAAACGATCAACTCAAAAAGTTGTTCTGATAACAGTGCTAAAACCTACCACAGCAAACAGTTTGGTTCGAGAAAGGAGCGTTCCAACAAAAAAAGTCCAGTCATGCACCATGACTTAATGAGCGAATTTTCAAAGAAATCTGCGTTTTATTGGCTTATGACAATATAGGAAAATTTTGGTTTAGAATTTGCTCGGGTGAAAAAAAAAATTGGTACACAGGGGTAGGTACGGGGTACAAAAGTCAAAATAGTATTTACCCTTCAAGATGCATGTCGTTGGAAAGCTCTTTAAGAGTACAGTAATTGTTGTTATTTACACTTTTATCATATTTTCACATAAAAGGGGGGTAAAATGGAAAAAACACGTTTTTTGACCCTATATGGTCAAAATTTGACCCCTAAATGGACTCCAAAAATTCTGGCCAACGAACTCATCCTTTCTTTTGATATTATTGACATTTTAAAATTTGTTTGAAATTTTTAAGTACATCCTAAGGGGAGATATCGTCTGGAGTGACACATATATACATATATACATACATATATACATACATATATACATACATACATAAAAAAAAGTGTTAAATTTTAGGAACCGATTCAGAATGGTCTAAAACGGATTTCCATGGAAAAATTTTTCAAAAATTCGCATTACAAAAATTTTGAAGCCATTGCAATAGCGTAATTTTCTTTGAAAATTCGCTAAAACGAAATCACAAATCAATTCCCAACGGTCAATGATCGCGCATGTGCATTACGTCAATCACGGACTAATCCGAAACTGATTCGGAACTGTTGGTTGGAACAAACCTCACATCAATGTTTGCGACAGCGATTTTTAAGTCGCAGAAAAATCGCAAGTGCGCGCCTAGCCTAAGACAAAGAGATTTAGAGGGGTACTTAAAGTAAAGAAGTACCATTATTTATTTTTTTTTTTTTTTATCAGATTAAATAAAATGTAGAAGGATAAAAGGTATTTTAATTAACAAATGTATATACTGGAAACTATAATTTTATTTATACAAATACTCTTTTTTACAAACTAATTAATTAAAACCGTCGATTCAACACAGTTTTTTCCACCATCATAGGCCTCTATTTTATTTACTATTAAAAAGAGCTTAAACGACCTTCTCTGCGCGTTAAGTACGAAATCACAGTAAAACTTCTCTTTAACGCTCTCCAGTTTATAAAGCTTTCTTAATGTTTAATATTCGAAAGATTAGGGTACTTCTTTAGATTGTTACTCCCCTATGTTGTTTTAGAATGTAAATGACGTTTGCTAAATAACTATTAAGACAAAGGGATGTTTAGTCCAATGTACTTTGGGACAAAGTAATATCACACTTCTGTTTTTATATGGGGAGTAACAGTCTAAAGAAGAACATTCAGTTCACATTCTTTCGATTGTTACTCCCCTCTGTTTTTTTTATAAGGGGAGTAACAATCTAAAGAAGTGCCAAGATTATTATATTCTGAATGCTACCATTATCATTCCCATTCTACTTAAAAAGTTAAGATGTAAATGATGGTTTATTTATAAATTAAAGTAGGTATTTGATGAAAACATTTTATTAAGCCAGAATTTTAAAGTTTTTTTTAAGAATTCTTCCTCTCTTAGGTCTTTCATCTGTATATTTATTTATTTTGTACCATCCAGTTTTCTCAATTACCAAGCAGGCGTTTTAATTCAAGTTTGTGGTACGGGAATAACAATCTAGGTTTAGAGGTGAAAATACTCCTGAAGAAAACAAGAAAAACTGAGCAAACGAATTTCCATTAGAAAATTTAAAGTTAGAACAATAGACATTGTTGATGAGGGCACAACAAATGATAAAGACACAAATGATGGACTCCAGATCATAAAGTTACGTTTTATAGTAAAAGAGAAACCACGCGCCTTTCACTACTTAGAGATCTGTATAAGTACTTTTAAATCCTTTTTTAAATTTCCTTTTTGCAGAAGTTAAAAGCATTCACCTACGTTCTGATCCACATAAAAAAAAATTGTCATTAAAATTTAACTTTTATTACATTTACATTTACTACATAAGTTACACTATTTCTTTACATTACACTTAATCTATAATATTTACCAATAAGTATATATAATATATATTTTTTTTTTTAAATTATATGCTTATAATCATTTTAGTCTTTTCGTTCGTATTCGGATAGTGTTATAGAGAGTTTAAACTGGATTTCGAATATATTATACATACTACATTCTTTCAAGTTGTTAGAAAAAAAGTTTTGTACAAAAATTGGTTTATTTTTAAGGCTTTTTTGAAGAAACATAATTACTCCGTGATTTTTAATCACTTATAAGAGCTCTTCAATAGATATTATTACATATTATTATATGTTAGGTATATGTGGTTATTAGTAGATAACTACAGAATATTTCATATATACTAAATAAAATATAATCAAATTAATAAAACACGTCAATAATTCAATTTTTTTTCAAATAATTACTTTTTTTACCTTAATATTTTCTGAATAATTTTTCAACCATACCCTCTAATAAACCCATATTTAGGGAAAGGACGGCCGTACAATTTTGATTAATACTTGCGATTTTCAATAAATAAATAATTTTTATTTATATATTACTCTCTGTAGATAATCACAACATGTCAATTTTGACGTTTTTATAATTTGGCCTGTTACATACTATAAAATAATATACATTTTTAGGTACAATTATTATTTAAATCTAAACCTAATTATGGTTATTAACAAATATATATTTTTTTATTAGAACGAAAGTTTAATGAAAGTGGTATAATTATTTTGACATATCTTGATAATACGTATATGTTTACACTGGTAAGAAAATAATGATTTATTCGTCTAATATTGACATAAAATAATTATTACCGTAATTTAATTATAATAACATTTTTAGTTAAAATAATTATTTATTCGGGTAATGTTGACATAAAATAATGATTACCGTAATTTAATTATAATAACATTTTTTTTTGTTAAAATAATGATTTATTCCTGTAATATTGACAAAATACTTATTACCGTAATTTAATTATAACTATATGTTGTTTAGTTAAAATAATGATTTATTCGTGTAATATTGACATAAAATAATTATTATCATACTTTAATTATAACAAAATTTAGTTTAATTAAAAGAATATTATAACACATTACTTTTAAAAATTTAAAATACTAAAAAAGGTTACATAAATTTTAATAATTAACGTAAAATAAAAATGTAAACCATATAATAAGTAGTACTAGAGTAAATGAATGTACAGTTAGGGAGAAATAATAGTGTTCTTGTTTACTTAAAGGCGTTCGATATTTAAGATAATTATTATTACCACAAGTTAGTATAAAGTATCCTTAGTAAAAAAGCCCTTTACTATAAGAAATTATTTTATTTTACAAGTTATTTGATATGAGTTATTAAAAAGAGGCACTTCTTTCGATTGTACTCCCCTTATAAAAAAAAACAGAAGGGAGTAACAATCTAAAGAAGGTTTACGGAATGTTCTTCTTTATTCTGTTACTCCCCTTTTAAAAACACAAGGGTGATATTTCTTTGTACAAAAGTACATTGGACTAAACATCCCTTTTTCTTTATAGTTATTTAGTCAAAGTCATTTATATACTAAAACAACATAGGGGAGTAACAATGTAAAGAAGTACTAAGAAAATCACATCACAAGGATGTCAGGTTTCATTCAAACCGAAGGTGACTCTTACAAAGTTTTAATTTAGAAAATATTTTGTTAGTTAAAAGTTTGATAGAAATTACATAAAAATTTAAGTGTAAAACCTTAACATCCTCAAGTTATTTTGGAATTAAATTTAAATTTATTTAGGTTAACATTTGATTACTCAAATAATCCATAAAATCAAAGATCTTTACGAGGAGGTAAAATTGTTAAGTACTTCTTTAGATTGTTACTCTATTATGTTTTTTTTTTTTTTTATTTAAATGACTTGGACTAAATAACTATTAAGACAAAGGGATGTTTAGTCCAATGTACTTTATAACAAAGAAATATCACAATACTGTTTTTATAAGGGCAGTAGTCTAAAAAAGAACATTCCATACACGTTCTTTAAGGTTGTCACTCCCCTCTGATTTTTTTTGTAAGGGGAGTAACAATCAAAATACGTGCCAAATTGTTCTTCTTACCAATGTGATTTAGTGATCCTACATAAATACATCATGTGATCCTACATAAAATACAATAATAACATTTTATTTATTTCGAGTATACACGTAATGAATAAAACGTTTTGAATGTATTTGAGAGTAGATACACCATCAGTTTGTTATATTGGAAAAATCAATTAAGTTCAATTTCGACCAATTTCTTTTAAAATCAATTCAATCAATAAACTGAGCTAAAATTCAAAGTTTCACAAGGGTTTTTTTATCCAAATTGTGTAGTAGATTATTTCAAATTTCATATAATTTAAGAAAGAAACTTCTTCCAAATCATAAGTTAAAGTTAGTATATCAAAGTTAAGTTCTCCTTCGTTAGACTAACAAATTTGTGGCAATAATTTCATTGACTTAATTATTTTATATAGATTTGTTTTAACGCAAATAATCAATAAGTCAGCTAAAAGGAAATTAAATTAATGTATTTTATACTACGAGTATATACTAACTCTAATGTTGGTAAATTAAATTATTTTTTTATAATGTACTAACCTACGTTTACAAACATTTACATATTACTCTAACTAAAAAATGGTCTATAATTAATTAAAACAAAGAGGAATCAAAAGATTTATCTACTTTATAAAAAATTAAAATTTGAGGAAAAAAACTGGGAAAAACGAGTTATAAAACAATAGAAATCACAGAAATATCACACGTAAAAAAAACCTCATACCAAAAATATCCTAAGAATACACTACTATATATAATTACTTATAAAATATATTATTATTATTATTATTATAGGCTTATTAATATTGTTCTTTTATATGGTTTCAGCACCAAATTCTGCACTATTATATCAATAATGTCCAGAATAGAATAATACTATAGTAAATCATGATTAGTGGTAGGTTTTTCTTACTGTTGGAAAATACATAAATATAAAAGGTGGGAAAATGAAAGCATTGCAAATATTATAGGGTGGTAATTAATTAATAAATTGTGGTATATTATGGCGAAGAGCGAGGCGATTATTTAATGTTTTGGTTCGATACTTTATTAACTCCAGGCCACGACATTTGGTATAAAGAACGAGAGGTCAAGGCAAAGAAACAATGTCTTGAAAATTTAATGAAGCCTCAGTTTCTGTATGTAACATTGATTGTTGATTTCCCACTAGCATAATATAGAAATCCCAAAAAAGATTGACATAAGCTTACATCTTTATTTTCTTCTATCGTATATACGTGAGTTCGTTTTGTTGTGAATGAACGGACACATCAAACTAGGTGTTGCGCTTTAGATGAAGTCTGTACCTATTTTGTGTATAATAGTCCTTCTGTATACAGTATCTTGGTTGTTGCCAAGATATCAAATCAGTACCTTTATTCAATTTTATACAGAGTAATCCATTTTAATTAAAAATTAGTTAAGGAAAAAGTTCATATAAAGGGCCATACCTCGATTTTTATTTGTTAGCTATTGCACTTACAACTTTTTCAAAACCATTACGACTTTTTCAACTAAAATATACATTTTTTTTAAATTTTATTTAACCCAGAATAATAAACTAAGCACTATTTTAAAGGTCATAAAATTACCTATACCTACACTTGCTTCTATAGCTATAGCTCTATTTCACCGGGCGTTATACAAGCAGTAAAAACGAAAATTGTTTTTTTGAATAAATGGTCACAATTTTGGTCCTCCATAACTTGCTTATTGTTATAATCAAAGTATGTGTTAGATAAGGTTAAAAACGTCACTATTTCACTAACTTTTATGTGATATAACACATGTCGTACTTAACTTAAGCATTAAGGCAATACTGCTAAAAATAAATATAAAAACCACGAGAAAATACATCTTTCCATCCACAAATTAAGTTCCAAAGAACATTTGCGATGTTTTCAATGACTTACCTATTTATTTTTACGTTATGTGAAGAATTCTTCACCTTAACGTACTATTAGCGAGTTAGTGTGAAGAATTCTTCACCTTAACGTACTATTAGCGAGTTTGTTTACATTTAACAAAACTAATTTGCTGTTTGTTTAATTAAAATAACATTTTGTATCGATTATTTAGTGAAAAACAATGATTGAATGACGAAAATTAGGAGAATAATATGCCTCCCGAAATAATTAATTCGGCACAAAATACAACTAATGAATTAATGTCATCTTTATCAAAAGAGAAATAAGAACTTACATACTGGAAGTTTATTAAATATTTTTTCTGAATTTATTATTAAAATCCAACAATCGTAGATAAAGTACGCAAAAATTGCATTTTACTTTGCTCGTGTGGATTTACTACCCTCGCTATCGTTCGGGTGCAAACTCCACACTCGCATGCAAAATGCTACTTTCCGCACTAGACGCGTAATGTACTATTAAGTGAATGGCTGCTGAACAAGTAAAAATCGTGGTATTGTCAATAGGAACTTATTGTTCCATTTAGGGTGCTAAAAATTTAAATTTGTTTACAATAAAAATTAATCACCCTGCATAATGTACTAGTAGCGCGATCGTTAATTTCGTGAAGTAAAGTTATAAGTGGTCAATTAATACATGATATCTTAAACAAATTATAAGCGTTATTGATTTTTATACACAGAGAAATTTTAATAATAGTCGCATCCATATATATTATTCAAATTTAAAAAAAAAAAATAATAATAATTTTGGCGAATTTACAACCTATGATATGATCAAGGAACTTTAATTTAATATTCATATTTTAAAGAATCGCCGAAATCATTATAATATATTTAAATTATTGTTCTTATATCTTAATTTATTGTCTGAAAGCCTTAAGGCTATAATTTATTTACAGGTATTAAGAAGTTATAATACAATTGCTACGTTTCCATGATGTTTCAATGCTGGATTGAATCCTGATAAGTGTTTCCATGAGTTGTATTGAATCCGTATTCAATATGTTGTCAATACACCAAACTTTTACTAGGTTACTTTGATGAAGGTTATAAATAATTTTATAACCTTCACCTTATATAACCAGGTTGGATGTGTTTGTTATTAAGTGTTTTAAAAAACAAGAGTGAAAAACACGCTAGGGGCGCTCTCTCCCTCACTCTGCGCACGTCAGGATCGAGTTCAGGTGTTCCCATGAAACTCGATCCAGATACGATCCCAGAATGTAGTGTATCGTAACTGGATGTAAATCATATTCAATCCGTATTGAATCTAGGTTTTCATGGACAATTTGGATCCAAAAACTGTATTCAACCCGTAATCAATCCGTATTGAAACATCATGGAAACGTAATAAATATAAGCCCGGATAAAGCTACTCCACACGATGTTGGATTGATCTCCGGTTAGGTGTTCATAACTAAACCTATTTTACGAAAATCTTCTGAAGCCTATTATTAATTAGGGAGCTACAAGCCTTTGAATTACACTCATTAATTTAATAAAATGTCTACAAATAATCTTTGAACATAAACTTTCTAATAATTTCATCAACTTTCATCAATTATCTTTAAATGTAGTCGGTGTGTTTATCTTGAGATGAGCGATGTCTTTAGATGTGTGTTATCTTTGATGTCAATTAACTTTGAATACGTGGTCAGTATTTAACCAATGACGTGATCAATTTAACCAATCACATGATCAAACATGTGATTTGATGTTTTTTATGTTTTTTACATGTGATTTAACCTAGTATATCTAAATGAAACCTATAGTATGTCCCTTGCAGCAAACGGTCATATGATACTTATATAAGGGAATATAATACTAAATTTAAAAAAATAATAATATGATTATTACCCTAAACCCTATAATATAAGATAATGGGACATCTTCTCTAATGCGAATGTATCGTGCACACAAGTACTTACATTAGACTAATAAGATCTTGTAAGATATGAATTGCAATAATTATATACTGTTTCATTCTGATTATAAAGAAGTTAAAGTAAAATTACAAAGATCTTATAAGAATGAACAGGATTACAACTTACGCAATATTTAATCGTGGTGATTGTGAATTTTATATTTTACGGATGCCATTGAATACATTGAAAATACTTCTTATCCTATTACAAAACATAAAAGTAATGCTAATCAGTTTACGAAATTTATTCATAATATTTACCATAACTGAAGAATTTATGTTTATTACCATGTCTATACTAAGGTGCGTCTTAAACGACTTTAAGCTACAACATATTGTTACTACTAAACAGATTGTACTCTTCAGTTTGTGCCAAATGTTTGTTAATACCTTGACAGCGCAGTAAAGTAAAAAACAAATGTGGGGGAGCCAATGAGAGCGTAGGATTTTAAAATCCTTAACTCTCATTGGCTCCCCACCTTATTTTATTTTTTTTTTTACTTTTCTGCTCTGTCAACGCATATGGCACAAACTTTAGCTGAACAGTATTGTTCTTTGCAGTTCTTGCAGTAAAAGCTTTATTAACCATTTCTTTACGTTCATATCAGTCTGGCATTCTTACTTAGTTATATCGTTACTATATTAATACAGTTTAATACCATTAGTGTAAATGTAATATAATAAAACCATATATAAAGTGGTAAATAATAGTAAAATAGATGTAAATTAGATAAATACTTTTAATTACAATACACACTTGTTTGCAACATGAAGCAAACAAAAAGTTTGATTGTAAACGGGATTTATTTTTAACATATTCATAAAAGATTTTAGACGAATATTTATATTAGCTAAATATATATGTAGAGTAATGTCGTACTATATATTTGTTTCTAGCTTACAAATCATAATTAGAACGAATAAATTATTAGTTAATGTTTTAAATACTGAATTGGGATAATAGCTAATGTTAAGGATTGCTTTACAAACAACAAAGAGTTATGTCATGTGTTATTATGTATGGCGAATATATTTGTTGTGTACTTATATTATTATATCGCTATGATATTACAATTATTTAATACATTTTTTACGTTGGTGTTGTGCATTTTGAAGAATGATGATTATGTCATTTTTCTAAGAATTGATATGGTAATTTTGTTGGTAAGTTTACTGTTTAGTAAACTTATTTACTTATTATTTCTTATTTTTTTATTTATTATTCACTAACTACCTGGTTACTTATCTAAATTATTAGGTAACAAAAAGAACGTAGAACTGTTATATCAAAATATTTTTTTTCTTACCTATTTTTTTAAAAATAATTATAATAATCTGTGTATTAGATCGCCTCGCCGAGAATAGTCAAAATGCAAAGTATTTTAATGGTGTTTTTATTATATTTGGAAATTATAATGACTCAAATCCATGATCAATTTGCTTTGAAATTGAGATAATGGTTTTGAACTTTCTCATACTTAATAAAACTTAAAGAGAAAACTTGATCAGTATATAATTAAATTATCAAATTCTACACTTATAGTCCTGTAGATAGCGTCGTTAAGAATGACTAACATCAAGCTAGAATTTTGTGTATACCTAAGTCAATCTTTTAGTGCCCTTTAAAAACATGTGGTTTGCTAAGTTCGTCTGCAGGGAATAGCTTGGCCATGAGGGTACGATCACAGTACACGCTAGTTCCGAATCAGGTTTAAACTCAGAAAATAAGCGAAGAATTGAACAGGAACAGGGTAGTTAAATTGGAAGCAGGCAACTGGTTGCGAGTGCAGGGTTCGGAGTCAGAGACTTTACCGAAAGGTTTAGATCATTCTTGTTTCAGATTCTGTCTGCTATCAGCGCGCATGGACTGTACTGTAACTACAAACTACTGTTGCTTTTTTGAGATTGTAGTTGTATATGAAACCATTATTCTTTTTTGTTTTTCTTCGTTTCGATTTATCTTTTTAATAATAATATAATGTATAAAGAACACTTATCACGAACTGTTTCTACTTTTGTTTTTTAAACGTTAGTAGATCGTCTACACTTGCATTCTAAAGAATGTAGGAAGAAACCTCTATAATTTTTAAGTGCTCGTAAAGTGGTGGTATTTCCCATATGCACTTCTTAACAGCAATTCTTTCACATTTTAATTTTAAATTGACACTCTCTATGGTCATTAACAACAAGCACGCAATTTCTATTTCTTCATATAACAACTACGTCTTGGTTTTTACGTTTTGACTGCGTCTATTTCAGTCTGCCTCCGCTGCAGCCATCACCTGCTTTCCTCAAGCTGACTTATAAAGAGCCTGCTTTCGGTATCTGAACCTGATTCGGAACCAGCATACCCTCTAGACATACCCACAGGATGTTAAAAACAACAGACCGAAAGAGAGCGGCCATGTTTCATCCATTTTGGCGAACAATGAGATTTTCATGATGCTAATGAGTACAAAATTAGTTAGTGTTAGTAGATCAAAAAAAAAGTTTATGTAGTTTGTAATTTGATAGATTAGTTAGACACAAAGCTAGTGACGTTTTACAAACTAACATCAACTTGAATTTCGGTCTACTAACTAATCTTGTACTCAGGGTCATGAAAATCACATTGGCCACCAAAATGGGTGGTACATAGCCGCTTTCCACCAGTCTGCTTTTTGGAACAAAGTTCCTTATGACACGTTCTGGAGCCCGGGAGTGAATCCGAAAAAAAAGACCGAAATCACCGTCACAAAATCACCGTCACGCAAAATCCGTCACGAAATCTACAGATGACGATAACTTGAGTAAAAGATCACCGAGTTAGATGAAATTTAGTACACATGTTCATTTTACCAATGCCCAGGCTGAGTTCGTCGGAAAACGTTATCCGTCCAAGCGTTCACGCGCAACGCTCGCGTAAACTTAAGCTTCACAGGCGGAAAAAAGGGTAATTAAGGAAGCCTGTTATGTTTGTAAATAAATAAAATATAATCATGTAAAATTTCACCTTGATACAAGCAGAAGCTGTAGAGTAGGGAAGAGATATATTTTATAATATTTTAAATTAATTGGCCGGGTAGGTAGAAAACAGTCCTATTTCAATCCAAAATCCTTTAACAAACATACTCTTTCACTATAAACTCATCATGATCAACTTTTTTTTTATATTCAATATATATTTATAGTGAAACGCTTGCTTTAATTATACAAATAATGATTTTTTTTTAATTTTGCCTTAACTCTGCTAGGTACAAACAGTTCGTTACTTTTAATTTTGTCTCTTTTCTAACTCCGCCATGTATAAGTAGTTAGCAATGTATACGTACTTAGCAGTGTGATTTTATAATTTATATTTAAAGAAAAATGTAAGGAACTTCGTTCCTACCGAGTGTCCCGCGACACCACCCGTATTTTTTTAATAGCCTGTGGCCAAGTTATGTCTCTCAGACGAACTTAGCGGCCACATAATTGTCAATAAAGGGCACCAAAAGATTAACTTATACAGAAAATTCTAGCTTGATGTTACTTATTTGCGTTTATGCAAACAATCTCTTGGACTATTATAAAACGAAACATAATAACTCGTGTTAGTTCTCAACCATCAAATAGATTTAATTTAGTTATTAATCGCCCCGCTACCTCCTTTAAAACAAACTGGTTAAATTTTCTCTTGGAGATGGATTCGAAATTCCGACTTATATAAAAGTTATTAAATATTATATATCCTCAATTAACATTATTATTCAAACGACTAATATTAATCATATGAATCAAGATTATCTAACAAACTAAAAAGAAAAAAAATTACTGATAATAGGTATAATCTAATATATGTATTTCGTACCCTGTCTAACGAAAAAACAAAACAAAGCTAATTTGTCGATGATATTAAGTCTAATGGGGTGTCGAAGGTTACTCCGTGACTGTTACTATAATAATACACGAAGAACTGAACTAGGATCGAGACGAACCTAGTGATTTGTCGCTAAGGGTTTCATTTCGGCGACTTCATTAGGCTATCACTGTTTGCTGTTGTGTTTCGCTGTTTTCAGACAAGCAGTGGCCGTTCGATTGGTGAAAACTGCTCTCTTCTGATGACTATAAAACATAAAACAAAATATAAAGTTAATATGAATTGCAAAGATCTAGAGAATAATGTTTAATTTTTCTTATAGGAATAAATTATCTTCATCGATAATTTATAAATATATTTATCTCCAGTAGGGAGAAAAAGTTATGATTTTGAATTAGTTTAGAGGGACTAAAGTAAGACTTTTCATCCCTGAACTCTGAAAAAGTAAAAATAGGGCGAAAAAGTAAAGTAGGGCAAAAAAGTAAACATTGCAACTTAATTATTTTATATAAATAGTAGAAAATGGGCTAATGTAATGAAGTTGTTGAAATCAGGTTGGCGGCACTGCTTTTTCGACCATGATTATCTTTGTTTATAACCTGCATCTAAATAACCTTCTATTTGAGTTTAATTGCAATTCTTATTTGTTTTTAATATTGAATCTCTTATATTTGCTACTAAAAGTGCTAATAATTATTGTTATTTATTAAAATAATAAATAAATAAAAAATTGTTTGGTGAAAACAGTACTTTTCCTACTATAGGTAGGTAGTCAGGAAAAGTAAAATAACGAAAATATGTATTTTCTTCCTACTGGAGATAAAATATTGTATGTTGATAAAATATTGTATTCCCCTCGCGATAATTATCTCCCTCGGCTGCGCCTCAGAATATAGGGACCATGGTTCCATCGGCTTCGCTTCAAGAATCAACTTTTTCGCTCAGGGAAAAATGGCTTACTTTACTCCCTAGGTGCATAAATAACTATTGTTAAATAATTATAAGAGGTAAAATTGATTGTTCTTCATCCAGTTTAGACATAAACCATGCATTATCATTACTAGGGCACGGATTTATATGCATTTATAAATATTAAATATGCACATATACGTATATATGTATTTATACTTCACAAAATATGCATTAAAATATGCAAACAGAATTTTTATATTGTTAATTTAAACATTTGAAATTGATATCAATGGTTGAAATCAAAATGTTTTCCTTATTATTTTTAAAATTAAAATTTAAAAAAATAAATTTAACAATATATATATATATATATATATATATATATATATATATATATATATATATATATATATATATATATATAATAATAAAGTTTATGCAAATCTAACTTTAAAAATATTAGAGACCAAGTGCTCTTTAAGATTTTCAAATTTGAAGCTACAACAGTCATTTCATAGAATTGATTTGTAGCGACTGAAAGATCGAAGAACATCGACTGATCACTGATCACTGGTGCGTTTTTGAATAAATTTATTAAGTCGGGATCAGCATTTCCTTTATTAAAACTTTTTATAGAGCGCAAAAAGATTCTCCGATTACGTAGTTTCAGATGTAATTTTTGGATGTTTTCGATTTCCATGTTTCTTCTGGGCATAATCGATTATTTCGATGTTTTATGGTCCGATGCAGCGATGTTTTCGGTATCGTACTTCGACATTGATGTCCCAACCCTAAATTTACAGCTTCTTCCCCTCCATCCTGAACTGAAGTTGTTGAACATATCGCTTCTAAATATCTCCTTTTTTGAAAAGCCAAATAAAATAACCATTTATGTAAAGAAATATATAGTATTTCATCTAATGTATAAAAATATGTATTTTTAACAGTAAAATATGCATAACATAAAAATCGGAGCCCTAATCATTACAAATCGAATAAATTTCACTATAATATTGAGATTTCTCGTACTTACATACATTCTGATTCTTTTAAAGTGAAATTAAAGCTAAAAGATTTTTTACAGGTTCTCTTAACAGAAGGAGGGAAAAAGCACGGTTAAAAGCATGTTTACGAGGTATAAATCCCTAACTCCTTGTAAAACCGACACAGTGTTGAATAGCCTACACACGACTAGAATAATTTAATAATTCATGCAGTCAATTATATCCACCGTACTCCTTTACCTCCATTCTCCATTCAACCTAGTATATCGGTTATGATGTTAAAAAATTGATTATCCATTTTTCTCTTATAAACAAGCTATTAATGTGGTTATATATTCATAACAAGACCGCGTAATTATAAATTTAATACAATGTTTATACCCTCGTTAATTGAAAAAAAAAAAAAAAAAAAATGCTTCAAATTATTTCACACAATGCACATTGAATTCCACTAGTGGAAGGCTATAATTGAAAATATGTCCCACTTATACAAGTAATTAGTTAGTAAGTATATGTATACAAGTTTTATATTACTACTCTAGTTTTCTTTAAGAAAAAGTATTCCAATCATGAAGTGATATATACTTTGTCGCAGTGCTACTGTGGCGTTTTTTTCTCGTGACCCTATATTTACGAAAGCACCATAAATATAATTCGGCTAATGGTATAAATGTTTATTCTTAAAGGCCTCCTTCATAAATAATAGTAACTGCTGGCATTCCATGATGATATTATTTTACTAAAATAATTATTTATGGGCATAAAGTATATTTAAATGAATATGTTTTGCAGTATATTATAATTCAATATTATTTATTATGTATTATCGAATTATTATACCAACATTAAATATGTGTGGTAAATCTATGATGCCGTATTCTAACAACCATAGTGTAGGCACTTCTTTAGATTGTTACTTCTCTTAAAAAAAACAGAAGGGGGCAGTGGCGTAGGAATTCATTTTTGACGTTGGGTGGCTCGGCTCCTCCGCTAATGGGGGGGGGGGGGGGGGGGTAGATACTCTTTATCAGACTGCAACCTATCCTCTCTTTATCCCCCCCCCTTCCCCCCCTATAGAAGGGGGGTCCGGGGGTCCTCCCCCGGGAAAATTTTGGAAAATAAACGTTCAAAAACAGCATTTTAAGCAGTTGTAGACATATTTTAGAGCAGTTCTAATATTCGTAGGTTTCGACTTTTTAGAGAACAAATTTAAATAAGTATTTCTCTCATGATGTCTATCATAATTTAATAAATGTATAAGAATAAATTGTATACACTGTTTAAAAATTAGATTTTATGCACTATTTAAAAGTATGAAAATAAATAAATTGAGATTGAGGTAAAGTGAATGGAGTCAAAAACAATTTACCATTCTCAGTTTGACACGATTCGCGAGAGAGCTAGGACCTGACTAAAGAATCAAAAAAGGCCGGGTAAAGAGGAAAGAGAAGAGAAGTCTCCTTATCTAGCTAAAATTCATAGTTGATAATGTCTAGAAGAATAAGGGTGGTTCAACCCCCTACTACGACCGTGGTTGTTTTTTGATAAACGGGGTTTGAGCCGCGCTTCTGAAACTACTGATAGCAAGCTGACAAAAATCAGTCTGATAAATCGAACGAAACTTTCTTGTCATCAACGACAGAGCAGGTGCTATTTATTTTGATTGACTCAGTTCATCACGTCATTAAGATTTTATTTAGTTTAGTGTTGGTGAGAAATAGAAGTCATGATAACTCTTTGTGATGTGCCGACTGCCGACTTGTTGGCTTTACTAGCCGCCCTTATCTTCCTATTTAAACCCACCCGTCGGCACTTCAAATAAATTAAATGTTTATAATAAATACCATTTTATTAATGTTAAAAACATTTATTTGAAATAAAATATAAATGTATTATTTTCCAAATCATTCAACAAAATTTTAAGCATGTACTAATTTTTATTTTATTTGTAATTTTTTTGCCCCTTCAAATCTGACGGGGGGGGCTCGAGCCCGATAGCCCCCCCCGTTCCTACGCCACTGGAAGGGGGTAACAATCTAAAGAAGGTGTACGGAATGTTCCTATTTTGACTGTTACTCCCCTTATAAAAACAGAAGTGTAAAATTCCTTAGTCCAAAATTACATTGGACTAAACATATCTTTATTCATTCTCATATAAAGAGAAAGTATTGTGATGGCGCGAAAATTCGATTTTGATGGATTTACACGTTTTGAGGTCCCCTGAGTCCGAAAAAGTGGATTTTAAAAAATGACGGTCTGTCGTCTGTGCACCAACTACTAGGCCGAGGCCGATTTTGACGAAATTTAGCATACATCTTCAGAAAAATCATACCCGAGGCGAAATCGAGAAATGAATTTTAGCTCTAAATTTGGGGGTGCTACCCCCAAAAAGCTGTGAGAATACGTGGAAAAAAAATCTCGAAAACGGTTCCGACGATTTTGATTAAAATAATTCTAAATTTTAGTCCATTTAAATACGAATCTAACGATATAAGCCGTTTTCCCGGGAAAAATCTAGTTCCTGAGAAAATAGCTTTAAACGCGGACGGAGAGAGCCCGGGTTGATTCCACACTGTGGAGAAGTTATTTTTATGATACATTTTGATGAATTGTTTAATAATATAAATGTACATACGAAAACTTATAAATGTAAAACATTGGACTTAGTAATTATGAACTCGTATATGAGAAAGTTTGTCTGAGTTGTCTCGGACCGATTTTTCTTTATAATTATTTAGTCAAAGACATTGATATTCTAAAACAACATAGGGGAGTAACAATCTATGAAAATACCAGTGTAACATGAAATTTGGTTTATTTACCTCTATTAGCAACATTTAAGTCAATCAAAAGCTATTGCTGTTAACTCCGTTGATAATAGGTTTTGTTTTTGTTTTTTTGACAAAATCGAGGACCGTTTATTACCTGCATTAGTTTGTTGTTAACGCACCTGAATCTCCTAAATTACCCATTACAAAAATTTTAATTTAATTTTTTGGATGACAAAAATGCATTTAAAGACGTTTGATATACGTCATTATAATAAACAGTTTAAAAATTCTAAATAAAATAATACTTTTGTATGCCGGCATCTTGAAATGGCTGATTGTTCTGGCTAACGAACACGTCTGATTTGTTGAATTACATACGGACCCTTGGGTGTACTTCAAGCAATAATAATATGGTTGTACTTCTTTACATAGTTACTCCCCATGTTGTTTTAGTTAGAATATAAATGACAGACTAATTACTATTAAGACAAAAAGGGGTGTTTAATCCAATGTACTTTGTTTGGGACAAAGGAATATCACACTTCTGTCATATAAGGATAGTAACAGTCTAAAGAAGAACATTCCGTACACCTTCTTTAGATTGTTACTCCCCTCTGGTTTTCTATAAAAAGAGTAACAATCTAAAAAAGTTCCAGTATTTGTTTTCTCTAATTAATATCACAAAAATTAAATCGTACCGCCGGAAGTTTGGAAAGTTCAGTCTTTGAAAGTTTCTGGACAATTGCACAAGCGTAGCAATCACCCAATAGATTATTTGTAGTTCTCATCCGGTCCCTGAAAATTAAATTAACAAATTATTTAAATTAGTTAATTATTTAAGATTCGTTGTATTAGAAAGTTAATTTAAATCAAATATAACACAACGATATATAATTGTTTATGATAAATTATATTTTGCATTTTTAACTTACACAAACCAATCTACAGCAAAGAGAAGAGATACGTCTTCTGTAGGAGCGTTAATTGTACTACACAGCATGAGGACTAGGACAAGAGCCGCACTCGGCACTGTAGCTGAAGACATGCTTGCGATAGTACACGATAGCCTAGCAGAAAATATATTGCATGAGGCATGGTAAGCTAGATTAAAGGCTAGTAGAAAGATTATACACATTTAGTTATCAAATAATATTATTATAAAAGAATAAGGAAGTGCACTTCTTGTAAAGACGATTTAAAAATATCCTTTGTATGCAGTTGTTTACCTATGCTTATTGTTAAAATATATCGACTGTGTACCTGCTATACCTCGGTAACCCTCAAAATCGAGATTTTATTTTTATTATAGATATTATTATTATGTACCTATGTGCAAAAGCTAGTAAGCCTAAATCATTTATTTTTTATATAAATTATTGTAATATTTCGTATTTATCATTTAAGTAACTAAGTGTACAAAAACAACGTTTTTTGCTTCTCCTGAAAAATTTAGTTTTTGGGGTTACGAGGTTTTGCAGGTATACACAGTCGATATATTACTCGTATGTTTTGTTAATTTGAAGTTATTGCCATCTTTTTGTTTCTATTATTACTTTCTAATTTACATAGAATACTGAAAGAAAGAAGATTGATAAAACGAAAATTTTATTTACATGGATTTACTCGTGTAAACCGGCGTAATAACTAGATAGATAAGAGGCTGATCAATTAAGTTTAAAAAATGTCTGTCTGTCACCAGAAGTCTGTGAAGAATAATCATACCCGTTTTAGAAATCGAAAAATTTTATTGCAATCAAAATTTTTTTGGGGGGGGGGCTAGCCCCAAAACTCAAGGAAAAATAAACTGTCAAGCCATTATTGTCTAATTTGTTTAACTGCCGCTGTTCTTTTAATCTGTAAAATGAATTAAAGTGTTAATTTAGCAAAAGTTAAAGAGCGCAGACGGTTCAAATGTATCTGGGGCTATCTGCGGGTTACTTTCGATAAACTATACAAGTTTCATACAAATCGGATAAGTACTTTTGTAGCTATAGGTATAAATGTATGTTTGTACGCATGTAGAAGAGAAACAAATGAGCGCAGAAGGTTGAAACTTATATGGGACCAACAATGAGCTAATTCTCACCTACCATACGAATTTCATTAAAATCGGACGTGTAGTTAGTTCGCAAAAATTGAGTGACAGATCGACAGACAAACAGACACAGAACCAGAAATGTTCCCAGATGACTGAAACGGATATCTGTCTTGGAAATTTTGAAATCGGAAACATACAATTTTTTTAAAGCTTCCGTTACCTTCGGTTAGCTTGGAAGCAAAAATCATATTTTCAGATTTAACCACTCATATATTAAAGTGTTGCCATAGGAATACTTTTGTCAAAGGGTTTGAACGTCAGTCAGACACGACCAATGACCAAGGTTATAATTGGTTCTAAGAAATAATTTTTATAATTTGTTAAGAGTAATAAGTTGCCGATAATCGGTTGCTAAACATAAATACGATCAATTGAAATAATACTTGGTTAGACGCCATAGCTTTGGGTGTGGCTAAAGTTCTTGCTGCACCACAACATGAACAGCACCCACACACTTCACACTTCTTCACTTCTTTACACTTTTCATTGATTGAAAAGTGGTAGATGTTAAATTAAAATGGTTATTTACCCAATGCTTAAGAGCTCTCCAACACCTAAAGGTATATTGTTCATCTGAGCAATAAAGATTAACGATACGGTGAGGAATAGGGCTGTACCGTCCATATTTATTGTACCGATTGGCAGAATAAATTGTGCTATCCTTTTGTCAATTTTAGCCTTTTCTTCCATTATCCTGAAAGTTATCGGCATCGCAGCTGACCTGTAAAAAATAAATAAATCGGTTAGTGCTTCATATTATATTTGAAAACTTGTTTATATATATATTCTATTAATAATTGAGCTTAAAATAATTATGAAACTTTGACAACAATTATAGTTTTAATAAATAATTGATAAGAGTTACTTTGAGGCAGTTGCGAAAGCAGTAACTAGACTAGGTCCGAAGCAAAGGTAGTACTGATATGGATTCTTCCTGATAATAAGGAAGTAGATTATTTGTATTAGCACCAACTGGTAGATGAGAACACCAACAGCCATGGTGAAGATAAACCAGCTTAACTGTGCTAGAGTATCTCCCAGCTGATCAATAGTGATAATTTTCCCGCATATTACACTTCCCACACCAATTGGAGTGAACCTGAAAGACAACAATGTTATTATAATAATATGACTAATAATATGACATTTTAATAAATATATATTTAACCCAAGTATTATTATCTCTAAATTAAAGGCGTAGGAAAATTTATAATTAGTTTATGAGATTATGCTTCACATTATCTATGACTTTACTGGTCGAGTTGTAAATAGGCAAAAATAATTTGACCTTTTAAATAAGTTATTTCAAAGATGACACAATATATTAATAATAATTATTATTGATTTTTTTTTTTTTCAAATGCGTTTTATTTATTCTACAGTCGTTCTAGATTGGCACTGGTATGCCTTCTTTAAGAAAAATTCAAACTAGTTACCTCCCAAAGTCCAAGTTACTAAAATAAACTCAACATTATATAAATAAGTGGAAGTGAGTTGAGAATACTAGATTTTTGTTGAGATTGGTTTTAGCACCAAAAATACATTTTATTTATCACAGATCGAGAAAATTCTGTCTCTCCATGAAGCCAATTCATAATTTTCTTTTTCACATTAAGATAAAAATAATTTGAAATCCTTAAAATATTTTATTCCAATTTCGTTATTTTACATTCTAATGGCTGTTCGTCATTTTCACTCGAGAGACGTCTAGTTATCACGATAACTTAAGAACTTAGTTGATTAGAAAAAATAAATTATATCAGTGAGCAGTGGCGCACCCAGGATTTTTTTCTGGGGGGGGCTAACCCAGACTCAAAGATGTAAAAGTTGTGACCGAGGGGGGGGGGGGGGGGGGGTAAAGGTAATAGTAGGAATCTAGTACTTTCTACTCGAACGGGTAGAGGTTGAACCACTTGTTCGAACCTAGCAATAATATAAATTAAAAAGTAAAAATTAAGTAGTAAAATTGAAATCGTAACTTTCTTAATATTTCTATGAGCCAGTTTTAAAAAAATCGGTCCGAGACAACTGACGAAATTTCACTAATACGAATTTATATAATATTACTTAGTTCAGTGTTTTCCATTTACTAGTGTTCGAGTTTTCGTTGGTACATAATTATTAAAATTTAATATTTTATCAAAATTTATAATAAAAATAACTTCTCCTCAAGAAAAAATCGGACCCGGCCTCTCTCCGACCGGGTTTAATGCTATTTTCTCAGGAACTAGAATTTTCCCGGGTAAACGGCTTATTATCGTTATAGATTCGTATTTAAATGGACTACATTTTCAAAAATTTTAATCAAAATCGTCGAAATCGTTTAACCCCTTCAGCCCCCCCGTGTGTGCGCCACTGAAAAACCAAATAGTTATTGTTTCAGTGACTAGAATTTAGCACAAAACAGAGAAAAAAATCTGAGGTACCTACTACATATCTGTTTTATATTTAAAATGAACTTTTTTGATAAAGGTTTTTTTCGAGGGATCTTTTTCATATCTTTATATAGAGGGGGAGAAAAAACAATATCAAACCAAAATCTTAATAAGGTATCATAATGGTATCATAGATAAGGATAGAGTTGGGCCAGGGGGTGCCCGTGTCACATGCTCTATTCTCCCTGGATAAGACAACAGGCATGACACCGCTCGCAATAATATTTTAATCTTATCATTATTTCTATTCCTATGAAGGCAAAAAAAAAAAAAAATTTAACTCAAACTTAAAATAATAAAAACTTCATTTAAATTGTTTTTATTGATTAATTGTCATTTTTTTTTTATTATCTTTCTTTTCTACCGCAGCCCTATATAAGTTGATCTAGGGTGCTCTGGGGGGGGGGCTTCAGCCCCTTCAGCCCCCCCCCGTGGGTGCGCCACTGTCAGTGAGAGAAGAACTCC
The DNA here is from genome assembly GCA_951217055.1 of Gerris lacustris. Lineage (NCBI taxonomy): Eukaryota > Metazoa > Arthropoda > Insecta > Hemiptera > Gerridae > Gerris > Gerris lacustris. The sequence goes on from OX578283.1 coordinate 19,181,435, forward strand.
TAACTATATTTTTAGAAAACTGGACAACATTTAATTATATGTTACGAGTACAAACATTAGCATCATAATGAATTTCCAAGCGCAGAATTCGTCACTCTTGACCTTTAATTAATGAAAATATGAGCAATATACCCATTTCATAATGCCAATTTTTCCAGACAATTATCAGCGAGGGATAATTAAAATCTTTTACACTATGGTAGAATGTCCAGGTAAGGTCAAAGGTCAGTACCTCCCTCATATATTTTGTATTTAATTATAGTTTGACCTATTACATTAACTCATTGTAATCTAATTAGAAACTGCAAGCCTGTCTTTCAATTATAAATTTTCATATTTATTTGTTACAATATTCAAAACGTGTTGATGAAAATTACCAAGAAGTAAAAACATAATTATATTATTAAATTTTACTTTTGTATGCTTAGTAAATGTCATTATTTTATTATAAATAATAATGAGATAAAAGAGAAACTAATAAAATCTATAACAAATTTAATTTTAACACGATTAAAACTAAAGAAATATGTCACTCCATAAAAAACAATTTTAAAATGCTCGCTTTCAACCATTGTCATCATTATTAAGCCTAGAACAAACCCTAGCGACCAAGTCGCGCGATATTGTCCCTAGGCTGTTCCTACACAATGTCACGTGACCACATCTAAACGGATATCAGAGCCAGTTTTGGAACAAAATTTTACTCGTTATCCCGAGAAAATGTTCTCTGAGCATGTAAGGAATAAAAATCTCTGAATAATGTAAGATTACTTAATAAGAGAAACAAAATCTTAATCATAAACGGTGCTGAAGAAATCTATTTTCGGGAGCCATTATTGTTGATATGAATCTTATCGAAAAATTGAAACATGAAGATGGCCATGGGTTTCAAATCCCTTTTGCAGATAGTAGGAGGGAATATTTCCAAAGATAGCTCTATGTTAATGGAAACCATTTCATCCATCTCTAAGACATGGAAGGGCCAGCAAATTTTCAATGATTTTAAAAGATATCTCCATGGCTGTCCAGTAGAGAAACAGACTTAGAAGTTGAAAGTCTCGGAACATCCGTGTTTTGGGAAATCGGCAACTTGAGACTTTTGTATCGCGAACGTCGTAGAACACGTGGAAAATGTCTAGCAACAGCCCGAGGCTTGTTCGGAAACACTAGTTCAGCGACAAAGTCGCTAGGTGTGTATATTTTTATCGCATGTAGAAATGATTGAACTCTTTTACATATCATTTCATCTTTTCAGTGTTAAAGATGGTAATTTCTGGTTGAAGCCTACTTAAAAATAGTCTTTTTGATTAAAGGACCTTAATTTATTGATAGTATAGTATTCTAAGGTAGTATAGTAATTGCTAGTATGTCAATCTTGTTCAGAGTTATTAAGTGGACTATTAAAAAATTTGGGCTTTTGTATGGAAATAAAATACGTTTAAGTTCTATTTAAAGTTGGTTTTCCCACGGTTTAATGACTTGACGAAGCTCGACTCGAAGTGCGTCGTGTGTCATAACTCGAGTCGTGGGATCATACTAGGTTTGATATAGCTCGTGGTAGCTCGCTGAAGAATTCGACAGACCTCAAGCCTCAGAGTACGAGAGGCTCGCCAAGTCACAGCCTGTGAGAACCCAGCTTAAAGAAAATTTCTTCAAACACTCAACCAAGTCTCAAAAGAAACAGATTCAAAATCATAAGTACACATTGAGCTAAAATCAGAAATTTGAGATTATTTTTACAGACATTGATTCTACAACTCACCAAATAGCACCCATCAGCATTTTCATAAGAACTTCATAGACGACTCTGAAGAAGTTGATAACAGCTTCCTTTTGCGGGCCTAAAGTTCCAAGCACTGATCCGAATATCAGGAAGAAAAAGATGATCCCAAGTGTGTTTGTACCAGATCTAAAGTAACAGAAATCATCTTTTGATTTAAACAAAAAACAAAAGTATTTATTTACTGAAGTTTTTTATATGTAAATTTTAAAAGAGGATTATCTCACTTACGAGTTGCGGTAGCTTGCAGGATGAGATCCATTTATTTATTAAAATAATGTAAACCTTTCTATTTAAATTGGAGTTTCTTTAAATTCACGGTAAAAATAATCAAGCATTATTGTTTGAGAGATTCTTAATAAGTATGAGTATAAGAATGTATATTTTAAATTATCGAAAATTATTTTAACCATGTTACTGCTGGTTTTAATTTTATTTATACTTCTAAGTTATTGTTGGATTCGGGTTTAACCATATTTACTAATGTACGGCTGGCATTGGTATTTACCTTTTTGAGATGGGCTAACTATTTATATGCTTATTTAACTTGTGGTATCTCATTAACTCTTTCTAGTATGTATTACCCTTTACCTGTTGCGAACTTAGCCTCGCAAAAGGTTATTATTTCTTGAAAGGCTGCAAATAAATCGAAGAGGCATATTTTATTTTAAAAGTAGTCCAAAATATGAATTTCCTCATTCAATAAACATTTAGACAAAGCTTGTCTTCCTGAAAGAACATAGTTTCATTTTTAATAATATACGTGGTGAACATTTGTAAGGAGAATCTCTAATAGTCCTTAATCCTTAAACATTACATAAGTGCAGGCGAAAGTTACAAATGTAAATTTTTCATTTTTAATATTTGCAATAAGAAAGTGACCACAAGTTAAGCAAGCACGTTTGATTCATACGTAACATCACATAATAAAAAAAAATCACATAACTTAAAGCACGCAACATTTTATCACACTTAAATCACACTATATGTGAAAATAATGCTTTTTTGGTGAAATTACGGATAATTCAAGGAGTACCGCTATCCTCAATTTATCATTATCTCTGAACAAGATCAGCTCCGCCATCACACTTCGACAAATAGACATGAGGGTATAAGTGGTATTAATTACCTACCTCTAGGCGTATAGAAAAGTGCGAACGAAGCTTCTAATCTGACTTCTAAAAAAGAGACAATTTATAGTTCAACCCAGGGGGGGTGGATAAATGGTTAGGAGGGGGTAAGTAATACAGATGGTACAAAACCCTCACATTTTTCACTTACCCTACAACCTTGAAAGTATCTGTTAGTTTACCTTTATGGTGTAGATAACTGCTAAGAAATTGTTTTTCGATCCGATCATTTGCGCAAAAAAGTAGACCACTTAAAATCATCTCTGCATATCACTATATCTCTGGAACTACAAAGAGCTAAAATCTTCAACATTGCTAATTTTAACAATTGATTTGTTAACAGATCAATTGATCAACGCTTATTTGAATTATTTCCACACTTTTCATTTAGACCAGGGATGCAGATTAATCAAATAAATTACTTGCATTCAATGTAATCTACCTATATTTAATTATAACGTCTAAGTTTTGTTATTCTACAATTATTACCAATTTAAGATTACCTTAGTGCTGAAGCTTGGGATAATCCCTTTTGAAAATATTTTAAAAAGAATAATTGATTTTTTACCTGTACTGAAGTTGTCTTTTGGGAAAAATCAGTCGACTTTGACTGGTTACATTGGTGCTGGAATTTTGACTTTCAATAGAAGTTGAAGTAACTGTTATGTATTCTGTGAAAGTCTACAAAAACAAAAAAACAGACATAAATATTTATTAATTATATTGAGATTTAATTTTTTTTTAACTAGTTTAAATGAAAGCTGTTAGTAGAAGCTGTAAAAAAGTATATATTAAACAAATTTGAAAATACATTATATTAAATATTTTTATTTTATCCATTCAATACATTTTTACGAACTATTCATTAAATAATATTAAATTAAATTTCTGTAATATTATATTATTAAGTTCTTTTACTATTGGGTCTTTTTTTTTTTAGAAATTACTGTAATGCCAATCAAATAATTTTAATATGTGAATAAATTAAAGAAAATCTAGACTATCAGTTTGAACCATATTCATTTTTACTAAAAAAAATGAAAACTTGGTTCGAGTCTTAACCTTACAGTAATGACTTTAATGAGAGAGATCATCATTGCCCTGTTGTGACTTTGATGATTTGATGAGTTATCACTTTACACTGGTAACGGCTGTAATGAGTGATTATCATAAACTGGATAATTTTTTGGCTGGAGTGATCATTAATCGATGTTTACCTTATTACTTCTTGTCGGTATTTCTTTAGATTGCTACTCCCCTATGTTTATTTTAGAATATAAATGGATACAATTATTTATACATTCCTTTGTCTAAATATCAATTAAGCCAAAGGGATGTTTAGTCCAATGTACTTTGAGGCAAAGGAATATCACACTTCAGTTTTTATAAAGGAGTAACAGTCTAAAGAAGGGTACTTTTTTAGACTGTTACTCCCTTCTGTTTATTTATAAGGGGAGTAACAGTCTAAAGAAGGGTACTTCTTTAGATTGTTATTCCCTTCTGTTTATTTATAAGGGGAGTAACAATCTAAAGAAGAACATTTCCTACACCTTCTTAAAAAACAGAAGGGACGATTGGTACTCCCTTCTGTTTTTATAAGGGGAGTAACAGTCTAAAGAAGATCATTCCGTACACCTTCTTGAGGAACAGAAGGGAAGATTGTTACTCCCTTCTATTTTATAAGGGGAGTAACAGTCTAAAGAAGATCATTCCGTACACCTTCTTGAGGAACTGAAGGGAAGATTGTTACTCCCTTCTATTTTATAAGGGGAGTAACAGTCTAAAAAAAATCATTTTTCTAACTGAATGTTTTAGAAAAAAAAAAAAAAAAATGTTTATCACGTATAATTAGTTATAAAAATTTGATTTTAATTCACTTTTACGATATGTATTCCCTCAAGGTCTGTAAGGCGTTCTAGTGTCATTGCGATGTATCTGAGTTGGACAAATAGCAACGCACATGAATAGTTGAACGTTATGACATCTTCAATCTAACGCCTCAATCCTATTTCTAAATTATCACCACTGTAGGATAGACTCGGTCATATTTTATATGGTTTATTTTGATTGAATTACATGTGAGTTCATTCTTTAGCTAATGAGTAAATAATTGAGAAGGTTCACGGTCATCAATTAGTGAGGTCGATTGAGATAATTTTTTCTTTTGCATTAATTAAGAGTGTAATGCTTGATTTTTGTTACTCATTGGTTCTTAGACGTTTTATTAAAGATCGAATAAGTATATTTAATCTTTAATTTAGTTCTCACACTTGAGACGCTCACATTATACATCTCCTTATCTAATTAATTTAGTTAATTCCCTACTCATGTTAGTGGATCATTCCTCGAGTCTGTATATCTCGAATTCCACGTAAATCGAAACTTATTGTAACCCTTAAGGCTGATTAACACATATTAAGTAATCAAGTAATTAACTAAATTTTAAGTGAATTAATGCATGTAAATAATGATTTTACTAATAAGGTAAAAGTTAAGTTTAGCGCACAAGTAAATAAGTAGAAAGAATTTTGTCTATTTTTCGGTAGGTTGGTGGGCGAAGCTAATCACTTGACATGTTTGGACATGCACGATTCAGTTAAATATAGACGTTTGGCGGAGCGTCGCTGTTATATAGATTATGTGTTTATAATATTTAGAAATGTGATAATGGACAACACTGTCTTTAGGATGAGTTCATAAGTTTGTAATTATTCAAAAAAATAGATTGTACAAAACATAAAATTAAAATTAAGTATATTCTATTATGTACTTGAAACTGTCACGTTGGTAGTTCATGTGTTTGAAGAATACAGTAAAGTTTGTTCAAGAATATTTAAAGAGCGATATTTTGTGGAATTTAAGAAGCTTGAATTATAGATACAAGCAAGCAAAGCAATAACGGCTTGCCGATCTAGTGTCATTTTGGTATTAAAGAAACCGAGTCAAAAATCAAAAGTATGTATCTGATAAACATACAAGAAAAGAGGGGCGTTTGGTCGTGTCGGGTCGTGTGAAGGGCCTTTTAATCTCTGAATAAAAAATCACAAATTTGAAACCCGTCAAAATGAAGATTGTAAATATGGGATATGTCAAAACAAATAAAATAACGTGCGGATGTTTTCCGAACTAACTTTCCATACAGCAAAATTTGCTGAAAACGAATTAAATTCTGCTGAAAGATGGCTAAAAGTATTAAAATATTGCATTGTCTTCGTGTTCTGAGCTATTCTAAAAATTTCAAGTGTCTAGCTACTCGGGAAGTTAGATAAAAATTGATTGCAAGATTTGTACTGGACAAACAAACAAACAAGAGAGCAAGCTAATAAAAACGTAGTAAAAAACATTCGATTTCCCTTACAATTTCATACTTTATTTTGTTCAAAATCTCACTTAGATCAAATTTTATGACAGTATTTATCACTTGAACACTTTGTTGGCCGTCCATTATTAGTGGACTAATATTAAGTGTAGAAAACGTGTAAACGCTTACTAAAAATTAATTAATTAATTATTTGCATAAAATTTAGTTAATTACTTGATTACTTAATAATAAAAATAAATAAAATTAAAAGTAAAAGTAAATCAGCCTTTTTGCATGTCACTACTTTGTACTTTTGAATGTAGCGTTTTGAATACATTACACATACATAATATATAGGACATGTCAAGGTACTGAGAAAACTAACAGCTCAATGTATGAAATGTAATTGCCAAATAGGAGAGATACAAATATTACGTGTGATTTGACTGAAGAAAACAAAATGAAAGATAGTCTCATCCCTGCGATATTTGAACCCTCCACAGAATAATTCTAAAGCAATATATTCATAAGGCATTATAAAGATAATATTACGAATATCTAGAATTATTTATATCTCCCTAATTTTTAACTGCCTTTAGTCATACAAAATTTGATAGCTTTTAAGGTACTTCTTTAGATTGTTACTCCCCTAAGTTGTTTTTAGAATAAAAATGACTTTGACTAAATAACTATTAAGAAAAAGGTATGTCTAGTCCAAAGTACAAAGAAATGTCCCACTTCTGTTTTGATAAGGAGAGTAACAGTCTAAAGAAGAACATTCCGTAGACCTTCTTTAGATTGTTACTCCCCTCTATTTTTTTATAAGGGAGTAATAATCTAAAGAAGGGGCGCTTTTGAAACGATATTATTTCATTCTAACTCTATGTATAGGTATACCTACTTTAATTTAAATGCATTTGAATGTTGACCCTATACTTCTTTAGTTTTCTAATTATTACAACAAAAGTTTTTTTTAAATTAATTAATTATTTGTTTAAGTATCATATGGTATTCTTTATAACTAACATAATTTACAGAAAATCAAATAGGGCGTCATATTTCAGATCTAACATATTTCTTCCATGATTAAACCTAACTAATCAATTTGATTCTACTAGAAACATTGTTTACTCTAAAATCTAAATAATAAATTGAGTAAGGCTATTATCCAAGATAAATTATACCCTCTTAAATTAGTTGGGTTTGATAAAATGCCAAAAAGTCTCTTCATTATATCGTTAATATATTTTGAGACATATACTTTCATTTACAGTCTAAGAGTGCAGATTCCCACTTTAAGACTCTTCAGGGCCACATAGTAGATCTGATAATTGTTTATAGACATACGAGTAGATATGGCTAAAAGTTAAAAAGAATAAAGAAAGTAAAGTTTAAGAGTATAGTTGCCGATTCAATAAAACTAACTCAGTAGGTAATACTGTCTAATAACCAGATCAAAGGCATCGAAATGCACTGAAGCAGATTGCATTAAGCAAGTGTTTTTTAATATATGTATATATATTCGCTTCCCAGCTTACCGATATACATGTCGCGGGACACCCGGTAGGAACGAAGTTCCTTACATTTTTCATTAAATATAAATCATAAAATCACACTGATAAACGTGTACGTATACGTTGCTAACTACTTATACATGGTGGAGTTAAGAGACAAAATTAAAAGTAACTAACTGCATGTTTACACCTAGCAGAGTTAAGGAAAAATTAAAAGAAACAAGAAGCATTATTTGTATCATTAAAGCAAGCGTCTTACAATAAATATGTATTGAATATTGAGAAAAAGTTTATCATGATGATTTTATAGTTAAATAGTATGTTTGTAGTATATAGCCTGAGGGAAAAGAACTGTTTTCTACCTACCCGGCCTACTAATTTAAAATATTAAAAAATGTAACTCTCCCCTACTCAAAAAAATCTGCTTGTATCAGGTTGAAATTTTACGTGCCTGTTTCAATTGTACTTTAGACGATGTGTTAGAAGTTTTATTAATATCGTTACGCTAGAACGTAAGATATCGGTAAAAAGTTGGTTTTTCTACTTTAAACGTTTAGATCCGCATTTATAATTTTATCGATCTTTATTAATTCATAGCGGTGTCGCTGTTGGTTTTACTAAAAAATGTTCGTCTCATCGAATAAGTGATGATATAATCTTTTCCCGTCCTGAAATTCCAATTTTACATTTGAACCTTACGCGAGCGTTGCGTGCGAACTTTTGGACGGATCACGCTGTCTAACGAACTCAGCCTGAGCATTAGTAAAAGGAACATGAATACTGAATTTAGAAGACTAAGAAGGTAAAAACGTTGTTTTCTTTATTTTAATCGTTTAGGTCCGCTTCAATAAATTCAGCGATCTTTATCACATCATAGCAGTGTCGGTGTTCATTTTACTAAAAACATTTATTAAAAAAGTTGTTTGTCTCATTAAATTGATGAAGTTAGAATTTGTTTCCCGTCCTAAAATTCCAAATTTAAATTTGAAGCTTACGTTTACGCGAGCGTTGCGCGTGAACGCTTTGGCGGATAACGTTGTCCAACAAACTCAGCCTGGGCATTGGTAAAATGAACATGTGTCACTCTGTCATCTTTTACTCAAGTTATAGTCATCGGTAGATTTCGTGACGCTTGGTTTTGTGACGGTGATTTTGGTCGTTTTTTGGATTCACTCCCGGGCTCCTGAACGTACCATAAGGAACTTCGTTCCAATAACTGAGAGAAATCAGGGATAATTTTGGTCCAATTTCAATGAAATTTAGGTGGTATGTCATAATTAGTTCATTCTACTTGTGCGCCAATTGGTTTTCTCTTCCACATGCGTACAAAGTTTTTTTATTTACACCTAAATTTTTAAAAGTACGATTCTTCAGAAATGTTGATGGTTTGTCGAATATAACCCAGAGATGGCCCTATATTGATCTCAAACATCTGAGCTCATTATATTATCTAAATTAAGACTTTCATTCATGCTAAAAATCAAAACAATACGGAAAGATTTAAAGAAAGGGGGGGGGGGACTTAATAAATTAGACAATAATAAGTTTTAAAAGCACAACAATCATTAAAGTACGTGAGGAAGCTGTGTGCTAAAGTAATTAGTAGATTATTTTTATTAATAATACTTCTTCTAACTTTTAGAAATAAATAGCTAACAAAGATTATTTTATCTTTTTATAATAAATGCTCCTCTATTCAAGGTGAAAATAAGTTTCAACTCCTTCAGACTAACAAGCTTATATTTTGTAGAGCCCGTTTAGTTATTATTTGCTTTAGTTTTTGTTTTTACCCCTTTAGTTATTATTTGCTAAGTATAACTCCTAAGACTTATCATGCAAATTCCCTTTTTTAATGAACTAACTCCCTTCCTATCTGGAAAAACAGCAAACTTAGCTTCGTTTAAAATCGGAACTCCCGCTCCCGAGTATTGCCGAAGTAGGTTTAGTCTAGTGCTAATATATTATTATATATATATATTTTTTTTTTTTCATAAATGAAAGAACTTCATGATAATTATTCAAAATACTCGTGGTATTAACGAATTTCTATAGTGTTATTGTTTTGTGTACCTGTTTCTGACTGTACATCACACAAAAACAGCATTAGCGCACTCCTCTGATTGCCATACTTGGTCAGAGTTTAGGTATTAAAGGTTTTTCCAAGGTTTTGCGATCCATGCAAAAGTATAAGTTTTCTTATAATAAAAGCTTTTGTCCTTTTACTAATATTGTAATTTAAAAATTGTATGTAAATAGAGCAATTTCAAAAACGAGTAACTATTACTAAGTTTCCATGAGTTTTCAAAACCGTTTTGAAAAAGGGTTTTGGTATTCAAAACCCAATGGAAACGGTGATTTTTAAACGTTTTGAGTTCAAGGTCTCAACAGAAAAATTTTTGGTTTTATTTTGAAACTGTTTTGAAAAAATAGTATGAAAACAGGTAATGAATTGTAAAATTGAGACATGCGCAGTAGATATGATGAGCTGAGTTATTGACATTTTTATGTTTAGCCTATGGAACATAAGTTAAAAACGTTATGTTACTTTTAGCTTAAAAACTCAGAAAAGTATAACAGGGAGTTAAAAAGCTATAGGAGGTGTGTAATCCAGTCTCCAGCTGTTGGGCCTCCCTCCACCGCACGTCATAGGGCCGAAGAGAGTCGAAAAGATTTATAAGTGTGAGAGGAAAGTACAGGAGGTTGATATCAACTCTCAGCCCTCTCGGCCTACCAAGTATGAAGGCATATTAACAATTCGTAGAAAGCGGGCTGGCGCCTTTGAATTCAGTATTTTGTAATCAAGCCGCGGCAGAGCCGGTGTGGAGATATGAATAAAAATTATCTTTCATCTACTTTTATTAATTACTTAGATTAAATTACCAATTTTATTTCATTTTATGTCGGTAGTTTACGCAGAGCGAAAACATGAAAATGTCTCACTGTCTTGCGGACTCGTATGCAAGAAGTTTCTTTTATCACCTAGTCTGGGAGTTTATGGGTTTCAATATTGTTATGTAAACTGTTTTAGGAACTCCTCATGGAAACACTTTGATTTGAAACCACAACAGTTTTCAATACGGTTTTGAAAACTCATGGAGACATAGTATATATATCTACAAAAATACAATCACCAATTTCATATACATATGTAGATAATAACATATTATAACATAATAACATATAACTTAATTAACTGAGAAACATCAGGGATCATTTTGGTCCAATTTCAAAATGTCCAGTTTTAAATGTCATAATTAGTCCATTCTACTTGTGCGCCAATTGGTTTCTCTTCCACATGCGTACAAAGATTTTTCAGAAATGTTGATGGTTTGTCGAATATAACCCAGAGATGGTCCCATATTAATCTCAAACATCTTACCAATTTCATATACATATGTAGATAATAAAATTGCAGGACTGTAGAAGCTACTCATTTAAGTAGGAATTACGCTCGGCAAGTACACACTCAATTTAGACTATAAAGTCTGGTCGCTTGAGCGCAGTATATTCCGGTCGCCTGAACAGTCACAACTGACAGGCCTGCCGTATCGTGTCTATAACCGACTTTATGACAGTGCAGTCACCAATTATCTTATTGGCATCATTTAGTCGTTTATTTTCAGGACTTTCGTAACTCTTATTTAGTATTTTGATAAATAATCTCATTAACTGCAGTAAATTATAACAGTATAAAAAACCTAACAAACCGCGGTATAAACATGAACCTCACACAAACTTAAAAATTAAAAAATTAAATAAATAGTAGTGTATTCTTTTTATTGACAATTTTAACAATACTTTATACCTTTTGAGAATAAATACAGTTTTTCTTTAGCGTGAATAATTAATAATAATATTGTACTTGTATTTATTGTTTGCTTTTCAATTTTAGCAAATAAATAATAAATTTAACTTAATAATAAGTCATTCGGCCTTAGGTGTGGTGACGTGAATAATTAACCTTTTAATAAATAATATTTAAATTAATAATTCCCCCAGTTTATTTATAATTAATAAATATTACTTATAGATTTTAACTCAAATTAATCTTGTAAACCTGATCGTTTTAATATTTTGAATAAAATGGGATTTTGTAATAATGTTTCTTACTTAACGAAAGACCTACAACCAACTTGATTTTAGTTACTTGACATTTTAAATTGTTTTAGTAGTTAGATTTTACGGGTAGAGCATTAGTCCCCCAGCTTATTACAGTTTACAAGTTACAAATTAAACTCTGCCGCACCCTATTTTACTTTGAGGAGGGAAATAACTTAGGTAATCATAATTAATCAAAACAATCAGGTTATTCTTTGTACAAATAAATTTAAATTATTAAATATTATAAAAATATAATATTATATAGAATCAATGAAACATATTTATTACGGTACTTCTTTAGATTGTTACTCACCCTATATTTTTTTAGAATATAAATGACGAAATAACTATGAAGACAAAAGGATATTTAGTCCAATGTACTTTGGGACAAAGGAATATCACACTTCTGTTTTTATATGGGGAGTAACAGTCTAAAAAGGAATATTCAGTTCACCTTCTTTAGATTGTTACTACCCTCTGTTTTTTTTTATAAGGGGAGTAACAATCTAAAGAAGTGCCTTTATTACTTTAGTAGTAAATATAATTCATAATCATAACATATTAATGCTGTTAATACTTGTTATTAATAGAGGTTTTTTATTGATCATTCTTTCCACACCCGATACTTGTAACTCCGTATGTACCAAACTTTGATTTGAAAAAATTATGAGTACACTGACGCTGAATTGAAGTCGAAACCGGTCTGTATTTTATATATTTATTTAATGGTTTATTAATCTGGTCGATTAATTGAACTAGTAAAAGTTTGTTATTTACTTCTTTACTTGTTTATTTTCATTGTCATCATATTTATACAAAAAATATTCAAGAAATATTCCTAGTATGTATTTTAAATGTATGTTATAGGGGGACTCAGTGTTACCAATACAAGAGACATCTGTACTATCACACTGACATGTCATATTCAGACCCTATAATGTAAAATCAATGAAGCCTTAGAAAAGGGTTTTCTGTTTTCTGTGTATTTTCGTTTCCGTTATGTACGACACAAATCAGCTTAGTGGTTACGTCACTCAACAAGAATAAATCATATTTTTAAATAGGGAAGATAGATGGTGGTTATACAGATACATGTATATTGTATATATAGAAATGTACGTCGTCATATATATTTATATAAGTTGCTGTCAAAAAGGTCAATGTCACAATCTTTTAATATTTTTAGAATACCCATAGGCTCTACTCGCATCACTCGACAACTTCGCTTATCAACCCCCAGGAGGTGGTCGTGAGTAGGAGCTACTCAGCCAATTCATTGCTTGAGTTGCTATGCGCCCCTACCCTTCAATGTCGCAAAGTAACCCTAAGGCCCAATTCACACACGAGTGGTGTATGGCACTGGCGTGGCTCTGGCGTGGGACTGGCGAGGATCGGTCATGGTGGACCCCCTCTGCCTCGCCATACCAGTGTACATTAGGCCATAGGTTAACATAGAGGTGGCACAAACCAGCTCCACGCCAGAGCCACGCCATTGCCACTTCAGTGCCATACGCCACTCGTGTGTGAATTGGGCCTTAGTAGATGTCAAGGTGTGAGGCATAAAATTGATTTTATGAATAAGACAATATTAATTTATCATAAAATACAGTAATACCTTTAACTTACTCGATAGGAACCGAACGATAAACGTTTAAGTCGAATTCACGTAACTCAGGGTAAAATTTTGTAAATAAATACTTATAAATTTGTTTAACTGGGACCAGGGGCTACAGAAAGAAATAATTTAGAAAAAAATGGGTATGTATAAAATTTTAGATAATACAGCAAATTATATTTTTATGTATTGTAAAAACGTAAACCGAAGTTATTTTTACGTAGAAGGTTTCATAAAATCTAACATAGTCGTCTGACGGGATTTTTTCTTTGTATGCAAAAGTTCTTCTTTATATCCATCGTAGCACGCTGATGATTTTTTTATTCCCTGTTTTCTAGCAGTCTGTGATTTACAAAATTTGTATCCCTTTTTTAATTGAACTGAAACCTTCTGTTAAGCTTGCAACTGTCATGTGATCTTCTAACTGAACAGGCTCGAAAGAATCAATTCTTCAATGTTTTGTTCACGCATTCCTATAAACTCATCAATTGTCAGCTTCTAAATTGTGTGAATCCAGCAGTTCTTGAACCGTCATAATCCACTTCTAAATTTAATTTGCGACTGGTAAGATATATAAATTCTTCAATCACATGACCAATTTGGCTAGGCTCTAGCGCTAATTCCACCAATTCGGAAGGGAAAGATTTAAAAAAAAAGAACGGGAAGTGGAAGATTCGAAAATCGTGTAACTCCAGATTTACGTGAGAAGGGGGTCGCGTAAGTCGGGGTATTACCTATTTTATTTTACAGCATAAAAACATTACCTTTTAAATTGATGATAAATAAATAATACAAGCTCATAAAACAAAGTGTTTAGTATAAATCTTTTCTATATATGCATTTTGGTAATAAGTCATCGGCAAGTTAATTTGTGAATTATTTATTAATTAATTAATATAATGCTATTTATTTGTATTAATTAATTTTAATTTAAATAAAAAAATTCAATAATTAAAAAGATTTTTTTTGTTTTTCAATTAAATTATTAAAGAATGCAAAATAATCAAATTCGTTTTTCTTAATATTCGAAAAATTTATTATGATTTCTTTTTGTTTTAAAAAGAATACCACACACATTCAAGATAGTAACAATATCAAAAAAAAACAATTATAGTTACTAACTATTATATAATATAGTTAAATTAAATAATGTTATGATTATTTTTCTTAGTTTATGGTGATAATAAAATAGCTATTTTAATTTTGTGCGATGACAAAACTTATAAATTAGTTATATTGAATATCCTTACTTAACTTTAATATCCCACAAGGATACCAGGATACATTTTCATGTTGTTTAGAATAACTGTTTTAAGCTCAAAATTTATTTAACTTAAATAAATTCTTGATGAAATAGGATAATGGTTGAAGGATGTATTATTATAATTGCTTGTTTGCTTATCATTATGCTACAAAATATTTCTTAATGAAACCTTTATAATTAAAATGCATTTTCCTTTAGCCCACTCTTGTATAAAATAATCTTTTTAGGGTCCGTATAGGCAGAACCAAGGACCCTTATATTTTCCTTCGTGTGTCTGTCTGTCCGTCCGTCTGTCGCCTCCTCTCAGGGCTACACCTCACAGATCACATTGAAAATAGTACCTACCCACACATTTTAAAAATGTAGCGACTTAAAAAAATTATTTTTCAAACAAATAAGGGTAAAAAAAAACTTAAGGGTTATTTTTTATTTATTTTAGAGACCTTGTGGGGTATCATATGGAAGGGACGTCAAGCTGATTACAAAAGAATAATATTTTGTTATGAGCTTTGACAGGGCGAGCGTAGGCGAATTTGAAGTTGGTGTGAAAAGTGCCCCCCCCCCCCCTCTATATCGCTCCTGTAAAGTGCAAAAAATCTGGAAAATTTCCTGAACATTCTTTTACTAAAAATAAAGATACCACATATTGGAAATTTCGAAAAGAAATCTTTTTTATTGACAAAATAGGTATTTTTATAATTATGCTCTTTTCGATGTATTTATATTGTTGTAGTCAGGTTCAGTAGCAAAAAAATACTTTATCAGAAGTTTGTTTATGTGTCTTGAGAATTCAGACCTATAGGATAGTTCAAAGTAGGCTTTTTAGCATTTTAAAAAGCACCATCAATAGGTACCACTTAAACAATACTGTGTTGTCTACGGACCCTCGCTGTGTGCTGACTAGCACACACTATATCTGTTTATTTTATTAAGTGTCACAGTGATAGATTCAGTAGTTATATTTACCAACTTGCTTTGACAGGAGACAAACAAGTAATTAATATGTTAGTGAGGGAATTATTAGTTGTCAACTGATAAATGTTAATTCCATTTTATTCAGAAGCTTAGGCTATAAAAATAGAATATAATAGATTATTCTCATCTGAATAATTTAATAATACGGGGATAATTATCTTCTTCGTAGCTTCCTTGCGTCCTATTGGACGAATGATCTCATCAAATTCGTATCTCTTTCGATTATCACTGGGGACACACTTATTCATATTCAATATTTAAAGATATAGAAATATAATACAACCAAGATTATGCGTAATGCGCATACGGAAGGAAGTGATAGGTGTTTAAGGAAGGTTGGAATTATTATGGGACAAGGAATGGACCTACCGGCTGGTAGTCAAAATAAGGGTCAATTTTGACTTACAGACAGACCGACAGATAGACAAGAGACCAAAATTGTTCCCTGATGTCAGTCCAAGAATTTTCTAAATAGGAAACTTGAAAAATAGACTGCTAATTAGTGTGGCACATAGCTTCCTCAAATCCTATCACGAACTTTACTGATTTATGCTTTTATGAGCCATTAGGTATTGTCAAATTTATTTAATTGTTCCCCTTCTTTTTTTTAGTAAAAAAAAATTGATTTTTTACACATTGCTTCCATTACCTTCGGTAAGATCGGAAGCTAAATTGGTACTTTTTTAGTTTAGCACCCCCGTAGATCCCTTTGTCTTAATAGTTATTTAGACAAAGGAACATTAACAGAGTAGTATATATTCCTTAGTCTATATTACTATTAAGACCAAGGGATTAAATATCCCTTGGTGACATTCCTTTGTCCAAAATTACTTAACAAACATGAGAGTAACTTAAAAAAATATATATATTCTTCCAATTATTATGGCACACAGCTTCCTCGCGTCCTATTTCATATACATTAATAATTGTATGCCTTTACAACCTATTTATCCTTTATCAAATTTTCCGCCGTTTATTACATCTATCAAGATTGTTTTGATTTTTACATGAAATTAAGTATCAATACAGCTAAATTTAAAGAGCACAGACTTCTGAAATTAATCTGTTACTATCTGCGGGCTACTTTCGATAAACTATAAAAGTTATTAAATATCAAATAAATACTTTTGAAGCTATAGGTGTAAATGTATGATTGTGTGCATGCGGAAAAGAAACAAATGAGCATAGAAGGTTAAAACTTATATGGGAGCAACAAGGGGTTAATTATGGCCTACCATACAAATTTCATTAAAATTGGACGAGTAGTTTTATAACATATGTTGGTTCGCAAAAATTAAGCGACAGACAGAGAACCAAAAATGATCCCTGATGTCTGAAACGGATTTCTGTCTTGACTTTTTGAAAATTCGTAGACATAAAAATTGTTCGTTCGCCGGAAAGATCTCATAGCTTCTGTAAGCTCGGAAATAGAAAAACTTTCTGGGCAAATGGAAGTGAAACTTATAAACGTGGAAGGTTGAAAGTTATATGGGACCAAAACCAGACGAGTAGTTTTTAGGATATGGTGGCTCAAAAAAATGTTAAACGACAAACCGACAACCTTGTGGAAAACCTGTTGTGCATTCTGTGATGTGTGTTACATTTTGATTTATATGTTTGTCTCATCCTGTTTACCACTCAGACTAGCTTGTTTGACAAAGTAAAATAATTTTATCTCGGATAATTGAATTTTTGAAAAGTTAAAAAGATATGAATACATATAATTTATATTCACCGTAGAGAAAGATAATTGAATGAAAGGTTTCAATTGAGAGAAGTCGTTAGTAGCTTGTACGTTTCTTGTGAAATACAAAAATATATGATATTTCAATGTTTTCACCAAAAAAACACATTAAATAATGACATTAATGATATTAGTAAACTGAGAATACAAAAAACGGCATCATTCATTGTTGAAAAGACATAATTTATAACATTATTATTCATATTTTTTTTTATTTCAGTTTGTTAAGGCAAGTAATCCATTAAAAAAAATGTTTTAGTAGAGATTTGCTAGACATTTTAATAATGTGAACTATAAATACATTTAAATATTTTTACTTATATATTACTAATTTATTTTAAACCGTATTACTCATGTTTCCTAATTTAATATGACAAAAATAAAAGTTTTGCCCACGCAGTATATTTATTTATTTTCATTTTTTACTATTTATATTTTTCTTCATTTATTTTTATATTTTCATTCAAAGAAATGAAATTAATTAAACCGTATTCATAAGTCAAGAAATAGTACTTAGAATAGTATTTAGTGCTAAGAAATATTTATTCGCCACTTCATTTTAAATTAGGCTTTCACTCGTACGGTGCCTCTTATTTTTTTAGATTCTAACACATAATATTTCTTTGAAGTTGTAGTTAGTTTTTCATGAAAAGCATTTTAGCAAATAAGACGGCTATTGTGAAGTAAAAGTGTTTTGCCAAATATATTGAAAAAACTAACAACAAATATAAATTGTAAATAAAAAAAAAAACTCTGTCAATTAGTGTGGCACATAGATTCCTTGCGTTCTACTTTGCATACTTTAATGATTTTATATTATTAAATCTTATTATTGTCAAATTAATTTTCCCCCGTTTTTAAAACTGACAAAATTGTTTTGATTTTTACATTATTTAAAGTATCAATTTAGCAAAATTTAAGGAGCGTAGGCCGTTGAAATAAGTATAACAATGGGCTAATTATGACCTGTCATTTAAATTTCATTAAAATCAGACAAGTAATTTTTAAGATTTGTTGGTTCGCAAATGCAGACAGGAACGGAACCAAATATATGTTTTCTGATGTCTGGAACGATTTCTGTCTTGGAATTTTTAAAATTGGAGGCATAAAAAAATGTAGTACTTCATAACAATCACATTCGGTAAGCTCGGAAGAAATAAAGGTACTTATTTAGATTGTTACTCCTCTGTGTTTTTTAGAATATAAATGACTTTAACCCTCGGGTGCGCGCGGTCTAATACAGACACGAGGAGGCGCGGACCCCTGATAGGACTTAATCTGTTTTATATGCCCACACAACAGGTAAAATAAATATAAACTTGAAATCATTTTAGCAAAATATTATAAAACATATTTAAATTGGTTTTATTATATTTTTAATTTATAAAATACCGTTTTTAGTTTCATAGTTTATAAGCACAAAATTAGTCAGTCTGAATAATAATTTTCACATTTTTAATTTTTTCTGTATATATTTTATTTTTATTTTTAAATTCAGGTACCATATTAATTTATTTTGTATTATATGTATAAATATCACTATAATTATTTATTTTAATACTAAAATTTAAGTGAAAGTGGCGCGGGTGGGGACCCGCGCCAGGGGTGTCCTGACAGGGGTGTCAGGACAATATGGGCACAGAATTGAAGTATAATCACGTACGATGTCAAACAGTGGCTGATTCTCTTAATAAAAGCAAGAAATGTAGCTAGAAAAATCCCTGTCTTCCAATCGCACCCACATCTACCTCAATTTCACAGTTAAATCTTAAATTTAGGCCTTATAGGACCGCGCGTTCCCGAGGGAACTAAATAATTATTAAGACAAAGTGATGTTCAGTCCAATGTACTTTAGGACAAAGGAATGTCACATTTCTGTTTTAATAAGAGGAGTAACAGTCTAAAGAAGAACATTACGTGCACATTCTTTAAATTGTTGCTCGACTCTATTTTCTTTAAAAAGGGGAGTAACAATCTAAAGAAGTGCCGCAGTAAATATATTGGGAGAACGATTACGCATATAAATTATCAAAGATTGAGAGAGACATTAAGATGAATAAATTGAGTTTTTAATTGCCCTGCGATTGATCAGTTCTCGAGTATTTATAGAATCCCATTATATTTTGGTAGCATCTCCTTTTTTTGTAGACAAATAAAGAGTGAATTCAAGATCAATTCTCTCTGTTCTCTCTTGAACCTATTTCAATGCTTTTCATTAAAGCTTCAAATATAATTTGATGGTCGACACGTGGTAATAGAATCGTGACATGTTGCTACTTTATTAGCTTAAAGGTTTCTTTTATTTGTTTTTCTAACTTATATTTATTACTGTATTCATTTATATTATATCAAATGTTTCATTACAGTAGCTATTTTTTTTTTTTTTTTTTTTGCTATAGGATGGCTGCGTACATTCTCTTTAATATTGTTGTTTGTACTCAAGCTTAGGAAACAAAACCATTGCCAACTTTTAAAATAATGGCAAACAATGTGTCTAAGAAAATATAAAATATAATCACTAACATCTGTAACAATGTTAAAGGTTCATTTAACTTGGATAATAACAGGGTAGAAGCTAGCTTTCTAGTTACAAATAGCTATTATTCTAATGTGAACAACCTCCTTTGACAGATACAGAAAGCCTAGTATAGGATCGCGGGATATGCGATTCACTAGCCTAAAATCCTATACCCTTATCATCCCCTTATTTTTTTACTGCGATGTGCACTGCATACTGAACAAATCTAAAAAGGGAGGTTGAGAGTTTCCCCATTTTTTTGGTGACTTGTGTGTACTAAAATCTAGTCTTGTATTGTTTAAGCCATGACATGTTTGTATACTGTTAAATCCTTTACCACAATTCTTTACAAATAAATTGGAAGTTACTAAATTCCACTATCTCTTTGGATCCTACGTATTTCCTCTTCGAAACCTCGATTTGTTAAAAACATTTTGTTTCTTCGGCAAGTGTTAGTTTCTACAGACAACAAATATTAAGCTTTATTTTCAGTGTGAAAATATTAAGTGGATTTTCATAGCATACCGATGTCATTTTATGTGTAAATACAACTATCCATTATCTAAAACACCTATAATTCTGATATTTTTATAGTATATCCGGCAAGATAATTAATTGGTCATTATTATTAAACGCAATTTTTATCATTTTCCCTTTCTTTTGTATTTTTAGAGTCTTAGCAACGGGCTTAATTTTATATTTAGAAACTAAAATAAATTTATTTAGATAAGTTATTATAGATAAGTAAGTTATTATATCTATTCAAAATTCAAAGACCAACAAATCAAAACAAGCATTTATTTATAATGGAATAAATGAGGTTGCCTTAGCTTAACAATAATAAATCATTTCGAGGTGCATCGTTGAGACATTACTCGATTATTATAAATGATGAATAGAATAAACTTACATGCTATTTATATTTCAATCATGTTCTTTATATTTTAATATCAATTTTTGTGGCAACAAAAATTAATTATTTCTATATTCCAGCAAATACTCAACCTTTGTTCAATATTTTGTTACATTAAAGCCACGATAAGTTTTGTGATTCAGGAAAACAAAGGCCTTCCAATAGCCTTCATCAGAGTATCCTATATGAATATTCTTCATCTGACAAGGAAGAATAGTTGGGAAACTATTGTAATAAATAGTATCTGGTAATTATGATGGATTTTAAGTTTTTTTTAAAATTATAACAAATATATTTAATTTTAATATTTAGAATAAAGGGGAGATATCTTGGTTGATTTTCAATAGTAGGTATAATAGAGCTTACCTATAATGGTAAGCTCTACAGCAAAAAGATTTGAATAGTGTAGGATTCATTTTACACTTAATTGACTTAGAACTCGCTTACTTTATTTACTATTCACCCACATCAGTCACCGTTCCGTATTAGAACGTCACCGTCTATTGTAAATCAAAATCATGGCTCTATTCACAGATATCAGTCAAGTCACAGTTCAGTCACCGTTCTGAATCACAACTGTCGCCGTTTAGTGTCATTCAAAATCATCGCTCTACTCACATCAATCATTTTTGTAATAGAGTTTTCGGAAAAGGAATTGGCTGTGATTGCATTGATTATGGACGAAGAATAATTATTTAATAAGTTACAGAGTCAATGTGCTAAGTTTCAGCTTGATTGGAGGAATGGAAGAGGGTTAATTATCCCTCCAAAGATTTTGACAACAGCCAACCACACACAAAGAAACAAAATCGAAGCAAATAAATAGGATTCAATTAGTGACAATATAGTTCACATTCGAAACATCATAGAGCACTGGGTACATACGTACACATTCAATTAAGTTCTTATCACACATTTAAAAAAACAAGGAAAACCTGCCAGTTAAAAAATATATATATATATATATATATGTGTGAGGCTCTCACGCATTAGAAGTGAAACTTAGTTCTAGAATGCATTGCTCTCTTTTATTTTTTGACGAATTTATTATTTCAGGATTAGAATTGGTTATGGGAAATTTAATTGAAAAAAAAAAATATTGTTACGCTAAGGCAACCACATTTATTCCAATAAAAATAAATGTTTGTTTTGATTTGCTGGTCTTTAAATAGATATAATACAACTAATCTGTAAAAATGTTACACTTGGACGAGTCTCGAATCGCAAACTTCGTTACACGATTTCACTATATGAAAAAATTCACTCTACCGCCACCAAAGAAGTTTCACTTCAAAAAAATATATCGTTGAAAAGAAATTTGATTTTGACGGTTCGGTGACAGTGACGAGACTGACGGACAAGATTCGGAACGGCGCCGGGTCAGTGTTGACAGTACCATTTAACATTCAAGAAAGAATATTTTTTGTGACTGATACATTTCAGAAATGACGGAACGGAGATACGCCGTGACTGATGTGTGCGAAAAGACCTTTATATTTATTTGTTGGTCATAATTTAAGGAAATTACCTTTTGAATTCCCCTATAACGATATCATTTAAGCCAGGCATAAGTAATAGGATCTCCAATCAATGTTACGCATAGCAGCTTTCTATATGGCCTGTTTTTTATCCTAAAGATATTTGAGTGGTCAAATGTTTAGATTCGCTACTGGTAAGAATAATCGATAGTGACGAATCGTTTGACCGAAACAATGTGTGAACTTCTCTTCTAAAACTAAATATATGTATATAACCATTTAATTATATTTGATGATTATTGATCAGCGTCTTATTCGAAATAATAATTTATTGATTGAGCGACTATTTTTGATCAAAAGTATTTAGTTAAATTTCAAACTGTATATACTAAGAAAATACGTATCTTCTAAATTATAAATTATGAGTAACATTATATTTACTTTTTTCAGCCAAGATTGTTTTTATCCAACAATAAATAGAGATATATTTTTCTTATAACTCAAAACTCTAAAGTGACAAAAAAATAATAGGAATTGTGTTTATTATTAGTTAAGCATTATGATTTCGGCTATTGAGAGAGGGAAGTCTTATTAATACACGAAGTTTGTCGAAGAATTTTTTAATAAAAAATAAATATACCTATATAACTAATATAATAACTATAATATAACACCTAATAATATACCTAATCTATAATATAAGTGGCAATGTCCTGATTGACTGACTGACTGACATAGAATCAACGCACAGCAAAATCTGCTTAACCGAGAGACTTGAAATTTTGAGGATATACTCGGTTCATATTATAGGCATCCACTAAGAAAGGATTTTGCGAAATTTTTATTTTTGTACCCAGGGGTACGGGGTACAAATGTCAAAGTAATGAATACTTTTAATGATGCATATCGTTGAAAAGCTCTTTAAAAGTACAGTAATTGTTGTTATGTACAGTTTTGCTATATTTTTATTTAGGAGGGGGTAAAATGGAAAAATATGTAAAAATATGCATCTTATATAAATGAAGAGTGTCAGAGTGTCTATGAGTGTCTTTTATACAAATCTACAGTTTATCCTAATTTGATGAATTTACACACTATCCTTCAAAACAAGGGGAAGGTCACTGCCTACATGAGATTATGAAGTTAAAATGTTGGTACACAGGGGTATGGGGTACAAATTTCAAAGTAATGGATACCCTTCATGATGCATATCGTTGAAAAGCTCTTTAAGAGTACAGTAATTGTTGTTTTGTACAGTTTTTTCATATTTTCATTCAGGAGGGGGGTAAAATGTATATAGAAACAATAGTTTACAAATCACACATTACCGTGCTTAAAACTTTACTAACATAATCATCGCCACTTCTTTAAAATGCTAAAATAAAATCGTGTACACGTAGTACAATAATTTCTAAGTTATATTGATAACTGTCAATAGAGATTTTCTATAAAATTTTATCACTATGAGTAACATAAGGACAGAGTAAGAAAAGAAGGGGAATTGAGCCCAGACCGATCTTCTTAGATAATTCCAATTTCAACCAAGGGATGGCTAAAGGCATGGGGGGGTAAAAGATAACTTTCCTGAAAAGGTTTCTTTTAAGAATTTTTCTTCAGTTCTCGGAATGCATTACTAATTTGGGATACTAGCAAATTATCTTATAAAAGGGAAGGGGGTATAGAAATAAGGAAGAGGGGTTAGAATCTAGATATTCTCGCTTAGTAAAATAATTTAAATGTTTCTTGATGGTAGTTTATAAACATATCAAATTGAAAATAACACACCCCGTAGCGAAGCACGGGTACCCAGCTAGTTATAATATAACACTATAATATAATTACCTTGATACATTTTGCCTAAGTTCATAACTTTTTTATATGAAATCAATGTTTTTGAGCTTTGCAAGTATATTGTATAATATCGTGTTCTTCAATCAGTTTTGTTTCAGATCAAGCGTTAACGAGATAAGACTAGGTTGCTTGCCATTCTGCACGAACAATCTCCCTCTTAGTGAAGATATTTTCGTGTACTTCAGTTTAATCAAATGCCCCCCCCCCCCCCCCTTGTCGTTTTTGATTAAACAATTCTAAAATGTAATCCATTTTAGTTTTGTTTAATTGTTTAATATCGAATCTAGTTTTCGAATTAATTGATAAAAAAAAAAATCCCCTGCGATATCTGAATCGAATATCTGTCTTGGTTCTGGTGTTTGTTCTGCAGAACAATACTTCCGTCCTTTAGAAGGCTCGATAACAAAATAAATTGAATATCAAAAGGTAAAAGGTCGGGTTCGATTCCCCGCCATATAGGAATTATTTTTATAATACATTTTAATAAGATATGGACAAGAAATAATGAATGAAATAAAGTTTGCTACGAAATAGAGGGTGCGGCAACGTAACTTCCTTTACTAAAATGCGCACCATTCAGGCTGTGGATGTCGCTGCGATGCGGAAGCGGTCTCTTTCGAGAGGCAAGATTCTTAAATTTTGTTCCCCACCCTGGTCAGTCGCCATCATGCGTTGGAAAATGTGTGGAGCGTGCGTTTGCCGTTGAGGCCTAATTTTCAAACGGATGTTCTGTGATCGCAACCCAGTGTTGTGTGAAATTGCTTCAGTGTAGCCCCGTTGGGCCCTGTCCCGGACCGGAAATCAATTGTTACATGGGTCACTACGTTCAGGTATACCGCGAGATGAAGCACTGGAGTCCCTCAGCCCGTTAGATCACCTGATAACATTGAAGCAGTGAGAAGTTTCAATCTTGCAATCTCCGCACGGCGTTCTGCGTGAAAACATGCGTCGGCCATTGGACTTTCCGATCGACCAGTGAGGCAAATTCGTCACGATGACCGTCATTACAAGTTGGTGATTGCGTAGGAACTCACCAAACGTGACTTCAATTCTCGGAGGAACGCGGGGCGATTTGAAGTGGCCAGCCCGCACCCCCGATTTGGCCTATTTTGATTTTTTCTTGAAATCCCGCGTTTATGTCAACCTTCCAAGGACCCTACAACACCTAAAGGCCAACTTCCGGTTAGAAATTGCCAACATACCCGCTGCTATGATAGTAAGGGTCATGCCGAATGCCAGGAATCGACTTACTCAATGTATGGACATTGGGGGGCGTCATCTACCTGATTCCATTTTCAAAACTGTGTAAAACAAAACTTTAAATATGTACCGGCATTATACAAAATTTATGATTCGTAAAATGGGTTTCATTGCCTTTTGCAAAAAGGAATCTATGTTGCCGCATCTTGTATAACATAATACAAAACGTCTCTATAATTATTTTATTATAAAATAATTGATTTCTACCAAAGTCCGTATCCTGAAAAGCTGTCCTTAGCACTGCTACATGTTCTAAATAAAATGCTTAGAGTAAGTTAATCAAATGGGCACATAATTTAATAACAAACAAACTTAAACTGTTACCTAGATTGCTATAGGTACGTCCAGCGTTTTCCATTTTTAGAGGTTGCGAGAAATCATAGCATCACATATTATTAAAAATAAATCTAAATTATTCCAAGACCAAGGTCTAAATACATATTGGTTGCATTGGTTGAGAGTTAATATATATTCATTTTAGCCAGATTGACAAAGCATAAAGAATAAATGCATATCAGTTCTTCTTTTAATGTCGATTTAGAAAACTCTTATAGTCGATATAAAAAATTCTAACAATCGATATAATATTTGTGTATGTATCATATTAGTTATTTATTGTATCGATATTAATGTTTCAATCTCCTAGCATGCTTCAAGTATCAAACATCAAATTAATATAAATATATTAGCAGGTACCAGAAATAGATTTGGATCAGAACCAATTTAATTCTATCGATTATAAAACAAGCTTATATATTTATCAAACGTCGAATTTTATTCATAATTGCATTTAATAAACCCACTTTAACATATAAGTTTAAATAGAACGGCGACTGTTTATAGAATAATAATATACATAAAATTCGGGTGTTTTTTTTTTATCTCATAAACAAATTATTTGCCGTATCAGCAGCTAATTATCTAGAAATTGTATTATTATATCTACTGCGAAATGTTGTTTTCCCAATGATCGTTGTTATTTGATATTTATTTTAAAATGGTCTAATTTTAATGTTGTTTAAACTTGACCAAAGTCATCTTGACTCCGCAGATAGATGTCAATAATAATACCAAATTAAATTATTAAGAGGAAAATAAATGAAAACGTTTGGCAGCCTGTACAGCTAATATGAGTCTTTAAAAGTGGAGATTCCACATATTTTAAATTCTATCTGTCAGCAAAAATTAGATTAAGTTCAGAGTTCGTGTATCAGATATTGTACAAACATTTGCTATCTAAAACAGTTATGAAAAGAAAAAAAAATCCCTATTCTAACTCCAGAGTAATTTTAACCTTATCTTATAGTCCAGGAGATAGCGTGCATAAAAGTGTCTGACTAACATTAAGGTAGAATTTTGTGTATAAGTAAATCTTTTGGTGCCTTTTAAGAATATGTGGTCGGCTAAGTTTGTCTGTGGGACATAGCTTGGCAATAGGCATTTGAAAAAAAAAAAAAAAACCGGTGGAGCGGCCATGTCTCACCCTTTATCGTGGACAATGTGATTTTCATGGTCCTGAGTACGAACTTTAGTTGGTTGACGTTAGTTGACCAAAAATCAAGTTGACGATAGTTCGTCACTTAATAGGTTAGTTAGTCAAATATTACTACAAATCAAAGAGGTCACCTATAAAGTGACAAACTACCATCAACTTGATTTTTGGTCTACTAACTAATCTCTGTACTCAGGATCATGAGAATCATATTGTCCACCAAAATGGAAAGTTAAATTATCTGTTTAACCATTTAACGTTTATTGTCTCAAACTGTAAAACAATATTTACTTACGGTGTCAAGAAGTTCTGTGAGTTTTGCTAAGAAGTAAATATAGAATCCACGACAGACCCTCATTGTAAATGGATTTACTTTCCAGTCTACTGGTTCACATTTAAAACTGTAATGTCTCAACCATACACCATCAAGTGCTCAAGTTCGTATTCAGGATCATGAAAATCACGTTGTATACCATAAAGGGAGGGACATGGCTGCTCTCCACCGGTTTGGTTTTTTCAAATGCCTATTGCCAATCTATGTCCCAGACGAACTTAGCCGACTACATATTCTTAAAAGGCACCAAAAGATTGTCCCTTGACAGGTGACAACGTTGATTTTTAGTCATATTTGAATAACTAACCTATCAAGTGTGAAAATAACATCGACTTGATTGTTGGTCAACTAACTAATTCTGTACTCAGGATCATGAAAATCACATTGTCCACCATAATTGGTGAGACATGGCCGCTCTCCACCGGTTTGTTTTTTTCAAACGCCTATTGCCAAGCTATGTCCCGCTGACGAACTTAGCTGACCACATATTCTTAAATGGCGCTATAAGATTGACTTGTATACAAAATTCTAGCTTGATGTTAGTCAGACACTTTTTTGCACATTATCGCTATCTCCTGGACTATTATGTTATTCTAAATTTTAGACACGTATAAAAAAATCATTTCATAATTAATTGTATAAAATTTTACATTTTATACAAACAATATAAAAACAAATTTAAATAATTATAAATATATAGAAGAGTAACATGTACATGAAGTTAAGGGATGCGAAAAGCGTTCAGAAAAATATAAATAGTTTAAAATTAAGATAGTCATTTATATATTTATTTACGGACTTTACAATTCAAGAGATATTCTCTACATCTCTCCGTATATACATTATAAAACGCTTTGTTTTATATTTTTCACGAACGCTTTTCTTCCACAGTTAACGAACTCACCTGCTCAAAAGCTGCTTGAAAGATATTGTCTGGCACAAGATTTCTGCAACAGAATATTTCAAACAGCCTATGCAATCAATGTACACTTCCCTAGGCTGTTTTTTTTTTTTTTTTTTTTTTTTTTTTTTTTTTTTTTTTTCATTTTTTTAAAAAATATGATAAATTATAATCACAATTGTCACTCACTTAGAAAAATATTAAAATCAGTGTTATAAAAAATCATAATAAATTTATAAAAAAAAAAAATTATGATTTGTTTATATTATTTTCTTATTTGCTAACGTAATACATTTTATACTTAAAAGTAACAGAACAAGATATGAAAATAAGAATATTTCTCTGTAAGCAGTATTGCAAATGTAGACTTTAAAAATAGATTTGTATATAGATTTTTCAAGGGTAAAATAATCGATGAAACGATACGTCAGTTTTAGATTTTGACCGCATTTGTTTCTTATCCACTTGTTAACTTGACGTCTATAGTAGTGTATAAATAATACATATTCTATATACTGCCAGAAAAAGATGACCTAGTTTACCTTAAAGTAGTTCAGGAGTTTATTAAACCAGAAATAAAAATATTTTGAATAGGTAAATAAATTTGACATTAGAACACTTGAAGTGCTAATTTTATTCTTATATTTTCAGTTCTCATATACGAAGTACTCTCTGTTGAGGCCTAAGGTATGGTGTGAGTTGATCCAGATGTTAGGTTTGCTTCCTATTTGAAAAGTGGATTGTAATATTAATTCTAATAACTCATGTTATGATTTGCTACATGAAGTTACTAAAAAGGCAGTGGCCATATGAAACAAAATTTCTTTTATTTTCCCACCCGCCCTATATGAAAGTAAAAAAATTAATAAATAAATAAATTTTAGATGGAAGGCCCTAAAAACAAAACAAAAAAAATCGGGTACGGGGTACCTCGGAAGTTTTCCTCACATTGGAGGCCAATACTTCTACACTCACTAAAGTGGCCTCTCCTATTCATTGTCATTTTTCAAAAAAGAATTATACATTATTTTCATTTATTTAATTTTTTGAATTTTTGCGGTATTTTGACAGATGTAAACAAACTTTAGTATCCCACAAATTAATAATTATGTTTACTTATAACTTTTAAACTAATTAATGAAATTTCATCGTTTTTTTTTTATATTTCTTTCTTATTTTTTACCGGCTCCAACAATATGCTATATGTTAAAAACATATTTATACTTTTGGTATTATTAAACGTCAAAGTTTCAAAATTCAAAAATCGATAACTTCGAAATGGCGGCCAATATAAAAATGAAATTTGGTGGATTTCTTTGTCATAAAGTTTTGCTGACTCAGAAAACTAGGTTCAAGATGGCGGAAAATATTGATTTTCCCGGCAGCACAACTACGTTTAAGAACTGATTTTTGTAATTACAACTCTCTAGCTTAAAAACTGTGGGAGTTATGCGTGACACAGACAGACACAAAGACGCAAACACAGACAGACAGACTAACATCCAGCTAAAAACCACTCAAATCGTCTTAAAACCACCCAAAACGTATTCAATTCCGTTGAAATATCGGTTTCGGATTTTTTGGGTGAAAACAATACTTTTCCTCTATACCTTCGGAGACGGTGAGGAAAAATAAAAATATTGACTGGAGATACCTTGGTTTGATTCCCTGGAGGGTCGCAATGTTTCATTGTACACAAAATTACATTAAAAATCAATATTTTAGCGGAAGTAAAGGCGATAATTAATAATATGCATTAATAGTAATTACTTATGAAAAAATAATAATTCATAGTATTTGAAATGACTTTTTTTTTTCTTTTTATCTGCTAACAGAGGAAAAATTGAAAAACATTAAAGGAAAGAATATCTCTTACTTCCGAGCTATAACTTGAAAAGGAGAAGCTTGAACCTTGTCAAATGTATGAAAATTATAGTTTAAATCAAATTTTAATAAAAAGAAAGGCAACAATAAAAAGTCTTACCAATAAATCGACTTGCTTCCATTGTTGCCAGCAATGATAAGGAACCAAAAATCTATTTGGGGTTAACAATATAAAAGCTTCATTCCGGTGGGTAACGAAGTTAAGCTACCATAGTGCCTTTTTTACTTTATTGCTTACTAAAAAGGCAAAGAAAAAAGTATCGCGCCCTTCTAACGTTTTTACATAGCTAGTATTTAATTTTTAAACTAAATTTAGTAAAACGAATATTTAAGCTTCAATAATCTTTCAATCTGTTTAAAAATTGAAATTTTAAAAAATTAATAAACAATATTTATTTTTTAATAAAGAAAGGAAATTTTATTCAAGTTAAAATTTACTGTATCTTTGAAAATTCCAATTTATTTGTCACTGTGGACTTACAAGACCGTACACAAATAATAAATTTCCTAAAGACCGTTTGTCTAAACGACAAGATTAACTAGGGCGCTTGCATTTAAATAAATGAATTCCTCGAAGAAAGTGGCTAAGAGCCAAACGACATCCTTTTCATTCAACACCAGACAAACTAAAAAAGTAACTTAGCGGAGATTTTTAAGAAAAAAAATATTATCACTAAGTCGAGTAATACTTTAATGAGATATTAAAAGAAAAAAGTTTAAAATAATTTGTATAAATAAAAACGATCGTTTATCATCTTTAAGAGCAAATACAAAAAACGAAAATTGGGAATAATCTTTTAAAATTGGAGTTTGATTTAAACTGTTTTTGCGAATATTGGCTTGGCTGCATCGGGTCGTAGACACGAGGCCGTAGACTAGAAGAGGGGAAGCACGAGGCAAGCAGGTGTGTCGTCAATTTGACAATTTTGTAAACAAATCTGAGAAATTTTTAAGCTATTAATTTGTTTGTATCTTTGATCTCACTTTTATAATAGGAATGCACTCATAATTATAAATAGCAACGTTTACGTCCGTTTGCATTTAAACCGTGGGACTGTTAATTTGCAACGTGGTTGGTTTTTTTTTGTGACCCAATTTTTTCTTATTTATTTCAACCGATCAGAGGTTTAATTTGGGACAGGTGAGGAGAGGAGATAATTGTATCCATATATTAGATAGAAATGTGATATAAAATGTGTCTTTAGTTAATTATTTTATGTTTTAATTAGTGAGTGCCCTTTACTAAGCTGTTATTTTTAAACATTTATCAGTGATGCAGGGGGGGGGGGGGGGGGGGGGAGAGAGGATATATAAAATTTGAGGATTTCAAAAAGGTTTGATATTGCTATTTCAACATTTTTATTTAAGGGAAATTGGTAGTCTACCTTTCTATGATGTTTCAATACCGATTGAATCC
Source organism: Gerris lacustris (assembly GCA_951217055.1). NCBI lineage: Eukaryota > Metazoa > Arthropoda > Insecta > Hemiptera > Gerridae > Gerris > Gerris lacustris. The sequence goes on from OX578283.1 coordinate 19,212,907, forward strand.
TGATTATGTAGTTAGCAAGTTTGTTTTTAAGTACATATTTTAAAAAACAAAACTGAAAATTACCAATAAAGATTATGTTTTTTTTAACAGATTTGACTAAAGTTTCTATACAGCAACACGCTAAAGGCGCTCACACCCACACAGAATCGGGTTCAGGTGTTTCCATGAAACTCGATCCCAGATTTTGGTGTATCGTATCTGGATCTAAATCTTATTCAATCTGTATTGAATCTAGGTTTCCATGGACACTTTGCATCAAAAAACTGTATTTAAACCGTATCCAATCCGTATTTGAACATAATGGAAACATCGTTATGGTTCTATATCCCATTTTTTTCTTCTTGGGTAGGAAAAGAGAATAATTTTGTCTTTTTGATTGCTAAAAACAAAAATGTAACAATTGTCACAGCCATTGTTTTAAAAATGTAACACTAAACATTCGTTCTTTGGACCATTTTATTACCGAAGCTAATTATTTAATCATTTATTTTGTTAGCGGCTATCTTTTTTCAATTTACATATATATATATGCACCTTTTTAAATTATTTTTTCTCTAAATAGCAGACTGAATAGTGAATTCGGACTAAAAAATGACTGTAATCACTAATTAAACTGTTAAGATAGAGGCAGGACCTAAGTTTTTTATCAATTAAAAATTAATTCTGGGAAAACAACACAAGATAAGGTTGAATAACTTAGCGCCTTTTACATAATATTCCCTATGTATAAGCGCGAGCGTTGCGCGCGAACTTTTAGACGGATAACGCTGTCCAACGAACTTAGCCTGAGTATTAGTAAAAGGAACAAGTATACTAAACTTCAACTAAATCGATAGACTTCTACTCAAGTTATCGACGGACACGTAAACGTTACACACAGACAGACAAGACGCATATTTTGTTGAATGTAAGAAGCTCGCTTCAATTGCAGTCTTTGGACTCCATGAAATTTCTTATTGCTAATTTAAATAACAATTTATTTTGTGGCCTCATTTTTTGTTGTAATTGAAATTAAAATATACACTATACTTAACTACAAAACTGACGTAGTAATATTACAATTGCAATACTCTTAGCTTCTTAATGTAAACCAGCAATTAATTTTAAATTGTCTACCTTCGTTTTTAAATCATCCTATTTCAATTTTCTACTAATATTATGAAGTCAGTGAGTGACAAGATAGAAAAATATTACTATGAATTTAAAAAAACAACTTTTAATTGCACATGTGTTATTTATGCGATCTAACTTATAAAATAATATTAATTTAACAGAAAAAAATCCAAATAATTAAATTGATGTGATAAACGAACCTTCCCATGTCGAGGAAACCGTCAAGGAGGTTTGTTTTGGTCATCTCTTGTTGGGCTATAAGACTTGCAGATCTGATTACTGGACTGCCCGGGTGTATGCTCGTCGCTAGAACAATCCCTAGTAGAACGTTTATCATTGAAGTTAAAATGAAGTATACTATCGCCTTCAACGCTATTGATCCGTTCTCTTTTACGTTTAAAGTTGCTGTACCTATAAACATTTTTTAAAAAAAGAAAATATTTAGTACCTTAAATTATTAATGTCTTGGTTAGAAGGCTAAAATATACCACAAGATTTTAACACAATATTTTCTCAGCAGAGAAAGTTACACTCTCATTTTATTAACATGGATATGTTTTATCTCTGGGAGACAAAAGAAATTTCTGGCACCCATAAAACGAATAAATATGTGACGCTTTTAAATCATGTCAGGAAGTTAGAATACAATAGAAGGTAGATTGGTTCTTACTTGAACTCATTGTACATAGTAATATATTTCGCCAATAGAAGTAAAGAATAAATAATATACAAAATGTGACGCTCTTGAATATCGAGCCAGGAAGTTAGAATACAATAGAAGGTAGATTGGTTTTTACTTGTATTCATTGTTGTAATATATTTCACCAAAGAAGTAAAGAATAAACAATATACAAAATGTGAAGCTCTTAAATATCATGCCAGGAAGTCAGAATACAATAGAAGGTAGATTGGTTTTTACTTGTATTCATTGTAGTAATATATTTCACCAATAGAAGTAAAGAATAAACAATATTCAACATGGGACGCTCTTAAATATCGTGCCAGGAAGTTAGAACATAACAGGAGGTAGGTTGGTTTTTCTTGTAATCATTGTAGTACTATACTTCACCGATAGAAGTGCTGAAGTTTACATCAGAGCTCTATCTCCTTTCTAAATTTTATATAAAATTATATCAAAACTCCTAGCGGAAAAAATGTTAATCAAAATGGATTAATGTTTCATAATTTCACACCTTAAGATCCATCTACTGTATCAATTAGACAAATCTATACTGCTTTTCTCCACTTCATGGAACAGCATTGAAATGTCGAAATGTGGATTTAAGGCCCAAAAACATATCCATGATTCAATGTTTGTCCATGAAATGGAGAAAATCAGTATTTTTTATTATTTTTTCCTTACTTATAAAGACTAGCTGTGTTTGATAACTAACTTTGTTAGTTTCTTAGTTTGTTTGAGAAAGAGGGGTATTTTGATGTTCTTAATCAAGAGTGATTTTTGATAAACGGAATGAAACCCAATTAATTGCAATTGTGTAGTTATTCACGTATGTGATAATGACTAATTGTTTTCACTCAAAGGGTAAAAACGTTTTTCAATCCAAGGAGAGATATATATTTTTTAAGAGCGGGTGTTTGGTCTCTAAAAACCGTCATTACTATAGTAGTATTACTGCTGTAGTAGTAGTATGTAGATGCAATTCCCACATAATATATTGATTCATTGCACCTTTATACTATAAGTCATTTTTCCTGTGTCAGTCATTGTACACTGCTTGGATGGAACAAACCTAATGTTACTGACATGCCAGTCTATAGGTTTTCATCACCATGAAAGACTATAAAGTATTATTAAGATTCGCGTTTTAACGCGTCCTTATAGGTTAAATAAAGATTATTATGTTTCATTTGAGAGTAAATTCCATTATAGTATGAAAAATGACCATTTTTTTATTATTATTTCATGATTGAAAGTTCAGATAAAGCTACTCTAGATAGAAAGGAAAGCTCTCAACTTTGTGAAAAGGTTGTGAAGTAGATTATTCTTTACTTAATCCTCTCTCTTCACTGAATTAGCCTTTCGATATAAGCTATATTGAGAACCTTGTTGAAACACGATCCAAGTGTTTATATCTGTTGAGCTAATTAGATTTTCTCAATTTGTTTCCTCGTTAAGTCTGTCAATCTTATAATATTATTTAGATAACATAACCGTTTATACAATCATTTTCTTCTTAATTTTTGAAGCTTAACATATATTTAACAACACATGTTTACTACTTTTAATTATGAATAGAGAGGTAAAAAAATAACTCAACAATATTATCACTTTAATTTTATATTAATTATTAACAAACGCGCTTCGACATTTTATATCATCTTCAGAGTTATAAGTGAGCACAAGCACAGTAATATAACAGTATAAAGTATTGATAGACTAGGAACTAGGACTATAGAAGGATTAAGGAACCAAAAGGAGCTTGTAAATTAAGTTTACTATAAACGTGTGGTGACAATATTGTTGTGTTACTTTCTATTAACCTCTCTAGTCACAAAGGAATAATAAAGTATCTCCTCTCCTCGTAAATTGAAAAAATGTTATTGCCAAAGCGGCTTTCAGCCTTCAATGGTCATCATCAGTGCCTAAGACCAAACAAGAAATACCGAGCTAAGCACACACTTACATAATAATTAAAACTGACAAACATAAAATCAAGTAAAACGATAAAAAAGCAATTAAGATGGCAAAATATTTAACAAGAAGCAAAAAGTCAAATAACTAACAGTAAAGGCTTGTTTAAACGAGCTTAGAGCTAATCATTAGTAACAGTAACTAGCACTAACTCTGTGTCGTGTAAAGATGTAGCACAAGTGATTAGTATTAGTAGATTTCCAACTGCAAATGAATAAAAGTGGTTTCTATTTACTAATGACAAGTAGCTACCCCTCACCACAAATCTTTCCTCACTCCACTCTACACATCCAATGTAAACATCAGGGGTTAGCGCTTAGTGACAAGATTTTTAAAAACAAACAGCCTGTGTTAAATTTGTAGTTCACTAATCGCTAACTGCTAAACCCCAGTACCTGTGTGAACAGCTACTAATCACTTATGCAGCTAAGCGATTAGTGAATGAAATAGTACTAATGATTAGTCCGCTAAGCCCGTGTAAACAAGGCTTAACAATCAGTCATTTGACTTTTTGCTTCATGTTAAATCTATTGCCATCATAATTGCTTTATTAAATTTTTTTTTAGTTGTTTACCTACTTGTTTTTTATGTTTGTATTATAAGGTATATAATAATTAAACGTAAATTTGTGCTTAGCTCGATATTTCTTGTTTGTTCTTAGGCACTGATCATGGCCTATCGAAGGCTGGAAGCTGCTTTGGCAATCTTTTTTAGGGTTTCGTTTTCGTTGGTAAAACCAAAAAAAGAAACCCTTATAGCTTCGTTCCTGTGTCTGTCTGTCTGTCACAAATTTTAGTGGGGTATCAAATGAAATTGATACCCCATATCGTATTGAAGAGTAGATTACAAAAATATATAACACTTGTGGTTAGCGTTTAATTTTCTACGCAATTTTGTCAAAAAACATCGAACTTTTGCGTGCCCCCCCCCCCCCCCCTAAAACTGTATTTCTGCTGTTACTAAAAATATTTTTAAAAAATTGCAAAATGAGCGGTTTGCTGGGCCATATAGAAAAAAAAGAATACCACTTTGATCTGATTAACTGGGAATCCAAAATGGCGGCGGCTAATACCTGTCACTTTTAAAATAAAATTAAAACTTTTAAAATAAACTTTTACAATAAAACACTTTTATTTATAAAACACTTTTAAAATAAAATATTTTTAAAATGTTTCTTTTTGAGTGGGGTATCAAATGAAAGGTATTGAAGAGTAGATTACAGAAATATACAACACTTGTGGTAAGCGTCCCCCCCCCCTTATCCTAATTTCGTGTTTACAATGAGACTTCTCGCACAACCAATTTATTTTCAATTTACGTGGAGGGACTGTTTGTGATATTCCTTCAAGAAGTCCTCCATATCCATAGACCCTCCCATATCTAGCTCCCTAGTCATAATTATGATGGTACCAGAAAATATCAGTCAAAACAACCAAACATTTTCTACCTTTAAGACAATATTCCATATACTTATTTTCTTTTAATACACATACTTAATTTCTTTTTTCCGTGGTAGGCTGTGAAATAGTAACTTTAGAAACATAGCTACAATCCATTTTTTCATTACGTAAACTTAAAAAACTTTTCATTACTACCAGCACGAAAGAAAAAAAAAATTACGTCCTAGGATGTAAAAAACTTTTTTTTTTTCGTGCTGGTAGTAATCAAAACTTCCGTTTTAGCGCTGCAATCTTTGTAGATATGCTTGTTAGTACGCTTAAAATCCGCTAGATGTCAATGCGTTTTATTTATCTTTTGTTATAGTGTAACCTCTTTCGGCAATTACATTTACTGTCGAGCGGAGCGAGACAGTAAATGTAATTGCCATGGTAAAGAAAAAACTCACTTCACAGCCTAGTGACATAATATACTATTTCTTAGAACTATCGTTTTATTTAAATTTTCTATTATCGTTGAAATTTTCTGTGGGGCTTATCCTCAAAACTTTCTGAGCATCTTATGTTCAACTCAGAAATATTGGCAGAATTGAAACTGTGCAAAGCAAAAAGAAACAACTATTGCATGCGCTTAAAGTAAGCAATAAAACTAATCGTTTTTCCAGTCTATATATTTTCATAGGTTTACCTTCTGTAAATAGCTACCATCTGCCTTGGTTGCGTGATAACATTCTATGTATAGAAACCTTCTTAGTGTGGTTAACATCTACCATACATTCATATATATTCTTGGATACGTAGATTAAATGTATAAAAATGCATGTATTTATATGCATATTAAATACATATTTATTCAAACCATCTATGACATTATTTTTATTGTTCTAACTCTATAATTTAGTAGCACAGAAAATTATTACGTGGAAACCCCTTCACTTATCCTGGATTTTTTTTAAAGAACATTTTCATTTAGAAGTAGCAAAATGAGCTTTTATCAACCATTTTTACTTGCGGAAAATACATTAAACCTTTTTTAAAAATTTAGTAATAAAAATCTGTATAGTTTTACTTTATTTGCAGTATTATTAATAACAAAGGCAATACAAATTTTATTTTAAACTTACCTATTATAAGGCATGATATGACGAAAGGTAATATCATGAGTTTAAGAACCCTCATGAAAAGCTCTCCAGGGTAAGATATAACAAGAATAATATCCTGGCTTGGGTTGTATATTCTCAGCCATAACCCTGAAAAAATAATTAAAGAAAACTTCATTTTCTACTGTACTCTTTTCTCTATAAAATATGTCAAAAGTAAATAAACCAATTTAAAACTAATGTTTTCACATTAAAATAAAAAAATATACTGCCAAATTATCTATACATATATAATATAAAGGTCAACGTATGTGTGTGTATGTTCTTTATTCAAATCTACAGTTTTAGTCCAATCTCGATGAAAATTTGCACACTTGACCTTCAAATCAAGGGGACGATCACGGTACGGGGTACAAGTAATGAATACGGGGTCAAAGTAATGAATACCCTTTATGTTGCATATCGTTGAAAAGCTCTTTTAGAGTACAGCAATTGTTTTCATTTAGGAGGGGGGTAAAATGGAAATTTATATCTATATCTTTATTTATAAAAGTCAACTTATATGTGTGTGTGTGTTCTTTATACAAAACTTCAGTTTTAGTCCGATCTCGATGAAAATTTGCTCACTTGACCTTAAAAAAAAGGGAAAAACACAGTCTACATGAATTTTCGAAATTTAAATTTTGGTACACAGGGGTCAAAGTAATCCCGGTAGTAAGTAACCCTTCATGATGCATATCGTTGAAAAGCTTTTTAAGAGTGCAGCCATTGTTGTTATGTACAGTTTTGTCATATTTTCATTTAGGAGGGGGGTAAATTTGGATTATTTGTAAATTATCTTACCAAAACGGAGGGTTATAGATATAAGTGGGAGGGATAGAATCTAGATATTCTCGCATAGTAAAATAATTTAAATGTTTCTTGATGGTAGTTTATAAACTCGTCAAATTAAAATAACACTCCATAGCGAAGCACGGGTATCCAGCTAGTAGTATAATAAAAGTAAATAAATGTAATAAAATTTTGTACAGATACATTTAAATTTACTTTCATTTAATAAATGTGTTTTTAGGGCTCGTTTCCCCCTATTTAATATTCAAGACTTTCTTGAAGAATATGTGCAATATTATGGTCATTTAAATTAATTATTTAAATTATTTTGTAAGCGTCTATTAATAATTGCCAAAATATTTAATCAGGTCTTTTGCCAACTCTTTTACTGACTCGTAATAACAATGAACAATTAATCTTTTTAAGTTATTACACGTGGAGAGTAATAAATACAGTATATTGTTGAAATCACAATCGTTAATTGGCATGGCTGCAGTGTATTTTGTACAGATGTCGCATCCTATATTGTTATATTTATAGAAAACTTTTCTTTTGTTGATTTAGCTTAATTCTATTATAATATTTAGTCTAATTTTAATTTAAGTACCTTAAATCATTGCTAATCTTTAAAAACAAACTCATAAGATATAATAATTGTTAAATATAGAATTCATTTAATCGGCAATTAATTTTAAATTACTCAGCTAGATCGTAATGATACTTCACATATCGATTCTATGCATTAGTCAATAGTCTCGTGTTTGAAAAGAAAATAATTTAGAAGTCATTAATCGTTAAAAATGAAAATAGAATCGATTTCAGCAAAGTATACATCATATTTTATTTATCCTCAATAAAGAAAATCCAATTTATAATCATTTGGAAAGCATGTTTCATAATGGTTTATTGACCATCCATACCATATACAAATTATGAGATATCAAGTAAAAAAAAACATTTTTTTTACATGATTGATTCCTCTATCAGATAGGGATGTATATGATCAAATATTTTCATGGTAAAAAAAAAAATGTTATGAAAAAAACTATAATAAAGGCTAAAGTTTTGTTGACACTGGGGCTCCTTGTTGATATTCAACATTTGTAGACTTTTCTTATCTCTATAGACCCCTTTATTCATTGTAATATTAGATAACTTTATGATTACCATATTTTTTTTTTATCGTTATCAATGTAATTCTAAATAAAGATATCAGTGTTTATATCTCCGCATTGTTGAATGAGTGTTTAAAAAAGCAAACAGTATAAATCAGAGTTAGTTGACGAGTTATATTAACTACTTTAACAGCGATTAAAAGCTAAAATGGATAATCCTAAGCAGTTGGTAGTCCTGGTATGAAAATTAGCTTTGTTCAATTTATTCTGTGGTAATTTCATCTGAGATTACACTTGTCCCTTCTAGTTGACACCCTTAAGGTTAATTATTTTAGGCGTGATCAAATGTATTATTTAGATTCTAGGACTTTTACCTGAATAAGTATTATGTCAGTTTGTGGCTAAATTAATATTCATTTTGATGGATTAATTAATCTATATATATAAAATCCAAATACCACTCACTGACTGACACATCACGATATCTCTGAAACCACTGGACCTATGACCATGAAATTTTGTAGGTGTGTTCCTCTTAACTCCTATGTGCTCGCTAAGAAATGTTTTTAAAATCCACCATCTTGATTCAAGATGGCGGCCATTTATATAAAAAATAAGACGATATCTCCGGAACCAATTGCACTAGAACCTTGAAATTTAGAAGTTAGCTTCTTTATATGAAAGTAGAAACTTTTGATAAATGGTTTACCAATCGGGCGTTTTGATTCAAGATGGCGGCCATATATATATAAATATGTGTATGTTCTTTATACAAATCTACAGTTTTAATCCGATCTCGATGAAAATTTTCATACTTAACTTCAAAGCAAGGGGAAAATCACTGTCTACAAGAATTTTTAAAATTTAAATATTGGTACACAGGGGTACGGGGTACAAGTAATGAATACGGTGTCAAAGTAATTAATACCCTTTATGATGCACGTCGTTGAAAAGCTCTTTAAGAGTACAGTAATTGTTTTCATTTAGGAGGGGGGTAAAATGGTTGGACGCATGCCCGGGAAGATTTCTGAGTTAGTTAAACTATGTTTCTATTTAGGTACACAGGGGTACGGGGTACAAATGTCAAAGTAATAAAAACCCATCATGATGCATATCGTAGAAAAGCTCTTTAAGAGTACAGTAATGGTTGGACGCATGCCCGGGAAGATTTCTGAGTTAGTTAAACTATGTTTCTATTTAGGTACACAGGGGTACGGGGTACAAATGTCAAAGTACTAAAAATCCATCATGATGCATATCGTTGAAAAGCTCTTTAAGAGTACAGTAATTGTTGTTATGTACATTATGGTCATATTTTCATTTAGGAGGGGGGTAAATTGCAAAATACAGGAAAAATATTTCTATAATCTTTATCTATCACCCGATTGCGATGAAACTTTGGGGAAGGATGGTTGGACGTATGCCCGGGAAGGTTTCTGATTTAGTAAAACTATGTTCCAATTTTTGGTACACAGGGGTACGGGGTACAAATGATGTAATAAAAACCCATTATGATGCATATCGTTGAAAAGCTCTTTAAAAGTACAGTAATTGTTGTTATGTACATTATGATCCTATTTTCATTTAGGAGGGAAATGCAAAATACACATATATAAATATATAATAGATAAATATTTCTATAAACTATATCTTTATAAATGAAAATGAATGTTTGTTTATCTATATGTCTCTTATACCAATATTGTATATTGTAAAAGTATATACATATTACAAATTGTAATACAATTTTTTCATCTAAGGCAACATTATTTAACTCAATAAACTATTTATAAGGTTTTTCAAAGGTAGCAGCTATACATTTCTAATGTTATTAATGTTTATTAGGCGGAACGAAGTTCACCGGGTCATCAGCTAGTAATAATATATAAACAAAGATCTACTAATCTATAAGCGAGGTTCCTTCAAACTTCTGCATTTAACTAAATTGCGCATGTCCAGTGATTAGCCACGCCCACCTACTAAACCGAAAAATAGACAAAATTCTATTCTACTTATCTACTTGCACACTAAATTTTAACTTGAAACTTATTACTAAATTCATTGTTTACATGCATTAACTTACTTAAAATTTAGTTAATTACTTAATAACTTAATACGTGTAAATCAGCCTTAAGGCTTAAGGCAACCACATTTATTCCAATAAAAATAAATGTTTGTTTTGATTTGTTGATCTTCAAATAGATATAATAACTTATCTAAATTAATTTACTTAATTTTACTTTTTTCTAAATATGAAATTAAGCCTGTTTTTTGTAGTAACAAGATACTGCGATTGCTATAACACAGAATAACTTCTACTAATACTACTCATTGACGCTACAGCCCATGTAGGGAACACTGAATAACAGTAATCAATATAAACTACAATTATTCATGAACTACATACTTAAAAGAGGCCTTGGGATAACCCATGAAGAATGATAGATATACACTAAGAGCGCCATGAATTAATACAGTACTAATAACTAATCTACTTGTTCTGTGCCTAAAGCCTACATTATGCTATAAAAAAAACTTTATTGACTGGTTTGTGGCTTTAATACTTTTGAAAAAGGATGGCAAAACATTGTATAGTGGAAAAAGACAAGACATTTAGCATTTGAGTATAAGGATTAAAACGACATTAAAAATTGGAAGAGGCAGCACTTCATTTGTGACATAAACTACCACAGGATACTGTCTACAGATCCACCAGTAAACAAAAAATAGGATGTAAATTTAGTGTAGTGACACTGGTGTCATATACGGGAACTCTCTATTAACCCTTAGCTCGGCAATGCATGTCTCATCACACCATACACTTACTTTAAAATAAGTTGGAGGGGCTATGGCGATGAGACCTTTCTAACCAACAAAAACAACTAGAATTATTTGTTTAGAAATAACTTGTTAAGCCTGGGTCATTTGGTTATATTTGGTTGCCTAGACTTTTGTAGCTGTCAACATTACTATTCTCCCAGCAACTGCAAACATCAATACGCTTCCCTCCTACCTTCAAGTAAGTTTGGCTAGATTTTTGAAGTGAAACTTCTTTGGCGGCGGTAGAGTGAATTTTTTCAAATAGGGACCATCGTGTAACGAAGTTTGCGATTCGAGACTCGTCCAAGATTCCAACATTTTTACAGATTAATTGTAATGAAACGGAATTTGTGTTTCGAGACTAATCCTGGTGAAAGATTTATTTGTAAAAAATCTTTCACTCAGGCGAGATGCGAACCACTGACTTCCGGATCATGAAGCAAACATGCTATCCATTGACCCAATTACATTGCCACATAGAAGGTAGAAGGTACACAAAATTGGTATATAAGCTACACAAAATTGGTATATAAGCGTAATATTTAATATTAGATGGATTATATGTAATTCGACTATTTATTATAATTAGATTATTTTTTGGGTTCATGGCAACGGGTTTAATTGTATACTTACAAGAAAAAAGTAATAACTAATTAAATTAATTTAAATAAGTTATTATATCTATTTAAAGACCGCAAATCAAAACAAATATTTATTTTTATTGGAATATGTGGTTGCCTTATCATAGTTTTTGTTGGAATAAATGTGGTTGCCTTACCGTAGCAATAACAAATCATTTCGAGGTGCGTCGGCGTCAATTCTTAACCGGGGGGCCGCAGCCCCCCAGGGGGCCTCGAAAGGTATTTTGGGTACTATCTGTATTTATATTAGGAGATTTTAAGGGGGCCGTGGTTACCAAAAGGTTAAGAACCACTAGTATAAATGACAAATGACAATATATACACAGATATAAACATTGCATTAATTATTTTTTCATATAGTGACATCGTGTAACGAAGTTTTATTTTTATTGGAATAAATGTGGTTGCCTTAGCGTAGCAATATTTTTTTTCAATTAAATTTCCCATAACCATTTCTTAATCCTGAAATAATAAATTCGTCAAATGAAAGAGAGCAATGCATTCTAGAACTTTAGTTTCACTTCTAATGCGTGAGAGCCTCACACATATTTTTTTTATGTAAATAATTGTTGTAACCTTATAGTTTACAATGCGTACACTGAATTATTGTTTCAGTGTTTTGATCTCATTAATATCCGAGAAAAAGGAATGTATGTTAAAACGTACATTTTGCCTGGTATCATGACACCTCGCCAGTTGATTTTTCTGTATATTCCTACCTCTTCCAACTTGTGAATCGTTGCTAACTTTTGTCGCTGCAGCAAATGGTAAAATTTCGACCATGTGCCACTGCACATAAGGAATAATGGTATAAGTAAAAGCAAGTTTTTATAGATGTGTACATAATATATGGCAGGAACGTGTTATTGAAGTAGGTAATTGTAAATAGTTAAGTAGGAAAAAGAGAAAAATTAGTTGGTGACTGCACGTAGGATATTACATTAGGTTCTAGTTCGTTAAAATGTTGAGCTGTCTCAAGTTTTGAGTGGCCCATAAACTCTTAGTTCTTAGTGATAGTCTTTTAGATAAAGAAAGCGTTAAGATTTATCTGAAATTTTGATAGTAGATAAGGACTTCGTTGCTAAAGAATAGTTAGCTCGAATATCTGAAAGTCTTCGAAACATTTTTGCCAAGTCGATTTTCTCGATTTATTTGCTCTTTTTGACGACCTAAGTTCATCTTCCGTCAATATATTATAAGCCAAGGAAATGATTAAGGTTGAGAGGAAAGAAAAATCGAGAACAGGTTTAAAAAAATACGTGTGTGATATAGCGGGACACCCGGTAGGAACGAAGCTCCTTAAGCTTTTCATTAAATATTAATTATAAAATCACACTACTAAGTATAAGATGCAAACCACTTATACATGGTGGAGTTAGAAAAGAGACGAGACGTGGAGTTAAAAGATTAAAAGATATACTACGCTAACTACTTGTACTTAGCAGAGTTAAGGCAAAAAAAACCAGATTTTTTTTCTTAGTTTTTGATATATTTAATTTATAATGATTTATAATCATACAAAAATGATATAATATAAATATTATGTATTGAATATTGAGAAAATAGACAATCATAATGAGTTGATAGTTTAAGAGTATGATTGTAATAGAGAGTCTAGTAGTGGGGAGAGTCATCCTGCATTCTTACTATTCCACCCACTAACTACATAAGTAGGACGTCTCCTATTCCACAATTATAAAATTTATCACTAACCATAAATTTTCTGCCTGTATCAAGTTGAAATTTAACGTGCCTGTTTCAATTGTACTTTAGACGATGTATATGAAGTTTTATTAAAATAGTTACGTTAAGAACGTATGATATTGGTAGAAACGTTATTTTCTCTATTTGAAACGTGTAGGTCGTAGGTGCGCTTAAAAAGTTTTAGCGATCTTGGTACTTTAACACTTCATATAGCGGTGTTTAAAAGTTGTTTGTGTCATCGATTGATGATGTTAGAATTTTTCCCCTGTCTTACATTTATTTGCGCACGAATGCTTGGGCGGATAACGTTGTCCAACGAACTCAGAGCGCTCTAACGATCGATAAAGAATTTTTTTCCAATAAAACAAAAAAAAAAATTATAATTTAAAAGAATAATTATATAGATATAAATAAAAAGTATTTAACAGGTGTGCAATTTCCTATATATTATATCTCATATTTAAAATTATTTAATAAATAAATATTATTGAATTATATTAGAATGAAAACTACCATGATATAAAATCCGCATAAAATATTTGGTCAGTATCTAAATTTGCTTTTTATTATTATTTTTGAATTATTTTTTTTAATTTGTCCAATATAAATGCAAATTTTATGTTAAAAATAATTTTGTCTAAAAAAAATGTAAAATATAAATATAAATGTTTTTTTTTTATGTTTCCTGGTTGAAGGTTAAATATTAAGACTATATTTATTAATCTGAAAATAAATGGATTTAATTTTAAATTAGATTAGTATTGGAGTATAATACAATACATATATATATATATATATATATATATATATATATATATATATATATATATATATATATATATACATTTCTTTCTTAAGATTTGATGAATGAAAATATTGCTTTTTTTGTACATCAACCCCCTTCATATCTCAAATCATATTTAATATAAGTAATTTATTGTTATAAGAATATGTAATTAGTTTGTTGCCTTTCTCCTCTACAGGGTTTCCCGAGCGTAGAGGAGGCGTCATAATAAGAATTAAAATTTATTAAGAGAGGATTATAATAATATATAAAAGAGTCTTAATGTAATTTACAATTTATAACTTTTTACTTTCTCATATAAAGAGAAAGTATTGTGATGGATCGAAAATTCGATTTTGAGATTTTCATGGATTTACACTTTTTAAGGTCCCATGAATCCAAAAAAGTGGTTTTTAAAAAAATGTCTGTCTGTCTGTCGACTATGCAGACGCCTGGAACCAAAAACTATACTTGGCCGATTTTGACTAAATATTGGATACATGTACAGAAAAATCATACCCCGAGGTGAAATAGAGAAATTAATTTAAACTTTAAATTTGGAGGTGCTATCCCCCAAAAAAATATGAAAAAACGCGAAAAAAAATTATTTCTCGAAAACGGTCCCGACGATTTTGATTAAAAAAAATCTAAAATGTAGTCCGTTTAAATACGAATCTAAGGCGGCTTTCACACTGCGTGCGAGACCGAGCGAGACGGAGCGAGGCCGATTCCGCTAGAGAAGTAAATACCTGTATTAGCATGGGGCTATTCACATTAAACGCCGAGCCAGACCGGGCCAAGCAAGACTGAGCGAGACCGAGCCGACTCGGGCGTTTTTTTCGAGCGGTTTTGTTAGCTAAGCGTTTTCGGCTGCTGAAAACGCTCACACTGCTCACGCAGTGTGAAATCCGCCTAAAGATAGAAGCCGTTTTCCCGTAAAAAATTTAGTTCTAGGGAAAATAGCTTAAAACGCGGACAGAAAGAGCCCGGATTCGATTCCCCGCCCGGGAGAAGTTATTTTTATGATACATTTTGGTGAAATGTTCAATAATAATGAAGTGTACATACGAAAACTAATAAATGGAAAACACTGGGCTAAGTAATTATGAACTCGTATATGAGAAAGTTTGTCTGAGTTGTCTTGGACCGATTTTTTTAAATATAGATGTAATAATGAAACTTTGATCAAATAGAATTTAATATTTATACTAAATATGGGTTTTTTGCTTGAAACATATTTAATGCTTTATTTATTATAGTAGTTATGACTAGAGAGATTAGTAGAAAGTAGCACAATATTATTGCCCCCACAATTTTATATTGAAATACACAAACGCGTTTCGACATAAATTACATCATCTTCAGTATTGAGTGTTAACAGAGTAAGAGTAAAATCTCTGCTAGCTACATATTTTACAAGTTATTATTACTTAAACTGACTGGGGGTGTGTGAATAGAAGAATTACGGAAGAAACAAAGTAAGAGATATCGACTGAAGATTTAAGGTGGAACCCAGGTAAGGGTCAGGTGTTAATTAAGTACATATAACTATTTTTACATATTATTTTTATTATTATATTTTGTGTAGCTTAAAGTTTAGAAAGTTAAGTTGGAAAAGCGGTTACAAAAAAAACCAATAAATAAAATAGACTGTCAATTGGTGTGGCACATAGCTTCCTCGCATTATATCACGTACGTTATTGATTTTATCCTTTTAAAGTCATTATTGTCTAATTTGTTTAACTGTTTCCCCCGTTCTTTTAATCTGTCAAAATTGTTTTGATTTTTTACAAGAATTAAATTATCAATTTAGCAAAAGAGCGCAGATGGTTCAAATTAATCAGGGGCTATCTGCAGGTTACTTTTGATAAACTATAAAAGTTTCATACAAATCAGATAAGTACTTTTAAAGCTATTGTTGTAAATAAATGTATGTTTGTGCGCATGTGGCCCAACCTTCTGGGCATAAGCCCAGAAAGTTGAAACTTATGTGGGACCAATAATGAACTAATTATGACCTACCATACAAATTTCATTAAAATCGGACGAGTAGTTTTTATAAGATATGTTGGTTAGCTAAAATTGAGCGAAAGACCGACAAACACACCGGCAGACAGACAGACACGGAACCAAAAATGTTCCCTTATGTCTGAAACCAATTTCTATCTTCAAATTTTTGAAATCGGAGACATAAAATATTTTCATTTTTTAGAACGATCGCACACAGCCACCGTGACCTTCGGTAAGCTCGGAAGCAAAAATTGAATATAAAGCAATTTTGAAGGAAGAAAAATATACCTATGTATTTGTTTCAAAATCTTTAGGGGACAAAAATGTTAAAAATATGTGAATCATGTTTTCTTAATTTGTTATTGATATCTTGATATTTCTAATATGGTTATTCCATTTTATCATTTTTTTCTGTTTTAACTCCAATTCCAATGTAATTTGTTTCACTTGTTGCAGGGCTGTAATATAATTACAGCTTGTATTAACAGTTCGTCAATCCTTTGAATGCAACAGCAGTTTCGATTCGTTTGGTTGTTTTTTCTATTCAGTGAATAAGTCATGTAGTATAATTTATATAATTTATCTATATTTAAGGGCAAAGGAGTTTAAAATCAGACATTCAATTATACTGTGAAGTTCGTTCGTTGCTAATGCATGCAAAACTTTCCAATCATTTCCTTTAAAAATTAAATTACTTTGGTAATTTAATTCAATAAAAACCTAAAACTGGGATATCCACATCAAAATATATTAAGTAAACCATATTAAATTATACACCATTTCTCGTACTCTCTAATAAAAATAAATGGTTCTCTTTGATGGATGAGCTAGTAAATTATAGCTATAACTTCATAAAGTAAATTCATCTCTACATACGTTTTACCTCTCTATTTCTCTCCAACCCTTCGCTTAATTTGAATGATTATTAAATAACAAAGTTATATAGGTGATCGTAGTTCATGGCTTAATTGAATTTTTCCCAATGTTGACAATAATTTTATCTAAGTACCAAGTTTTGATGATTAAAACAAAACTACTAATTTTCTTGCTCATATCAGTAAAATAGAGTTATTATTAGTTTAGTATAATTTTATTGACTGTTCGATTCTAAAGTGACCACACTCACAATAATGCTCGTTTAAATACGTAAATGATTAATAATAAAAATGGTCTGCCGATTTTTGTGGCATATAGCTCTTCGCGTTCTAATATAGAACGACTGGTCCACATGAGATTTGGATCTGTTTTCTATTCCTAGTGGGGTCACACTTTTTTTATGCAATTTTAAATTAGCATGGGCAGTTGAAATTAATATATGTTGTATATTAATAAAAATAGACTACCAATTGGTGTGGCACATAGCGTACTCGCTTTCTATCACGTACTTCATTGATTTTATGCTTTTACAAGCCATTATTGTCTATTTATTTAATTGTTTTCCCCGTTTCATTAATATGTCAAAATTGTTTTGATTACATTTTTACATGAATTAAAATATCAATTATGCAAAAGTTAAAAAGCGCAGACGGTTGAAATCAATCTAGTGCTATCTGCGGTCTTCGTTCGACAAACCATCCAAATTGAATAAAAATCAGATGAGTACTTTTGAAGATATAGGTGTAAATAAATGTATGTTTGTGCGCGCATGTTTAAGAAAACCAAATGGGCGCACAAGGTTGAAACTTATAGGGGACCAACAATGGGCTAATTATGACCTACCGTACAAATTTCATTAAGATCAGTGTAGTTTTTAAGGTATGTTGGTTCGCAAATATTAAGCGACAGACAGACACGGAACCAAAAATGTTCCCTGATGTCTGAAACAGATATTTGTCTTGGAATTTTTGACATCGGAGACAAAATATTTTCTTTCTTCAAAACGATTACATATTAGCTTCCGTTGCCTTCGGTAAGCTCAGAAGCAATAGGATTAGGGATTAGTACTCTTTAAAGTATAGTTTGTAATAAAAACAGACTGACGGACACGTTCCAGGATGACAAACGGTTTTTTCCCAAGCATTTTCGAAATGGGAAACATAATTAAAAAATCCGTTCCTCAAAATTATCACATTGCTTCCGTTAACTTCGGTAAGCTCAGAAGCAATGAATTATAAGTAAACATAATTAATTAGCTGTTTTTCATGAACTGTAAAAATTTCAGCGTAAAACCCCCTACACACTGGCCGACCCGACTGCCCGACACGACCGTTGGCCTCGACCGCTCATGTTGGGGCCTTGGCTACACACACCCCGACCAAACGAGCCGACTCGACAACCAGTCAGTTTTGTCTGTCAGTTTATCAGCAGTGCTCGAGGTGTCGTGGTGCGTGGTTCTAAAATGGTTTCATGTCTGTCTAAACACCAAAATACTCGGACCCAACACAAAAATGTGGTGGGGACGTCGGTGGTTGGATGGTCCAGCCAACTCGACCGTCGGTCTCGACAGAATTCATGCCCCGACAGCGCTACACACGGGCCAAATGTCGGGCAGTCGTGTCCGCCAGTGTGTAGGGGTTTAACCACAGTTGCAATGTTATGTTATGTACATAAATTCAGGGATGACTAAAATACCAATATCATCGAATAATTACAATATAGGTACGCTTCTCATTCATAACCTTCTTACTACAAATGATATTAATTGTTCTTGCTTACAAGTGACAGTTAATGGGGGGGGGGGGGATATATATATTTCAAATAGTAACAACTGATACTTAAGTAAGATATATAAAAAAGAAAAAAAAATACATTAAAATATTCTCAGACATCCGGTACAAAGATGCTAATTATTTTATTACGTATTTTTTTTAAATTTAATATTTTGTGTCATACTTATAAATACTTATGTGTGACAAATGACGTTATACGGGGGTAAAAAATACTGTTGTGCACTTGGGTGCCAGAGTCTGGGACCTATAGCAAATCCAATGTGATGAACTAAATATAAGAGAGCATTTCAGTGATTTTTTTAAATTTTTATTTTTAATCGCTTTAGTTTTAATTTAGGACTAAACCGTCTGGCTACCCTAGAGAGCAGGTATTTAATTTAACTGCCAAGTATGAAGCTTTATTAGCTAATTCAAATATGTTACAAATACCAAATGCTAGATGTTTCAAAGAAGCGAATTAGATACTAATTGGAATTTGAAAGGGTTGATTACTACTATAATATTATTGCTTAAAGTGACAACACAAAATGCCATGTCACAATGCTAAGTCAATACGTATTTTTCGTCACATGTTTCTATTGGTAAATGAACGAAACGAATTGTTTATTTTACATAATATTCTGAAGTAGAAGACAGTAACCCTTGTTAGAGGAGAATGGTTGCTAGTTAATAAGTCAGTCCCAAGCCTTAAATGGGTTTAAACGCCAAGGTAAAAAGTGCATAATATTTCTACGAAACTTTTCTCAAGTTATGTGTATTTAAAATGTTTAGCCGGTTATATAATCCCTTCTTATATATTTCTAACTTTTTTAAAACATTCACTCGACAGTTTAGTTGTTTACTAAAGCTATCTGATTTTTTTTGACTACGTACTGAGGTGACTTAACACAAAATGTCAAATGTCATAATGCAAAGAAAATACGTATTTTACGTAACATGTTCACTATTGTAAAATGAACGAATGTTTTTTGAAGGAATGAATCTAATGTGGAATAGATTTAGTAGTAATTCATTTATTTAGTGATTTTATTATATGCGCATTCATTTAAATTTTTACGTAATATGAAGGAAGTTAATAGATTAACATTTTTTAAGTGCTTACACATCGTCACATATAAAACTCGGCACTTCTTTAGATTGTTACTCCCCTTATAAAAACAGAAGTGTGATATTCCATTGTCCCAAACCAAAGTACGTTGGACTAAACATTCTTTGTCTTAATAGTTACGAGCATTTAGTCAAAGCCATTTATATTCTAAAAAAACATAAGGAGTAACAATCTAAAGAAGTGCCTAAAACTCTATTACAACTCCTACTTCTCATCATTACTCATTGGATTTAGAACCGATTTCAATTAGTATAAGGTCGAAAGTTGGCCCTTCATCAGCGCCTACAATAATGAGCAAGATCAAGAATCAATTTTATAGCAACCTGATATTTATCATTGGAATGTTACACTTGTACAATATTTTTTTTTATTGTAGACGCTGATTAAAACGAGAGCTGCTCGTTTTTGTCCTACTATGCATTAATCCTTTATTAAACTCCACTTCTAGTATTCTACTCTCCTATTTTACTATCTTAAATCAGTTCATTATCCTAGTACCATGAATATTTAGTGCTATCTTTAGTAAACTAATGATTTATTGGTTTAATACCCAAGATCTTGCTTAAGTTATGAAGCGACCATTCTTTTAATTTCTATTTTGGTGGCTCAATTAAGAGCAAAACTGTATTAGTGCTAACCTTCTTTGTATGTAACCTTACGAAATACACAATAGTAAATAAAGAACCCAACTTTGAGCACAAATTCATAGTTTAACCAATAATTATTGCTGTGCGTCATGTGCCATTTTATTAGAAATATGTAATATTAGTATTGAAAATAAATCCAATCGTAGGAAGATGGTTGAAGCCTTCAACATAGAAATTAGATCAGAATCCACAGTCAACATTAAAACAGACTCAAGATACCTTATAACAAATATTACAGTGGTATCTACACCAATTCAATTCATAGTTCCCGCCGTGGGGCATTTCATTTACGCACAATTAGAGTTTGCCAGAGGACACAAAGTGATCTTTATTATACAAGTTGGATTTATTATAAAAGTATATATCACTATAATTATTTTAATTATCCAA
Source organism: Gerris lacustris (assembly GCA_951217055.1). Classification (NCBI taxonomy): domain Eukaryota; kingdom Metazoa; phylum Arthropoda; class Insecta; order Hemiptera; family Gerridae; genus Gerris; species Gerris lacustris. The sequence continues at coordinate 19,233,889 of OX578283.1, forward strand.
TAATTGTCAATTAATTATGAATTAATAATTAATGTAGTAATACTTTTATGTTATACATTTTCGTTGCAGTATTCTAATGAGAGACGTGCTAATCTATGATAATAATGTGAGATGAAGCTTAAATACGACTAGTTACAAGAGGTTGTTCATATTATTAATTAATTATGTTATTTTATTGTTAGAATGTCTTTATCTAGTCGGTTTTCAATTAGTTTATATAATGTTTAAATGTATATGTTGATGCGTACAACAGCTGTGGACTTGCATGAGGAGAATCAAATATTATACAAATTATTTGACGAAGGAACGATGTCTGCTCCAATTATCATTATCTCTTATATATCATCGAGTAGTGTCCCGACGGCGACGAACGACTTACCTCGAAATGCTTTGTTATTGCTAAGGTAAGGCAACCACATTTATTCCAATAAAAGAAAATGTTTGTTTTAATTTGTTGGTCTTCAAAAAGATATAATAACTTATCTAAATATAGATCTAAATTAATTTTACTTTCTATAAAACTAAGCCCGTTACCACGGGCCAAAGGGCTTGTATTATATAAATTCGCGCTAACGATCCTCACGAATTCAAATTACATAGACACAATGTCATTATGGTGATCTTCTATCTTTTATTTCCTAGTTTTATTTTTTAGGCTTGAACATGGTGTTTCAGGGCTGAAACGTAACTCTAACTCCAACGGAGAGTGTTTTTATTACCCTTAACCTTAAGGATCACAATACCATACAAGTAATATGTTCATTAGCTCGTCTTTAGAACTAATTCTAATTATACGCTAAAAAAAATATAAAAAAATACATAAACCCCTAAAGGGAAAAAATAAACTTCCCTAAATGAAAAAATTAACTTCAGATCTACAACTGTTGAAAAATTCAAACATAATATATCATGGAGTGAGTCAGTAGTTGAGTTAATAATATACATATAGTGAATTGTGATTGGATATTATCATTATATATTTATAGAGATAGATACCTACATAATACATATAATATTCTATAATAATTTTTTGATATCCGTTTTTCAGTTTTACGTCATTGCCTTATCTATTAAAAAAAAACCCTGAATAAAGCAATACCTTTGCAGTAAAAAAGTTTGAATATAAATATAGAAGTAGGTAGTAAAAAGGAAGCGAGATTTGTTTGATTTAGTTTTAATTTAATCTATCTTTTTATTCCTTGCTTTGAATGATTAGATTATTTTATTAAAACTAAACCAATTACTATTTTTAGAGTTAATCTAGTAGAAAGTAATTTTATTTTTAATTATATAAACAAAATCAGCAAGATTTTTAAAATAATCTATTTTATAGAATAAAGGCTTATAAACTGCTTAAGAATCTAAAAATTACACTTATATGAAATAAATCTAGTTATGCTAGATAGGTTATCTTAAAGAAATAACACAAACAGTCTTTCCAACTGGTTTACGTGGAGAGACTGTTTGTGTTATTTCTTTAAATCTATTTATGGTTACTCATCGATTATCCAAGAAAAGACGAGAAGTTACGTATAGATTCGTAAATATTACACTAAACGATGAAATAATGTCTATTTTTTTACCCTAGGAATGATAATAATTTACAAAAATAATTTGTTATGTAGTCATTGATGAATATTTAGATTTATATTGTATGTTAGAAATATTCTTTCTAAATTTATCTTAAGAAAAGCGTAAGTTCTGCGAGAAGCCAAAAATACAAATAATATCTTAATTTAAAATGATTAATGAATTGTGGAATTTGTTTCTCCAAATACAACCGATTTCTTTGTATTATTATTTTAAAGATGTTACACTCTCTCTTAAAGCCCCCATGCACGTTTAAACATTTTGCGCAAACCTGAGGCGGGCAAATTTAGGCCATACACGTCAAACATCATGTTTGAGCAAACATCAAACAGCCCGATACACGGTCAAAATGTTTGCGTAAACATGATGTTTGCACAAACATTTTGACCGTGTATGGGGGACTTTCTAAGCAATATAATAGAGGGAGTATTGTAATAATGCAAACATAAATTTTGAGATATTTATGAATTTACGTTTTAAATCCAAGTAGGTAATCTGTCATCATGTGCCGAATCGAGGAACTTTCCACAAGTGTATTATATATTTTTATAATCTACTCTTCAATACCTTTCATTTGATAACCCACCAGTGGCGTATCCAGAGGGGGCACGTGCCCCCCCCCCCCCCCCCCCCCCCAGACAGGCCCAGACCTGATAGAGTAAAAAAAAAAACAAAAAAAAAAAACGCCGTATGTTTTTTTAATACCTATACATATTTTTATATTCACCTCATATTCAATTTCACCAAAGCGCTGTTTTGAGAGGTCATATTTTCAAAATTTTCCGGGGGAGCATCAACATAACATTTTCTAACGAATACGTGTGGTACTTGGGCGCGGAAATTTTTTTTTGAGGGGGGGGGCTGCTTTGATGAATAAATTGTACCCTTTTCTTGTTTCCAAAATCCCCCCCCCCCCCCCAATCTAAACTGACTTAGAATGTGCCCCCTCCAGACCTAGCCGCTGGATACGCCACTGTAACCCACTCAAAATTAAAAAAAAAAAAAATTTCGCGGATTAATAACTTTACTTCTTTCTATTCTTCTTCTTCATCTTCTTTCTTTAATGCCAAAAAAAAATATGTCTGGCAAAACTAGGTATATAATCACGTATTTATTTATTTTTTGACTATTACTTTAACATGTGCTGCGGGATTGCATACTTAAATTTTAGGTCTTTGGCTTTGGGGGAGGGGGCACGTGCCCCCCGTGCCCTCCCCTGGGTGCGCCACTGATTTCTTACCCCCATATGTCTGCTTCCTCTTAAAATGGGCTTTTGAAATTTAAAACATAGATTAAGCTTAAATAGTTAGCTTAATATCAAGCCTTTTCAAATTTGGAGAGTTTCAAAGTTTGCATTTTTGTTACTGACTCACTGACTCACTCCTCATCAAAATTAAAAGTCACTTCCGGAATAGCTAGAGGCTTGAAATTTGGCACACTTGTAGCTATAGCCATGTAACTGACGAGAAAATTAAAATTCATGTAAAAGTTTTCATAATTTTTACCCTTAACGACCCCTACCAGAAAAATGAGATGTTTAATTTTTACCTTCCCAAAAAAAAAATGAAAATGGCAGACGCAACCTTATTCACATATGAATAGATAAATTTATTTTTTATATAAAAGAATATTTTATACATGCGCATTGATTCTATTCAAAGAAAAACTAAAGTGAGGATCAAATTTTCTATTTTTCAATTTAAACTAAGCTTATGTAAAGAAGAACAACCATAACCATGTCAAAGAGGGAAGTTTTCAAGTTATTATACTTAAAAGATTAACCAAATAGAACTTTCATTTCCTGTTATAGTTATACATTTAGCTGTGACAAACATATTATTCTGAAAAGCGACCTAATTACAAGGTGCACAGCTCTCTGTTTTTTGTTTTTTTTTAATTTCCTCTTTTTTGATATGCTCATCAATAATAAAAATAACTGGAAAACTAGATCAAGTGCCATTCTTAATATATATCTATTATTTTATCTTATTATAAATTACATTAATTTTCACGTAAAGCGTTAAAGCGTCATTTCAAAGTATTAAAGTAAAGCCGTCTTTAAATTCAATACTTATTTTATAATTAGTGTATACTACTCTGACACTAGCCTTCACCCCACTCTTTCCGTGGGACTCGTGCTAGGAATCAGCGGCTATGTTTCCTATTATCATGTGAGCCAAGAGATTAAATGAAATTCCTAAAAAGTTTCGTTTGCAAAGCCTTAACATAAAATAGATAATAGATAACATTAACATAACATAAAAGATAACATTAACATTAACATAATAGATTAAATGAAATTCCTAAAAAGTTTCGTTTGCAAAGCCTTAGCATAAAATAGATAATAGATAACATTAACATAACATAAAAGATAACATTAACATTAACATAATAGATTAAATGAAATTCCTAAAAAGTTTCGTTTTCAAAGCCTTAACATAAAATAGATAATAGATAACATTATCATAACATAAAAGATAACATTAACATTAACATAATAGATTAAATGAAATTCCTAAAAAGTTTCGTTTGCAAAGCCTTAACATAAAATAGATAATAGATAACATTAACATAACATAAAAGATAACATTAACATTAACATAATAGATTAAATGAAATTCCTAAAAAGTTTCGTTTGCAAAGCCTTAACATAAAATAGATAATAGATAATATTAACATAACATAAAAGATAACATTAACATTAACATAATAGATTAAATGAAATTCCTAAAAAGTTTCGTTTGCAAAGCCTTAGCATAAAATAGATAATAGATAACATTAACATAACATAAAAGATAACATTAACATTAACATAATAGATTAAATGAAATTCCTAAAAAATTTCGTTTGCAAAGCCTTTACATAAAATAAACAGATCTCTAATGTACATCATTCATTCCATTGTACCTTACGTATCACAGTTTGAAGGCTATTTAATGTATTACATGCAAATATTCCTCTATTTTATTATTAGGCTCGTTAAATAACCATTACTTCGTACTTCTTTAGATTGTTACTCCCCTATGTTGTTTTAGAATATAAATGACTTTGACGAAAAACTATAAAGAATAAAATAAGGGATGTTTAGTCCAATGTACTTTTGGACAAAGGAATATCACACTATCACACATCTGTTTTTATAAGGAACATTATAAACTAAAGAAGAACATTCCCTTCTTCTAGACCTTCTTTAGATTCTTACTCCCCTCTATTTATTTATAAGAGAAGTAACAATCTAAAGAAGTGCCATTATTTAATTAAGATTGTGAATTTGATCTCACAATAATTTTAATTGTTCATGTAAATATATTAAAACCCTAAAATTCTTAAGCTACACCTCAACTTATAAAAAAAACTTTATAAAAAAACAAAAGAAAGATTTATTTCAGCCAGATATGGATCTATAAAGTTGGACCATACATTTATTTATATCCTAAAATTGTAACGATAAGAATCGTCTTCAAATCAAATCTATTTTATGCAAGCAATTAAAGAAATAGAGATCAAATTTGGCAAAAATATATTTTGTTTATTGTATTCTGGCTGATGACGACAACAATTTGGGAAGTTCCAAATCTGGGAAGAGGGCGACTAGGTGCCAAAGCAGGAGTCAAGCTCCTCGCCAAACCTTGCCAAGAATAGCTACCGCGAATAGACCAACTCTTCAAATCGTCGTTACCCATTTATTTTTGTCTCAGATTCTGTGCACAGCCTCTTGCCACAGCTGACTTCCCGTCTTCCGAACTCTAATTTAATAAAATACAAAGGTAATTCAACTTTACTTTCGTTAAAAAGATTGAAAGAAGTGAATAAATTAAATTAAATTTTTTTAAATATATTTTGCATCTATATACTTTTAGTTAGTCTTTAGCACGGCTATTTTTAATTAATTATCACTATAATTGAATTCTACTTACTGTATTTACACTGATATTACAAGTATTTTTCTATTATATCTATAAAAACCCATAGACAATATACAAACTTATATATATATATATATATATATATATATATATATATATATATATATATATATATATATATATATATATATTGTATATAGCAACCTCTTTGGGAATTTCTAAAAATCGATTAGTTTATTTTAGTTTTTTATCGGAAAGAAAAAGCATAAATTTTAACTATTGCTAAAATTATGATTTCAAACTCGACTAAGTTTTCATTAGGGCAGTTTAAAAATAAAAATTCTACTTACTAATTTGGATAAAATATTTGCACATGAGTTGTTTGCCAATGTGTGATCTATTTACATTGCGTAACTAATTTTTATCAGCAAGACTCAGACTGTGTGTCTTGAAATTATGACATTAAATAATAATTAAAACCGTTTTTTAAATAAGATAAAGTAAATTAACTAATTAATTTAGATAATAATAACAATTTTAACAGTTTTTTTGAGCAATTATCACGTTATAGAGTGACATTTATTTACATTCAACAACAATGCAATTCGAATAAATGCAATTTTCTTTTATAATCGCAATGTTAAAAGAAAATAAGGTCTTCTCTAATAATGAGCTAGTTAATATATAAATGAATTGGTAGTAAAAAATTGGTAGTGCGTGAAGTCTTACGTAAAAAGGGTTTCGTTGGTGTTGTAAACATGAAATTAGTAAGGGAGGCAAGATTTTGGTGTTTTTTGACAAAAAGGCGTGGAAAATTAAACGCTTTCCACAAGAATTATATATTTTTGTAATCTACTCTTCAATACCTTTCATCTGATACCTCACTCAAAATTAAAAAAAAAAAAATCCGTGACATCAATCAGCCGCTATCTTGGATTCCCAGTTAATCCGACCAAGTTGCTATTCTTATGTTTTCTTTGGCCCATCAGACCGCACATTTTTCATATTTTTTTATATTTTTAGTAACAGCGGAAATATAGTTTAAGGGGGGGGGGGGGCACGAAAATTTTGATGTTTTTTGACAAAATGGTGGGGAAAATTAAACACTTTCCCTAAGTGGTATATATATTTGTAATCTTCTCTTCAATACCTTTCATTTGATATCCCACACAAAATTTCAAAAAAAAAAATTTCGCATGACGTGAGTTATCCGCCATTTTGGATTTGAACAGCTGATAATTTTGAGTTCACTATATTTTTCCTGTGTGCGCGTCAAAACGATCTTTAATATTGGAAAGTTGTTTATTGGATGTTTCTATCTCTTTTTATTCAAACGTTATTGGAACCGTTCAGAGTGACAGACAGACAGACAGACATATGAACGAAACTATAAGGGTTTCTATTTTTGGTTTTACCAACGAAACCCTAAAATGAACTTAGTTGTGGGTCATATAAAAACACTCTTTAGTTTAATTCATTTATTATAAAATGTGTCATAATACATTTTAATTTTAAAAACTATAGTATAAATACATTATGTATATCCACACATAGATTGAAAGCAGAGTTGGTTTTTTACTTTTCTATTTATTTACTACATTTCCATGATGTAAATAAATGGTTTAAAACGGGTTGAATACAGTTTTTGGATCCAAATTGTCAGTGTAAACCTAGATTCAATGCGGATTCAATACGATTTAGAGATCCACATTCGATACACTAAATTCTGGGATCGCATCTGTATGGAGTTTCATGGAAATATCTTAACTCGATCCTGACATGCGTGCGAGTGTGAGCGCCCTTAGGGGTTTTTCAGGTGAAACGAGTCAAATCTGTCAAAACACCACACTCCACTCAACTAAAAACATTTTAGTTTTGTTTCTAAAAACAAACAACTATTCTGGTTATAAAAGGAGAAGATTACAAAAGTATTTATTATTATTTTATTGATGTATTGAAAACGTATTGAATACGAATTGAGTACCACTCATGGAAACACCTAACTTTATAAATCCTAAATCAGGATTCAATCACTTAAACATCATAATATGAGCATTTTGTTTACATGTGATTATAAACATATTGAGTTTTTATCACTAAATTAGATAGGTATTAGCGAATTTAAGATGAAACATGAAAATAAAAAAATAAAAAAATATACTCATAATTTTTTTCTAATATTATATTGCACACCGTATTTTTTATGCAAAAAACCGTACGCTTGAATTTAAGTATCAATTTAGACAAATTTAAAACGCTTAAAATTTAGACGGTTGATATTAATTTGGTGCTATCTGCAGGCTGCTTTGGACAAACCTTTCAAATTTCATAAAAATCTTATGAGTACTTTTCAAAATAGACTAACAATGGGCTAATTATGACCTCTCATTCAAATTTCATTAAAATCGGCGATTAATTTTTAAGATATTATATTGGTTCGCAAAAATTGAGCGACTGACTGACCAACATGGAACAGAAAATGTTTACTGATGTCTGAAACGGATTTCTGTCTTGGAATTTTTGAAATCGGAGACATTAAAAAATTTCACTCTTCAGAACGAACATATAGCTTCCGTTACCTTCGGTAAGCTCGAAAGCTAAACAAAACAGTTTTCACAGTTTTAAAAAACGAGGGAAAAATTAAATAAATTTGACAAAATTACAAGATAAAAAGAACTTTTTGTGTACTACGTTTTTAGATTTTCTATTGACTAAATAAAAAATAAATATGAAACTTGTCAAAATGAAGATTGTAAATATGGGACATGTCAAAACAAATAAAATAACTTGCGGATTTTTTCCGAACTAACGTTTCATACAGCAAAATTGCTGAAAACTGAAAACGAATTAAATTCTGCTGAAAGATGACTAAAAGTATTAAAATAATGCATTGTCGTCGTGTTCTGAGCTATTCTGAAAGTTTCAAATGTCTAGCTACTAGGGATGTTAGTTAAAAATTCGATTGCAAGATTTGTACTGGACAAACAAACAAACAAACAAGAAAGCAAGCTAATAAAAACGTAGTAAAAAATACTTTGTAAAAGCATAAAATAATTAAACTATACGAAATAGAACGCGAGGAAGCTATGTGCCACACTCATTGGCAGACTAATTTAACTTATAACTATAAGATGAGCGAGTCACTTTCCATATATTATTTAATTTTCATTGATCTAACTCCATTGAAAACACTGCCAAAACAATGAGCCCCTTTTCTAAACCCTCGGCCCGTAAGACGTTTATATCCGGCCCACATCGCCAATAAAAAGTTATAAATTCTCCATAATCAAATGCTATTTCAAACTTATTTACGTTTATTTGACAAAAATGGATAGTTCTAATCCGGATATTGCTAACATTTGTGAAGTCCAATAGATGGCTAGTCGTAGTGGCGCTCATCCGATCCGCTATGGACCAACCTATCCAGATATACGGCCCTTTAACCAAAAAGATTGGAGACCCCTGCACCAGAAGATAATAGGTGCGTCACTGACAGACATAATAGGTATGCGTTACAGACAGACAGGCAAGCGCAGGAATGTAAAAGGGTCCTCGTTTTTGCATACGGACCCTAAAAAGAAGACACCTGTAAATGCAATTAAATTAGCCATGATTATACTCATACTCTATGAAGGCTTTGGAAACGAAACTATTTAGACATTTCATTTAATCGTTCGGCCATGTATATGATAAGAAACATAACCGTTGATTCCTAGCAAGAGCCTCGTACGGAGTGAGGGGTGAAGGCTAGTTACATATATTAGGGTTAACATACGTCCGGATTTCGTCCGGGCAGTCCGGAATTGAAACATCTGTCCGGATTTGAGAAATGTCCGGATTTTACTAAGATGAACGGAAAACACAAAACACAGCAAAAGCAGGGAAATTTCATTTCCCCGCTGAACGTATTTTTCAATGATGGGGTCTATTTGGACGCCTGAAAGAGAAAGATTATCTCTGCCATTGTAAAAGAGCTTCTTAATATTAAAGCAAATTCTATTAACACATGCTCAGAATTCCATGACAAAATCAAAAATTACAAACCTTTTCTAAGGAAAATTGGATCATCTGAAAAGTATGAGGCAAAAACTAATGCAGAACCCATCCCTGGACCCAGCAGAGAATATTAATAAATATATAACGTAATTATATATTTGTAATTTATTTATATTTCCCTAATTTTACAAAAAAAATCATATCGGTTCTTTTGTGCAAAAAAAAAATAAATAAATAAATAAATATATATATATATATATATGCAATTTTCCCTCCAGACACCCCCCCCCCCCCCCCCCCCACCAGAGTTCCCTCTGTCCGGATCTGGCCTTCATAAATTATGGCAACCCTGCATATATTTGTATATAAGCCCTTTGGCAGGCCTAAGCTAGACGCGGGCTTTTACCCCGCCAATTGTTATATTTATGTACATACTAACAAATTCTATTTTTATTTCCCAATTTGTAAATTTTTTAGTCAAAGCTTGGGCATCTATTTATCTATGTATAGAAGAGAAATATTTGCCATCTTCTCTTTACTTTATCTATTTTAAACTAGAATTTTATAAACAGTAAACAATAATTTATGCCTTACATTTATTTTTTTAATATTCAATCATCTATAATAAATACACATCAGGAAAAGCATTCAGTTCAAGGTACTAGATTAAACATAATTACCTCTATTATTTGATAAATTAATGTTTTTAGTCGTTATGAATGACTTCAATGTTGACAGTAATATAATTATAGTAAAAAAAATAAAAGAATATATAACATGAATCCATGAATGAAAATATTATTTTAATGTCTTTTAAAGTATTACTTAAAGTTCAAGATACTAATTTTTTATTAATAAAACTATGAAATAGAATGGAAAGGAAGTCATTAGGAAACTATCCATAGCAATAATAATTAATGTTTATTTTTATATGTTTTTTCTTGATTTTATTGTCTCTCGGTTATTTTATTGGACTTTTGAATTCTGGGTTTTATTCTAGGTAAGAGGTTAATAGGAAATAAAATCTAGAGTTTTATAAATAAAGATTTATTCTGTTTGGTTAAGTCAATCTAGGGTGTCTAATAAAAACTTCACTTCACTATCCCAATTCGGCTATATTTCGACCATACCTGGTCATCATCAGGCCTTAGATTGAGATCTTAGTATACTATAACACAACCAGGTTACCACAATGTCACACCATGTTCATATTTGCGTTTTATTTTATTTTTAAGGTTTAATTGTTAAATAGTTGTTATTGTTAAAGTATAGATGAGTTTTTATTAATCATTTGACAAATAGTGACGAACCACAAAAAGATGGTGATAATTTCTAGCTAAACAAGATAATATGTTATAGTATACTAAGATCTCAATCTAAGGCCTGATGATGACCAGGTATGGTCGAAATATAGCCGAATTGGGATAGTGAAGTGAAGTTTTTATTAGACACCCTAGATTGACTTAACCAAACAGTATATAATAGATAGGGACAAAAGAAAAATAAATTCAATAAAGATTTATTTCATAAGAGCTTTCGCTCAGAGAGCCTAAATCACTTTAAGTGGCCGTAAAAAAATAATTAAGCAAATTTAATTACATTAAAAGTTTTTTTAATTTACCTGGTTTGAAGCTTGAATACTCAATGATTTTAGAAATTGACGAAGTATGATATATTGCATATAATGTCTTCGCTCAAAGAGCCTACACCATAAGAGACCGTGAAAAAATAATTAGACAAAATTGATTACATCAAAAGTTTTTTTTATTTGCTTAGTTTGAAGCTTAAATACCCAGTTTTTGTAGAAATTGATGAAGTATTATATATATTGCACATAATTTCTAGGACTGGATAAGGAATGTAAATGTAGAAAGGTAGACATACATCATGTTAAACAAATTTAATTTCTCCGAAAACGGTTCCGACGATTTTGATTTAAAAAATTCTCAAATGTAGTCCATTTAAATATGATAAATGCAATTTTCTGGGAAAAATCTAGTTCCCGAGATATTGATGAAAATAAATCTGATTTCATTGAAAATCAAAAACAATAATTCCAAGATAAAAAGAACTTTTTATATACTACGTTTTTTAATTTTCTTTTGAATCATAATATTTATGTAATGTTGATAATATAATTTTTATTGTTATATAAAATGTTAGTGAAATATAAATAGTTTCGAATTTATTTACTTCACACAAATGACAACCATCTAGAGAGCTGATCATAAACCTATAAACGGACAAATCTTTGAACAACGGATCTCACCAACACTGAATCTAAACCGTGGCCATCGATATGGCCCCGTGTAGGGGAGGGTAAGAAAAGAAAAATAAGTACAATTAAACAAGTACAGATGTAGAGAAAATAAACCGATATCTAGTACACAAGGGTAGACACACCTGGTTGTCATACGTCAATTAATTTATTTCTTTGTTTACTTATTCTTTTTAGCTGTCATTCAATGTTTACCTCTTATAAAAAATCACAAATTTGAAACCCGTCAGAATGAAGATCGTAAAAATATGGGATACGTCAAAACAAATAAAATAACTTGCGGATTTTTTCCGAACTAACTTCCATACAGCAAAATTTGCTAAAAACGAATTAATATCTGCTAAAAGATGGCTATAATAAGTATTAAAATAATGCATTGTCATCTGTCATCGTGTTCTGAGCTATTCTAAAAGTTTCAAGTGCCTAGCTATTCGGGAAGTTAGTTAGAAATCGATTGCCAGAATTGTACCGGACAAACAAACAAGAAAGCAAGCTAATAAAAACGTAGTAAAAAGTAATCAACCACTCGTTAAACACTTTTTAAATATAAATAAATTAGTTATTAAAGAATATGAGAAAGTTTTATTTCAATTTATCGGAAGGTAGCGGAAGCTATGTAATCTTTCGGAAAAACGAAAATATTTTATGTCTCTGATTTCAAACATTCCAAGACGGAAATCCATTTCAGACATTAGACACATTTTTGGTTCCGTGTCTGTCTGTATAGGTCTGTCGCTCAATTTTTGCGAACCAACATTTCTTAAAAACTACTCGTCCGATTTTAATGAAATTTGTTTGGCACATCACAGGTCATAATTAGCTCATTGTTGGTCCCATATAAGTTTCAACCGTCTACGCTTATTTGTTTCTCTTCCTCATGCACTCAAAAATACATTTATTTACACTTAAAGCTCCAAAAGTAATAATCTGATTTGTATGAAACTTTTATAGTTCATCGAAAGTAATCCGCAGAGAGCCCCAGATTAATTTGAACCGTCTGCGCTCTTTAACTTTTGCATAATTGATACTTTAATTCAAGTAAAAAATCAAAACATTTTTGACAGATGAAAAAAAAACAAAAAAACAGGGGAAACAAAACAATTAAACAAAGTAGACAACAGAGGCTAGTAAAAACTTAAAATTAAGAAAGTACGTGATAGAATGCGAGGAAGCAATGTGCCACACCGATTGGCAGTCTATTTTTTTTTCAAAAGTGTTATTAAAATAGCTTCAGTAGTAGTGTGCAGTAACAGTGCGGTAGTAGTAAATTAATTTTTCTGTAAAACACAGTCTAACCTTTTTCTTTTTAAACTTTCTTGTTCTTTAATTCTATTTAATTCTTAAGTTTTTATCCTTAGGACTAATTCCAAAAATGGTAAATGGATGTTATTTAGATTTTTTTAGGATCAGCTGGCCTATGCTGTAGGACACCTTCTAAATTATTATATAAAAGAATTGTGTGAAAGCAGATTTAAAAATATAAACTTTAAAGAATGCAGTTAGTATAAATTTGCAATATAAAAGACTGAAGGACAGTTGCTATTTCCATTGTATCGTCTTATACCGTTTGGTCTTATACAAAAAGAAACATAAGCGATGTTAATACTCTTTATAATATCTTCAAGGAATATTTTATCCAAGGTCATTTACTTATCAATAAATGATGGTAATAGCATTGTATAAAAGATAAAACTGGTTTTAAGCTAAGTACAAAAAAACCACTGAATGACCATGATTTGTGATCAAATGTTAATTATTTCAGAAATAAACACGGTGTTCTCATGTAATACCATTCTGTTTATTGTAAAAAAAGTCATTAGTGAGTTCAAGATGATTTATTATTTAAAATTGTCTAAAAAATACGCATGCTTTCTCTACTAATTATGATTAGATCCAATGGTAAAGTCGAGAATTTTGTTTTTTTTAGAACTTTTTATTGAGAAGAAAAAATAACAGTTATTAGTTTTTCAAGATCACTTAAAGATTATCTGTAAACATCATAAAGAAAAGTGTCTGTAAAAAAACGTGTAGATAGTTGTTTACTTCCAGAATTGTTTAAAAAGCCTTATTTGCAACTTTACCATTGGATCAGACCATTTCAGCAACAATGCCTTCTGAGAATGATGCGTTTCTTCGAGAATTAAAATTTTGATTTTTTTATTACTGCTATGTTCTACAATTAATCTCATAAATTTTGTTCAGTATGGGCGTCGTATTACATTTAATTGTAAGTATAATCTTGCTAATGATCCAATCAACATTCGCTACTCTTACTGAGTTAATTTCACGGCCATTGCAAGTTTACCTAGACCTAGACCAACATTTATAAACCTTAAGGGTAAATAATTACTTTACAGTATATAATTTCTTGTATACAACCTAGAAATGCGATATTAATTCCATTCTTTAGAGTTAAATAAATTATAAATGAATTTCTATACAAAGTTAAATAAATCCAATATATCTTAAGTTTTGATTGTTATAGCGTTAGTTTTTTTCGCATTAATCAAAAGTTATACTTTAGTGCTAGCAAAAATCTTCTACAAATATAGAAGATTGATTTTTATCAATAGCGGTAACAGTACTACGATAATAAGCAATTGATTTTTACTACGTTATTATTATAGCTTGCTCTCTTGTTCGTTTGTTTTTTTGTCCGGTACAAATCTGGCAATCGATTTCCAAATAACTTCCCGAATAGCTAGACATTTGAAACTTTTAGCATAGCTCAGAACACGATGACAATGCATTATTTTAATACTTTTATCCATCTTCCAGCAGAATTTAATTGGCTTTCAGCAAATTTTGCTCTATGGAAAGTTAGTTCGGAAAAAATCCGCAAGTTATTTTATTTGTTTTGGCATGTCCCATATTTACAATCTTCATTTTGACGGGTTTCAAATTTATGAGAGATAAACATTGAATGACAGCAAAACAGGAAATATATCGATTATATAATTTATATTATTTCAAATATATCGATGGTACGGTTTAGATTATTGGTGTTGGGGAGATCCGTTGTACAAAGATTTGTCCTATTATAGGTTTAAGATCAGCTCTCTAGATGGTTGTCATTTATGTGAAGTAAATAAATTTGGAACTTTTTTTTTTTCACTAACATTATATATTGTATAACAATAACAATTATATTATCAACATTACATACGATTAAACAGAAAATTTATAATCGTAGTATACAGTGGCGTACACAGGGGGGGGCCCAAGGGGCCCTGGCCCCCCCCCGAAATGATTGCATACCTAAGACCCGCCATACACTTAAAACCAAAAAAACACAGTAATGACAGATGCATTTGAATTGGCTGTAAATATTTTCCAATAAAAGGAATTAATTAAGTATTATCTTTTGGTGTGTATACACTTAATCACCCCCCAAATAAGCTCGGCCCGGATTTTGCCGATAGAATTGAATTTATTAAACACTATACCGGCCCGACTGTCGGCTGGGCCCGGATTTTGCCGATGGAATTAAATTTATTAAACACTATACCGGCCCGACTGTCGGCTGGGCCCGGATTTTGCCGATGGAATTTAATTTAAAACACTATACCGGCCCGACTGTCGGCTGGGCCCTGATTTTGCCGATAGAATTGAATTTATTAAACACTATACCGGCCCGACTGTCGGCTGGGCCCGGATTTTGCCGATGGAATTAAATTTATTTAACACTATACCAGCCTACTGTTGGCTGGGCCCGGATTTTGCCGATGGAATTGAATTTATTAAACATTATACCGGCCCAACTGTCGGCTGGGCCCGGATTTTGCGATGGAATTAAATTTATTAAACACTATACCGGCCCGACTGTCGGCTGGGCCCGGATTTTGCCGATGGAATTAAATTCATTAAACACTATACCAGCCGACTGTTGGCTGTGCCCGGATTTTGCCGATGGAATTGAATTTATTAAACACTATACCGGCCCGACTGTCGGCTGGGCCCGGATTTTGCCGATGGAATTGAATTTATTAAACACTATACCGGCCCGACTGTCGGCTGGGCCCGGATTTTGCCGATGGAATTAAATTTATTTAACACTATACCGGCCCGACTGTCGGCTGGGCTCGGATTTTGCCGATGGAATTAAATTCATTAAACACTATACCGGCCCGACTGTTGGCTGGGCTCGGATTTTGCCGATGGAATTAAATTCATTAAACACTATACCGGCCCGACTGTTGGCTGGGCCCGGATTTTGCCGATGGAATTGAATTTATTAAACACTATACCTGCCCGACTGTCGGCTGGGCCCGGAATTTTTTTGATGAAACTAAAAGTATTAAACACTATAGAGTTTGTTTATTAAACACTATAGTTTTTAAACACTATTTTGGCTGCGTGATTTTTGCTGATGGAATTAGATTCATTGAATTAAATTAGGATGTATGAAATAAATCGGCTCATTTGCCGACTAAGCCTTGATTTTTGCCAGTGGAACTAAAAACATTACTTGATCGACCCGATTTCGGCTGGGCCCGATTTTTCGCCAATTGAATTCAATGATTTTTTTTGTGGTTTTAGTCAAGTTCAATAGCATAGGTTGCATTATCAAGCAACCTAAAGCTTCAATTCATTACGATTCGTAAAAATAGACTGCTCCGATTGACAGCTAGGCCCGGATTTTTTGCTATAGAATTAAGTGCATTGAATTGATTAGGATGAGTACAATGAATCGGCCTGATTGCTAGTAGGCCCGATTTTGTCCATGGAAATTATGCATCAAAATAAATTGGGATGCGTTCAATAATAGACCCGATTGCCGGCCCGGCCTAGGTGTTAAGCACATTAAATTAAATGAGGCCCGAGTCAACTCGAACTTTTGCCGATGGAATTAAATTAATTGAATTAAAATATGCACACTAGACTGGCTTAAACGGGAAAATGATGGTTGTGGATTTCTGTAGCAAATTTTTGTTTTGGACCAAGATTGTGTGTAGAACGCTACGTGGGTCCTCTTGTCTATGCGGCATTCTACTCTTGCTGACTCAGGTCGGACTAGTGTTCGTCGACATGTAGTAGGAAAACAGAGGCAATATAAATAAATCGGTTTATCATTTTGTGAAAAAACTGATTCATATTACATAGTAATAGTAAATTTAAATCTAAAAACTCAAATAGCATTCAGAAAACATTTGATGTTAAATGTCCTATGTAATTACCCAGCGAATGAGCGAACGATTCTTTTGTTTTGCAATAGGTATTTAATTTTCTTAGAGAAGAATTCTCTTCTAGATAAAAATTTGAAATTCGTATGTGCTCCAAATCCACGTTTGCTTTTGCAGTATGGATCACGTTTTGCTTCCGAGCTTACCAAAGGAAACGGAAGATATGTAACAGTTCTGAAGAACGAACAATTTTTATGTCTCTTATTTCAAAAATTCCAAGACAGAAATCTGTTCAACATCAGGGTACAGTTTGGGTCCCGTGTCCGCCTGTCCTTCAATTTTTGCGAACCAACATATCTTAAAAGCTATTCGTCCAATTTTATTGAAATTTTGATGGTAGGTCATAATTAGCCAGGTTATAACATTGCTGATCCCGTATAAGTTTCAATCTTCTGCACCTATTTATTTCTCTTCCACATTCACACAGATATACATTTATTTACACCTATATCTTCAAAAGTACTCATCTGATTTTTATGAAATTTTAATGGTTTGTTTAAAGTAGCCTGCAGATAACCCAAGAATAATTTCAACCGTCTGCGCTCTTAAAATATTGCTATATTGATATTTTATTCATGTTAAATTTACTAAATTTTCCCCCCTTTTTTAAATTAGTCAAAATTGGTTTGATTTTTACATGATTTAAAGTATCAATTTACCAAAATTTAAACAGAGCAGACAGTTAAAATTAATCTGTGAGCATCTATCAGATAAGTTTTATAAAATCAGATGAATATTTTTGAAGATAAGGTGTAAATAAATGTATGTGTGTGCACATGTGGAAGAGAAATGGTGGCAGGTGGAGAAATGTGGTGGAGGGAAATGGGACCAGAAGATTGGACCTTATATAGGACCAACAATGGACTTTTTATATGCTAATTAACTGCCATCCGAATTTCATTATCGAAAGAGTAGTTTTTAAGAATTGTTCGCAATGATTGAGCGAGAGACAGACTAACAGCCAGAAACGGGATCAAAAATGTCTGATATCTGGAACAGATTTCTGTCTTGGAATTATTGGAATCGGAGACATAATCGTTCTTTAGAACGATCACATCACATAGTGAGGTGTTACCTCATAGGATTTTAATTTAATTAAATATGAGGTTAGAAATTGAAATTAGAGTGTTGAAAAGGGGGAGAAATTACAATTATCATAAATTATGGGGTATGCTAAACCCGCATATAAGTTAAATTAGGTTGGGCCCCCCCCGAAAAAATTTTCTATGTACGCTACTGGTAGTATATAAAAAGTTCTTTTTATCTTGAAATTTTTACTTTTACTTGCCTGTTAAAGTTTTTGTATTAATAAGGCATTTGTGCACTTCTTTAGACAGTTACTCCCCTTATCAAAATAGAAGTGGGATATTCCTTCGTCCCAAAGTACATTAGACTAAACATCCCTTTTTCTTGATAGTTATTTATTCAAAATCATTTTTATTATAAAACAACATAGGGGAGTAATAATCTAAAGAAGTACCCCAACTTGTAGATGTTAATCACTATTTATACATTGTATTAATAGCTAATCTTAGGTATAATATCTTAATATTAAATCAGTTAAGGAAGTCACGCATATGTTTAGACAGTAGTAGATTAGTTTCTTTGACTGTTAGCCAAAATAAAAGGCAAAAAAACAAGCCACATCTCCAAACATTGTATAGTGGAAGAAGACCATGTATATATATATATATATATATATATATATATATATATATATCTATATCTACTATTGTTCTTTTGTTATTTACAGGACAAACAGATCTCAAATCTTTGATTTGTTATATCTTTTAAAGTTTAAATACATGTAGAATAGGTATTATATTGTTAACTCAATTTAAATATTATTAAAAAAAAAAAAAAAAAAAAAATCAGCACGTGTTTCGTTATTATCAAGTGCTAGAAAGATTGGGATTTCTTTTTAAATAATGTTTTGGAATGGTTTTGATGTTAAATCAAATTTTCGTTGGACATTTTATTGGATTTCAACCCATTTTTTGGAAAAGTTAAATCAATTGGTTACTGTTATTCAAATTTGCATTGGACATTTTATTGGATTTAAACCCATATTTTGAAAAAGTTAAATCAATTGGTTACTGTCATTCAAATTTGCATTGGACATTTTATTGGATTTAAACCCATATTTTGAAAAAGTTAAATCAATTGGTTACTGTTATTCAAATTTGCATTGGACATTTTATTGGATTTAAACCCATATTTTGAAAAAGTTAAATCAATTGGTTACTGTTATTCAAATTTGCATTGGACATTTTATTGGATTTAAACCCATATTTTGAAAAAGTTAAATCAATTGGTTATTGTCATTCAAATTTCATTAAATCAATGTGAAAACGTAAACTATGCATTAGTTGTATATCACCTAACAAATCTTTTCTTTTTTTTTATATTAACACTTAAGTTTTTAGAAAGACCTGTTTTATGGTTGTTTCAACACGTGGTTGTGAATATATTCTTGATTTTTAATACTGTATTAAGTACCTATTACTTATTGCATTTTGAACTATGAACTACGTGTATGTCTGTCTGTTCATGGATTAGTTTTAGTCCCGTTTACGATTATAACTTGTGAATTCGTTTCATAAAATACGTGAACAGCGTTCGCGCGAATGGTTCGTGAAAATAAGGAGGAATTCATACATATTTAACTTAATCTGCATGATACAACAAACAACTAATGATTAAATATTACGTATAGGTATTGAACAAACAACCTAGGATTTACTATTACGTATAGAGGTATTGATGTACTTATTTATACGTATATAATTGTTTGATACCTACGGTGTTATGGTCCCAAAACTGAGTAAAAGTAAAAGAGCGCACGATATCAAAAATTGTGATTTTCTAAAGGAATAAAAAATCAACAAAATTATTTCATTTATAACACCTTTTGTAAGCCCATTTTATTTTTTTATTGAATGATATTTTTCTTTTTTTTAAAGTACTTGCTTCCACAAGAGCTATATGATGTCAGTTCAAAGTAGAATAAATAGAGAAAGATGACAATAAGTGTTTAAAATTAATAAAAAAAATAATTTGTTTTCTTTTGCACAGGTGAAAATAAATATTTTTGAGAAAAACAATTTATCGATGTACATACCTAAAGCGGTGCCTAGAAGTACTCCAGCTAATGTTACAAGGAGAAAGATATTTCTGGCAAGCCAGGACGTGTTGTTGGTTGATCTAGCGGGAGTCTCCCGCCCGAACAGCTGCTGATTTGGTTTGAGAGACATGGCCTACCACCAGAAGACCGAAAGCGACTGGGGTCAGGTCCGGCTCCACGCTCTATCCTGGCGCAGAGCCACTACACGACTATCGATTAGTTAACTTTACCAGCAACAGAGCAATCGACTTTTCACTTCTCACTTAGATTTGCTTTTTCGACTAGCAATTTTTAAGCTTTGATAAGAAATCGAGTTTTCGCAATACTCGAAGATGAGGCTAAATTAATTTAAATAAATTTTTGTCCAATATAAATTTTATTATAAACACAGAATTATTTTACAACTTACTACTGTGGAGTATACTGCGTAACTATTAAAAAGCTAAACATTAATATTTATTTTCTTGCACATTTAATAAGTAAAAGAGTATCCGATACTCTCTCTCAAAGGGTTTTAAAAAATTAACTTACCTCATAAAGGTTATTAGAGACATTATTATTTAACGTTTGTTAAGGTTACAAACAAAGTCACCTGTTGTCTTGAGTCATTAAATAAATATAATTATCATTAAATCAAATCTTTATCAAGCGACATATTTCTAAATACATATTTGTATACTATGTCGGATATAAGAGAGTTTTTAAAATAAATACGACGAGGAAAAATATCTATTGCTATAGTGAAACAATCACTTTATAGCTGGCCATACACTTTGCGATATACCTGACAGGTAAACCTGAACAGATAACCTGCACAGGTAAACCGGAACGTGTGTGCTATAAAGTTATGAAATAACTGCACAGTTATCTTAGCACACACGCTTCGGTTCACCTGTACAGGTTACCTGTGCAGGTTTAGGTTTACCTGTCAGGTATACTGCTACGTGTATTGCCGGCTTAATTCGCTGTTTTAAACCTAAGTTGGAAGAATTGTGGCTCTTTATTAGACTGTTACTCCCCTATAAAAAAAACAGAGGGGAGTAATTATTTCAAGAAGGTGCACGGAATGATCTTCTTTAGATTGTTACTCCCCTTATAAAAACAGAAGTGTGATATTCCTTTGTCCGAAAGTACTTTGGACTAAACACCCCTTTGTCTTAATAGTTATTTAGTCTGTCATTTATATTCAAATTAAACACAGGGGAGTAACAATCTAAAGAAGTACCAGAATAATTTGCTAATATGTTATGAGAAAGAAAGAAAGACAAAGACAGCTCTTTTGCTTCCGAGCTTACCAATGGTAACGAGATCATTGTGATTGTTCTGAAGTACATTTTTCGTCACCGAATTAAAAAAAACACATTGTCAGATATTCGTTTCAGACATCAGGGAACATTTTTGGTCTCGTGTCTGTCTATCGATTAATAGACAGACAGACACATTCATCGAACCAAAATATCTAAAATGGCACACTAAGGAGTTTAATTCAAGGGGGGGGGACACTGCAACCCAGAACGTTAAAAGTAGAAGTCTGGTAAATAGTCTAAACATATAATTAACATTAAAAAAAATTGAGCACTTCAATATGATTGTACCTATAAATTTATGCTTGTTTTGTATTAGAAGATGCAAAGAAAATATCTAAACTAAATTACTATGAAGTATGAAGTACGAATTAAACGCAATCCAAGGGGTCATCCCCTTGGATCCAGATCACCTCCGCCTCTCCCCCGGTATTAATTTCAACGCTCTGTGCCTAAATATTACTAAATTGATACTTTTATTCAAGTAAAGAAAATTGAGATTAAAAGGATCTTGTAAACGAGCAACATTTTGCGGTAATAATGGTCAGACTACTTTGCTCAAAATCCAGAAATATTGTAGCAATATAGGCTGACATTATTAGCAGTCACACATTGCCATAAAATTTTGCTTTTTTACAAACCTCTTAATGAAAAGGGGGAAAAATTAAATAATATAATAACATAATAACATAATAAACAATATTGGGTGGTAAATGTTAAACATCATTAATGTTGGTGAGGAAGCTCTATGGGTTTAACACCTGCCCTAAATTAAAATAGCTGTAATTTGATATCAAAATTATTTATTTCAGCCGAATTGGAGTTAACTGAAACCTGAGTTCGATTCCAGCTTAGTTCAACTATCGATAGGATGCTTTATCGAAAGTAAGAAAGCACGACATCGATCCAGACTGTTGCCTCCCTTCTGTGATTCTGGTCCTCAACAAAATCCCATAGCAACCTCCCTCATCTTTAAATGAAAATTGAAGTCAAAGTTGTCGGAAACATATCTTCCGGGACGTTTAAAAAGAATACGTAAAATTTTAACGAAATGTTTCCGAATACATGTCAAACTATTTTAATTTTTACCTTTTATAAATGAACCAATTGACGGAAAATTACTCTTTAAGCCCTAAGGGCATAAATTTACGTTTTCAATTTTCTTTGCAAATGGCCTATGGGCGAAAATTTACGTCCTTAAGTTTTTCTTGTTTGGAGTTTGGAGGCACAGTACTACTGTCAGTGCAAATTTATTTAAATATATTTAGTGCTATCTCTTTGCTGCCTGGTGTATTATGAATGTTCACAGAAGAGATCACTAGATTAGCAAGGGTTGAAGATAGTAAAGAAATTTTAGACGAGATTTCATCATCTAGGGCAGTGGTTCTTAGCCGGGGGGCCGCGGCCCCCCAGGGGGCCTCGAAAGGTATTTAGGTACTATGTATATATATTATATTTGGAGATTTTGAGGGGGCCGTGGTTACCAAAAGGTTAAGAACCACTGATCTAGGGTTTGTAAACCTGCCATCAATGTACTTTGTGCAGCTAGCCCCTAGGCTTTTCTAGGCCCTAGGCTTTTCCCATTTATGAAATTCCTCAGGCATTACGAACCCTTTTATACCTAATTAACTATAATATAATCTATAGACTTAACCCGGTTTTTCCTACCCTTTTTCTATACATGCTTTTTAAGTATTCATAATCGTTGTTTTATGAAGGTATGGACTATATATTCTTACATTCAACGAAATATGCATCTTGTCTGTCTGTCTGTCTGTCTGTCTGTCTGTCTGTGTGTAACGTTTACGTGTCCGACGATAACTTGAGTAAAAGTTGACCGATTTCGTTGAAATTTTGTATACATCTTCCTTTTACTAATACTCAGTAAGTATGCTAAGTTCGTTGGACAGCGTGATCCGTCCAAGAGTTCGCGCGCAATGCTCGCGTAAACGTGAGCTTCAAATTTAAAATTGGAATTTCAGGACAGGAAAAAATTCTATCATTACCTATTCGATGAGACGAACATTTTTTTCAAATAACATTTTTTAGTAAAACCAATAACGACACTGCTATGATATAATAAAGATCGCTAAAACTATTAAAGCTGACCTAAACGTTTAAAATTGAGAAAACAACCTTTTTACCGATATCTTACGTTCTAACGTAACGATTTTAATAAAACTTCATGAACATCGTCTAAAGTACAATTGAAACACGTATGTAAAATTTCAACTTGATACAAGCAGTAGTATTTGAGTAATGAAGTGATACATTTATAATAATTGTTTAAAAGCTATTAAGGGTGGTTAAGATTCTTATGGTCGTATGGTGTGTAGGTTTGTTTAGGAAGTAAAGCTTTGTACCGAGTACCCCCACTCTACCTCACACTACCCTCTTCCACTTATCTTCAACTATGACATTCATCATGATTAACAAATTTCAATATTCAGTATTTTATTGCAATACGCTCGCTTCAATGATAGAGCCACGCGATGCCTAGTGTATATATATATACTCATGTAGCGACCGTAATGTTTAGTGAATATAATTTGTATAAAAGTATTACTATAAAATAGGGGTTATAAATTGTCTTAGTGTTATGATCTATATATACATATAAAATCCAAATACCACTCATTCACTGACTGACACATCACGATATCTCTGAAACCACTGGACCTATCACCATGCAATTTTGTAGGTGTGTTTCTCTTACCTCCTAGGTACTCGCTAAGAAATATTTTTAAAAATGGCCATTTATATACAAAATTCGACAAGACGATATCTCCGGAACCAATTGCACTAGGACCTTGAAGTAGAAGTTAGCTTATTTGTATGACTTTAGTAACTTTTTATAAATGGTTAACCAATCGGGCATTTCCATTCAATATGGCGGCCATATATATATAAAAGTCAACGTATGTGTGTATGTTCTTTATATAAATCTACAGTTTTAGTCCGATCTCGATGAAAATTTGCACACTTGACCTTGAAAGCAAGGGGGGAGGTCACTGTCTACATGAATTTTCGAATATAAATTTTGGTACAAAGGGGTACGGGGTACCAGTAATGAATACGGGGTCAAAGTAATGAATACCCTTCATGATGCATATCTTTGAAAAGCTCTTTAAGAGACTAGTAATTATTGTTATGTACAATTTTGTCATATTTACATTTAGGAGGGGGGGGTGAATTTGGGATATTTGCAAATTATCTTATCAAAGAGGAGGGGGTATTAGTGGGCGGGATAGAATCTAGGTATTTTCGCATAGTAAAATCATTTAAATGTTTCTTGATGGTAGTTTATATGATGGTAACTTATCAAATTAAAATAACATTCCGTTGCGAAGCACGGGTATCCAGCTAGTATATTATAAAGTAGCTTAATTATAGGCAGAAAAAACAGATGACGTCTTATAAAAAAGTGTGATACATTTACTGTGTAAGGTAGAAAAAACCTCAGGCCAGGAGAACAACCTTACAATAATATATACCTCAGTCCTCAGAGGGAATTTCAATGGGCATGCTACGGATATTCCCTTTAAATAATAAAGTTATGTTATATTTTATAAAGTTTATAATATATCCTCAATTACTGAAACATATGAAATTCAAAGTAGAAATATTAGTTTTATAATCCTTTAAAATAGTTTTGGGGTTGTAGAAATTACTCAGGGTTGGGGGGGGGGGATGAATTAATAGTTTTAAATTTAAAATACGATTCGGTCTTTCTCATTTCTATAATCTCCCTGAATATTGGATTATATCTAGAGTTTAGGACTAATTCAATATAAATTTAATTATAATGCTGCTCAAATTTTTTTCTATTTCGAAATTGTTTTGTTTATATATTTGGCAGAAATCTAAATTTCCTGCTAAGGAGTTGAAATCTAATTTGTTCTATGGTAATGAAATCTAAATTGTTTAGCTTTATAAATCTTAATTTAGGAAGCCTGTTGTTTTCTATTTATGAAATTCTTTGCCACTTATATCATACTAGCTGAATACCCGTTCTTCGCTACGGGGTGTTTTATCTTCAATTTAATGGATTTATAAACTACCATCAAGAAACATTTAAATTATTTTACAAAGCGAGAATATCTAGATTCTATCCCTCCCCCTTATTTCTATACCCCCTCCCCTTTGATAATTTGCTAATATCCCAAATTAGTAATTGATTCCGACTACTGAAAAAAAAATCTTAACATTTTTAAAAAGGAAAAGCAGTGGTATTTTTCTTCTATTTTTAAAAAATCTCTATTGGCAGATATCAATATAATTTAGAAATTATTATACTACGTATACACTCGTAGATTTTATTTAAGCATTTTAAAGAAGTGGTCATGATTAAGTTAGTAAAGGTTTATGCACGGTAAGGCGTGATTTATTAACTATTAGGTTAATATCTAAAAATAACACTAAATATTCTTTGACCCAAGAACCTCCAAAATCTATTCAGTCATTTGGACGTGATTGACGCACAAACAAACAGATATAAAATTTTCTAAACATAAATTCGTTGTCAGGACAACGCATTCAGTGTAAATACAAAATTTGAGCCCAATTGGATTAATGTACAGACACAACAATTATTAGTTTGTTATACATAGATATAGATATATTTTTCCATTTTACCCCCTAAATGAACATAACAACAATTACTGTACTCTTAAAGAACTTTTCAACGGTATATTCATCGTGAAGGGTTTTCACACACACATGCGCGTTCGTACGCGCACACACATACGTTGACTTTTCTACAATATGTTGACATTTCCTTTTTACCTATCTCCTAAATGAAAATATGACAAAAACGTACATTACAACAATTACTTTTTTCTTAAAGAGCCTTTTAAGGATATGCATCATAAAGGGTATCAATTACTTTGACATTTGTGTAAATATTCATCAAATTGGGATAAAACTGTAGATTTGTATAAAAGACACTCATAGTCACTCTTCTTTTTATATAAGATATAGCTATATTTTTCCAAATGAAAATATGACGAAACTGTACATAACAACGATTACAGAACTCTTAAAGAGCTTTTCAACGGTATGCATCATGAAGGGTATTCATTACTTTGACTTTTGTACCCCGTACCCCTGTGTACCAAAATCAATATTTCGGAAAATCCTTTCTTAGTGGGTGTCTATGATATGAATAGAGTAATATTCTAAAAATGTCAAGTCTCTCGGTTAAGCAGATTTTGCTGTACGTCGATTCTATGTCAGTCAGTCAATCAGAACTTTGCCGCTTATATTAGAGATTATAGTTTTTACTATAGTCAGTGATACCTTATCTAGCCCGGCCTCAACTATAACGCAGTAGTCAGGAGTTTTTCTAGAAAGATTCAACAAGATTTTAAAACATCGTACTTGAGATTTCTCTAATGCTTTAAATGCTTGTAGGTAGCGTAAGGGTACGAACACAATGGAGCATACTCGCTTACAGGCCGTAATTCTTGAGCACCGTAAAGAACAGAGGTTTGAGATTAGCTCCATAAAGTTTGAAAACTGTGTCCAAAGAATCTCCTTTCCCTTTAACTAATATCTGTTGAACTTTAGCTGCTTGGCCTCTTGATAGAAAATAGTTCGCTACTTTTAGAAATTTTATAGACAAGGAGCTAAGTTCTCCAAGGTAAATATACTGATCAACTTATTCGATAGTCTTACCTTCCCAATAATTGCTTCCGAGCTTACCGAAGGTAACGGAAGCTATGTGATCGTTTCGAAGAACGAAAAAATTTTAGGTCTCCGATTTTAAAAATTCCAAGACAGAAATCCGTTTCAGACATCAGGGAACATTTTTGGTTCCGTGTCTGTCTGTCGGTCTGTCTGTCGGTCTGTCTGTCGGTCTGTCTGTCGGTCTGTCGGTCTGTCGGTCTGTCGTTCAATTTTTGCGAACCAACATATCTTAAAAACTACAGGTTCAATTTTTATGAAATTTGGGTGGTTGGTCATAATTAGCCCATTGTTGGTCCCATATAAGTTTCAACCTTCTGCGCCAATTTGTTTTTCTTCTACATGCGCACAAACATACATTTATTTACACCTATAGCTTCAAAAGTACTTATCTGATTTGAATGAAACTTTTATAGTTTATCGAAAGTAACCCGCAGATGGCCACAGATTAATTTGAACAGTCTACGCTCTTTAACTTTTGCTAAATTGATACTTTAATTCGTGTAAAAAATCTAAACAATTTTGACAGATTAAAAAAAACGGGGGAAACAATTAAACCAATTTGACAATAATGACTTTTAAAAGCATAAAATCAATAAAGTTCGTGGATAGGATGCGAGGAAGCTAAGTGTTTTTGGATGCTTTCATATTCTCATGCTTACGGAAGGTTATAATTTTGATAGTGGTATCATATATACACACATTATAGTAGTAACCTTAATAAGCGTGCTCTAGATTTTTCCCTTGAAAGGATAAAGTTATGTTACAACTTCAATAACTAAAACGTACATGAAATTCAGAGTAGATATATTAGTTTTGTAATCCTTACAAGTAGTTACGGGCTTGTAGGAATTATTCTATAAGAATTAATTAAATTATGTACCACTTATAAATTAATAATTATCTACTTAATCCTCAGCTGTAATAGTATATTTTGTGTAAAAAATAAACTGTTCCTTCAATTTAATTTATAATTTAATATTTATAAATACAGAATTATATTCATAAATATCTAGATTACGTAAAATAAATTCAATATCTAATGTAAATTATTGTATATGTATAACATCGTTCCTTTTATGCCAAAACCATTAATGTGTTCTGGCTTAAAAGAGACGCAAATTCTACGTTTTAAAGTTAATGTCACTACATAATCAGCTGTCCTAACGTTAGTAAATGTTTTGTGATGTGCAGCAACATGGTATTATTACGGGAAGGCGCATGGTCGAATTGAGGAGGTTAGGCTGGAATGTAGGGAA
The DNA here is from genome assembly GCA_951217055.1 of Gerris lacustris. Classification (NCBI taxonomy): domain Eukaryota; kingdom Metazoa; phylum Arthropoda; class Insecta; order Hemiptera; family Gerridae; genus Gerris; species Gerris lacustris. The sequence continues at coordinate 19,262,174 of OX578283.1, forward strand.
AATGGATGAGGCTAAGCTGGGAGATGAACTGGCTCAGAGCTGGGGCGAATTCGAAGGAGAGTCGCCGAGAAGACAGTGGAGCAGGCTATGAGTGTCATTGCAAGGTCCTGCGACGCGGCTATGCCAAAGAGGAAAGCTTGGCGTGGCAGAGCGCAAGCCTACTTTTGGACGGAGCACATAGCCTCTCTGAGACGAAAGTGCCACAGGCTGAGACGGAGGGCACAGCGAGCGCGGAACAGGGAGGACGCTGAAGAAAGGCGTGGACTCTCCAAATTGGCCAAGAAAGAGTTGAACAGGGCGATCAGGGCTAGTAAAACACGTTGCTGACTGGAACTGTGTGAGGAGGTGGACCATGATCCCTGGAGAAAGGGATATAAACTAGTCCTAAAAAAGCTAAAATCAGCAGGCCCCCACCTACCCCATGGAGGCAACACTAGCTGGAAAGATTGTGGACGCACTGTTTCCAATCCACCCTGCGAGAGAGTAAAAGACGGTGCCAGTCGACGACGATACCATACCTTTTTTTGAAGAGGAGGAGATAATGAAAGCTGCTGCTAGCCTGAAAATTAGGAAAGCTCCAGGGCCAGATGGAATCCCACCGGAAGCGCTCTAGGCTGTGGTAAACCGGTGCCCACAATTACTGTTGAGAGCGTTCAACATGTGTCTCCAAGCAGGAGTTTTTGCAGCTCGCTGGAAGGTCTCTAAGCTGGTCCTATTGGACAAAGGTAAGAACGGTAGCCCAGAGGCACCGTCCTCATATAGGCCCCTATGTATGCTGGATGAGTTCATAACGGTCACCCATCCAAGTACTAACCACGTCCAATGCTGCTTCCTCCTGCTGCGAAGCAGCAGGAGAGGCCACTTTAGTGGCCTCTGAAGTGAGGAAAAGTTCCGAGGTACCCCGTACCCGATTTTCTTTTTCTTTCGTATTATTTTTGACTAGCATCAAATAACTATATAATAATTAATAATATATACTAATGATAAATAGTAATTGAAACTAGAGATGAGTTAATGTAAATCCAAGATTAAAAATACCGAATTAAATAGATAAATATATAGATAAGATGACATACAAGTTCAAAAATGCGTCCTACTATTTGTTTAAATAATTTTATATTTCTTCCAAGCTTATTACTATAGGCAGGCCTACGGGCACGAGCCTCCTATGGGGGAATATTTATCTTTTTTTCACCAAAAGAACAGATTTCTATTTGTATAAAATTAACCCGGGAAATTATTTTTCTCATTCGTATTATTTATGACTAGCATCAAATAACTATATTATAATTAATAATATATACTGGTTAATAAATAGTAATTGAAACTAGAGATGAGTTAATGTAAATCCAAGATTAAAAATAACCGGATAAATAGATAAATATATATATGACATGAAAGTCCAAAAATGCGTCATATTATTATTTTAAATAATTATATTGCTTCCAAGCTTATTACTTAAGGTAAAAAGGCCAATGGGCCCGAGCCTCTTATGGGCCCTCATAAGACGAAGTATTACATTGATATATTTATCTTTTTTCCATCAAAAGAACAGATTTCTATTTTTATATGTTTTGGCGTTTCATTTTTGTAGAAATAATAATCTAAAATCAGGGATGATCGAGGATAATTTTTTTTTGCTATCCAGACTCTTCTTCTTTTACTATTGCCATGTTTTACTAACTCACCAATGATAATAAATAAGCCGGCGCTTATACCGCGTTTTGATAGAACCATATTACAAAGTTAATGCAAGTGCAATATAGTTTTATTTAGTGCTTGATGATGTAGTGTACAAGAAAATAATGAAAAATAAATGGGAACAAGGACAAACGTTCGCAAACACCTGTTTGTCAAGAATGCGCGTCCGGTGTGGACGTCGTGTTTGTGGTTGTTTGCGAATGCGCGTCCGGTGTGGACGCGGCTTTAAAGGAATAACACAAACTGTCTCTCCCCGTAAATTGAAATGAGTTTTTTTATCAAATATCAAAGCAGCTTTGAGCCTTTAAAATGCCAGTCATGTACCTACTTGAGCCTCACGTCTATATCCGACATGAAGTAGACTCGCCTCTCACTAAACCTTTTTACTGTCTCATATAAAGAGAAAGAATGGTGATGGCGCGAAAATTCGATTTTGATGGGTTTACACGTTTTGAGGTCCCCTGAGTCCTAAAGATTGGTTTTTAAAAAATGTCTGTTTGTCGTCTGTCTGTGCAGACCCCTGGAACCTAAACTACTGGGGCGATTTTGACGAAATTTGGCATACATGTTCAGAAAAATCATACCCCGAGGCAAAATCAAGAAATGAATTTTAGCCCCAAATTTGAGGGCTCTACTCCCAAAAACTCGAAAAAAAGAGTTCTAAAAAACGGTTCCGACGATTTTGATTAAAAAAATCTAAAATGTAGTTCATTAAAATACGAATCTAACGATAGAAGACGTTTTCCGGGGAAAAATACAGCTTCTGAGAAAATAAAATAGCCTTAAATGTGGACGGAGAGAGGCCGGGTTCGATTAGAAAAAGTTATTTTCATAATACATTTTTATGAAATGTTCAGTAATAATTAAATCTACCTACGAAAACACGAAAATTTAATAGGGGAAATAATTTATTAAGTTTTAAAACTTCGTGAAAACACTTTTAGGGGGTGTAGTAGTATATAAGTAACAGCAAAGTTCCCCCAAAGAGGGGCACCCCCTCCCCCCCCCCTCCTTCCTCCTTCTTAAAGTTCAAACTTGATCGACAGACAGAAAAGGGAACCAAAACAGTTCCATGATGTTTGAAACGGATTTTGTGTTGGAATTTTTGAACATTTATTTGCCGCTCTGCACCTCATTTATGTAACTAAATAAAATTAGTACCCAAAAATAAATGGTATAAGCAGAATAAAAAATTTTGTTTCCACTAGTTTAAAAATTAAAAGCACCAATTATAAAATCCAATCCTATTATAACACATGTGTTGAAACACCAAATAGTCCAGGCAAATTAGTAAAAAAAACAGCATATGGGGAAAATAATTTATAAAGTTTTGTAATTTAGTGAAATTACTCTTAGGAGGTGTAGTAGTTAGAAACAGTAAAGTTCCTCCCTCTTGGGAGGGCCCACCCCCTTCCCCCTCGACGAATCGTTTTCAATATATTGTAGCTTGAAAAGGATTAAGATTCTATTTAAGAACGATTTTGGCAATACTTCTGGCTTAAGGTGGAGTGCCAATGAAGCGACCGAGACGACTCTAGACGTGCGGCTTATAAATAGGACTCCTTTTAGGTAAATGAATGGAACCCTTTTCAATAAGTGGGGTGGCTCAGAGCCGCGCGGCTCGAGCAGTGTAGCCTCCGACAGTTATATAAACTAGAAAGTAATATTATATAAACTTAGAGTAATTAGCACAGCTTCTAATGACTTGTCTGGAGTGAGTAAACCACTTTCCCCCTCCAAAACTTGCCCCCGCTGGTTCCACTTTTTACACTTGTAGCATGTTTGCTCTGCGTCATCTGGAGTGCCAAATATATGCAGCTGTTAGTCGGGCAAAGGGTAGGGTAGAGTAAAAGTAATATGGGTAAAACTGAAGAACAAGATCCTGTTTTTAGAAAAGTGGGTAGGGCCTTAATCTAACGTATTTCTTTGACAAAGGGATTAACGATTCTTGATCGTATTTATTTCCTTCAATTCAGCCCAAAAATTATATTAGAAATGACTTTTAATTTTTAAAGTTGTGAAAAAAAGAATTTATTCTGCTGACGATTTATTTTTGGGTACTAATTTTATTTTGTTACGTAAGTGAGGTGCAGCGAGGCAAAAATTATTACAAAATTCCGACATAGAAATCCGTTTCTAATATCATGGAACAGTTTTGGTTCCCTGTCTGTCCGTCTGTCGATTAATTTTGGTCATGGATTAAAGTATCAATTTAGCAAAATTAAAGAGCACAGACTGTTAATTAAATTGGGACTGGAAATTAATTTGGAGTTATCTGCGGGCTATTTTCAACAAACCATCCAAATTTCATAAAAAATCAGATGAAAATAAATGTATGTTTGTGCGCATGAGGAAGATAAAAAAAAAATGTTTGAGGCTCTCACGTATTAGAAGTGAAACTTAAGTTCTAGAATGCATTGCTCTCTTTCATTTTTTGACGAATTTATTATTTCAGGATTAAGAATAGTTATGGGAAATTTAATTGAAAAAAAAAATGTGTGAGGCTCTCACGCATTAGAAGTGAAACTTAAGTTCTAGAATGCATTGCTCTCTTTCATTTTTTGAAGAATTTATTATTTCCGGATTAATAAATAGTTATGGGAAATTTAATTGGAAAAAAAAAAATATATTGCTATACGCTAAGGCAACCACATTATTATTCCAATAAAAATAAATGTTAGTTTTGATTTGCTGGTCTTTAAATAGATATAATACAATTAATCTGTAAAAATGTTACACTTGGACGAGTCTCGAATCGCAAACTTCGTTACACGATTTCACTATTATGAAAAAATTCACTCTACCGCCGCGCCGCCAAAGAAGTTTCACTTCAAAAAAAAAATATTGCTTCGCTATTGCAACCACATTTATTCCAACAAAAACAACGCTAAGGCAACCACATTTATTCCAATAAAAATAAATATTTGTTTTGATTTGCTGGTCTTTAAATAGATATAATAACTTATTTAAATTAATTTAATTAGTTTTTTTTTTTTCTAAGTATACAATTAAGCCCGTTGCCATGAACCTAGTCTAATTATAACCTATCTAATATTACGCTTATATACCAATTTTGTGTTCAATCAATCCGTCAAGGTAATGGAGCAATGGATAGCACGTAGGCTTCATTTTCACATGGTCGGGGGTTCGCATCTCGCCTGGAGTAAAGAATTTTTACAGATAAATCTTTCACCAGGACGAGTCTCGAAACACAATTTCCGTTTCATTACTTCCGTCTCACAAATTTCATTACAATTAATCTGTAAAAATGTTGGAAACTTAGACGAGTCTCGAATCGCAAACTTTCGTTACACGATGTCAATATATGAAAAAATTCACTCTACCGCCGCCAAAGAAGTTTCACTTCAAAAAATTTGTTTTCTTCAAAAGCTTATATTTACATCCTGGTTGTAATTCGTGAGTAGTAGTTAATATAAAACGATCCCTTCCGTGTCACCGGGCTTAATTTTATACTTAGAAAAAAAAGTAAAACTATTAAAAATAATTAAAATATCTATTTAGATAAGTTATTATATCTATTTGAAGACCAACAAATCAAAACAAACCTTTATTTGAATTAATGTTGTAGCCTAGCTTAGCAATAACAAATCATTTCGAGGTGAGTTGATCGTCGCCGTCGGGGAACTCTTGATTATATAAATTATATAAAATATAAACTATAATAGAAATAACTGAAAGAAATATAAAGTTAAGCATATTAAAAAAAGTATTCAGAACAACCCTGCCATGATTGAAAGAACTGCAAGGTTTACCTTGTTTTCAGTCGAGCATTGCATTATTCGACGAACAGCAATCCGCACTTACAAGCTTACATAAATTTATCACTCTATTGGTAGAAAGGTAACCTGAAATAATCGATACTCAGATTTCCCTGAGTCATCGAGCAGAATATATAATAGTTCGGGGTAATTAGATTGAAAGAAAAATATTATGCTCTTAAAGCCGAGTATTTTTCTTGTTGAGTTAGCCGAATGGCTTTTTCGCTTCAAGTTTACCCATATTATTTTTCGTTCATCATGATTTTAGTAGCTGAATAAATGTTTTCCGAGTGTTAGAGGGAATGATCGGCTTAACAAGGCCGATTTCGGCTTATATTTATCCAAAAAAGGAAAGCATTGCGTGGAACACATTATTCGGCTCTTTTTTTTCGGTGGATTATAACAAATGTGCTCCTATTTCCGCGTTGCACTTTACAAAATCCGGAAAGTTTAGGATTTGGAATCAATAAAATATATCTTCCTAACCTTTTGACCTAAAGCTTTGAGGGCACATAGCGGCACTCTCGCTTACATTTTTGTTGCCAAATCAATTATTTCAGGTATGTATATTTTTTACTTTCTCATATAAAGAGAAAGTATTGTGATGGCGCGAAAATTTGATTTTGCTTGATGGATGTATACGTTTTGAAGACCCCTGAAACTAAAATTCTCTGTCTGTCTTCTGTATTGTCTGTCGTCTGTCTTTTATGTGTCTGTCGACTCTCTATTGTCTGTGCTGACGCGTGGAGCCTAAACTACAGGACCAAATTTAACATTAATGTTCAGAAAAATCATACCCCGGGGCGAAATCTGGGGGTGCTTCCCCCTAAAACTCTGAACAAAAATTATTTCTCGAAAACGATTCCGACGATTTTGATTTAAAAAATTCTAAAATATAGTCCTTTTAAATATGGATATAACGAAATAAGCTGTTTTCCCGGGAAAAATCTAGTTTCCGAGATATTGATAAAAATAAATCTGAATCGAAAATCCTGTTAATCAAATAAGGCGCGCTTCACGTAAGTACGTGAGGTGATAATCGCTGGTTTCTGTACGATTAAGTTAAAATTATTAAGTGTATAAATTTAATAGTTGCATATTCTTTTTCTACACTTCAAGACCTTTAAATTGATGTATAACATGTCATGGTGACTAAACTATTTTTTTAGTCGCCCGCCATACTTAGAAATATTAAGTGTGAAAACTCCAAAAAGTGTACAGTTATCACAAATGCCAAGATGCACCTGTGTGCCGAATTTCATGTTCCTAGCTATAGTAGTTTATGAATTGAAACATGCCAACGGACAGACAGACAGAGCCGTTATATAAGGTTTCTTTTCGTACTTCGTACAGAAACCTAAAAATATATTAACTAGGCATCGCGTAACTCTATCATTGAAGCGAGTTTTGTGCAATGAATATTTAATACTAAGCAAATTAATAGTTGATTTTGATGAGTTTATAGTTCAAAAGGATGATTTCCAAAGGAGGCTCCTAAAGGTTGGTTCAAAGCTAGCGGATCAACACGCGTATTCGTCTGTATAGATAACAATATATTAATTTTTTCTAGTTTCTGGGACCGAGATTATATATGAGAAAGTTGGTCTGAGTTGATGTTTAAATAAATCAAAAATTTTCCTTACCAAATAATTCCAATATGGAATATGGCAGTAGATAATAATATTTACTATGGAGGACTTATTTAACTTATAGAAAGGTATAATTGGTGCGGATTTCAGCTCAATCAGTGAAAGAGTTCCAGAATTATATTTAGTTTTAAATTTTCAAAGTTCAAAAGTCGATATTATCAAAATGGTGACAGGTATTAAATATTAAATATTAAATTTATGTTCCCCTTTTACATCTATTCCTAAATTTTAAAAATAGTTTAAAATAATGCCTGAGAACAATGCTTGTTGCATTACAAAAATTAATTTTTATAAGGTTTTTTTTTTTACTTTACTACTTGTTGGTCATCAAATTTTGTAAAAAATGATTTCTCATTCACCCACCCTACTTTTTATGGTCCTTAAGCCTTAAGCAAAACCGAGGACTTACTTTTTCTGCGTTTTACTGTCTTTAACGAATATGGTCTCAGGAAAAAGGTACCCAACACAAACATTTGAAATTTTGTAGTTATATTATGTGTATTTAACCTAAATATATGAAAAATATAGGGAAGGCTCAAAAAATAGGGGTTGCAGTTTTAAAAAATCATCCCTCAAAAAATAGGGGGTTGCAGTTTTAAGCTTAACATTTTATGAACTCAAATGTGTCATTCAGGGTTTTAAATGAAAGAAGAGGACCCCCTGAATCCAAATATATATTTGGTTTTGTTTTTGAACCAATTCATCTTTGGGCCACGTGTCCTTAAAAATTGCGTCCCCCCCCCCCCCTCCGCCTCTCAAGAAAAAAAAATCCATGCGCCCCATATTTTGGAAGATTTTAACTATATAACTGTGACTAAAATACTTTTTTTTGAGCCTACCTGATACATTTATTTAAAAAGGTATGTCAAAAACTTATGACTTATACTCTCTTAATTTACCTACAGATCTTTTTTTTAGTCGGGACTTGTCATTGGGAAAACTTTAACACGCGATTCATGATACAAATTCATTCACATTACAGATACATATTTTTACTGCAAAAATTACTAACTTAACTATTAGGTTATTTATATTTATTCGTCACCCTTATAATGGTTTATCGTTTATCTCATTCTGAAATCTGAAACTGGTTATAGTTGCAAAATCGGTCAACACCATTAAAACTTTCGCCATTAAATCGACATTCACGAGTGCACAGTCAATTACTCATAAGTCTATTCGTGAATGCCAATTTTTTAGTACTTTCGGCTTTATAATTTAGCAGTAGTAAGATAAAAAGTTTCAAAATCTCCCCTTCCCATCATTTAACTAACAAACCCATATGAGCTAAGAAGTTAAAACTTAACTAATACTCTAATACCTCTTTATCGCTATACTGTTCATCTATACCGAAAGGTACAATTCATTATAGCTATAGCTGATGGTCCATCCAAGTTCTAATATAGTCTATTAGTATATTTTATATGGATTAACTCGTTTTTAAGGTAACTTGTTTTTGTTTTTTCTTTTTTTAAATGTCTCTTTGTCTGTCTGTAGTCTGTGCCGACGCGGGGAGCCTAAAATCTAAACTTCTTATCCGATTTCATTGAATATAATCGAGAAATTAATTTTAGCTCTAAATTTGGGGGCACTGCCACTATTAACTATGAAAAACAATTTTTCTTAAATAAGGTTTCAGCCATTTTCAATAATCAATTTGTAATTATAATCTACTGAAATACCTATTAATGGAATCATATTATGTATTTAGTTTCTTTCCGGGGAAAAACACTAATTTTTAAGACAATGTCGCTCAAAGAATAAATGTGAGGACAATCAATAAAAGTATATAAAATAAGTACGTATTACGAATACATACATAAATGGGAAAAGTTTTGTTTTTTACGGACAAACCAATTTTTTAAAGGCCCTACACACGACCCGACACGACCACCCGACACGACCAAACTCCCCGACAATGCTCGTCGGGGCCGTCTCTACACACGACACGACACGACCACCCGACACAACCAAACTCCTCTCTATATAGGGAGTTTGGTCGTGTCGGGTTGAGGTTTCAGCCAACAGCGCTACACATACGAACCGACCCGACAGGAATAGAGGGTGGGGAGCTCCCGACGGTCGGGTCCGGCAGTTTTAGTCCGCCGACAAGCCTACACTCGCTCCAACTGTCGGGGCCAACCCCGTTCGCCCTGACGGTCGGGTGGTCGTGTCGGGTCGTGTGTGGGGCCTTTTAGCAAAGACAATTCGATGTCGATGGTTTTTAAAAATTAAACCGAGGAAAGATCTTAAATTAGAAAGAAACTAATATGGCAACAATGGTTGTTTTCATTTTAATTTCTTTCTGATAACACTGCTTTCGCTTTCTTATCATAACTTTTAAATTTTTTCGTAAGTTTAGAATTTAGGTTCATAATTTTAATATTTATTTTCATTTCTCCTTTTTTATGGTAATTAATTGATATTTGAAAATAAAGTTTCAGTGTTTGATCTTAAGTATTGTTACATTAATCATCATACATTTGTCATGTACATTTAAATCGTTAAATCCATTTTTTGTAGGCTGTTGAATATCATCAATATCAATAATTATATCTTAAAAACTAGTGCCTTCAATTCTTTGTGAACATTTAAAGCCTGCATTCGATTATATACTGAGTTTTTGATTAATCAGTTTACTGTGGCATCATGACATCGTCATCAAACAAGGAGTGAGTTTTCCTCAATTGCATTTTCAGTAATCTTTATTGACTTTATATTTGTAGCTATGGCCCCTCTAAACCCCAAATTATGCATGCTTACCTATCAGAACTGTTTGTCTTTCTTAGCTCCTTGAGAAAAATATGTTATCCTACTGTGGGTTTTCTTAAAATAGTTATTACCTATTGATCTGTAACTTTATGAAAAATTAAAGTAGGTCTTCTGTAAATTATATACTTACTTAAGGCTTCCTAAAAGAAAGCTATTCTTGGCCTTTGTGGATTTTAAAAAGGCATTCGATAGCCTTAACCACTGCCTTTTAATTAAAAGATTACACCGCCTTCGTCTGAGCTCAAACATTTTAAACATTATAATTACCTAGTATTTATGAGCTGACACAGAAATCCATTGCAAACACGAAAAATCCGCAGAAATCTCAATTAAAAAAAAGGAGTTTTACAAGGAGAAATATTATCGCCCTTGTTGTTCAATATATATATAAGTGCTATGGATAGAAATTTTTCAGGGAGAGAAGATATGAGGGTGTAAGCATACCAGGAGGATATGGGGGTGTGTGGGGGGGGCTAAGACAAATATCCCAATTTTGGCCTATGCAGATGACCTTACGGTTATCTCGGACTCCCCAGTTCAGCTCAACAAAGCTCTTACCATACTAGAACAATATTGCTCAACTTATGACCTGACTGTTAATATAAATAAAATAAAGTTTTGACCTTAACTAAATTCAAATTCTCCAACAAAACTCCAAAATTTTATTATAAAAATCAATCTCTCTAAGAGATGACATCTTTTAACTATTTAGGCATTTGCTTTACTCGAACGGGGGTTTTAGAGGAAGCCATGAAGCAGACTATAGGGTGTAGTAGGACAGCTGCTGATGCAATCAAGCAGGCTCTGGCCTGTCGGGTATATAACACTACTGTGCTTGGCACTATGCTCTACTCTTCTTTTGTATGGTCTCTCTGGTATACTCATCAACTCGAGGCAGCAACAAAATTATCTTACTCATTATTTGTACTCTGAAAATTAACGCCCTCCACTAAATTGTTGCAAGAGAATTTAGTATAGAACATGTCACTGTAAATATAATTAAACAAACCCTAAAAAATTTTAATAAAATCCACAAGTTGGAAGACGGGACCTTGTTAGAAATTGCCTCAGCCGCCTTCTCATCCTTGACTCTGTACAGTAACAGGGTAAAATACAACTAGGTATTCCAGGTGAAGCATCTTCTTAACTGCATGAATGTCGACCATCAAGTGGTTTTCAATTTAACTTTCAAAACAACCTTATTAATATGGTAACCTCAGCTCTCTCAGATAAATTATACCATCAAGATTCAGAGAAAATCCACGTCTAATCCTACTCCAGCTTGTACCCTATTCTAAACAGTTTACTCACAGATTTTAACTACATAAATTCAAAACCACCCCCTCCCTTCCCTACTATACACAACATGTCTTTGCTCAAATTTGTACAGCCGGGCAACACAGTATTAAAATATTTTTAAATAAAACTCCATATAATTAATAGCAATGAAAAGCTTCATTGCCCACACTATCAGACTGAATGGAAAGCTTTCCTCCCGGTGAATTTATTGAGCGAGGAATGGTCCGATAAAACAAATTTAGCTTCCACATCAGTTGCAACTGACACTAAACAATCTAAAAATATCTATTATTTTATTTATATAAGAGCCTGAAACGAAGAGAGTTTTTCTTAGAACAATGAATAAATAAATGTATACTAAATATAATGTGTATGTTTATTAGTTTATATATGTATATTACAAACCAAACGATTATTAGCATTAATTATTATGCATTATTTGATTATGTAGCTCTTGTTTTTAGTACAGGAGCCAGTTCTTTTTCTTTTTGTACACCTTTGTATAAAAATACTTTTTTTTTAATACAAATACATTACTATTATTATAAAATTGTTAATCAATTTCTAAATAGTGAAGAATATGTTCCTTTGACAGCTTAAATTTTAATGTAGTGGTATTAAACCTTGTTCTTTGAGCATATTTTCAGAGCCATTCTCCAATTTATACCACGTTTGTTTTACAAATGTCTCCTAACTATCCCTCTCTACTGTTAGTCTTGGCTCTTGAGGTTACATTTTCTATTATTGATGTTGCAGGTTAACTGTTGCTCCAGAAGCTACAGTTTGTGTTGAAAGCATCCTTCGAGGACCGATTCATATAGGAAGTAAAACAGTGATCCATCCTCGAGCATGTATCCATGCTGAATCTGGACCTATTGTTATTGGTGAATTCAATATATTTGAAGAACAAACAACCATTAAAAATGTGTAAGGCTTTATATTATCATTTTATTCTCATTGTATTTATAAAAATTCTATAGGATAAAGTTTTTTGTTTTTGTCTTTTTACTCTTATATTTGAAAGCATCTCATTATCAACATTTCTTAACCTTCTTATCTTGCTATACACTCTGTAGTTAAGTAGCCTAGTCCGTGATCAACACTTTGTCTGTTGATCTCCTGGTAAAGAATATTTTAGACAGGTTAAACCAAGTACTGTTATTCAATGAAAATTACAATATTATATTATAATTTAAATCTGAGGGAATTTTCTGAGAGCACTTTCGGGCAGCGCCCAAAGTCGTATGTAGTCACTTCGATAGTATAGATCTTTGGTTGAATCAGTTAATGAAGTTTACAAGTCGTGTGTAATCCCTTCTGTTGCGTTGATAGGTCCTACAGTATTGTAAAGAAAAGAAGGGTTTTCATGCCAGCACGGTAGATTCTAAAAATTAGGGTAGGGAACCAATGAGAGCTAGATATTTAGTCAGCTCCTACCTGGCAAACAAAAAATGTCACTGATAACCTCAGAATGCACACCTTGTTGTTTTATTTTTTTCCTCACAATAGTTGGCCATCCTGAGTGTCACAAATCCCTTCTTTTCTTAACAATACTCTAGAGGTAACTACGGTGAGGAACTTTATAATATATAAAATCCCGGATTTTGGCTCTAATTATCCTCATGCTTGCCTACCTCTGTTATAGACTATATACCTTGTCTGTTATGGTTAAAAATAGTCCATTTTATTTTTGTGATAATTTTATAATTTACTTTTTATTTTTTTAATTTGTAATGTTAAGTTCTGTTACATGAGATAATTCTTGTTAGTTTGTCATCATTTAATTGTAGTATTTTTTTGTAGGAATACTAATGGAGATAAATTAAGAATTGGATCAAATAATGTATTTGAAGTTGGTGCTACAGTTTTGGCCAAGTCTATCGGTGATAATAATGTTTTTGAATCTAAATGTAAGTACAATTAATTTCAGTACTAGTATGTCTTATATGTATTATTTTGCAGTCTTCATTGATCAAATCATGTTATCATTTTACAATTTTAATGTTTGTTTTATTCTTAATGTATTCTGAATTTTCTGTCAGTTCAGCATTCTTGGAATATAAATTTGTACATAATAGAAATATAATTATGATTTATGTATTAACATAATGATTTTACATTTGAATTATACCTAAACCGTCTAGATAAAATTAATTAGAAGATTTCATTCAAAGGCTAAAAACTAAATGCATTATCTTTACTGGTAATGTTTAATCATTTGCTTCATTCAAGTCTTTCAAATTTAATTCTAGTCTTTGTTTTTACTTTTTCATATAAAGAGAACGAGTTGTGATGGGGCAAAAATTGGATTTTGATTGATTTACACATTTTGAGGTCCCCTGAGTAAAAAAAAAGTGTTTTGTTTTTTTTTAAATGTCTGTCTATCGTCTGTGCAGACGTGTAGAGCCTAAACAATTGGGCAGATTTTGACGAAATTTGGCATGTAATATGTTCTGAAAAATCATACTGGGAGGTGAAATCGAGAAATGAATTTTAGTCCCAAATTTGGGGGCGCTACCCCCCAAAAACTCTGGAGAAACGTGAGCAAAATTATTTCTTAAAAACAGTCCTGACGATTTTTTATTAAAAAATTCTAAAATGTAGTCCATTTAAATAGGAATCTAATGATATAAGCTGTTTTCCCGGGAAAAATCTAGTTCCTGAGAAAATAGCTTTAAACGTGGACAGAGAGAGGCTGGGGTACGAAGTTATTTTATGATTAATTTTGATAAAATGTTCAATAATAATTAAATGTACCTATGAAAACTAAAAAGAAGGAAAACATTTGGCTAAGTAATTATGAGCTCGTATATGAGAAAGTTTTTCTGAGTTGTCTCAGACCAATTTTTTAGTTTTAGAGTTCTTTAAATTTTATTCACAAACTTGAATCACTTGAAATAAACAGTGGAGAGTGATGCATCAGATTATTTTTATATTGTTCGTCTCTTCCTTTTAAACTTTTATGAATGTTTAATGCTTTTGGAATTAAGAATCTTCAGCCCTTGACATTTTCTTTCAGTTGGGTAGCTTCCCTATTATATTATATTGGTGAAATTGCGTAGTGCACAAGTTATCTGTTGTTTCAGGTTACGTTGGTCCAGATATTGAAGTTAGCAATGGATGTACTGTAGGCGCTGCTGTTACCTTGACAGTTCCTGAGAAATTACCTGACAACATCATAGTGTCTGGAAGCAATTGTGATCGCAGAATCGCTCCAGATAAACCCTTGGTGTGATGTTTATTTTATTAATATGCAGTATGAGTTATCTCACTAATCTGAGAGCAAGCAAGGATAAGAAAGAAACAAATTTCCTTATAAAAATATAATGTGGTCAATAAAAAAATTATTTTAATATCAATCTTCTTACTTATAATTTACACTCATTATAATGATGGAATTAATTACAAATTATGTTGTTTATTTCAGCCCCAGACATTGCAACTAGACTTCCTTTCAAAAGTACTCCCTAATTATCATTACATCAAGAAAGCTACAAGTACAGCAGTTAAAGAAAGCCACTGAAGTAAACAATTTCATCAAATCCAATCTTTATTAACTAATTTTTTCATGGTCTTATAAATTTAATATTATTTATTTATTTTTTAGATATTATTTTGTAAAATATATTTATATAATTGAATGTTAATCAAGTGGATCTGTATACCAAATGCCTGTTAACACTGTTGTATTCCAGGGATGGGTCCGTTCCCAAGATGTATGTGAGAGGAACTCAATTTCCACATTTGAACTTCGACAGATCATATTGTTGTTCTTTGCTATCGGATATATGCCTGCTATGCAGAGAAACGTGTGGATTGAATATTCCTTATAAGGTTCCAATATTGATTTCGAAGTGAACATTAAGTGTAATTTATCATTGTATTTTACCACTCCATAAAAGCTTCCTCCAGTGAAGTGTTCTGTGCTATTGGCATCACCTACTTTAATCATGATGTTTTCGAGGTATTCAACCTCATCGTTACTCACTTGAAGGCTTAGCTAATAATGAAAACAAAATTAACAAAACAATAATTAATTAATTAACGATTATATTCTTATAAATAAAAAAGTTTTTGCCATAAGTTATTAATTGAAGAAGGGCTATTATTAATACCTGTTAGATCTGGAAATCATTCACTAACATTCTAAAAATTATGTACCTACATGAAAAGAAGATAAATTTATAGTTATAAATTAGCAGCACTGTAGAGTCTCGCTTATCCAGACCCCGCTAGTCCGGACATCCGTTTAATCCGGACGGGCCAAAAACTATGTACAAATTGGAACCAGGGCCTGTTCAGATTTATGAATAATTGGAATTTTTACTTTTATTGTCTATTAAAAATTTATAAAATTGTTCCTAGTATAGTTTACAGGTGTATATTCCAACGTTCTAACACGAGGAATACCCAGTATTTTTGTTAAAAATAAGCAGATTTAGAATAATTAGGAATAAGTAAGAACATCAATAAATCCCTTTCGATTCCATAGAAATGTAAGGGGCGGAAGATATAAAGCTAGTGTATTCCAATAAATACAATTTATGTGACTAAGATGGGGAGAGGATTTTAAGAAACATACAGCGGCGGCTCAACGCAGTTCCAAGAAATTTTGCCAAGCCGCCAATGTATAATGTCTCAACTTTTTGTGAAATGATTATCACTCCTCGAATTTCATATCGGAACACAGGAAGTTCTTCTCAGGAAGTCCCTTTTATATCTGCCACCTGTGTAATAGATTGTCGTTTTATTTTAATTCATTTGATATTCGGACTGGTGACAGAACAGCTCTTAACTTAAATAGTGGACCAACGTTGAACAAGCATGTTTTGGAGACTAATAAAAGTAATTTTTACGATAAAAACATTGATTTTAATAGTTTTACCCTACTAAAACTTGTTTTACATACATTTTAAAACTGATTCCGTTTAATCCGGACTTTCGGTAATCTGGACTGGGTCCGGTCCCGTCAAACCCGGATTAGCGAGACTCTACTGTAATTTGATTCTTGTAAAAGGTCCATAATAGTGTTATAAGCCTAAGCTTTCTCCGATTCAACCATAAAAGTTTTGATCAATAGTTAAAAATCTTAATTCATGTTAAAATCTTCTATCCTCATAATTTTAACTTTATTAAGGATAATTTGATTAATTTTACTTACTTCCACTCCTAAAAGTGTAATCCTTGAATTGATCGTAAAATTTGAGGTAAGCCATTCACTTCCATCACACCTTGATTTGGTTACCTCCTTGTAGCATAAAAATAAATAATGACAATTATGTATCCTTGATTTAAAAATAAATTTACAAAATTGAATCCAGTCTTTGAATGTCCACTGAAAAGTACATGTGTAGTTCTTTTGAAATGTATCATTCTTACCGCTAGATCTAATGACATGAAGCATTTAGATCTGCATGGTCGCCTCTTTGCTTTTTTTTCACACAGTCCAAGATTCATAGGTGGTAAATCAGGTCTGATTATGTGAGATAGTATGGAGAATTTCTCTTTCTCTGTCAGAACAGTTGAAGCTCCGAGAGTGTCAATAAATTCATTTGGTGTTAGAGTTAGGAACCTTAATTTCTTTATTAAATTTATAACTACTGGTCTCGGGGAGTCCTTTGGTGTGCCTGAAAGCAATTGTAAATGGTTAATTAAAAATATTATCTGAAATAAAAAAATAGTTTTGTAAAACTCAATTATATAAAATAGTCCAGGAGATAGTGTGCAATAAAGGTGACCTTTTTGATTTGGAGTAATATTTGACTAACTAACCTATTAAGTGACAAACTACCATCAACTTGATTATACTCAGGATCATGAAAATCACCTTGTCCACCAAAAAGGGCGGGACATGGCCGCTCTCCACCGGTTTGTTTTTTTCAAATGCCTATTGCCAAGCAATGTCCCGCAGACGAACATAGCCGACCACATATTCTTAATATGCACCAAAAGATTTACTAATACACAAAATTCTAGCTTGATATTAGTCAGACACTTTTTTGCACGCTATCTCCTGGAATAAAAGGAGGAGTAATTCTCTTTATAATTTGTCTTTTATATTAGAAGATGAGATTAAGTTTCAAATCTGACAAATTCAGTTTCGATGAAATTTTAGTTAACGTTGTTACTTCCTTAGAACTACAAGTACTCTCCCTTAATAATATATTCCTCACACTGGGTGCAATATATCAAATCCTGCACCCAGAATGATTTCAGAATAGTGTAACTTACCGAAGTCAGATTTTAACCTCCTACACTAATCTCTTTCCACTAACACTTAATATGACTATTTGGTGTTGAAAGCCAGTTTAGCACTATAACTTCATACCTAGTTCAGTTCTTCTGGACAATTCTCCTTCTTCTTTTTGCTATGTGATATCTTCCGAATATATATCTTGTCTTTCTCGAACACCTTTTAAAAATAATTGAGAGTTCTAGGCCTCTAACAGACCCTTATTATACATTTTAAATAGTTAGTAAGATATCCATTTTCAAATACATTACCACTACCTCCTCTCCTCTCTTTTTCAGCCTCTGCCCATTGTACAATGGCTTGAACTAAGTCAATTTCTGAACTAATATTGAGACATTTAAAATCCAATATATCGCTTAAAGTTTGTTCGTTCGCTTCTAGGAATGACTCTGTTTTAACAACTTCCCCCGTATTCAACTGAATTTCCTGTAAAGAGTACGCAGTACATAAATATAGTGAAAGTGCAAACATTTTATTTTAGGTTTTTAATAAAAAGATTTGTAAATATGGTTTTGTATTTTAAAACTGGCAGACTGGTATGAGACCGAAAATGTTTTCCTATGAATTTCAAAAAAATATTTTGTTCTTCAGAGTGGTTACAATGCTTCTGTGGCACTTGTTACTCCCCTTTTTAAAAAATAAGAGGGAGCCCTTATAAAACAGAAATGTGATCTTCCTTTGTCCCAAAGAACATTGGACTAAACATCTCTTTTTCTTAATAGTTATTTAGTCAAAGTCATTTTCATTCTTAAACAACATAAGGGAGTAACAATCTATAGAAGTACCGCTTCTATTACCTTTGATAAGCTCGGAAGCAAGAAAAAAACAAAAAAGAACTGACCTTAATACAATGTTTTTCCAAAGCTACCTCTCCATGAAACTTTGAAAATTCATATACAGGTATAACTGTGCTGATATCTAAATTTGAATTTAAAAAATCAACACATTCTTTGACTAGAGAAGATATGAGGTACTTTTTCGCAGCATTATAAACATCGCAAGCATTTTTCTGTGAAGTAATTGTCAACTCATCACTGTAGATATACCTGAATCATAAATCAGCATTTTATTTGAGTTTAATTTTTTAACAAGTTTTCATTTTGTTTAGTATTAATGGTTTCATTTGACAATACAGTAGAACCCCGTAAATCAAACTAATAGGGACCGGGGCATTAGAATTATAGGGATTTCTACATTTATTTTGTATTAAAATTTATAACTTTGTTTCTGGTATAGTTTACAGGTATATATTCCTACATTCCAATGCAATGAATAACCTGTATTTCTGTAAAAAAAAAAAATAAATAAAAAAATAAAAATGAATGTTTGAACATTGACAAATATTTTTTGACGAAAATGACACCATTACTTGAAACTACAGGAAACAGAACTTCTAAGTAATATTTTCATGAATAATTATTTAATCATGTATGCACGTTGCACGTATGTTTAATATTTCCTAAATATCATATTCTCCTTATCTCCCCCTTACCCTAAAGTTGTTTGTTTGGATTTACAGGGTTCTACTGTATATAAAAGAAAAGCTTTATTTTATTTTATTTTTTTTTTTTTTTTCCAAACTGTGATATTTTATACTAGTTTTTTTTTAATACCAATGTTTGTTCTTTGAGTTAAGAAAAAAGTTCTCAATGCCTATGTGGCATGGGTTATATATATGTCATACATATAAGTCATGGGTGATATGCATGAAAATATGTATGTCAGGACGAAGGAGTATGTCAGGAGATATTGAGTTTAAAAAATTAAATATTAAAATAAATAAATTCTTCTTATTTTTGTTGACACTGTTAGCTCTCAATTTTACTTAATCATTAATTGATTCAATCGTTGAATATTTTAAGAATGTTGAATTTGTACTTATGAACCAAATAAAATACAAAAAGGAATTAATTATATACTTTAGGAGAGATTCCTGGTAGAGATGGTTCATATGAGGTAAGAAATAAAAATAGAATAAGTTCTATTAAAGATAGTGGAAGTTTATACAGTTATAAAAATCAAATACTCATTTGCCCTTTTACATTTAACATGTTATTTTTTCTCTCCACACTTCCTTTGAGATGTCTCCAGAGGAAAAAATAAATAAAAACTTCATTCATTCATAGATTTGATGCTCTTATATCCACATTGGTCTTCTGTATAGCCTTGTTTGCACGGGTCGAGTATTTTAGTAGAGTAGTTTAGTAATTTAGTTATTAGTCAAGTAGTTTAGTTGTAGTCGAGTGGAACGGTCGAGTAAGCACGGTCGAGTGTGCAATTTAGTAGAGTTTAGTAGCTTACCCCCTCCACCTAGTTCAGCTTCTAGTCGATCAGTCCGGGGATCTTCTACAGCCAGTTCTCGTAATAGATTATTAGAAGCACCACAATTATTTCTTTTTAAAATCCAATTTCTCGTCCAAACGCGTGCCCTTCTATTTATTTTGATGCGGATAATTTTTTCCAATTCGTTAGGCTCAGGTTTAAACTTAAACGAGATCCCATCTCTGTGAAGACATACTAATGCACTAAATTCAACGACGTGCAAACACTTACTAAATTTATATTACTGGACTCTCACTAAATTACTCGACCATGGCTACTAAATACTAAAAACTAAAATACTCGACCCGTGCAAACTAGGCTTATAAGAAAGCATCTACTGTATTCATAAAATGAAGCAATCCTAATGAATAGTTTAGCAGCCAACATTTTCTATGTAATTTTTATGAATGGTAAATAAAGTATCTACTGTTTTACATTTTACCATTCACTATTGGGACTCAACTTAGCCGAAGTGGTATCATAATCTCCTGAGGAAGCCTCTGTCAAAACACATGTCTTGTTATCTTCTCAATTATTGTCATGTCTTGATTGTCTTGTTAGATTCTCAGATAGGTAAGACATATTTCTCCCTTATGATTGATATTGTAGTCCATGTATAAGGAGACTGAACAAATGTAATTTTGATAAGGACATAACAGTCACATTCATCCAGAGGCTAGTAGGTTAAGGCTCCTAGAGTCAAACTAACACCATCACAGCTATCACTATCAAACTATCACAGCTCTTAGGCCCGGTTCATATGAGCAGTCTTTCGGACACTGAGACTCAGCGTCTTTTAAAGGCAGCGTCTTCAGTGTATGGCTGGCAATAGAAGGGAAGGTGACACTGAGCAGGTTGGGGACGCAGTGTCCAGCATTCAAAAGACATTCATGTGAACTTGGCCTCAAATGGTAATAAATTAAAGCGTTATATTATAATATTTTTTGGGATTTGCTTTAAAAAAAAAAAAAACCCTTGCAACTTCTATTAATAAATCTATTTGTCTTTAATGAATCCTATTATTTTAATTTAAAAGTGTATTTTTTTATTACTATTATTCTGATCGGTAATAATACGGTTAATAGAAAATATTGATAAATTCTTACTGAAGTAGCTGTACAAAGACTGCATAATCTATATCTGGTATCTTCACAGAACCAGACACTTCAGCCATCTCACCAAAGAACATGGCATGAAAAACTGGGCTTCCCATTGCCAGAATCAGTTTATGGCAGAAAACCTAGCAATAAAAATACACTTTAATATTCATATATTTATCAACACAAAAATAATAAACACAAGAATTTATTATAACAATAATTCACAATAAATAAAATAATAAATTAAACAATAAATTCAAAACACCAATACACTGAAAGACACACTTATTATATAAATTCTGGCTGAGGTAGTAACTTTTTACTTTCTTTTACGCGTAGTATTTATAAAGAGGAAGTACTGTGCTGGTTCGAAAATTCTATTTTAAAATTTAGATATATTTACACGTTTTGAGGTCCCCTGATTCCTAAAAACGTTTCTTTTTTTAAAAGAAATGAAAAAGAAAGAAATTTTTTTCAAAAAATGTATGTCCGTGTAGACAAGTGGAGCTTATACTGATAGGTTAATTTCGATTAAATTCGGCATACAAGTTCTGGGAAAACTCATACCCCGAGGTGATATCGAAAAATTAAGTACAACTCCAAATTTGGGGGCCCTACCCCTAAAAACAAAAGAAACAAATTATTTCTCGAAAACAGTTCATCTATTTTGATTTAAAAAATAACAAAATGTAGTCTATTTAAATACGAATCCAACAATATATGTAATTTTCCCGGGAAAAATCAAGTTACTGAGAAAATCGCTTTAAACGCAAACGGTGTGATATCGGGTTCGATTCCCCGCGGAGGAGAAGTTATTTTTATGGTAGATTCCGACGAAATGTTCATTAATAATTAAATGTAACTATGAGAACTCGGAACAATACAAATAAATGGAAATTATGTACCAAGTAATTATCTTCTCGTATATGGGAAAGTTTAGTACAAGTTGAATCGGAGATTTATAAAATAAATTTTACTTAAAAATTTACATTTTTTGGGTGTCATTTTATTTACTTCATCATAAAAAAAATAATTTAGGGGGGGAGGGGGTTCAAAGCACTAATGGATTACTATCATAAAGCATTAAACTCATGAAATAAAATGTTAATATAAAAAAAATTATATATCTTTTAACATTACATAACAATAATATTACTTTTTTATAATTAAAAATAAAAAATAGGTGAAGATAGAAAATTATGATACCTTTTTTTTGCCGATTATAAATTCACAATCACACATCTCTTTGTTTTCAAACACATATTTACACCTCAGGGCAATGCCCGTTGTCCGGCTCTGCCAGTCCGACATTATCTTTTAATTTAAAAAACAATAATAATGCAAATTATATCGATTTATTATAAAACTTTTACTTGGTAAACAAATGCTTTAAACTGTTGATTCTTATTCTAAATTGATTCTGGATGAGAAACCTGTCTAAAGGCCCATTGTAAACTAGTTTATAAAATTCCTAATAAGCTTAGAGAGAATGTCCGCATGTAACTGAGTTATCCAATACAGAATAGATATTGCCTTTGTCATAATATACACTCAATCCATTTTGCATTACGTATTTCTTGCCTTCTACCTATCTAAATAAACGTAGTTAAGATAAATAAATTAATGTAAATAAAAGCAGGGGAATGGAAACAAAAAAGCAATATACCTTCTTAAACTCCTAAAATAAATTTCCCACAATTGTTTACTAATTACCTAGTATGGATTAAACATTTTTTATATTATAATATTTACGTTTATAATTAATCATTATTTTAAAAGTATAGGTATTCAGTTATTTTTTTACTTTCTCATAAAAAGAGAAAGTATTATTGTGATGACGCGAAAATACGATTTTGAGATTTTGATGGATATACACGTTTTGATGTCCCCTGAGTCCAAAAAAGTGGTTTTTAAAAAATGTCGTCTGTCTGTTCAGACGCCTGGACCCTAAACTACTGGGCCCATTTTGACGAAATTTGGTATACACGTTCAGAAAAATCATTCCCCCGAGACGGAAAAATCCCGGAATCGAGAAATGAATTTTAGTTCCAAATTTGGGGGCGCTACCCCCAAAAAACTCTGAAAAAACGTGAAAACAATTATATCTCGAAAACGGTTCCGACGATTTTGATTAAAATATAGTCCATTCAAATACGAATCTAACGATATAAGCCGTTTTCCCCCGAAAAAATCTAGTTTTTGAGAAAATAGCTTTAAACGCGGAGAGAGAGAGGCCGGATTCGATTCCCGGTTGAGGATAAGTTATTATGTGATAAATTTTGATTAAATGTCTCCTAATAATTAAATTTACCAACGAAAACTAAAAAATTAATAACATTGGGCTAATTAATTATGAACTCGTAAATGAGAATATTATATATTTTTATAAACTTCACTTCAATATTGCTTTCTAACTATTGCATATGCTATATCTATATATGCTACAGTTAGTTACAAGCAGTATTAAAGTAGTGTTTATTCTTACGAACTCAAGGATGTTGCTGTATGTATGTATTAGTATATTATAGTGTAGGAGTACCTAGTACCTTATATGGTAATCATAATCATGCAATCAAAAATGAAATAGTAAAGATTGTGTTATTTAGAATGCTCCATTTTATAACATTCCTCTCGTTTCTTTAAAAAAAAGTTTTAAAATTAAAGCTCATTAAATGTAATATATTATGTAGTTGGAAAGGGAAAGGTTTATGTATTTTTCCACATTAGGGAAAAAGAAAAATAAACATGGGCATTCACCTGGGAGTCCCACCTCTGTATTTAGCCATCTCTTTTCCCAGGGTCTACACATCCGTCTACAATTAAACTACTACCTGATATTATAACCTCTAGTATTTTCTCTGTCTCCATAGTTTTCTTTAATAATTTAAGTTTTTTGCACATGTGATTAGTTCTGTTATTTAAAAGTGTTAAAACATGTTCGGACCGACTCCAATTGTTATTCTGAGCCAGAATACGAAGAGAGACAGTGGTAGGAAGATTCACTTGGAAAATATCAACGCCGGTAAGGCAATTGCCGATGTTATCCGCACATGCTTGGGGCCACAGGCCATGCTTAAAATGTTGATGGATCCAATGGGTGGGATCGTCATGACAAATGACGGTAACGCTATTTTAAGAGAAATATCCGTGAATCATCCCGCCGCTAAATGTCTTATTGAAATAGCCAGGACACAAGATGAAGAGGTGGGCGACGGCACCACTTCAGTCATTGTCCTTACCGGTGAAATTATGGCCGTAGCCGAACAATTTTTGGAACAACAGATGCATCCTACAGTGGTCATCCGAGCTTATAGACAGGCTTTGGAAGACATTATCCCCATATTAGACAATAAGGTCAGTGTAAAACTCGATACTAGCGACGAAAAAAAGTTGTTAGAGGTACTTGAAGCCTGTATAGGTACCAAGTTTTTGGGAAAATGGTCAGATTTAGCCTGTAAAATAGCGTTAGATGCTGTTAAAACAGTAATGGTAGACGAAGATGACAGACGTGACATCGATATAAAAAATTACGCCAAAATTGAAAAAGTCCCTGGAGAAAGTCTGGAAGCTTCTACCGTTCTTGACGGAATTATGGTAAACAAGGATGTGACTCACCCTACCATGAAGAGATATATTGAAAATCCTAGAATCTTGCTCTTAGATTGTAATCTTGAATACAAAAAGGCTGAAAGTCAAACAAACATTGAAATGATGCAAGAGGGAGACTTCACTAGACTTTTGGAGTTGGAAGAAGAATATATCAAGGACATGTGTGAAAAGATCATTGCTGTCAAACCTGATATTGTCTTCACAGAAAAAGGTGTTTCAGATCTGGCTCAACATTACTTGGTTAATGCAGGAATCACTGCTATCAGGAGAATGAGAAAAACTGATAACAACAGATTAGCCAAAGCATGCGGTGCTACAATTGTAAACAGACCTGATGAAATTAAGGAGGAAGATGTTGGAACAGGTGCCGGCCTTTTTGAAATCAAAAAGCTGGGAGACGAATATTTTACATTTGTCACTAAGTGCAAAGACCCTAAAGCTTGTACTATTTTACTGAGGGGTCCTAGCAAAGATATTCTAAACGAAGCTGAGAGAAATCTACAAGACGCTCTTCATGTCGCAAGGAATATCATGATTGATCCACGTCTCGTTCCTGGTGGCGGTGCTACTGAGATGGCAGTTTCTCAGGTCCTTTTAGAAAACAGCAAATCTATTACTGGTGTAGAGAAAGGGCCTTACAAAGCTATAGCACAAGCTCTTGAAATTATTCCTCGAACCCTCACTCAGAATTGCGGTGCTAATGTTATTAGGACTCTGACCGCACTTAGAGCTCAACATGCTTCCGGAAACTCCACCATGGGTGTTAATGGCACAACTGGTGAACTAGTAGATATTGCCCAACTTGGAATTATGGAACCCCTCTCTGTTAAACACCAAGTATTCAAGACAGCCATTGAGACCGCAATTATGCTTCTAAGGATAGACGACATTGTATCAGGAACCAAAAAGAAGTCTGCTGACGGCCAGCCTGCTGCTCAACCAACAGCAGAATCAATGAAAGAGTAATCTTAAGTTAATCGTACTTTTATGATTTATAATTCTTTTTTATTTTAATTTTTTTTATCTTCAAAATGCTTTATTTTCTAAGTACCTTAAACAACTCACTTTTTCTTTCTTTAATTTAATTTTGCATAATGCTTTAACATCGCCTTCTCATAACTTAATAAAACAAAAAAAAATTCACAAATTATTTTATATTAATTATTTAAATATAAGAAAACTTAAACACAATTATTTTTCTTTTTTTTTCATCCCTCAACCCTTTTATTAATAGGTATACATTAAGTTCAGATTGGTATTCGAAATATATTTTGATTAATGAATCTGATTTCATATTAAAAAGAATACCTTGTGGTATAAATTTTGTTGTTTTTTAAATGTGTATCTAAATCAAGATGATACATGGCAATAATATATCATTTATTCATGAATTAATAAGTGCAATAACTGAGATGAGAAAAAGATTAAAAGAAGTGTCAATTGGGTGGGTCAGTTGTCATACAAAAGACCTTACAATAACCACAATTTTTTCCTCTCTAGTTTGTTTTGTAGCATTCCTTTTAAAGGCACTTCCTTAGATTGTTACTCCCCTTATATAAACAGAAGTGTGATATTCCTTTGTCCCAAAGTACATTGGACTAAACATCTCTTTGTCTTAATAGTTATTTAGTTAGTCATTTATTTTTTAAAACTACATAGGGGAGTAACAATCTAAAGAAGTACGCTTTTAAAAAACTCATCTCTATTTTGCAGCAACAAGTGCCTTAAAAGTAACCACAGGACTGAATATTAATCACTTTTGTTCAATTTCAGCAAAATATGAGACCTAAATTTATACTGTATTGAGTATTGCTAGAATTATGTTCCAGACTCTGATTACCTGCTTATCGAGATACTTATTTTTAAGAACTCGTGAGAATGTTCAAACGATAAAAAATAATTGATATTCTTTGGAACTTAACTCTAATAAGATTGTTTTCTGGAGTATATTGAAATCTTCTTTTCTGGGCGTTACATCGGCTGACACAAATTATAAGTAGACAATTGAAGAACTTAGCTTACTAAAAGGAACTAAAATTTAGAATGTTTCATAGCTTTACTAGACATATTTTTATCCTAATTATGCTTCAAATTTCTAAATATTTCGTAAGACATTAACCAAGATGTATGCCGACTAGAATTTTTTTATACAAATTTTTTTTTTTTAAAATACAAATGTAAATAAAGTTTATAGTCTGTGTTTAAAAACTATTTTATTGTCCTTTAAAATACTACATCTATCTACACTTACGGAAAATATAGTTATATTGTAATATCTTACACTGCAGTGACTGCTTTGTTCAAAAGGTGTTTAAGCAGTTCAAAATGAGTTGAGCAACATGTAAGTATAATAATGTGCCAAGAATGAAATAACAATTTGTTGGGCTATTATTTAGCTTTTGAAATATACAATTTATCTTATTATTAACAATTTCTTACTCTTCATTCTTCTTATAGAAGAAGATGTTTTGATAAAGGATTTTTGAGTGAACGAGTTAAACTACAGTAGTCTTTCAATTAGAATTAATTATTAACTGATTAATTAATTATTATATTTTGTATAGTATAATGCTGGCAAATACTGATATATAGCTGGGCCATATGAACATATTACTCCCAATATTTCTGGATTATGATTAATGCAGCCCAGCCATTATTGCCGTAAAATATTGCTCGTTTACAAGACCCTTAAGAGTTTTCTCTGACAGCTCAGATAGTCCAATCTGTGTAAAGGAAAAAAATTACCATTAACCCCACATTTGCCATTAACCCTTGGCTGCACGTGGTCTAATAGAGACACGAGGAGGTGCGCACCCCTGATAAGACCAAATCTGTTTTTAATACCCACACAAAAGGTATAATAAATATAAACTTGAAATCATTTCAGCAAAATATTATAAAACATAATATTTAAATTGGTTTTATTATTTTTTTATTTATAAAATACCGTTATTTAGTCTCATAATTTGCAAGCACAAAAACAGTCCGTCTCAATTATAATTTTCATATTTTTCTGTATAATATATTTATTTTATTTTTAAATACTGGCACCATATTAATTTATTTTGTATTATATGTATAAATTTCACTAAAATTAGCGTAATAATAAAATTTAAGTCAAAGTTCCGCGGGTCCCCTGTCAGGACATTATGGTCAAAGAATTGAAGTATAATTCTCCTGATAAAAGCAATTAATTCAGCTAGAAAATCCCTTTCTTCCAATCGTATCTTTTTGGGTAAGTATTTTTTGTTTGGGGCAGTATTTCCTTTACTGTCAGATTAAACTCTAATTGTAAGACTAATATAGTATAACATGTACATACTATAGAGGTTATGTTGAAAAAAAATAATTCCAATTTGTAGATATTTTATTTAATTGCACCAAAGCTTTCATTCAAGGATCCAGTTGAAAAAGTTGGGCCCAGAAATGCAAAGATTCTTTGAGTCTTAAGGTTCGTAGTAGTTTATGAACTAAGATTGCAAAACAGACCCCACCTACTTCCTGCAATTCTTCCACCATCTGCCTGCAGATGCCATTGGTTTTAAGATTGAATTTAAAGAAGAAGCGTAATTTTAAAAATATTATTACGTTTAAAAGTTTTATTTGCCCTAAAAGCCACAGAGATCGTAATCAATTGCATTTTATTAGACAAATATAAAAGAAGTTGTGATAGCAAGTTTTGTTCAATGGAGGTAACGCCCATTAAAAATTAACCTAAAAATTATTCCATGGACTGTCAGTGGCGACAGAGAAATAATTAGCATATTTGTTGTATTATGGCTTCTACTGGTATATTTCTATAAAAATATAAATTCAAATAATCTTACAAATAATACAAAAAAAAAAACAGCTTGTACTCCCCCCCCCCCCCCCCCCAAAAAAAAAGAAGGTGATGGTAGACAATTCTTCTTTTATTTTAAAGTAAATAATATAGTCCAGTCAAATTAGGTTTTCATCTTGCATTAAATCATGTAGTTCCAATTTTTTCAGGAATGTGTAGGGGGTGGTCACCTGAACAACGCCTAATAAAGTCCCATTGATTTCAGGCGCCGCGGGACGGGGGAGGGGGGGCAAAAGGTCACATTTTTCAGTTTTTGGCGTTTATCTTGAAAACGGTACGTCGCACAGAAATTAATAATCTATTCAAAATTAAAGCTGATAAAATTATCTTTCAAATCATATATATCTTGTTTCAACCTAAGTCTTACCGTTTTTGAGATATGAGCCGTTGAATATTAAAAAATGAAAAAAAAGGGGCAGTGGTTCAGGAATCTCGTCAATCTTTCTCTTCTAACTCTTTTCCCTTCGAGTTTAACGAAAACTCGGGGGAAATAAAGTTGTAGAGCGAAAAATGTCCTTAAAAAATGAATGTAGTTATGCTAATTTTTCTTCACCCCGTAAATAGTTAGAGCGTTTTGAAGTTTAGGGGCACTTTTCAACATTTTACTAGTAAAATGCTTCTTGTGACTCAAGTTTTGTTTCCAAGGTTTGTAACTCTCTTGATCACTTTGTATGCTGTTTAATTGGATAAGTATAGTAATTATAACCCGTATTAATAATGAATTATGTATACATGTACCAAAATCTATATCTCGTAATATATAGAAGGACACTTGTATTAGAGAGGAGGAAGTAATAAATCAATTTAAGATGTATAAAAGTTGTTCATAAAATCAAAAATTGGGTATCAAAAATAGATTCAAATAACAATACTAACATTGAATATATGTATACAATTCATTTCATCAATTGCTTTTTCATTTGTTAAAAGCTGTCAATATGATACTTCAATCAAATTGCTCAAAGTCTTCTTGGATCGGAACACTGTTTGTACACGAGCCTTGACAGTTGCTGCACACCAGGGAACAGTTGGTCCTGGCTCTCCGACAACCACACATCGTTCCGCAGCCAATGGTACAGCTGCAGAAGAGTGTGTTGAGGACAATGTCTGGTGCCAAAGGGGGTTTTGTCTTGATAGGAGTAAGGTGTCCACATCTTTTCTCGTCCAGCACCAACTTTCATGTAGGATGGATTCGTTCCCCAACCATTGCTGCACCTCCAGAAACACTCTGTATGAATGTTGCATTGCAGCATCTGTTGTGGGCGGCAAAGCACGCAGGTTGGCTTTCATTATTGCAGTGGATTTCACGAATCACGAAGCATATGTATCAGTGAACAAAATAGAATAAAATAGATTAGAATTGTAGCTAGTTGTATTTAATAATTATTGAATACTAATTATTGAATACTAATTATTGTATTATTAATAATATAACGATAACGTATTAGTAAATATTAATTAGTTAAATGAATTATTAAATTTACTTAATGGGGTCAGTACGGTCTAAGAAAAATTAAAGGTACCTGTACTGATTGTGAATATACTTATTTAACGGGGCCTGGAACATGAGCAGGAACATTCATTCCCCAGCTTCAGCAATGTCTCCTGGTGAAGATTTGGGGTCATAAAACAATTTTGCGATGTTTGCTGTTTCATTAGCATACCCCTTGAAACATTATACTATGGCCTGGTGTACCGTTTTCTGCACTCCACATGGTCGACACCACCTTTCAATCTTCGTAACGAATCATGTCTTTCATCTCTTCGTGTAAGATTAGCACTTAATAACGTTTTCATCCCTTTATCACTCTCTTGACTTGCAACTTCTTCAGCTGTTTCATCACAAATTAAGCACTTTTCACTCATTTTGAACGACCTATTATTGTAATAAAAATGTTGTATACGATCATAACTTGGCGCAAACGCTTGAGAGACTGTTTACATAGAGTTACAGACGTTGGAAACAAAACTTGAGTCACAAGCAGAATTTTACTAGTAAAATGTTGAAAAGTGCCCTTAAACTTCAAAACGCTCTAGCTATTTAAGGGGTAAAGATATATTAGCATAAATTCATTCATTTCTTAAGGAAATTTTTCGGTCTACAACTTAATTTCCCACGAGTTATCGTTAAAATCGAAGGGGAAAGAGTTAGAAGAGAAAGATTGACGAGATACCTGAACCACTGCCCCTTTTTATTCATTTTTACTTTCTCATGTAAAGAGAAAGTATTGTGATGGCGCGAAAATTCGATTTTAATGGATTTACACGTTTTGAGGTCCCCTGAGTCCATAAAAGTGGTTTTTAAAAAATGTCTGTCCGTCGTCTGTCGTCTGTGCAGACGCCTGGAGCCTAAACTACTGGGCCAATTTTGACGAAATTTGGCATACATGTTCAGAAAAATTATACCCCGATGCGAAATCGAGAAATGTATTTTAGCTCTAAATTTGGGGGCGCTACCCCCCAAAAACTCTGAAAAAACATGAAAAAAAATTATTTCTCGAAAACGGTTCCGACGATTTTGATGAAAAAATTCTAAAATGTAGTCCATTTAAATACGAATCTAACTATATAAGCCGTTTTCCCGGGAAATATCTAGTTCCTGAGAAAATAGCTTAAAACGCGGACGGAGGGAGCCCGGGTTCGATTCCCCGCCCAGAAGAAGTTATTTTAATGATACATTTCGATGAAATGTTCAATAATAATTAAATGTACATACGAAAGCTAATAAGTGGAAAACACTGGGCTATGTAATTATGAACTCGTATAAGAGAAAGGTTGTCTGAGTTGTCTAAGACCGATTTTTTAATATTCAACGGCTCTTATCTCAAAAACGGTAAGACTTGGGTTGAAACAAGATGTATATGATTTGAAAGATAATTTTATCAGCTTTAATTTTGAATAGATTATTATTTTTTGTGCGACGTATCGTTTTCAAGATAAACGCCGAAAACTGAAAAATGTGACCTTTTGCCCCCCCTCCCCCCTCCCGCGGCGCCTGAAATCGATGGGACTTTATTAGGCGTTATTCAGGGGACCACCCCCTACACATTCCTGAAAAAATTGGAACTACATGATTTAATGCAAGATTCGCCGCCATTTTGAGCTAATTTGACTGGACTAATATGTAGTATGTATATAAAATATAAAACTGTTACCAAGTACTTAAATGAGAAAATGTTTTTATATTTTTAATACCTAATCTCTAACTGAAAGCATTTTACGATTTTTTTTTAATTGTGGATCTTCAACTAGATTTTATTTATTAACCTGTTTCCTCCTCAAGAATCAAGAATGTCATAGAGGATTCCTCTTTAGAGGAAGTTATTCAACTTTTTTTTTGTCATTATAAGGAGCAAAGAAAAAGAAACAAGAAATGAAATTATATTTTTATAATAAGTGTTTTAAAACAATCATCTTATTTTTTTGTAAACAATTGTCTATTGTTTTTTCTTCCATTGGTCAAGTTAGATCAGATTGTAGTTAGGGGTTTTCGATTTTGAAATTTGAAAAGATCTCTTTTCTCTTTAGTATTGAAAGCCTCGTATCTTTGCTGCACAATTCCGCTTGATTGTTACATCTTTATTTAATTGTATAAAATAGGGCATAGGGTTTTATCTATACAATGTTATTCGTTGATTTTACAAGTATGATTCTTTCGTTTTTTCTCACAATGAAGAAGCAAAACTACTCCATGAACAATTATGTAAACAAAATGATCATTTAACATATAGAATTATTACAAATTAATAGAAATTCAAACTCTATAAGCCTTTCCTTTTAGTTAACATTTATTTAGCACTAGGTCGTCCTTCATTATACCGCAGAATAGTATTATTATATCGACTTCAATGAAGTTATTTTAATTACATTGATAATTACCCAATAGTTAATAGTAACTAGTATCCTTGGGATTTTTCTTGTTCTTTAAACAAGATAACTCTTATTATATCCATACTCCATACCAAACCTGAAATTCAAATAGGATAATTATTGTAAGTTTAGACCTTGAACTTAGGTTAGCCAATAAAAAACGAGGTTCTGATGTTTACGTCTATTACGGAAGACTCTTATTGGTCAGCAATAGGTAATTCTTTTTGTTCTTCATTTAGGTAAGCGACACAAGTGTTTTAATTGGTGAGTTTGTTAACTTATTCTGGGTTATTGTGAGAATGAGAATAGTTTATCATGTTCCTGCATTGTGTTTGACAGGTTGAAAGTTGAAATGTGAATTTGAGTATAGAATTTTTAATTAATTTCTTGTATGGTTGAAATTTTAATTCATCGTCTTTTTATTTATTTAATCGAAAGTGAGTACATTAAACCTAATCGATAACTATTTTTTTGAGCGCCTACTAAAATAAGTGTTAATCTTTGGTCGATTTTATCTTACGTTACTTTTCTTGTTTTTCATTTTTAGTTATAAATTATCTAATCTTTTATTTGAATGGTTTTGATTTAGAGTTTTTCTTACATTTCTGTTTCAGATTGAGTTGGTAGTCTCGAATTTTGGTTATGTAATAGGAGAAACTATCACGGTCTTAAGAATTAAGTGCATGTCATTAACTAGTGATGGCCGATAGCGATGTGATGGACCTTGCTGAAGAAACAATTTCTACCGAAACCTCACATATAAAGGAAAATGGTACTCTAGAAAACCCGGGCATTTCTTCTTCGAAGGTGAGTCAAAACGATTCTAATATTGAAGAACCTTTACCTAGCACTTCAAAAGCAAGTGAAAATGTTCCATTTAGTGAGCCCGCCTCTGAACCAAGTACTTCTAAACGAGATATTGACCCCGAATGGTTAGATATCCTTGGAAGTGGTCACTTGAAGAAGAAAGTGTTAGTTAAAGGTCAGGAAGATTCGAGACCACGTAGAGGTGAAACAGTCATACTTGATATTGTAGGAAATTTTGAAGATGGCACAGAATTTGAAAGACATGATAACTTAGAAATTTGCATAGGAGATGCGGAAGTTATTCAAGGCCTTGACTACGCCCTTCCGTTAATGGATCAAGGAGAAACTGCACAAATAGTTGTTAAACCAAGATTTGGTTATGGCAGTTTAGGAGACCCTCCACGTGTGCCAAAAGACACTACACTTAATTACATAGTTACTATAAAAGATGTAATAGAAATTAAAGACATAACTTCAATACCCACTAATGACCGACTTTCAATTGGCCTAAAGAAAAAAGATCGAGGAAATTGGTGGTATCAAAGAAAAGAATATAATTTGGCGATCCATTGCTATCGAAAAGCTTTGCAGTATTTCGAAGAAGAGCTCACCGATTGTAACGATGAAATAACCAAAGCGAAAATAAAAACGTATAACAATTTAAGCATGGCTCATTTAAATATTGAAGCATACGATGCTGCATTACAATCTGTAAATAATGTACTTTCTCATGAACCTGATAATATTAAAGCTGTTTATAGAAAAGTTAAAATTTTAAAAGCACAAGGAGAAATCGAAGCAGCTCTTACACTAGCTAAGAATGGATTGAAGAGTAAACCTGATTCACCTGCCTTACAAGACGAACTAAACATTTTAGTAGAATTGAAAAAGAAATCCACCTCCGCTCAAAAGGTTTTGTACAGAAAAATGTTTAAGAACAATGAAGACGAGAAGAAAGAAGCAAAACCCAAAACTGTTTTAAGTATAACTTGGAAGTGGTTAGGACTCATCACAGTTGCTGTCGGTATCATTGGTGCGGCCGCTATTAAATACAAATATTAATAATTGTTATAGATTTTCTGAATATTCGATATAGATTTTGTTTTCCCGTTTTAATAAATTATAGTCATTATAAAAGATGACCAATAAAGCAACTTATCTACCAATTATTGTTAACTTATTACTCTCCATCAATATTATTTTAATTAAATATTTTTTCAAAGTCTATTGAGAAAATAAATGTTGGTTTATTGTTATACAATAATGTTAAAGCAAATTTTATTTTATTACCTCTACATTCTTTATGCTCATATAAAATTAGATTGGGCTTAGTAATTAAATTAGTTTTATAATAAAAAATTATATGGTGGTGATTTTCTATTGTTATTATGAGCCAACCATTGAATTTTTAAAAACAGATTTATAGCTTACAATAAAAAATAAAAAGTTGTTTGAAAGTTTTTAGTCCTGATAGCAAGACAGCAGGACTAGTAGGAATAATTCTGAGGATTTTCTTAGCTTCTTTTTATGTTATGTACTTTAGTTAATTTATTATTTATGTTCTTTTTTATTAACTTATTTCAGTTCAAGCAAAAAATATATACAGTTGAACCCCTTATAACCGACCTCGGGATATCCGACTCCTCGGAATATCTGACCATGACACCCCTTGATTAAAAAAAAAGAGTAAAAGTTTCTGATATGACCAACTTTTATCAGAATATTGAGTATAAAACAATAAAAGCAGCTGATCAGTTTTTTTTGCTATCGCACTGAATGCAACACTTTGTTCCTTATTATCCTGCGTGTCATTCTATATTTACAATCCAGTGTTGTGCGATAACTTTAGTAAATAATGGTGGCTCAAATGAAACAATGGCGTTGAGTGTACATTACTGTAGAAATTAGATATTCTTCAACGGCTTAACAAAGGTGAGTCCGTTCTAAAACTAGCTTGAGAGTTAAGAGTTGGGGTAACAACAATTAAAGATTGGAAAAAGAGTCTAAACAACTTTGATGTGCATTCCTTAACAGGATTATTATGTTTATTTTATTAAACATATTTATATTAGAGTACGTACATTTATTTTTAACAATATAGATTTAATTTATTCACTGAAATATTCACTTTTCATTGTTCCTCAAATTATCCGACTTTTGTGTGTTCCGACTCTGCTCCAGTCCCTTAGATATAACGGATACATGGGCGCCCATACCTATGGGCAGGGGGGGGCGTGCCCCCCCCCCCCCCCCCTAGCTCTCAGGAAAAGAGGGAAAATATATATTTCCGTAGACAAGTCAGGTGTTTTGCTTTCAAGAATCCTACCCCCAACCCCCCTGGAAAAATTCATATGGGCACTCATGAACGGATATGAGGGGTTATACTGTAATATGAAACAATTTTTAATTAAATCCTCTCTAATTAGTAGAAATAATAATTATATTTCTCTAAATGCTTGATAGTTATTGAATATTGTTATGTTCAGCATTAACTGTTTTATTTTTACCACATGTACAAATGATTTTTATCAATTTACTTAAATGAAGGCCTTCATTGTAATAATAATTATTAGGACATTATTGTTTGTTATTATTATTATTTAATAATTTAGATAAAAACAAATTATATTATATATCAATTGTTGTTTAATTTATTTAGTATTAAATTATTGTCATACTTTTAGTGCAATAGAAGAATCTTTTAATAAATAAAATCACTTTATTTTTTTTTATTTCATTATTTATTTATTAAGATGTCTTAAGTTGTTTTCTGAAATTCAATTTGAGCCACAATACCATTTGTTCATTTTTAAAATTTTCTTCATTGATTAGTTACCTCATGACCCCTGCATTTCATTAAAAAAAATATAAATGGATATACAGTATGTCCCCAGTTCGAGTTGCCTATAGGTGTAAATGACAAAAAAAAAAATCATTTTTCGAGAAAAAGTTATTCTTTATAATAATTTTATCTTGTTTTCAAATGAAGAATTATCATATTAAAAATTTCGTACTATGTACACTGTACCCAAAAATTACAATTCTCTAAAATAGTATCAAGAGTAAAGTAGGGCTATTTTTGATTTTTTGAAATAATTTTGCTCTTTATAAAATTGTTTATTTAATATCCTAAGGTAATTTATGTCAGAAATTACCCTCCTCCCTACTGTCCCAAGTTCAGGTGGCCTAATCGTGTAAATGACAAAAAATTTTGTTTCGAAAAATAAAATATAAACCCACTTTACTCTTGAGACTATTTTAGAAAATTGTAATTTTTGGGTACAGTACATAGTACGAAATTTT
This sequence comes from Gerris lacustris, assembly GCA_951217055.1. Classification (NCBI taxonomy): domain Eukaryota; kingdom Metazoa; phylum Arthropoda; class Insecta; order Hemiptera; family Gerridae; genus Gerris; species Gerris lacustris. Next base: position 19,298,479 of record OX578283.1, read on the forward strand.
TAATGTGATAATTTTTCATTTGAAAACAAGCAAAAATTATTTTAAAGAATAACTATTTCTCGAAAAAGTGAAATTTTTTGTCATTTACACGTATAGGCAACCCGAACTTGGGACAGTAGGGATAGGGAGGGGAGTTATTTCTGATATAAATGTTCACTTTTTATGACATAAATTACCTTAGGTTTTTTGTCATTTACACCACACCTACAAGCAACTCGAACTGGGGACATACTGTATATATTTATGGCTTCATTTATTATTCTGATGGCACAAGCTGCACCATCAGAATTTTTGGGGGGAATTCATTTTGGGGGATTTAGTTAATATTCCAAGTGATTCAGGAAGTTTTTGGGGGTTTGCACCATGGGCATTGAGGGGCATGGACATCCCTGGACGTCATTAATTTGGTCCACAGAAAAAACCTGTTTTTTCATATTAGAACTGTTCATAATAGTAATTCCTAGAAGAATTTTATTTTATTTCTTAACTCACTAATAATTTTGTTAAAGAAGATTATTTAAAATTGCCTACTTACAGTACCTACTTGCGCCTAACAGTGCCTACTTTCAGTTGTGCAAGTGAGAAAAAAAAAAATCTGGCGATGTAATAATGAAAAGTTTTTCGCTACACGGATTAAAATATTTTAATCTTTGTTTTGAGAGAAAATACAAGTCCTGAAATGAGAAAGTAGTGTGTATTTTATTTTAATCCTCCTTACACAGTGTACTGTCTAAGTCCATTGCCTTTAAAATTTAAATTTAAAAAATACAAGTCCTGAAATGAGAAAGTAGTGTGTATTTTATTTTAATCCTCCTTACATAGTGTACTGTCTAAGTCCATTGCCTTTAAAATTTAAATTTAAAAAATAAATTAGTTCGTTGGTATAATGTGTATTTCCAACAAGAGAATCACTTATAACCGAATTTGATCCTCTTTTTACTTTCTCATATAAAGAGAAAGTATTGTGTTGGCGAAAAAATTCGATATTGAGATTTTGATGGATTTACACGTTTTGAGGTCTCCTGAGTCCAATGAAGTGTTTTTTAAAAAATGTCTGTCGTCTGTGTAGACGCCTGGATCTGGAGCCTACACTACTGGGCCGATTTTGACGAAATTTGGCATACATGTTCAGAAAAATCATAACCCGAGGCGAAATCGAGAAATTAATTTTAGCTTTAAATTTGGGGGTGCTATCCCCCAAAAACTCTGAAAAAACGTGAAATAAAAATTTTCAACAGTTTAAAATAAAACAGTTTCGACGATTTTGATTTAAAAAAAATTCTAAAATGTAGTCCATTTAAATACGAATCTAACGATATAAGCCGTTTTCCCGGGAAAAATCTAGTTCCTGAGAAAATAGCTTAAAACGTTGACGGAGAGAGCCCGGGTTCGATTCTCCGCCCAGGAGAAGTTATTTTTATGATACATTTTGATGAAATGTTCAATAATAATAAATGTACATACGAAAACTAATGGAAAACACTGGGCCACGTAATTATGAACTCGTATTTGAGAAAGTTTGTCTGCGTTGTCTCCGACCGATTTTTAAAAATATTTTTTGGTAGTTCTTTAGATTGTTACTCCCCTATAATTTTTTAAGAATATAAATAACTATTAAGACAAAGGGATGTTTAGCCCAATGTACTTTGGGACAAAGGAATATCACACTTCTGTTCTTGCAAGGGATTAAACAGCCTGAAGAAGAACATTTCGTATACCTTCTTTTGATTGTTACTCCCCTCTGCTTTTTTAATGGGGAGGAACAAACTAAAGAAGTGCCTAATTTTTTTTTGTTCAGGTGAAATAGCTATCACTATGATCCTAATATTACAATTAGCGTTTACTCTAATAGTTATAGTGTGGGAAAAAACAATGAGAGCTCGAGATTTTTACATCTATAAGGTCATTGTCAAAATCTGGCGCTTTCAATTGGCTCTCCTTTTGGTTTTCCCACGCTGTCGGCCCACCTTCCCTTTGATTTTCCCATAATGAAGGAAACAAATTATTTGGCAGAGCTAACCCTCTCCCGCTCCATCGGTGTATAGATGACATTATTAAATAACCTTAAGATTTTTTGTGTATAAATTAATTTATTATAAATCTAATAATTTAAAATAATCCAATAATTGGTTTTTCTTATTTTAGCCTTATTTTTTAAATAATAATTCAGCAGTTAAGTTTCCAAAAATATTATTTTTGTTTGGTGTTTTTATTTGTCTATATTTTCGTTATTATGTTGCCAACATTGTATTTTAATTTAAATTAATAAAATATTTTTGATAATACAATATAAATAATAATAAATAACAACAACATAGTATGTTTTAAGTAAAGTCTAGTCAGTTGTATAATTTATGTTAAGCTTAAGCTTTTGGTAATAATTTATTTGTTCTTCACTGAATATTTTTGAGGTCGAGGCAAATTACAATTTTTATGAAACGTTATCAGGAAGTGTAGATAAAATAGTGGTAAAGAATAACTTATACGTTATATAAATACGCGACCTTTTCAGGTAAATTTAAACTTTCCTGAGAATTGACTATGTAGACCCGTCTCTTTCTCATTCTTTTCAATTAAACAGTATAATCAGAATCTTTTATTCATGTTTCTTTTTAATTCCGTGGCCTTGAGATTTGAGTGCAGAAGGCTCTAACTACCAGATCTTTTTTTTTTCTTTCTGTCGCAGATAAAAATTGATCTTTATTGCATAATTGATTGATCCATTTATCTCTCGTCACATTATCTTTATCTCTCATTATCAGAACGAATTCTTGTGCTATAATTGAACTGATACTAAAGTGAACATTTTTAGTTTTCGGATCTGAGTGTCTTTTATATTCCACAAAATATGAATATGTTCTCTGAGGTGAGTAATTTTATTATACATTTACAAACGTACATTTAATTTTATTTCTGTATTATCAGAGTCAAGTCAATTGGTAACTTGCTTTTGGTGCCCTCTATTTATGACAGATGTTTTAACTATTATTCCAAATCTATTTTATTGCGTAAAAGCTTCGTCCAGACTGTCAAACCAAACGAGCAGAGCCGAACCAAGCTCGGCTCGGCGTTCTGGTGTCAATTTAAATGCCCCGAGCTAAACTAATTAAGGCTGGCCGAGCACAACACGATCCAAAAGAAATGTCTGAACATTTCTGTATTAAGAAATTTTGCTGTTTAATTTAAACCGTTCATAAATTTGAAATTTGTGTTTACAAATTAATAATAAGAAAGCTTAAGTGGTGTATAAAAACTAATAAGAGGCAAAAATAAAAGACAATCGGATTTTACGTGCCATCGAAATTTCTTCGAGTTGGACCTCTACCTGGTTTATATACAGGAGAGTTGCTTTTCTTCAGGAAATGAGCGGAGCACCGCGAAGCGGCTATTGAAAATTCAAGGGTACACAAAATTAAGGTTTTGAATTTAATATGCGGGATTTCATCACCTAACCTCAAAGTGGTGGCACGTACAATCCGAGTTTACCAAATAAAATATAAAACTCAAGGATTTTTTTTTTTTTATGAATTAAGAATTTATTTGCTAAAAAAAACAAGACAAAAATAAATAAAAAATTATTTACATACTACGTCTGAACCAATAAAACATTGAAGATGTTTTTCCTTATGTCATTTCAGGCAGCAGGGACTTTCACTCATATTTTACGGGGTTTTATTAGCGTTAAAGTATGTTCCATGCTTAAAACATGGATTTATTTATGAATTAAGCAAGTTTGTCTATTGTTTACAATGAGTTCAATAGGGAAGGTTATAGTAAGGATCAAACCTCGATTGGGCTCGTGTGTCTATATTCACACTTCCATCAGGCTGAACCAAACATCCGTTTGATGTTTAGTCAAAATACCCACAACATACAGGTTGGGGTGCTGAACCTAATTTGCTTGTGTAGCGCCTGCGCAGAGACCAATGCTCGGCTCATTGCTGTGATTGGTTCAGCAATCTGGATGAGGCTTAATCATTTTATTTAAGTGGTTGAAGAATAATGTCGGTTTATATAAAATTAAATGGAAAAGGGTATTAACAACCATAACTCAGTTAAAATAACACATATTTATGGTAAATAGTCAGGGCTTGATCTTTTAACCTCCTAAATAATAAAAGCGGGGGGGGGGGGGGGGAATTATTTAAGAAAGGGAGAGTTATTTAAAAAGCCTTTAGGTTTAAAATGTATCATTAGGTTGTGTCTATGTCCATAAAATTAAAAGAAAATAGGAGAAGCAAAATTAAATTAAAGCTGAGGAGAAGGCCTACATGTTGTGCAGAATGCATGTTGATTTTGTGACAGCGCAGGAAAATTGTTATATGGGGAGTGGAGAACGCAGGATCTTCAAAATCCTGACTTCTTATTGGCTCCCCACCCCATTTTTCAATTTTCCTGCTCAGTGTCAAAATCAACATTCATTCCGCTCAAACTGTAATGGTGTTTTTTAGAGCTGAGGTATTGTAGAATAGTACTGGTAGGTACTTTATTCAGCACAGTAGTCCTGTGCTAAATAAACTACCTGAGAGTCACTGAGTGATTAGGAGAGCTTCAGCATTGACCAAACTAAGGCTGCGGCCACACCGAAGCTACCTCCCTTGGAGCCTAGTGGCTTGGCGAGTTGCCAGGCCACTAGGCGCCTGGATTGATAGCGGCCACACCGGAGCTACCTCGCTTGGAGCCTAGTGGCTTGGTGAGTCGCCAGGCGTGTAATCCATGTGAACCAACCTTCTAGAACATACGAGACCGGCCACACCGCGCGCTTGGTTACTAGGCGAGTCACCTAGCGAGTCGCTAGACAAACAGTCCATTCTGTTCTACATGGCGACTCACCAAGCCGCTAGGCTCCAAGCGAGGTAGCTCCGGTGTGGCCGTAGCTAAGAGATCTAGGTGTTACTAAAATATGGATACAAAGAACTGACTTGAGTTGTCAGAGACAGATTTACATGTTGAGTTCAATGTAAAATGGAAACTCAACACTGTTGAACTGATTGTTTGTTATGATCAGAGCTTTGTTAAGTTGTGCATAGTAAAGTACTGATGAAAGATTGGAAGTAGAGGAAAGAGTTTGAGAGTAAGGGAAGGTGGATGCCCAACTAATCAAATTAAAATGTGATTTGGTAATGCCATTGAGTACAAAGTAGGGCAAGCAAAAACAGCCAGATTTCCTTATGAAGTGGATACCCTTTAGACATGCATAAAACTGACATTTTATCTTAATAAACATAATGTTTATTAAAAATGAAATAGCATAAAATGTGAGATCGGTTCTTAACTATTAGTGTTTATTTTTTTATTAGCACCCTAACCCAAATCTGAGTCTAGGTAGAAATTCATTAAATAATTCCAAGGCAATGCAATTTTTTTAATTTCTCAAGATTGTACATAATGTATTTAACATTGTAAGAGTATATTATATTAATATAGAGAGAGTGAAAGTATTTTGGGCATTTTAAAGTCTGCTGAGTCTAAGAAAGCATGTGTCTATAATATGAGGTCTATGCAGATATGTGGATATGAATATGGCCTAAATTACTTAAACAATTTCAATGAAAATTTTTTAGTGCATATATTCAGAAAAATAATTGACAAATTTTTTCAAATATCAATGAAACCTTGCTAGTTGCTTTTGTTTATTCTCTTATACTACTTATTACTTATAACGTATTAGCTATAGCAAGCGAGTAAACAAACTGGTGAAACTGAGTTTAAAACAATTCTCAAACAACAGCAAGATGACAGAAGGTGCGATTCCAGATGTAGGTGAACAGAGTAGCCGTTAAACCTCTACCCTTTTTGCGTATCAACCTTAAAATGTTGGTTTCACCAGATCGAGGCACAGTTACGTAATTTTTGCATTAACGGAAGATAGCATACAGCGGATTAAAGCTTGCCTCAAGTGTCTTCTTGCAAGATAAGTTTCAACTTCTGGTCCCCTCGAACATGTTCATTTTGACATAGTTGACTGTACCTGTCAACTGCAGATTCAAGTATTGTCTTACAACAAAAAATAGAACATGGTGCTGGCCAGAGTCTTTGCGATAGTAGGGTCACTGTCGCTAAGACATTATTTGACACTTTGATGTCGCAGTTCCTAAGAGACTATCATCTGACCTTGGCATGTAGTCCCTATTGAGCCAGTTCAAGGAGCTCCACAAAATTCTATGCATCAGCCAGTTTTCCACCACCCCTTATCACGCCCAGGCAAATGGGGAAGCTGAAAGATGGCATCATATTTATGGCATGATTTCAATTTTTATGGTAAAACCATCTATTTAAAAACCTACTAAAACTTATTTTAAAGGCAATTGATTTTGTTTACTCCAGTAATCTGGACAGGGTTTGTTCCTATCAAATCCGGAGTCAGTATATATTGTGGTATAGACACTGGTCAGCTGTATACACCTTATAATTTATTTACCCAACTGAATATATATCCCTCTTGACTTAAGCAGATACCTAGCAGATGGCAAGGCTAGGTGGAGCACAAAGTGTGGGGAGTCGGAAATCTAATCCCTTGGTATAATTTCTTTTGAAGCAACTGCTAGAATTATTAAGTCTTACATTTGTAATATATGCAATTGATTTGATTTTAAATGTTAATTAGTATGAAATAATTTGAAAAAAACTAGCCTTAATGTTACAAAGAATGAAAACCTGTTATTCTTTTGTTATCAGCACTCCTATAAATACTTTAACTGATAACCACAAAGCATAATATAATACCCACTTCATAAATGTCTACTCTCAACAATTAATTCAATTTTTTTTCTATTTTAAAAGTTATTTCCTAACTAATATCTAGGTTACTAGTTTGTATTTTTTGTAATATACCTTGATATTAACTGTTTATTAAAACACACTTGAAAAAGAACTAAAGATGAGCATAATTACATATTAATAAGGATAGAAATAAAGTTATGTAAATGCCTTTATGTTTTTCATATGAGGCAATAATTGAAAACTCATGAACCGTGTGTTATTATAATTAACCTTCTGTAACCAAGACAGATAGTAACTTCTGAATAAGTGTTTACTATTTGTACACAACAAATGACATAATTTTTCTTTGTAGTTTTGCAATGTGGATGTTTTAATGAACATACATGTAACTGTAAATGCATGTTAGTATATATGAATTTAACTCTATCATTACACTAATTTTACAAAGAGTCCTACTATTATCTATTGTTTAATATACTGTTATTTTGGTCCTTATTATTTTTAATTTAAGACATAGTAAAAAGTAAAAAAACAAAACATTCAGTATATATTTTTATAATAAATTATTATTATAATATTTATTTCTTTCTTTTTAAATTTATATGTGTATAGAGCATTAATTAATTTATTATTAACTCATTTTTATTTGTGTACAATTTTTTAATGTATACATAATATTTTTATTTTATATAATAAAATAAAATGTGCCTGTACTGGCACATTTTGGGGTCAATGCCCTAATTTTTGAATTTTTATATCAGATTTAATATATTTTTTTTAAATAAATCAAAAGAAATATCTTTTAACATCATATAAAGAAAATGTCTGGGAAATATTATCGTTATTTCTTCCCAGTAAAAGAAATTTGGAAACATTTTTTTTGTTCCTATAGAAATTTCGGATACAATAATTTTATGAACTAACTGTGGTATTTTGTTTGTCGTGTGTTTATATTTTTTCAATATATCTATGACAGCGACAGGTGTTGTAGATTGCTATGACACACTATTACCCTACCACAGTAAAGGCTAAGGCACACAAGTTGCAGGTCGCTATGACACACTTTTACTCTAGCACAGTAAAGGCTGAGACACTCAAGTCACAGTTGCTATGACACAGTTGCTATGACACACTAGTACACTAGTCATAATAGGGAATAACACACGTTGTAATCGCTGTGACAAATGATTTTTTTTTATTTTTATATTATAAATAATCCAGGGAATAAAATCAATGTTAAGACATTTAATTTTATTTAATTGTAAATTTTAATTTATTGATATATTACGAGCTCTTAGGCCTGTGGCAACAGGCTTAATTTTATATTTATGAGAAAGTAAAACTAATTTAATTAATTTAGATAAGTTATTAGATCTATTTAAAGACCAAAAAATCAAAACAAACATTTATTTTTATTGGAATAAATGTGGTCGCTTTAGCATAGCAATAACAAATTATTTTGAGAGTAATAATTACATTTTGCGTCGTAATAATTACATTATTATTCATTTTAGCTAAGGATTATTGAGGAAATATATATATATGTTATATTAAGGATATATTATTTAATGAAATGATGTTATAACTTTATGTTTCCTTCTATTGTCTATCTACTTTATTGTCTATTATCATTCAATTTAGAAGGTTAAGTTAAATAAAAATAAATAATAAGTAATTAAATCTTGATATATTATATCCATTTTGTAATTCTTGCCTAGATCTTTTAAAAGAAAAAAATTAAGCTTATCTGATTTATTTTCTAATTTCTAATTTATGTTTCTATTCTCTTACATTATAATTTCTTGATAATTTTTATTGAATCTTACGTTGAGTCAATTTTAAATCTTATTTTGATAAGTTACTTCATATTACTTATCTAGGAACATAACTTTTTATTTATAGGCTTACACCTGTTGTAACAAAGATAAATCTATATTTAGTATGTATGGGTATTACTGCTCCAAATGCCCAACCAGTTGAATGATTATGTAGCCCTATATCTTGTGGTGCATTAAAACTGTGAAAGTTCTAAAGACCTCCCTCTGAAATGCTGCCTCCTTATACTAAGTTGCATAACCACCCCCACATGGTTCGATCCTGTAACTGCTTGTGCTTGTCCAAACTGTTGGTTATACTGCCTGTAGTCTGTAGGGTTATGAGTGGTTTGCCTACTGCTATAGTTCAATCTCCCCTCCACACCCCTCTTGACTGACCCTACCTCCTGCATTATACCACTGGGCCCATAGTATTTTTAGCCTCTTCAGTTATAGTGTGTGTGTCTATCAGTGTTGTCTAATCTATCAACAAGACCCCCCTCATTAATAAGGAAATGTTTACAAAAGTAAGAGGCCTTTTTTTATTTATCTATTAACACAGAATTTAAATTTAAATAATATATTTAAATAAATATATTTTTAAAAAAAAGTTTGTATTTTTTATCTCTTTCATTGTTTATTATAATTTAAACTAATATTATCAATTAAATAATAATTAAATTTTATTATTGTTCAATTAATGTATTTAAAAGAATTTAATTACATTATATAATACTTTAATTTATTTTGCTTTCTTTATGTTATTATATCATTCTATTGATTATAGAACAAATCTATTTGCAATATAAAATAATTAAATTTATTAATATATATAACATATTTATTTAAATACATTATTTTATACGCTATTAAATTTAATAGATATATTACCCATACCATACTTATATTTATTTATATAATGTCATTTTATATGTTATTACACCTATTTAATATATTTATTTAGGTAACACATTAATAGACATATTACTTGCTTAGCCTGTTTATCTATTTAATTTGTAATTAAGTATTTTTTTTTTTTTTTTTTTTTTTTTTCAATTTAACTTCTATCATAATAAATAAATTCACTAATGTGAATATACATACCATTATAGTGAATATAAACACAATAAACATAATTAATTATAACATTTATTTTTTCTATTAAATAAATTTATTTATTATTTTTTACTAGCACTATAATCTAATGAATTTAAACTTTAATAGAGGTATACGTTGGTTGTTATAAATAATTGATTTTTTTTACATTTTTATTTAAAAGTAAAAACATGTAAACATCCTCTTTAATAGTAGGTACATAATGCACTATTAATTTAAATGTTTTTTTACTAACTAATAATTATTTATATATATATATATATATATATATATATATATATATATATATATATATATATATATATATATATATATATATCTGATGCTGCATTTAATTTAGCCATTAATAATACTCTATTCTACATTTTCCCCTCTTTTAAAGAACCCTAACGACAAAACAATAATCCAATTCAATAACAATCCCATAATAAACCCTTAATTGTTGTCTTGGAATTTAACCATTATTAATACTCTATTCTACATTTCTTACTCTTTTAAAGAACCCTATCAACAAAACTATAATCCAATTCAATTACAATCCCATAATAAACCCTTAATTGTTGTCTTGGAATTTAACCATTAGTTCTATATTTCTTCCTCTTTTAAAGAAGCCTAACAACAAAACTATAATCCAATTCAATTACAATCCCATAATAAACCCTTAATTGTTGTCTTGGAATTTAACCATTAATAATACTCTATTCTATATTTCTTCCTCTTTTAAGCTGTCTTGGCATTTTTTTTTTTTTTCTAGATAATCTTTTATTATATTACTTAAACATTAATGTAGTTATTTTTTCCTGTTTAAACTTTGAATAATTTGTATTGCTGTGTTAGACATTTGTAGATAAATATTTTGCATGCAGTATGGTAATTATTTATAGTTGTTATCATATGTATGTTAATTAACTTAAAGAATCATAAGTTATTGGTTGAGACTAGTTTCCGCTGTTTTCTTTAGTTATCTTTTTAACACAATGCAAGTGACACTGTTAACGAATTAATAAATAATTTATGTCACGTAGAATTTTTTTTTTCAAATTACATTAATGTAATTCTATTAAAAGTGATGTGACATTATGTGCCTATTTTTAACTACTATTTTTATAATTTAAAATATTTTTCTTTTTCAAATCTTGTTTCAAAGATATCAATTGGAGTAACATTTGTATTTAAGAGAAACTTATATTGATAACACTTATATTGATAACTGACACTTTTTCATTGGCAATTTGGATTGTTGAAGTCACTAATTTAAAATTTAATTTTCTTTTTAAGTTTACGATGAACAAGGCAATTTAGGGTTGAAACTAAATTCATTTCAATTAAGCAAATTATTACTTAAAACGAACCTCGATTTCCAAAAGTTTAACTTAGGAAATAGTCATTCTTATTTTTTTATTTATTTTTTTTTTAACTATTGATATTATTGTTTTACCTATTATTCATAATATGTGTTATATTTTTTGAATTTGTCAATTATTGTGTTGATTACAATAAGATTGAATAAAATCAGCCTTTTTTGTTTGTTATTTTTAGTGTATATTACAAATAGTCCAGGAGATAGCGTGCAAAAAAGTGTCTGACAAACAACAAGCTAGAATTTTGTATAAAGTCAATCTTTTAGCGCCTTTTAAGAATATGTGGTCGGCTAAGTTCGTCTGCGGGACATAGCTTGGCAATAGACGTTTGAAAAAAAAAAAACGGTTGAGAGCGGCCATGTCTCACCAATTATGGTGGACAATGTGATTTTCTTGATCCTGAGTACAGAATTAGTTTGTAGACCGAAAATCAAGTTGATGTTAGTTTGTTCCTTGACAGGTTCCATGTTGATTTTTAGTAATATTTGAATAACTAACCCATCAAGTGTGAAAATAACATCAACTTGATTTTTGGTCTACTAACTAATTCTGTACTCAGGATCATGAAAATCACATTGTCCACCATAATTGGTGAAACATGGCCGCTCTCCACCGTTTTTTTTTTTTTTTTTTTTTCAAACGCCTATTGCCAAGCTATGTCCTGCAGACGAACTTAGCCGACCACATATTCTTAAAAGATGCTAAAAGATTGACTTGTATACAAAATTCTAGCTTGATGTTAGTCAGACACTTTTTTGCACGCTATCTCCTGGACTAAAAAGTATATGGGAAGAAGAGTAAAGCCAACTTACAAATAAGTTGTGTAAACAATCTAAATTCAAAAGTCAAGTTTTTTCAGTACTTGTATTATTCTGCAGTTGCTTTGGCTACTCTTTTACTTTGTTACCCACCTATATTGATATCTATAAAATGTTGAAAAGTAGCATGGGTAACAAAGTTTATAACTATTAAGACTAAGGGAATTTAGTCCAATGTACTATGGGACAAAGGAATATCATAATTTCAATTTCGAAATAAAGAAAAGTCGGTAACAAAATAAAAGAGTGCTGTTTCTTTGACTTTTGAACTAATTAATTTACTCCTAGTTCTTCTATTTATCTAGTTACTTCTCTTTTTCTTTCTTTATTTGACATAATAACTAATTAATTTACTATTAATTATTATTTTATTAATTGCCATATAACAAAACAACTTTAATTTCAATTCATCAGATGCTCTCTTTTATGTGAGGTTTAAGTTCTTTAATTTTATTATTTTTATTAGTTATCTTTTTGTATTAACAATTTAAATATCTTTCGTGTCTTTAAAAAGTTTCTTTTTTCTTTAGGTATACAAATGCATTATTATTTTATTTAGTTCTACTATTTCTAGAGTAGTTATCTACTCTAATGTTTAGTCTAATTCTACAACTCTCATATTATTTAAAAATAAATGGTATTAAAATATTTTTTATAAAAACTAAACATTTTAAAAGGAAGAATTATTTTGTATTCAAATTTGTTATTTCTATTTGCGTCTTCATGCTTAGTTTGTAATCAATTATTTGTTCTGGTCAAACCAGTTTTGTCTCCAATTATGTTATTATTAAATCATTCCTGTTTGTATTATGTTAATTGTCCTTGGGAAAAATTTACTCCAGTTTTGATTCTCACCTAAACTAATTTATGTCTGAGAACATTCTGTATTTTAGAAAATTGAATACAATGTAGATTAATTATTTTCTCTGGTTTCCAGTGAGTTTGGGTGAATTCTAGTATGTTTTCTTCTTTTTATAATGATGTTTTTTAGCCATGCTATAAAATGCCCATGTTTATTCTCATGCTTTGGAATAACTTGATGACCTTGGCTTGTTGAACCTCTACTTCCCTCATTCCTTTTTATTTTTAATTTTTAAGTATTTTATGTTTTTTATTACCTATGTTAAAAAATATTTATCATATTACCACACTATAAAAATCGACTCTAAAATATAACTATTTAAACAAATTTAATTTTTTTGATTTTTATTAATCTATTTTTGATTCCAAGCTTTACAATAATTATTGTTTTATGTATTCATTAATTTATTATGCTTTTATAAAACAGAAAATACAAATTCAAACTAAGGATCCAGGGTAGGGAAATTATTATATTTAGCATTTTATTACACTCCCAAGGTCTCCATAAAGAATCAAATTTCATTTAATATTCACTGCTTTAAGAAGGAAAATTGTTAGAACAAATTAAGTATTGTTATTGTAAAATCATGTTCATAAAACAGTCTCGTAGTTATTAAACGTTATTATTACTATTTATATATATATTTTTTAAATAAAAATTTATTTTTTCATTGTTTTTTTTTTTTTAATTTAAATTAAAATAATAATTTTATTGACACAATTAATAACTCTATTCAGAAACCCAAAATATAAAAAAAAATATATTTATTTGTTTTCAAAGTATTAAATGAACATTTTTAAAATTTAAAATTGTCAGACCTCCTTATAACAAACTTCTGTATAACGAAAATCTCTATATAACATTTTTTTTTTTATTCCCATGAATTTCTCATGTAACATTTTTTCTATGGAATGAAAATAATTTCTCTACAATGAACAAAGTTCATAGATATAAGGATAAATATCTGACCGACTGATAAACTTTCTGTGAATTAGCTATTGGCGGTGCTTTTGCATTCCTTTTATGAATGTGAAAATCCCAAAACCATGAATGTGAAAATTTTCATATTCTGGGTTTATTAGCAATTTGGAGTTGTTGTTTTATTAATTTATGGTTTGACTTAACGAATTGGTTTTAATTATGGTTTGACTTAACGAATCTAAGTTGTGCCAAAACCTTTTTTTTTTTTCGTTGCTTGTAGTAGCTGTTATTGCCTAGGGCATCTACATAGAAGAGCTGAATTATGGTAATAATATTAAATATATTTATTTCCACCATTAAAATAAAATTTACTTAAATTACAAAAAATACAATAATATCATAACAGTAATACATAAAAATAATATACATCAATGGTGAGGGCCCTTTGGTAATAATATACATCAATTAATGGTGGGGGGCGCTCTGGTAAGATCATAAACTTTAATACGCAATTTCCTAACCATGTGGGATTTGCACGGTCATGGTTCTGGCATTAGGGCAATATGCTTAGAACCATTTTTAGGAGTTTCTTGCTCTAGCACTAAGAGATAAAAATCTTCCTTTTTCAGGACCACTATTTTTTTTTTGTTGTAGTGAATTTTTTTCTGGAACCATTAATTTTATTCTATGGAGCTCCAACTGTAATTCTCTAATGTTAATTTTAAAATAATTAAATTAATGAAAAATTGTGGGCATCATGCAGGCCCAAAGAGAAAGTATGCTAAATCAGAATAATTTAATAAACAATTATTTTTGTACTTATTAAATTAGATAAAAATGTTTACTAATAGAAAGTAAAGTGTAGGTATAATAACATATTAAGATAAATAAATATAATAGGTATAAGACTATTTCTTGCTCTATGCTTTCATTGACTCTATTGCTGACACAGGAATTTGTGTTAATGTTTTTATCTGAATCATCTAATATTGTTTGTTTTCTTTTTTTTAAAAAAAACCATACAGATGCTGGCTGTAATTCTAACTCAGCTTATTGTTGCATTCTAAATCACTATTTTTGTCTGTGTGTCCTTTATGGAGTTATTATTTATTTGTAAGACTTTTGACCCCCAAATGCTTTATTCTTCTATGAGGACTTCTTTTATTAATAAAATAATGATGAGGCCAAACATTTTAAATTGCTGTTCCTCAGTGCCAAATTTTTTACTACTACAAATACTCTGGGTTTGATGGTATTTCTTTAGATTGTTACTCCCCTATGTTGTTTTAGAATATAAATGATTTGGACTAAATAACTATTAAGACAAAGGGATGTTTAGTCTAATGTACTTTGGGACAAAGGAATATCACACTTCTGTTTTTATAAGGGGAGTAACAGTCTGAAGAAGAACATTCCTTTCACCTTTAGATTGTTACTCCCCTCTGTTTTTTTTATGTGGGGAGTAACAATCTAAAGAAGTGCCAGTTTGATTTTCAGAGGTAAATTATATTCATAAAATGGTCTAATCCTCATCCTCTAATTACCAAATAATGCTTTTAATTGAGATGCAAAAAAAGAAATAATTAATAAATAATAATAATGGACAACGCATACCTCTTAGTAATTTTTATATGCATAAAAAATTGTAATGTGTATAAATAAATCATAAATATCTTTAAGTACCTAAAAATCTCTTAGAGATAATTAATTTGATGTTTAAATATTGTTAAGGATCTGTATTGCCTAATTGAATTTTGTCTCATTGATCAAGCATTACATTATTGAAAGTTAATTAAAATGCATAGAGTGTATTCTCTTGTATTAAGTTTTGGGTCAAGGTTACCTTAGAGAAGGCAACCTATAGGCATTGTTTAATATATTATTTTTATATCCAGTTGTCTATTTTTCCCCCTTTTATATAAAATAGAAACAAATTTCACTCCTCCTTTGGATTAATAAAGCTGTACAACATTTTAACATAAATATATAAAAAAAAAAAAAAAAACCATTTTAAGGGTTTTTTTTTGTAATAAAAATAATATGTAGGTCTCTTACTAATTCATGTAGTGTAATGTAGTGCTTTAATGGTGTAAAATAAATTTATTATTCTTAATATACACAATTATTCTTAGTCAGAAATTGAAATTTTTAACATATTTCCGATAAATATTTAACACCAATTAGTTTTATTTATAATACATAACTATCAATATTATTTTTAATATGGTTACATTTATCTATTTTTATGTATTTATATTGTCAGAGGCTGTTAGCTCAAAGAGGTCAATGGTTGTAATCTTTTGTAAATTATAAATATGAGATAACAAATATTTTCAAGTTATTTTTAATTATCGATAAAAATGTGTGGATTCTCAATTTCACCCAGTAGTAGCAAAAGAAAACCCAGCTTAGAGTAAGGTGCAAGCAGAGGTTTACATAATTAGGCAAATCTAGAAACTATTGTACTTAGATTGGATAGCTGGAAAGAAGAGATAATTTAGTTTAAATTTATGATTTAAACAAATTGATAGTTTAAATTTCTAGTTTAGTTCCAGTATGCTGTTATTATATAAACGATTGATAGTTCTATTAAATAAATATTTAAAATTTTACAATATTAAATCAATAACAAAGAATACATATAATATAGTGATAACAAAAACAAAAATTATCTTTTGACATTATTCATTAATCTTCTACGGGATAAAAAAATTACACAATGAACGTTATTATACCATTAACACAAAAATACATTTATTTATCTTTAAATTCTCACCAAACTGTGATTGAAAAATAATTATATATATATATATATATATATATATATATATATATATATATATATATATATATATATATATATATATATATATATATATATATATATATATATATATATATATAGTATATATATATTTATAATATTATATATATTCTATCGGTTTGTCTAATGCATTATATTCTCTCTTCTAGATTGTATTGTTATCTTTTATTTAACTGTTGATAAGAAGAAGAGAAGAAATATTAATTTTTAAGATGTTTGTATGTATGTCTACTAAATAAAATAGCTAAATATCATTGCTGGAAAAGAAAAGTATTTCAATTTTAAATGTTGACAGTTAAAGATGATTGAATCAAGGGAGTTTTATTTCTTTTTATAGGCTAGTTGCCAAGAACTAAGATAAATTAAAGTTTATTTACAATTATGTATCATTGTTCAACAACCAGATAAATGCTGGAAAGGTAGAAGACCACATCCTGAAACCTTTAGTTTAAGAAAATAATTTATATATATTAACCCTAAAATTTAGGGTTGAAATTAATTTGCCTAAGGGTATGATTTTTCTGAATATATATGCCAAATTTCATCGAAATTGACCCAGTAGTTTATGATTCACGTGTCACTACAGACAACAGAGACATTTAAAAACCACTCTTTGGACACAGAGGGCCTCAAAACGTGTTAATACATTAAAATTGAATATGCACACCATCACGCTTTCTCTCTATATGTACTAAAGTATATGAGAAAGTAAATAAAATAAGACTATATTTCTAATCTGTTTATCTAAAACAGGGTTCTAATGTTGTTTGCATGTTCTTGCCCATATTGCCAATGCGTTTTTATCATAATTGACCTATAATTGACAATTAATTAGCTTGATTAATAATCCATTTATTTATTTACAGGTTATTTCAAAGGCTAGGTCAGCCTTTGAAAGTGGAAGGACTAGGCAGTATCAGTTTCGTTGCAGTCAGCTAAAAAATCTTTTGAAACTCCTTGACGAAAATGCCAATGAAATTGTCTCCGCTTTACAAAAAGATTTGCAAAAGGTGAAGTTTATTTAAATATTATTAGTATGTATTTCAAATTATTATTTTTTTATAGTTTTTATAGTAGCTTATCAAACATAATTAAGGTTGATTCCCAAAAAGGTGAGAAAGTTTTATACTAAATACCATGTTGCTAAGGTAAATGGAGCAATATATGTATCCTGCAATGACCTGTTCTTGAACATATACAAGATGTTCATACATGTTTTGAAGTCCAAATTTAGAATTCATAGATTTTTTTTTTTTTTTTTTTTACAGTCTAGTTTTGAATCAGCATTATCTGAAATAGTACCAGTGAAGGCTGAAATCAATTATGTATTGAATAATCTATCATCATGGATGGAAGCTGAGAAGGTAATATTTTTTTTTTTTCCTTGTATATTATTGAAACTTAAAATTAATTTGTTATTCTTTGTTACTCCCCTGTTATGTTTCTCAACTACTGGTAATAAATGATAAATACCCAGTTCATGTGCGTACTAGAATATATTTTAAATAGAACAAATAATTCAATATAAGCAATTAGTCAACACAGTACAGGGCATGAACAGAGAACAAAAAACAACATGGACGCTCTTAAAGGGAGCCAAAAGAACAGGGTGCCCCTTGGATGGTATTTCTCACAACATCTAAACAAAGATCTAACATCCCCCATTCAATGAAATTGGCCAACTTTTATTTTTTATATATCTTTAATTAAATATTATAATTTGAATTAATTAATCTAAACTTTGTACAGTTTTTATAACAACTATAGTGTTGTTATATGTAGATGAACTTCAATATCTCAAAATTAAATCATTTATAGTCAAAGTAATTTCCGTTTCCCTTGCTAATTCGAGATTGCCTATATCTAATCTTGATAACTCAAAAAGTACATAACTCTAAGTGAAAATATATTCCCTTGAATTTAGTTTTATTAAGGTTACACTGAAGTTATAATAATGTTTGTTTATTTTGTTCTTTTTTAATTTCAGGTGGAAAAGAAAGTTATGACAATATTAAACAATTCTGTGATAATGAGTGAGCCTAGAGGTGTTGTTTTAATCATTGGTGCTTGGAACTACCCTGTCCAACTTACTCTAAACCCTTTAATTGGTGCCATCAGTGCTGGAAATGTTGTTATTATCAAACCATCTGAAGTTGCTTCTGCTTCATCGGCTCTTCTTGCCAGTCTTATCCCACAATATCTTGATAGTGTAAGCTTTAACTTACTTGTTATATAATTTTATGAGCTCCTTGTTTATTGATTCAACAAAATAAATTAATGAATTACATTTTTTTTTTTTTTTTTTTTTGTAGGAATGCTATCAAGTTGTTGAAGGAGGTATTAAGGAGACATCAGAGCTGTTGAAAAATAGATTCGACTACATTCTTTACACCGGTTCGACACCCGTTGGTAAACTAGTTCGTTCGGCTGCTAATGAATATTTAACACCTGTTACATTGGAATTAGGTGGAAAAAGGTATTCAACATTCATAAGTAAAATTATTCATAAAATTGTGTGTATTAAGGTGGCCCTACACGAAAAGAAATTCCTCAAGGGATAAGCCTCCAGGATTTCCTTTTCCAAACCCTCACTCTCTCTCATGAGAGCACTCGCCCACTTTTGGGAGGATTTCCTGTAGGAAATCCTTAAGGAAAAATCCTTCTAGATTTCTTTGGGGATATTATCTACCGAACCCTTACCTTTCCTGACACCAACTTCAAAAATCCTCGAGGCTGACTGTTCTTCAACTCTATACTAACCGCATCTGACTGCATAGTTCCAGCCACAGGTTGGTAAATAAATATTTGTTCTAGTTTTTGGGGACTGCAGTCCATAGGTGGTGTCAAACGCCACCCTTCACATGTACAGGAATTTCTCCTGGTCTGGACAGTTCAGTCCAAACCTCAAGGATTCCCTCTTCATGTATTAGGTCTTTAGAATGAGGATATAGAGGATTCCTGCAATGGTTTTCTCCAATATTTTTTTTTCACCCAAATTTATACTATAACGCATATATATTAATTATTTTAAGGTATAAGATTAAAAGGTTCCTTACAATTTTTACCTTAAATTGTACTTTTGAAATGCCAACTACATATATTTTCCCCCATTAGGCAAAATTGTGTTTTTAAAATTTTTCAGGCGCCAAAAAAAAAGAGTTTGACTTCCCTTCAAAAATAGGTTTTTGCAGTCTAATAGTTGGTTATATCTATAATAAACTTATTTTCCACGTGTTTATGTGTAGTTTTAATTTCTTTGCTTATTTATCTTCATTCAAGGGAGGGAGGGAATGTTTGAAACATTGATAAAACACAGTTTCTCAAGTTTGCAAGAGCAGGTACGATATTTATCAAGTAAAATAAGTATAAGAACTAACTAGATGCACCACACACACTATCTAGACAAATTTTTATCTATTAAACATTTAATAATGATTTTAAATAAAACTATTTATTTATTACAGATTGTGTTTAACTTTTTTAATTTTTTTTATCCTTCTGTTTGCAGTCCTGTCTATCTTGATAGTTCAATCGACATAGAAGTTGCTACAAAAAGAATATTATGGGGTAAGTGTTGGAATGCTGGTCAGACTTGCATTGCTCCAGATTATCTCCTTTGTTCCAAGGAAGTGTCTAAGAAATTCATCGAACAAGCTAAGAAAATTCTCAAAGAATGGTATCCAGATTCACCGCAGACTTCACCTGACTACTGTAGGATTGTAAATTCTAAACATTTCATGTAAGTCAAGATAATTTGGTGTACAAATCATTTCGGTTTTAACTAGCTACCCAGTTATCACAATATTTAAATGAAAATCAAATTAGCTTTAGAAGGCGGAACAGTGTAAAGTACACTAACTCCAGTCAGGTGTGTATTTGATCCCTGATTCCTGTACCATGAACTCTTGGTTTTCTAGACTATCGCTTGCCAACAAATCCCAATTATATGCAAAATATATTTCCACTAAATCTTAAGGGCTAAAGATTTAGAGAAACTTTTCAAGAATAGTACACAGTATTTGTGGATTAATATTTTAGCTCTGAGGGACAGAAGAAATTTCTGTCACCCAAAAAACGACATGAAAAATGCGATGCTTTTAAAAATCGTGCCAGGAAGTTAGGATTCATATGATTATTAGGTTTTCATTTATAGTACAATATTTTGATGATAAGAAAGGTTGAAGTGAAGTTTTAATAAACGACATGCACAATGTGACACTCTTAAACATCATGCCAGGAAGTTAGAATATAATAGGAGGTAGATTGGTTTTGACTTGTATTCATTGTAGTACTATATTTCACCGATAGAAGTATATATGTTATTATTTTATATAAATTATGTCAGACCTCCTAGCGGACCAAATAGTAATCAAAATGGATTAATATTTCATAATTTCACACCATAAGATCCATCTACTATATCAATTAGACAAATGTATACTGGTTTTCTCTACCTCATGGAAAAACATTTAAATGTGAATTCAATGCCCAGAAACATATCCATGATTCAATGTTTTTTCATGAAATGGAGGAAATAAGTATTTTTATTTAAGAACCTAATTTACTTTATTATATTTTTTAATGATAATTTATAATTGATTTTTTTTCACAATTAAATTATCTGCTCGTTTAAATTATTTTTTGTTAACTCTCTCTACTTTTTCTGCCTTTCATACAATTGTCTTAAGGTTTGTCTCTCATTTCCATTGTTTGCCCACCATAAAGTGTGGACCATTTAGTTAACTAAAATTCTGGTTACAACTATGAATTTTGCAATGGTAATTGAATTACAGTAGAACCTCGATAATTCGGACCTCGAAAATCCGGACTGCCTACTGAAAAATTTAATAACTAGATATTCTATAAAAAAAAATTCCGAAAGGTGAAAGTGGGACATCTCTTGCAAAAAATATGGTGTGGGGTCATCTAAAACGAAAACAAGATAGCATACTGAGATACGCATCAAAGCTAGATTCTGAAGAGGGGTCAAAAAACCGGAAAACGTTACGAAAGGCAAATGATACCCTTTAGAAGATGCGATGTACATATGGTTTACCAAAAGAAGAAGCTCAGGCGCATCTTTATCAGGTACTCTCGTCTGCGAAAAAGTTGTTTTACAGCATATTCGAAAATTCGTACATATCGGTAATTCGGACAGTGTCTGGTCCCAATTATCGAGGTTCTACTGTACAATTACAAAATATTGTGCCAATTTGAATATATTATTATTAAATATTTTTGCCAATTTGAATGCTTTTTCAAAAGTATTTACTGAATTAAAAATATTTTATTTTAAAAGTATATATATTATATCAAATTAACTAACTATTTCATCAAAATCATTCTGTTTATCACTCTTTAAATTTAGTACTTACTAATAATTCATTATGATATGTTGCAGGCGACTTAATGAGCTTATGAAAAATGGAGATGTAGTTGTTGGTGGTCAAACCAATTCGAGTGACAAGTTCATTGCTCCTACGATAATTACAAATGTTCAGCCAACTGATCCTATCATGCAAGATGAAATCTTTGGACCAATTCTCCCAATCATAAATGTTGATAGTGCTTACGATGCTATTAAATTCATCAATTCAAGGTAAATACTTTTTTTTAAATATAAATACCATTAAGTGGGCTATTGGCCGGATATATCATAAGAATTAAGAACTCATCATTTTTTTTTTTTTCTTTTAAATCATTAATTAGTTTACTCCTAAAATCATATATATATATATATATATATATATATATATATATATATATATATATATATATATATATATATATATTTTTCATAATATAAGTGTGAACATTTTGTACAAGCTTAATGTTATTTTTTTAATTTTCAGAGAACTGCCTCTTACCTTATACATATTTACCTCTGATAATAAGGTTAGAGATTTAATCATGAATAGCACTTCATCTGGGTCTGTTTGCGTTAATGACACTCTCCTTCAATATTTAGGTGTGTATTCTTCAGGCCCTTTCAGTAGACTTACACTATCAATTTATATTTCTTCTAAAGCATTAAATATAATTTATTTAGTATAATTACTAGCTACCAGTCTAATTCTGGTCAAAAAAATCATTCTTTAACTAATAGTCCAGGAGATAGCGTGCAAAAAATTGTCTGACTAACATCAAGCTAGAATTTTGTATGCAAGTCAATCTTTTAGCGCCTTTTAAGAATATGTGGTCGGCTAAGTTTGTCTGCGGGACATAGCTTGGCAATAGGCGTTTGAAAAAAACAAACCGGTGGAGAGCGGCCATGTCTCACCAATTATGGTGGACAATGTAATTTTCATGATCCTGAGTACAGAATTAGTTAGTAGACCAAAAATCAAGTCGATGTTATTTTCACACTTGATAGGTTAGTTATTCAAATATTACTAAAATTCAACGTGGTCACCTGTCAACGGACAAACTAACATCAACTTGATTTTCGGTCTACTAATTCTGTACTTAGGATCATGGAAATCACATTGTACACCATAATTGGTAAGACATGACCGCTCTCCACCGGTTTGTTTTTTACAAACGCCTATTGCCAAGCTATGTCCCGCAGACGAACTTAGCCGACCACATATTCTTAAAAGGCGCTGAAAGATTGACTTGTATACCAAATTCTAGCTTGATGTTAGTCAGACACTTTTTTGCACCTGGACTATAATGGTATTTACTTTAAAAAAATATTGTTGCTTTCATATTAATATAGATAACTAGCCGAATTGGCACGCTTCGCGTGCCTTATTCGTCTAGAAGTTGGCGCTAGGTGTAAAAAATAATTAAAACAATATAAGTAATATATCTTTTTTATTAAATAATTTTGTATTTTAGTGCAATTAGTTTATATTATTTTTTATTGCTTATTTTTAAACATTTTATCTCAATTAAATTGCTTGTCGCCAAGAGTAACGGCTACAATTAGACTAACTCAACCAACAATTCACGGAACTAAAAAAAAAATCAAAACAAATCAAATGCGCAGCAGTCTATCGAATAAAAAATCCTTACTCTGCTGAGCAGCAGCAGTGGTTTATTCATTCATCGAATATTATCAAAATTGGTATTGTTGTAAAGGTCTCGATAAGAGCAGTAAAAAATTATTAATTAGTTTTCCATTTAAATTATAATCTAAAAAACCAATTCGGAAAAACAGATAAATTAACGGTTTTTTATGCTTTAAACCCCTTAAAATGTAAAATTTTGAAAAAGTGTACATAACAACAATGAAAGTACTTTTCAAGCACTGTAAAATTATATATAATATGATATATTTCGAGCATTTCGATCATTGTACCCATGTACCTCATATAGGTACCAACATTATATTAAAACAAATTAAATTCACTGAATGGTATAAAGCTTACTAAATAAAATCATTACTAATAACACATTGTTTCACAACATAAAATCTCAAGTTTAAATAACACATTAGGTACCGTATGTACCAAAAGTACACATGTGTACAAATATGTTCAAGTATTAATTTTTTTCCGAGTTCCTAATATTAAATAAGGCATGCATACAAATTTTAAATCAAATCGAATCAATATTTCTCATATTTTTAATTTTTTATTAATTTCCCTATTTTTGGGCCCAGATTTTGAGCCGGAAAATTTGGGCAAAAAAAGTTGTCGACAACCCCATACAAACTATACGTTTTTTTAAAGCCCCCGTCCAGTAGATTACGAATATGCCGTCAGTTTACCATTTAGCACTTTTAAAGCCCAAAAAATGGCCAATCGAAAACCCCAAAAATTGCCAAATATGAACTTTGAGTGGCTTTTTCTCGGAAACTAAGAGTCTTGGAAAAAAAAAGTCCAAGAGCACTTTCGTCTTGTATTTTTCATTTTTATAAGCGTGACAAATTTCATGAAGATAGTACAAACTTTATTTTTTACCAAAAAATCGTCAAGCCACACCCCTGTGATTTTTTTACCCGAAAAAGTCAAAATGAAGATAACAAAATAAATAAGGTATATTCGTAAACGTCTCGAAAAGGAGAGTAAAAAATAATAACAATGTTTTAAATTTCAACCAAAACCTAAGGAACCATTGTCAAAAAACAGATATATAAGGACTTTTTTCAATTTTACCCCCCTAAAAAGTAAAAATATCACAAAACACTACATAACTACATTAAAAGGCCTATTCAAGAGTTTTTCAACGATATACATGAAAGTAGGTTTTGTGTTTAAAAGCATATTTGTACCCGTGTACCCATAGGTACCAAAAATATATTTAAAAATCAAACCATGTATAAGATCATTATTTAGGCTAATGAATTCTAATAAATGTAAAAATAAAATTTAAAAAAATTATTTCACCTTCTTAACCTGAACCAAAAGTACAAATCGGTACAAATGTACCCGTACAAAAAATTTTAAAAATAAATAAATACCACAACATTAAAGTATTAATCAAGGCCTTTAAAACGATATACGACACATAAAAATATACACGTGTTTTAAAAATCCAATATGGCGGCTATAATTCAATATGGCGGCTATATATCGAAATCAAAACACCCGCACTTTTCTAGTATTGGTACACTCTACCTATGTACCAAATTTCAAATCTCTAGGTCAATGGGAAGTAGGAGAATTACTGATGAAAAAAATCCAAGATGGCGGCTATAATTCAAAATGGCGGCTATATATCGAAATCAAAACACCTGAACTTTTCTATTTATGGTACACTCTACCTATGTACCAAATTTCAAATCTCTAGGTCAATGGGAAGTAGGAGAATTACTGATGAAAAAATCCAAGATAGCGGCTATAATTCAATATGGCGGACACATATCGAAATCAAAATGGCCGCACTTTCCTATTTATGGTACACTCTACCTATGTACCAAATTTCAAATCTCTAGGTCAATGGGAAGTAGGAGAATTTTTGATGATCAGTCACTGTCACTCTTAGTTTTATATATATAGATAAAATCCTTCTTAGGTAGTAGCTAATTGCTTTACTTTTATTTATTTGTTTATGGCCAACTGAGAACCATATAATTTAATCTTAATAAGTATTTAGGTGTCTCAGTGGATTGTCCTACATTTGTTCAAATTTATTTATAAGGATGTTTTGTTGTCACTTCTTTAGACTATTACTCCCCTTATAAAAACAGAAGTGTGATATTCCTTTGTCCCAAAGTACATTAGACTAAACATCCCTTTGTCTTAACAGTTGTTTAGTCAAAGGAATGCATAAATAATAATATCCATTTATGTTCTAAAAAAAAGCATCATAGGGGAGTAACAATCTAAAGAAGTACTGTTTTGTTTATTTATTTTTTAAATTATGTTTATTGCAATGTTTTAGTTAATACAATGCCTTTTGGTGGAGTTGGACACAGTGGTATGGGTGCATATCATGGAAAATACTCTTTTGATACATTTTCACACAAGAAAAGTTGC
Source organism: Gerris lacustris (assembly GCA_951217055.1). Classification (NCBI taxonomy): domain Eukaryota; kingdom Metazoa; phylum Arthropoda; class Insecta; order Hemiptera; family Gerridae; genus Gerris; species Gerris lacustris. The sequence continues at coordinate 19,324,343 of OX578283.1, forward strand.
CTTATTAAGACAAACAATGGACTTGAAGAAAAATTATCTGGGTAAATTTTTATATTGCAATATTTTTTATATATTCAACCCACAAAGAAAAGTAGATTCGTATTTGATTATTAAATATAAAACACTACTTCACTTTATTATTTATATAGGATGTATAGTCAGTGCTAATTTTTTTTTTATTTATCAGAGAGAGAGAGAGGTCCTGGAACGCCGTTCCGCCGCGTTCCACCTCAAATCGAGCCCTGTGTATAGTTTTTATTAGATATTGTACGTATTTTTAACTAACATTTTATTTTGTAATTCTATTTTACAGTGCCCGTTATCCTCCATACAGTGATAAAAAGATGAAGTTTATGTCTCTAATGATGAAGGAATGGAAACTTCCATCGTTGACTTACTTACCACATGTAGCTCTCTTCGGTTTGGGTATTGTTGCAGGATATTATATGAATTATCTCTGCAAAGAGTCAAAGGTTCGTTATGTCAATGCTATCTTAGCACTTATAAGCAAAACTCCTAAACACTAGATTATCCATGTTACATACACTTACAGCTTTAAATTACACAAAAGTTGCTACCTGATTCATATTGTTGAAATTACAGTTTATAAATTATGTAAACACTTATACATATAACTTTGTACATACTATAAAAAAATATCAGTGAATATAAAGTGTGTGACAATTCAACTGTTTTTGTCACTTAATTTAAAGTTTTATTTATGTGTTTAGAAATGGAACTTTACTAGGAATTATTACTTATTAAAATCATACATTATAAATGTTTATTTTAAATTCATTATTATGTATTTTTACAACACATTATATTTTAAGTATAATAGGTGGAGGTTGCCTGATTTAGCTTATAAAGTGATTTTATTTGTCATGGTGGTAGTTAATTTGACTTTTCACTTTATAATTTTTTACTATTATGAAGGTAACAAGGTAATTGACATGCATGGAAAATTCTGCCCGGATGGGGATCTAAAGAGTACACACGTTTTTTTTATAATTGTCAGCTAGTCCAAGTTGTCAAACCACCACCATTATTAGGGTGGGTAACCTTTACTACTCAATACTTCCTGAAGTCCTGGAGAATTTATTTTTTTCCTTTACATAATTTTGCTGCTGAATTTATTCAAATAAAGAAATGTGCATTCTATCCCCATAATAGTTTAATTTTATAATCATGCAAAATTAAATGCCAAACACAAGAAAAACTAATTTTTTTTTGTCAAACCCCACTGATAGATGCTGACTCTACCCTTCATAAATATATTTATGTATGACATATACTTGCTTCCTCCTTATAAGAAGTAAAATAGTATTCCTCCTTATTAGTAGGAATAATATTTTACCTGACATTGACATTGTACTAGTCATTCAAATTAAGTGTGTTAAAAGTAGATTCTTTGTATAAAAATACAAATTAAAGTTGTTTTTGAGAAATTCGTTTACAACTACAGTAGAACCTAATCTGAACCTATTTTACTTCAGATAATAACAATGTTTTACAATGTAATATACTTTTTATTCAAATAGTAATGTTTATCCTTTTTATTTAGCACACATATTTCTGTCATTAATACGATTTAACAACATTATATTTGATAATCCGAATAACTTGATAATCCATACAATTTATGATTTGATAATCCAAACGATTTGATAATCCAAACGATTTGATAATCCAAACGATTTGATAATCCAAACGATTTGATAATCCAAACGATTTGATAATCCAAACGATTTGATAATCCAAACGATTTGACAATCCAAACGATTTGGTAATCCAAACCACCCCAGTCCCAATTAATTCAGATTAACGAGGTTCTACTGTATCTTCCTATCCTCTCTACTACCCGTAATAACCACCTCCTAATCCCATCTTCCACCCCACCTTTAATGATAATCTTCTTAACAAATGAACTTCTTTTGTACCACAATAGAGGCCTAATCCTCAAATTCCTAGAAATTACCTTTGTAAATATTTACCATCCACCTAAACAGAAGGTTGTACTTTATATTTGTAAATAGTCCAAAAATTTAATTATTTATTTAATTAATTAATTGTCTAACCTATTTAGGTATTTATTAATTTATGTTTAAGGGATTATATTTACTTTTTTGTAATTTGTTTGAAACCAAGGATTTTATGCTTTATTTTTAAAATGTTTATTAATTAAAAAATAAATTGTAAATAGCAAATAATGAACACATAAAATATAATAATAATTACTTAATTGTTTATTTATTCTTAATTCTTTATGTAGGTTTATAGAATTGTGTATATTTTCTTTTAGATAACTTTTAGGCGGATTTCACACCGAAATAGCAAGTCGCAGGATGCATGCATCCTGGTTGCAAGATGCATGCCACTTAAACACCGGACTGTATAACTAAGCTCTCGTTCAGTTATACAGTCCGGTGTTTAAGTGGCATGCATCTTGCCACCAGGACGCATGCATCCTGCGACTTGCTACTTCGGTGTGAAAGCCGCCTTAAGGGTATTCCAGAATATAGGAACCCCTGATGATTTGTAAAAATTAATTTTGTCTTATTTTTAATTAAATTTCAAAGAATCAACTGAAAAAAAACTTTCAAAACAGACTGCAAACTGCAGACAAATTTGTCTCCTAATAGGTGCGACAATATATATATTTTTTTAAATTCACTTATGATTGATTCATATTTTAGGACATTAAAAAAATTTTGTATTTGTTACTGTTTTATATATTATTTAATAAAATTGTTCCATTCAATATTTATGCATCGTATTATTATACATTCTTCATAGTTTATACAATTTGGCAATTAGATTATAAATTGTAGAACCTCTTTATTAATTATGGAAACACTTGGTAAAATAAGCCTTCAGACTTATTAAGTTCAAAGGAAGTCTGGTTGGTTAAAGTTAATGAAAAGTATTAGAAATTCACATGATTTTATACTCGTATTTTAGTGAATAACATTTATAATCATTGGTCAAATAGAGAACTATAAGACAATTTAGGCACTAGAATAAAAAGAAAGAACACAACTAGTATTAAATAAATACAAGGAAACAGTCTCTCCACGGAAAATAATACTTGTTTATTTATCAAAGCAGCTTTTGACTTTTATAAAGCCAATTGAGTCTTACGATAGTCTCCGATATCATATGACTCGCCCATAACATATTTGTTATAATGTAACTTTAGTTCTTCTAAAATCAGCACTGATAATGGCTGTAAAGCTGCTTTGATAAATAAACAATTATTATTTTCCGTGGAGAGACTGCTCCCTTGTATTTATAAAGATGACCTCCACCAACGCTCTTATTTTACAAGAAATGGTATTGTTTTATTTGAAGTTAATTCAACATATCCGTAAAGGAACACACTTGTAAATTTAGGTAACTGTCATTATTTAAACCATTTAATCTTAAGACCATAGGAAATTAAGTATTGTGTATCTTACTGATAATTTCTTATGTGATGGAAGTAATAAACTAATTTATTCTTTTACGTGTCAGTTAGTTCTTTTAACCAAGAATTTTTAGTATTTTCAGCCAAGACTACTCATAATGGCCAAAACTTTTTTTGCCTAATTATAATAGCAATTGTTTAGGCAAAGACTATTTATCCAAGTACCTTTAGGCACTAGCAATTTTATTAAAAAAAACACCATAATCATCACTATACTTCTTTATCCTTCACTATGTTTTAATAATGCCAACGTCTACCACTTGTCACCTTTTAATGCAAAGCACTTAATAAAAACATTTGTAAAAAATAGATTATGTTCTGCCTTCAGAAACGTAAAATTGGACAAACTCCTCATTTCTCGTTGAATTATTTTTCCTCATACATCTTTTTCTATTATGTATATATTTCTTTTATTTACAAACAAAATTAGGAAAAAATTACTTTGCAATTGTTGCTGAATAATAAATGTAAAAAATCTTTAATTGCTAAAATGTCATCTGAACCAGGACTAAATCACTATTTTCTTTGCTTCTCTCTGTAAATTGTGATCTTATTGTGATTAAATCGTCAAACTGGTTAAGAGGCAATTTCATAATACATAATCTTGGATTATGACTCTAATATATTCAATTATTGAAGGAAACTTCACTGAAGCACACTAAGGTTGGTCTATTTGTTGCTTCATTTCTCTCAATGTACCTCTCTCTATTTGTCTCAAAAGTATTTGTTATATGTAAGTTTTAATAACTGATTATTCTTTATTGATTTGTTTGTTTTTATATCTATATATATTTATTTTATAAATAATGAAAATGTCTGGAAGTTATGGTGAGAAGTTTTAATTGCAAATTAGGATAAACATAGGTAATTAACTTTTTTTTTATAGTATTTCTAGTGTTATGGAGTTTTTTTTTTATTTGAATTATTCTTTAAGTTAATTTTATTTTATCATTTCTTTTATTTTATTTTATAATGCTTTAATGTATTTATAATTTTAATTTATTTATCTCTTTTTTTTAGGAATATGAAACAACCTTATAATAATCTTCAAGAAACCGACATGATTCCTTTCTGCTTATGATTTATTATAATTTTTTTTTAATACGACTAGATGGCTTTACAGACTTACATACATACATATTTGATGTATAATTAATATGTGTGTGTGTAATATTATTGACAAATATATAAAACATTCTTTTTCGTACTTTCTTTTTTAACTATTGACAGTTTATGCTTATTTTTTAACTATAAAACTCCATTAAAAAGTGCAATACAATAATTTTATATTTTTTAATATGTGTTAATTACAACTTATGTCCTATATTCTTTGTAATATTGATCATTTAGATTTATTACCTATTAATGATTTTTAGGTAGGTAATGTGATTTGTTTGTTAAAGTATATTTGAAGCACAGCCTTAATTATTTTATGGAATGAACCCATCAATTTAAATTTGTTTTTTTTTTTTAATTATTTTACAAAAAATATTTCTGATCTCTTGGTTATTTTATTATTATTTTTTAGGTATGTTTAATTTGAGTTAGAGAATAGAATTAACTGTAGATGTTTTTCTTAACTTTCTAATTAAAATGGGGGAGAAAATAGAATTGTTTAATTGAATTATTTTAAGACATGGTTAATAAAATACGCACCTTTTATTATTCTTTAACTAATCTAAGTTTTTTTATTTATACTTGAATATTTCCCACTGTTTTTAAAAGTTGCTTCACTTTGCAATTACTCTCTTTTTTAATTATTAAGTTATTATAGCTCTCTAACAAATAATTTTATCTTTAGCGTTACATCCTTTCTTGGTTGTTTTTTTTTTTTTTTTTGGGGTTTGTTTAATGTGCTGATATTATGTCATTACAAGGTAGGTAGGTGTGTAGCTCAATATAGGTGGATAAATGTATAGCTTCTAATCACTATTGTGAAATGTATAATCTATGGGATATTGTAAATGGGGTTTGATTATTTGCCATAAAATACAATTTACCAACCACAAACTATAATATCTATAACTTCTCATCTCACCCCTCGATGGCCATTCAATGTTCTGGTATAATTTTGTTGGGACCAAAGAAATATCAGTATGTAGTCTATAGCACTTTCATTTTGACCGCACTTATCCCCTAATGAGGAAGTCCAAACATCAAGATCTGGGTTTTAATATCAGAGTCGGAACATGCGTTATTAAAAATGACTTCTTGTCCTCTAAAACTACAGCTTCATGAAAATATATAGTACTGACTACTCATTCAAATTGACAAGAGATTTTTTTTATTTTATCCTAACTTACTTTAACGATGGGATCAATAGACAATATTTGTAAAAGTATGCTTAAAACTTAATTAGCTTATTATTGAAGCTATAATATATTAAAACACATAGTTTGTTTCAATACATACAATTCCCTTTTGTATGTATATCTTTAAGAATGTTTACCTGTGATGAATGTTTATTTGTTAGTATATACCAAAAAACAATTGTGATTTTTTTTTTTTTTTTTTTTTTATGGATTATTTTTATTGTTTTAATTTTTGTATTATTAATAAGTTTACAAATTAATTAATGAAATACTAATTGCCATTATTAGCTTTATTTTATGTTCATTTAGTTATATTTGTTTTAATGTTTGGCTTTATTTTCTTATTCACTGTGTAATTAACTATGTTCCCTCAAATAATAATTAATGTTTTCTTTATTTTATTTTTATCACTAACTATAATTCACAGTCCAAAATTGAAATTTGCTCATATATAGTACATAATAACTTATTGAAATTCTCAGTTTTTCATTATTGACTGTATCCCGTGGGACATAAGGAAGAGCCCGATAGTGATAATATTGGAGAGGAAAGGGACGGAAGCAAACAAACAGTTTCTTATTGGGTATAACATACTGAAACAAAGAGCGACAATATTATAACAAGTTGATAATTGAGCAAAGAGTGAGTCAATTTTTCTGTTTAATTTTCATTTGTCTTCTTATAGTCCTTTTCTCAGTCCTCTCTTCACCAAAACCTTTCAATATGATATAATAGATGTTACCATTTTGTAGATGTCAAGTGCACAATTTTTTTAACTTCCACTGCTTTGAGGGAACATTTAAAAGCACTGGATGGAAATGTTTTTTTATATAAATATATAATTTCATGCCACTAAAGCATACTATGTAATTGTTTTATGTTATCACCTACAAGTTACTTTAGTTAAATCTTGCCCTAAAAATTATATTACACACTAAAATATGTTTCAATATTTTTTTATTTTTTATTATATAATTTTTTTAATTGGAAAATGTTTACATTTTTTTTTCTTACTCCTATATTTTCAAGTGTTATATACTCAAGTTAGCATGAGAAATTTACTGGTCAATTTAATATCTCCTAATTTAATACAATTATTGAGAATTTGCACACAGTAACAATTTTAGTTCCTAATTACTTACATTTTTTTTTATTATATACATATATGAAATCATATAATGAACCCTAATTTGTAGATAACGTCAGATGGTTACCTTAAGATGCCAAGTATACTTTATTATTTTCATGTTTTTGTTTTTGTAAAAGTAATCGTTTATTGGAATTGTTAAATATAATGTGTTTTTTTTTTAAAGAAAAATGTTTACTTATTATTTCTTCCTCTTGGTAATTTTTCTGAATTAAAGTTGTCTCCCTATTTTTACTCTGAATAGGCTGATCTGACATCACAATAAGTAAGAAACTTCACTTGGTAGCTCTCATAAAAAATAAAACCGCTAAAAAACTTTGCTGTATAATTTGGAATTTTATACACAAAATGAGTGTTACACAATAAAATTTCTTTTATTACAATTAAGGTGATTGGAAAATAACACAAAGAGCTACATAATAGTACATTACGCGTCGAGTGCGGAAAGTAGCATTTTGCATGCGAGTGTGGACTTTGCACCCGAGCGATAGCGAGGGTGGTAAAACCACACGAGCAATGCAAAATGCCGTTTTCGCACGAGTTGCGTACCGTACTTTATCTACGATTGTTAGATTTAAATAATAAATACAGAAAAAAATAAACTTCCTGTATACAAGTTTGTATTTCGCTTTTGATAAAGATAACATTAATTCATTAGTTGTATTTTGTGCCGAATTATTTCGGGAGGCGTATTATTCTCCTCATATTCGTCATAATCAGTTAAATCACTCATTGATTTTCACAAAAAACTCGATATAAAAGTTACTTTTATTAAACAAACAGCAAGTTAGTCTTGTTAAATGTAAAAATTCTCGCTAATTGTGCATAAAGCTGAAGAATTCCTCTTCTTTACCACGCTAGCGCGGTAAGGAAGAGGAATTCTTCAGAACTATGAGACGCGCATGCGCAATGAATACAAGTACGTAATCACTTTCTACGCATCTAAACAGAGATATAATGTTTATATTTCGTATCAATCGTAGATTTTAGAGTAAAGAGTATCAGGTGGGTAGAGGTAGTAACTCATCCCACCTTGCATCACTCTCCCAATAGTGGGGTGCGCCAAAAGGTAATTCAATCAGGTAATTGAGGGAAGTTGACAAGAAGATATGACAAAAATAAAGCGCACCACATACTCAGTAGTTAGAAAAAAGTAGTTTTTAAGTTACATTCGTTGATTATAAGAATAAGATAGTTATGGAGGACCACACTGAAAATATTTTTTATTTTTCAAAGATTGTACCACCTGGTTAAATAGTACTTACAACAAGAGCAAGAGTGAAGGCCTTTTACAAGGGATTTTATGCCCTTTAAAATGGAGTTTAGTTAAGTCAAAGATTATTTAGTAAAGATTTTTTTTTAAATTGGAAAATAGCAGCCTAACAAGTAAGAATCGAGCTATGGTCCAAAGGATATTTTTTTGTTTTATTTAGGTGCCCTACCTAAATTTAAAAGACAACAGCCGTGAAGGGTTTGAGCCTAACAAAGATATATATACTAGCTCTTCTCTAGATATGACAGGTTATTTCTATCGGCGCTGCTCATGGTGCAGGATTACCAGGCTGTACTTATATGCTTATGTTTAACATTAGGAGCATATTATGCAAAATTAAATACATACACAATTTGAAAACAGATGAGTTATCAACAATGTTGTTATGGGTTTATAAATTACCACTAAGAAAGAAAGTTATTTTACTAAAGAGAGAATATATAAATAGATGTCACAGTTTCCTAAATCCCTCCCCCTTACTTCCGGGGTTTGGCAAAAAATTGAAATCGAGCAAGATAAAATAAACATTTTTGGGACTAACACCCAGTTTTCTTGCCACAACAAAAACAATCAATTTTTTACTCATTAAAATAACTGTTTTTTCTAATAAAAATAAAATTATAATTAATTAAAAATTCAATTTTAAATTATAAATAACAAAATTTACAACAAGAATATTTGAAAACCATTTATTATGTTTGATAATAATTATTAAATAATATTAAATTTTCGTTATTGACAAATTTTAAAATACAATGAACTTTATTATTTCTGTATCCCTAACTAATTCGAGATTGCCAATAATCTAACTTTGATAACTCAAAGTAAAAACATGTATCCTTGTATTTTGAGTTATATTAGTGTAAAGGTTATACACTTTCACACACACACAAAAAAAACAACAGAAAATGTAACAAATTAAGAAAGAAAAATAAATACTTCTATATATTAAAATGATTATATTTTACAATCTTAAATAGTGATTTAAAAAAAAATAAAATAAAAAAAATAATCGATACAATTATATTTTCACAAAAAAAATTATTTACAAAATATTTGAAACTCAAAGCAAACAAAACATACAAAAATTAAAAATGATTTATATTATTTATTATTATTCTTTATTAATTATTCCTTCTAATCAAATCAATAAACTTAAATTCTTGCCAAAAAACAAGATAAGATTCCATTATACAATATTTATCCTTAAATGTTAATTCAGGAGCTAGAAAATTCATGTTTCTTTTAATTTAGTTGTTTTCTACCAACAGATAATATTGCTGAACCATTGGGTCTAATACAGGGGGGAATAAAAAATAATATTTATAGGAGTCCTTGTCTTTTCAAATCATTGTAAGTTTTCCTGTTGACAACATTACCAAGAGAATCTTCATATTCTTCTTCCTGTTCTGGTTGCCACCTTTCCTCTTGTTTCATAGACTTGATCTTCTCCCACACTGTATCAGAATCGATCATTAAAGTGAGGCAATTAATCACTTGCAGTAAATATTTATATAAGAAAGAAACTTGAATAAAACATAAAGGCAGATCTATCATTAACTTTAGAAAAATCAAGATACAAGTTGACCTTTTTTATTGGTTAACATGCTAGGGAAAAGTATTACTGCTGTTAATTTTTATCTATTCATTACCAGTGAGCTTTCAAATTAAGTTGAGAGAAGGAGTGTGAAGGTACTTAACCAAGGGTCAAATGAAGAAATAATTACTTTGAGGAGGAGCTTTGCGAAATCATTAAGAATACAAAATAAAAATTGATGAAAAACATTAAACATTGTAAAAACTATGTTTAAATAATAGCTATGTTTTCACGGGACACAGCAGTTTTCAAAATAAATGAACTTTGGAAGGATCTTTCTCTCAATTCAAATCAAAGAGTGCACACTAGTTTCAAATCAGGTTCAGGCTCCAAAAACAGGCTTGTGATAAGTCAGTATGATGAAAGCAGGTAATGGCCACAGTGGAGGCAGGTAAAAATACACGCAATCGTAATGCAACTTTAACACAACAAGGAGTTGTCATATAAAGATATAACGTGCTTGTTTATGATCTCAGAGGGTGTTCATTTAAAATTAGTACGTGAAAGAAATGCTGTTTATGAAATTAATAAGTTAAGGAGTGCATAGGGAGAATACCTACACTTTTTCAAGAAATTAACAAATTATAGGGAAAAGGGAACATTTTGTCCTATATTTAGGATGGAAGTAGAGACATTCTACTAAATTTTCTTTTAAAATGTAAAGAAACACTTTCGTGATAAGCGTTTTTTTATTTATTATATAAATATTAAAATAATAAATCAAAATTAAGGAAAATAAACATGAAATATTTGTATATAACCACAAGAAAAAGGTTTCATAAACAATCCCAAACAACATAAAAAACAGTAGTTTGTAGTTACAGTACAGTCCATGTACTGTAGCAGTGCTGATAGCAGTCAGATTCCGAAACAAGAATGATCTAAACATTCTGATAAAGTCTCCGAACCCTGTGTGTGCAACCAGTTGCCTGCTTCTACTATGGTAACCCTGCCTTAACCGCACTGTTTAATTATCATGCTTGTTTTCTGAGTCTGAAACTGATTCGGAAACAGCGTACACTGTGGCCTGTGGCCTACCCAAATAAAACCCATCAATTAGCTTTTTGAACTCTAGCATCACACTTCTCGTTCATAATACACTCTCCATTCTAGTTACACACTACTCCTAATCCTCCTTAATCTCTCAAATCCTGATTCATTCACTACACAATACATATTATTCAGGGATAAAATTGTATTTGTTCATAAAAGCAATGTCTTAAAAGTATTGAAAAAGGTAGGATTAAGTTCACAATTCTCCATGAAAACTAAGATAAAATTTTGGGATCAAAGAATTTTGAAGATGATCTTATTTAATAATTTGTAAATAGTTTTATGTAAATTATGTGGTTTCTGCTCTGAAAAATACTACAGTGGACTGCACTTTATATATTAATTTATAGGTTATTGCTTTAAAATAAAATAAAATTATACTCACAGGCTAAAGCATCTTCAATTTGTGTAACATTAGCAAAGTGAGCAGTGTTGGGGATTCCAAGACATCTCATTCCATGGGCATGTCTCCATTCCTACAAAAAAATTAAAATAATAATTATAAACAAATATAGTATAGTATGTTACAGGTAATAATATTTTTTCTTTTATATAATACAACTATGTATTGAGTAGTAATCAATGTAACTTCCAGTTATGGTGTCATTTTTAAATTTTTAATTCAATTTGCAGTGCAGGGTTAAGGATGAAATGTTAAGCAGAAATTTAAAAATGGATGAGTTTATAATTACTCATACATTTGAGAATAAAACTAAAGTTATAATTTTAAATATAATCCTAATCAATTAGTAATTTTACATCTAGGTACTTACAGCGAAATGCCGTTGAAAAGCCTTTGGTCCTTTGTAAGTAAAATTTCCACATATTTCACAGTTATAGCTGATGTTTAAGCCATGCAGTTTGTACAACCAATATGGAATAGGCTAAAAAATATAAGAAAAACACTGATTAAAAATAAATAAACAACTTTAATGATTCTTCCAGGAAGTGCTATTTTTATGGTTTCATTGGTAAAACCAAAAAAAAAGAAACCCTTATAGTTTCATTCCTGTGTCTGTCACTCTGTACGGTTCCAATAACTTTTGAATCAAAAGAGATTAAAACATAAAACTTTTCAGTATTAAAGATCGTTTTGATGCGCAACAGGCAAAATATAGCAAACTCAAAATTATCAGCTGTTCAAATTTAATATGGTGGATAATTCACGTCAAAAAAAATATTTTTTTTAAAACTTTGAGTGGGGTATCAAATGATAGTTATTGAAGAGTAGATTACAAAAATATACAACACTTGTGGATAGTATTTAATTTTCCACGCCCTTTTGTCAAAAAACATCAAACTTTGCGTGTCCCCCCACCCTTAAAACTATATTTCTGCTGTTACTAAAAATGTAAAAAAGATGCAAAATGTGCAGTCTGATGGGCCAAAGAAAAAATAAGAATAGCAATTTGATCTGATTAACTGGGAGTCCAAAATGGCGGCTAATTCTTGACACGGGGAAATTTTTTTTTTTTAAATTTTGAGTGGGGTATCAAATAAAAGGTATTGAAGAGTAAAATACAACAATATATAACGAAAGTGTTTCATTTTTCATGCCATTTTGTCAAAAATTTGGCATCCCCCCTCCCTTTATACTAATATTATGTTTATAAAACCAACGAAACCCTTTTTACATGAGACTTGACGCCTAACCAATTTTTATTTGTAAAATCTAATAGATTAGCTTCAGCACAAATGTCTATTTTTATGTAAAATTTATAAGAAAATTGGACCAACCTTTCCATCCCAACCAAGAGGAAGGTTCTTAGGATTGTAAGGCACGTCATCATCATCATCGTCTCCATCTGAACCAGAGCTGGAGACCTCAGCATCTGAGTCACCTCTCTCTTCTCCTGTTCTAGCCTGCTTTCTCTGGACATTCTCCTTCGTAGCAATTCTCTGATCGTTCACCAGTTCAGCCAACCTGCAAGAGAGTATTTATTTGGATTAATCATTTATAATAATTTAACACTAATAAACTTTGACTACTGGTTCTACTCCAAAAATTGAAGTTCACTAAAAACGATTGATACAGATTTAAATAATCTTAAGATAAAATTTTAGGTAATACTTCTTTAGATTGTTACTCCCCTGTTTTTTTTTTTTTTTAGAATATAAATGACTTTGGTTAAATAACTATTGGGACAAAGGGATGTTTAGTCTAATATACATTGGGACAAAGGAATATCACACTTCTGTTTTTATATGGGGAGTAACAGTCTAAAGAAGAACATTCTGTACACCTTCTTTAGATTGTTACTCCCCTCTGTTTTTTTTTTTATAAGGGTAATAACAATCTAAAGAAGTGCCAAATTTTAAACTAATTAAACAAAGATACAAGCATTAACACTGTAAAAAAAAAAAGTAGGGGCAGATAGCAATTATGTAATCATTAATAAATTGTATTAATATACAAATACAGAATAATAATAATAAAAATTTATCAAACCTGTAAATTTGAGCCTCTAAGAAGGCAATCTCTTGTTGCCTCTCTATATCTTTATTCTTTCCAGATTGTTTGGATTTAGCAATCAAATTAGGATCCAGTGACTTTTTGCCTTTAGTACTGAACAACCTCTGAGCTCTTTCTTCCAGTGTCCTATATTAAAAATGAAATATTATATAAGTACATTAAGTTTAATACTCACTTAAAGCATGTGGATAAAGAGAATCAAATACCAAAGTTAGTTGCTATTGACACTCCATGGTATAACATGGTTTAACAGTGGTTTACAAGAAAGAGTATGCCACAATACTTCAAGAAAATTTAAAGACACAAAATAATTATAAAATATTCGTCTATTTTATTTGAATAATGGGTTCAACTTAAGGTCTTGAAGCACAAGTATGAACTTGGGAGATGGTGAAGCTAACATCACAAAATGAAGGGTGACCCATTTCCGTAAAAAAAAAAATACCCAGGTTAAAGTATATGCGAGCATTTTATTATAACCAATAATGACTAATACATTAAATATGATAGCATTTACTGATTTTATTAATAAGTCAATTAAGAAAAATTAAATTTACATACCCTCCACATTTAAGACCAAGAGCCATCAGGGCAGATTTAAGTCTGTCCAGTCCAAGAGAAGCAAGTTCCTCAGAGGATGAAAAAGCTGAAAGATCTAAATGAGCTCCGACATTTGTTAGCACACTACCAGTCTCTTTCTACAATAAAATATAATAATAATAATTTACATTATTGCTGAGGCAATATAGTGATCTAAAAACATTTTTTTTAAAATAAAAGTATATCAAATTAAATTTCCATGCACTAGACATAACTTGAAATAAACTATTGAATTAAGAGCTTACCGGCCAGCCTGGAAATGAACCAATTTCCCAACTACTAAGGAAGTCATTCTTAACGGAATCTGTTTCCTTGTTGAGGTCTAAAAGTGGTTTAATTCTGTTGAGATATCCCATAAGATAGTTTAGAAGCATTACCAAGTACCGTTTATACTCCGATGTTTTCTTGTCTTTAGGGATTTCATACAAATGATCAAATATTCCCAAATAAGATATATAATCAATTGTCTATAAAAAAAAAAAAAAATAAATAAAATCAATACAATTCACATTTAAAGTATAAATATGCTCAAATTTAAAACTCAGTTGAGAGTACTAAAAAATAAAATTATGTTGGCTAATAGAAAAGAAGAAATAATATTTATTTCATATTCTATAGCCTCCTTAAAATTACTTAAATTATTTATTACTGATAGTAAAATTAATAATATAATATTAAAATAATTATAGTTACCTCAATTCCTTTTAAGTTAATATATTTTACATAACATTCATGTAGATCCAGATATTTTCCATATCCTTCTTCATCAGTAAATTCAACAAAATCTAAAATAACAAAAATATAACTTTTAAGTCAACCTTTTCTCAAACTATACTATTTTATACAAGATATTAAACAACAAAGTTAAAGGAGACTGGTGTAGACAAGTGGTTGGAGTACGCGCAACTCTAACTCCTGATGCCAAGGTCTAAACACCAACAAATCTGGTGAGTTCAAATCGCAGAGAGGTAAGACATATTTCACACTGACTATTCACATTGAGTAGACAGTGGCGTAGCTAGGGCATTGGGGGCCCCCCCGCAAGAACCTTTTGGGGGCCCCTTGCCAAACAAATTTGATGAGCAAAAAGAAGGGGGCCCCGTCGTCGTTGATTTGAGGCCCCCCTGAAGGTGGGGGCCCTTCCGCAATGCGGGCCCGTGCGGGCCCATAGTTACGCCACTGTGAGTAGATGGGTAACATTGCAAGATTCCCCGCTCTGTATTAAAAGGTATAAATCTATGTAAGTAATAAATCTATTAAGTCTTATAAATGACCAATTACTACCAAATTCTGTCATAGCAATAAAAAATAATATTGTTAGGTAGTAACAAATATTATTAAATTCTAATTAATACTGCAGAATTTAGCATAATATTGAAACAATTTTTTAATTAAATTAGAATTTATGTTTATAGTTTGATATACTGTTAGTTTGATGAATGGGTATTCTTCCTTAGTTTTTAAAATAACGAGTTAAATAATAATTAAATAAATGCATACTTGAACTTTCTTCAGTTGGCGATTCTCGAATTCTAGCCAATTCTTCAAACTCCACTGACATTGGTATACATATCTATAATAATAAAAGAAGGAAGATTAATTTTAGTCATAATTTATTTAAATACTTAGATTATTTCCTCAAGTTCCTATCTGAATTATACTATACTGCATTTAAACTTTAATCTTAGTAACTCGTTGAAAATATTTAGTTTTTTTTTTTTTTTTTTTTTAGTGTTTTGTAGATCCCTCATGAAACCCTTATGCTATCCGTCGCTCTTTGGTTCATATCTCTAGAACCTTTTAAGGTAATGAAATTTGAAATACTGACATGACTTTTTTTGGGCAAGGTGCGCCCAAATATCTATTTTTTTTTTTAATTTTGAGTGGGTATCAAATGAAAGCTCCTGGAGAGTATGTTACAAATATAAAAATATACATATTTTAAATTTTGCATTCCTTGTTGTACTTATGAATTAAAATATCCCCCCTATAACGGAAAAACCACCCTATAACGGCTAGTCCTAAATTTGAAATAATTCATGCAAATACCTTATTAAAGGTGATGGAAAAGGGGAAATTTTCCTTGTTGTCATTACCGATAAAAAGCATTGTGAGCCCCCAGGGAATTGAACCAAGGACCCTTTTATTTTTTGTTTCTTTTTTGGGGCCTTCCATATATATTTATTTTCATATAGAGCAGGATAGGAAATAAAAAAATGTTATTTATAATATAATAATGTATATGTTTAATAATCTATGAAACCCTAAAAAGTACTCTGATGCAAGAACTTCCCTGAGATTTTTATTGTCTATAAAACATTATCATAAATTTATTTTAAAAGATTCAGTTGAAACGTAGTAAAAAAGTCCCTTATAATAATGTGACGATTCAGTTCATTGGGTTGCAAAAAAACTCTTATGTACTAAGTGTGAGTAACAGTTGAAAAAAAAAAAAAAAACTTAATAAAAATAAAAATCCTTACAGTTTTACAAGTTTACTCTTTAATGAAACCAAGCTCACACAAATGATTAATTGAAGATATACAATTCATAATTACCTCATTGGGAACCTTCCTGTAGAAATCTTTGATTGTTTTCAATCTTGTATAAAATTCAGAGAATTCATTGGGCCCAGATAAAGCTTGAACTTCATCTTTCCTCACACCATCCTTATCTTCGTATAATTCCCTCAGTTTATTTGTACTTTCAACATATTGCTGAAGAGAATAAAAAAAAAAACAATCAAGTGTAAATTTACAGTTATTCAAAACAATACATAGAAATATGATCTTGATAGCAATTCAGGTTTCAAATAAAAAAAAGAGAGAAGATTATATCATAACTTGTTTAAACTATTCTCTGAAAAAAAAAGTCATGTTGCTTTTGTAATCACTAGATATAGGCATTTTCAACATCATTAATGATGCCAGATTCAGGATTTTTTAAAGTGAATACAGTAGAACGTCGATTATCCGAACGTTCAATTATCCAAACACTGGCTTCATGGAAAAAAAAATAAATAAAAGCCACCGCCAAATTAATTCCTAGAAAAAGCGGTGTTAGCTGTATAAAGGGACACCAGATTTCGATGAATTCAGTTTGACAGGGCAGATATTAACATTTGTTTACTAAGAACTAACTTTTGTTGGTCTATGTAATTTGTGAAATCATTTGAAGATTTTTCCACTTAATACCTCACCATTCTGTTGGTCATTTATGTCAATTCTCTCAGTTTCAATTTATTCATTGTGAGGTATAGAGTGAATTAGTTAGTGGTCAGATATTTTAAGTACAGTAGAGTCTCGCTAATCCGGGTTTAACGGGACCGAACCCAGTCCGGATTACCGAAAGTCCGGATTAAACGGAATCAGTTTTAATGTGTCTGTACAACAAGCTTTAGTAGAGTAAAACTATTGAAATCGATGTTTTTATCGTAAATATTACTTCTATTAGTCTCCAAAACAAAACATGCTTGTACAACGTAGGTCCACTATTTAAGTTAAGAGCTGTTCTGTCACCAGTCATGTCAAATATCAAATGAATTAAAATAAAATGACAATCAATTCCGCAGGTGGCAGGTATAGAAGGGACTTCCTGAGAAACAGGCTGAGTTCCAATATGAAATTCGACGAGCGATAATGATTTCACAAAAAGTTGAGACATTAGACATTGTTGGCTTGGCAAAATTTCATGGAACTGGGTTGAGCCGCCGCTACATGTTTCTTAAAACCCTTCCCCAGCTCAGTCACATATAATTGAACTTCCTGGATTACACTTCCTTTATATCTTCCGCCCTACATTTCTATGGAACCGAAACAGATTTATCGATGTTCTTACTTATTCTTAAATTTGTTAATTTTTAACAAAATACCGGGTATTTCTCGTGTTAGACTGTTTGAATATACACCTATAAACTATACTAGGAACAATTTTATACATTTTAATAGACAATAAAAGCAGAAACTCCAATTATCTTAACAAATAATAAATCTTAACAGGCCCTGGTTCCAATTGGTACATAGTTTTTGGCCCGTCCGGATTATACGGATGTCCGGACTAGCGGGGTCCGGATAAACGAGACTCTACTGTAAAACTTAAAATATAAAACATGTCGACAAAAACAAAAAAAGTAGTGCTTTCATTAAAAGATAAAATGGAAATTATTACGCGGCTAAAGAAAGGTGAAACGGGCCAGGCATTAACTATCAAGTTCGGTGTTGGTAAATCAACGATTACGGGATTAAAAAATTATTCTGACTCAATCACTAGATATACACTTAATCTTGGCCGTGAGGAGGGCAGTTTATATCGTAAAACTATAAAAAAAAAAAAAAAAAAAAAAAAAAAATCCGAATTGTTGGAAGATACTGCATTCACATGGTTTTTGCAAAAACGAGCCTCTGGACAGCCTATATTGTGTGAAAAAGCAGTAGAATTAAACATGAAGCTTGGTGGTGACTCTGCATTCATCGTCAGTTCTGGGTGGCTGAAATATTTTAAATTGCGACATGGGATAATTCGGCAAATCGAGATTCATGGTTAAAAATTAAGCAGACCAGTATTGCAACTTTCTTTATGCCAAATTAATCTTTGGAGATACAATTTTTTTTTTTTTTTTTTTCACTATTTACTAGATAAATAGAACAAAGGTGCTTTGTTCGCTTTGTGAGGTTGATTATTATTACATCTTCCCTTTTAATTTTTTTAATTTCTTAGTGAATTTTGATTATCCAAATTTTAGATTATCCGAACCACCCCAAAAAACATTAGTTCGGATAATCGACACTCTACTGTATTAAAATTAGTAAATGTTCGCACAATAAAGGAAATAATATTAATATAGTACCAATGCTAATAAAAAGAAAAAAAAATTAAATACTTACATCAAGTAACATTTTTAAACGATGATCAGAATTTATATTCTCTCGATACTGAAAAAATAAAATAAAATAAATAAATAAACAAACATATTTGACTATATAAAACTAAGTTTTAAAAAAATACAAAAAGGGTTAATTGTTACATACAACATGCTTAAGTAAAGAATTTCTATTTTAGTATCTCTCCAATGCCTAATAATAAAACTTTTTATTTTAATAAGAAGTCTGTTAATAAAAGTGACATGCAGCCAGAAACAAATAGCCAGTCATGGTCATAAGATTATAACACAAAAAATTGAGTGCAAAATAGAGCTATTACAAGATATCATAGCTCAGGCTAAACCGTATTCATAATTTCCTTAACATTTAAAAAAAACGTGAATTTTGGGGTAGGAAAAGACTCAATTATTAACTATTCTAAACACAGTCCGTATGTTCAAATGTTGCTAAGCAGCAGCTTTGTATGATGTATACATTAAGAGAATATATCCCTTAGTAGAAACAGTACATTTGAATCAGACCTTTCCCTGAAACGCCCCCCCCCCCCCCACCCTTACCCCCCTGACCTTACCCAATATTTCACAACAACGAGGCAAACATATAAGTAAAACCAATAGCCACCCTGTGTTAAAATAATATAACTGAAGAATATGAAGCAGTTTATAGAAAATGAGGCGAGGCCCCACTCCAAGGTATTTTTTTGACAATGGGACATAAACTCTGAGACATATATATATAATTTCTTAAATGTTTAAATCAAACAAATGCACTGTTTGTCAAAGGAATCTAATCTCTCAAGTGTATAAATTAAGCAAAGTTGTGCTGCCAATCGATTCTCGATGATATCATCTCCTTCAGTTCAGCCAATAATACTTTGACATAATCACTCTTGTATGCATAAATTATCATACCCCTTTGTATAATTTAAAATAAAAACTGGCTGAATTAAATTTTAGCCTGGCCCAGTTCTTAGGTCAGACAACAAGAAATCATGAGAGCTACCTTCATGTAGGGGATATTTCTGGTGGAGAATAAAATGCAATGAACATGCTTTAAGACCTCGTTTTGACATAATTAAGCTTCTAGACATTAGAAGCTATATAAATTAGAAGTAATATTTTGGTTGAAAAGTGTTGAAGGGGTGATTAGCAGGAGAGTTCTGAAGACCAAAGTAGGTTTGTCAAAACAAAAGTAGGTTTGTTGAAGTATACTTTAGAACTTACTAAATTAATCATATTGAGCAAAAAAAATTATTAAAAATAGTTAACTCACAGTATTCTTTTTATGGAGCATTTCCTTGACCATGGCATCCAAAAGACGTTCTCTTTCTTCATGATACCGCCTTTGCTGCTCCAATATTGTTTCCATTTAAGAGTTAAATTATTAATTAAGAGAAAATGAAAACTTTACAAGGAATCAGATATAATATTTTATAAATGGGTTGTGACAACATAAAACTGAAATCAAAACAAGACGATTGATAACTAGAAATCGTCAAAACGCACAGATTCACAAACCAAACAAATTTACGAATGATAACCTTTCTCTTTCTATAGTAAAGCCTCTTTTTTTAATCACCATTCGATTGAGTTGCTTTATTCACTGGTTGAAAACTCATTTGGAATTTAAATTTTCAGATAACTCTTGCAGTTGAATTTTCAAAACGTTAAATGCAATTATAAGATACGAAGTATATGAGTGAATATAAATACTTGTTTATTGCATGAAATAAGTAAACAAATATTCATTTAATAGTCGCCAATATAATTATTTTACTGATCAACCTCTTAAGAGCGGTTTTATTGGAGTTTTTGAGAAAGGAGAAGACTTTTGTAGGAAAGTTCACATATTTTTTTACATATACATATATATTTTTTTAAATTAATACTGTTAAAATAAAAAATTGATATTTGTAACTTTAAAAGATTACTGTTGAGAATTTGTAACCCTATTAATTCATAAATCTCGGAAATTTAAAGTTTCGCTATTTCAAAACATGTAACAATAACCTCAACACTCAATAACCTTTTTCTATTGACACACACACTACATAACTACATACTTTGCCCGCCAAGGAAGGAAAAAGAAAACATAATTCTTATTAGAATTTTGTATTACAATAATGTAATTTGTATTTTCTTTTGTTAATTGTTAAGTTTATCCAGTGAGTACGTACAGCATCAGCATACCATGGAGTCAAGATTCAGTTACAGGTATGAAATTCAATCATACAATTGTTTTACCTCACAAACCGGTACTCTGATGAAAAGATAGGATTCACAAAATCCGTTGGTCTGTCCAATCCAATCGAATAAATATTACTTATAGATCTTTCGATAAAATTTTCGAATCTTTTTCGATGAAAAACAAATACTAATATACCAAATTTCCCTTTGGTACATATCCGTTGGTAATGATATTTGTTGGACATCCAAAACGATTCCATTGTCAGATAATTTTTAGATAGAAGTTTTATTTCAAATGGGTATACCTTTGTTAAAAATCCTTCAACTCTTGCTTCTATTAAATATGATTTATAGATAATTAATTTATTAGTATTACATGCGAGTAGAATTAGTAGTTGTAAGTTTGAAGTTGAAGTATTAAATTGACTTAAAATGGACACAAATTAACACGAAATATATTTTTGTCAAATCCATTTTGCCAATTGTTCGATTTGCTACAATTTAGACAAAAGATAGGGTAAATCTTAAGATTATCATATTTTAGAATATACATTTATATATGTATTCTTCTTTTTATTTAGCTAGGAATGATCTATACTGACTTCCATGCATTTCTAATCAAGACAAGTCATTGTCTGAATTTAACAAATTGCTGTTTGTTACTATTACCAGACAAATCTTTCTATGAAATTTCCTGCCTGACCCAAGACTCTGCATCTGGTTCTTTTTTAGCTAACTACTACTACGTTTCCATGGTGTTTAAATACAAATTGAATCTTAATTTTTGGGATTTAACAAGTTAAGTGTTTCCATAAGTAGTATTGAATCCGTATTAAATAGGAAATAAAAAACAAACTTTTTCTTGGTTACTTTTGGTAAACATTATAGATAATTTTGTAACCTTCACCTTTTATAACCATGTTTTTTATTACATATTTTGACTGATTTGACTATAGAAATGCGCTAGGTGCGCTCACACACACACTCTGCGCATTTTAGGATTAAGTTAGGTGTTTCCATTGCAACTCGATCCAGATACGATCCCAGAATTTAGTGAATAGTATCAGGATCGGTATTGTATTTAATCCGTATTGAATCTAGGTTTCCATGGACACTTTGGATCCAAAAACTGAATTCAATCCGTATTTTAACATCATGGAAACGTAGTATACATTAAAGTTTTAGTTTTTAATGCCAGGGAAATAAAGAGGTAAAAATGAACAGCAATTAGGGTTACATCTTTAGTGAGGGCGCATTGAAAGTCCAGGTATATTACTAGCATCACACAAATCTATACCTTACAATATTTTCCCTGCATCATCACCTTTGAATTTCTATGTTCATCATTGCCATTAACAGTTCTTTAAATTTTTTGACATGATGAAGGATTTATTATTTATTTTATAGGGGTCTTGATGGTGACAGCTCTAGAGCAGCCTCTCCTGCATCGAAATTGTAAGCAGCATAGCATAAATATCTTTATTATTGTTTTTTTATTGAAATAGTTTTGTAATGTACTAGTCTAATCTTTAATAGAAAGTGCTTATTAAAAATAGGCATTATATATGAAAATTGATGAGTGTAATATCTTTATTTTTAATGACAACTTGCTTGTTATTTATTATTTTAGGAAACTTAGAAAGTTTGGTTTTAAATCTGCTCTAACAGCTACTGATCATTTTGTCGCAAAGAAATTTGGTCCTCAAATGCCTTTGATGGTTGCAGAATGTTTGGCGAAATCATTTAGTAAGGATATTTTTATTTGCTTTCTTTTGTGTAAAAAGCGTTTAATATTAATCAACAATTCATGGAAATAATCAAAAATACTATTTCAGATGCTAAAGAAGTATCATCAGTTAAATTCAATGATAACTATGGCTGGAGTTGGTTAGTCTGTGGAAGGAAGTTGTTTGTTTGGCCTTTATCTGAAAACCACGGTTTGCCTGATGAAAATGCTACAATTGTTGGCAAAGATCTTATGCTTCCTCCGAGTGATCTTGCTTATAATGCTGATCTCGCCGTTGTTTTCAAAAGTGCTCAAAATCAGGTTGGTTTGGTATTTATATTATATTTAAGATTGCAAATTATATAACTTTTTATTTAATGCTTTTGTTTGGAAAAAATGAGTGCTTATTACATTTATGTGTATATTATTTTTGTCTCGTTAACATTTTATTACTTATTACTATTTAATATTATTTTTTTTCCAATAGTTTGTATCTTGCATTGCTGTATCACCAGAGGGAGTTGTTCGTTACTGGCACACTCTTCGGCATTACAGTAATTGGATTGATGTTAATAGTCAACTTGGCGGAGAAGAGGTAACTTATTTTTGTTTTTAATTGAGTGCTGACTCTACCTAGTCATTTTTTCCTTCTGAATTACCTTTCTATTATTTTCAGTAAAACTATCATCTTTCAGTAATATTAGCCATTCTTTTTTTTGATGATGAGGAACTTCAGATTTGATTTATTACTTATTTTACTAATATTTATTGTTAAAGGTATACTGTGTATTGGATTTACCACCTCTTGGAGTACTTGCCATCACAACTAGTGCATCTATGATCCTGATAGTTCCTCGAGAAAGCGAGGGTACTAAAACAGTCTCTGTCAATGTTATTACAGATCGTCAGAGTTGGCTTGGTGGCTTTGGAAAGAAATTTTCATCATTTTTAGGATACGTTCCAGCCCCTCAGTTCATGGAATCTGTAAGATTTTTGTTTGATTATTTAAAATACTTGCTATTTATGAAAATCAAGTAGATTTGATGCTCTATAAATTTAGAATAGAGTTATTACTTTTATAAGTATGGTTTTTTTGTTTATGTAGAAAACAATTAAAGTTGTCACTGAAGAATTAGAGGATGACTCTTGGAGGGTTCTGGTGTTAGCCGAACACACATTGCAACAATGGTTTATGTCTGAAGGAAAATACGAACTCCTCTCCGAAAATAATCTCAAATCTACAATAAAAGAGAGTTTCTCTGAAAAGGTAAAGAAAGATATGATTTTAATACAAAGTCATTAAAAGAAAAGTATTATTAATTAATAAGTTAAAAATTTAAAGAATTAAATATTTGTTGATATAATAAGTAATGTTTGATCTAGGAAGAAGATCCAGTTGAATGGGAGATCTTGGATATGAAGAGTTATGAATCAGAAACATTTATGATCCTTGTCGGAAGTTTAAAATTAAAAACACTACTTATCAGTGAGTTTTTGACTTTAATGGTCATTTTTATGTACTAATATAGTTGTTTACTGAAGTATGTACCATTTTAAACTATTTATGTGCTATGTGCCAGTAACACTAATATGTGTGGTGATTATTTTAGTAAAAATTTTGTTGTCCCACAATATCGCTTATTTTCACTTAGTAATCTTAAAGTAAGCATTAGCTCGATTATAAAGTTATCACTTTGAAAAGGTGGAAATTGTACTACTCTTTATTTTTAAAAAAACATTAATTTTTGCAACATTTATTAAAACCAACTCCAAGCAGATATAAGGCACTTCCAATTAATTAAATCTCATTTACAAATACATATTTTTAATTACATAATTTATTTGAGTGCATACAAATCTTCTAAAAACCTTTAACATGTGTATAAAGTATATAGTATTATTATTAATAATAAATAATTTTTTAATTATAAACATAAATATAAAGGAAGTACAAGAACTCTATAGTATCAGAATTTGAATTATCTGGTGGATTAAGTGATGGATAGCTCTCAACTCACCATCAACGATGTTATCAAGAATTCTTTATAGTATCAGAATTTGAATTATCTGGTCAAAGTGATGGGTAGCTCTCATCTCACCACAAACAGATGTAACCGAGAACTCTTTATAGTATTAGAATTTGTATTATCTGGTGAACTAGGTGATGTCTATCTCTCATCTCACTATCAATGATGTAGTCAAGAACTCTTTATGGTATCAGAATTTGAATTTTCTGGACAAAGTGGTGTGTAGCTCTCATCTCACCATCAACGATGTAATCCAGAACTCTAATATTATAGGTTAATAAATTCACCTCTTGTCTCCCCTACTTGGGATTGAGCACCAACCCTTGGGTCCAAAAAAAAACCGTTTTGTTTAGATATTTTTATTGATTTTTCAATTAATGTAATACACTTGATTGGTAATACGAATAATATTGTTGTGCTAATGATTGTTTCAGTGAAATTTGCCATTGGTGATGTAAAAGAGCCACAATCGAAGCTATTAGAAATATACAGCATACCTCAAGAAGATTTTCGTCTCCTTCATAATCCTAGTTCTCAACCTCTATCTATTATCAAATTTTTGCCGCTTGAGAATCACTGCTTCGTCTATTCTAACAGGATCGTTTTGGCAGTAACATGTATGTATTATAATCTCATTTATAGAATATCGTTTGTTGTGTATAACTTAGATTTAACTCAAATGAATCTGTAATGTGTTAAGTATTACATTTTTACATTTCCTCACCTATGGTAGGAAAAGTTATGTTTTCACCCAAATTTTTTTTTTCTTGATTGGTTTTCAGCATAACGTCTGCATGTTTGTATATGTGTGTTATCATCGTAGCACCCAGGGTATTCAACCTAGAGAGTTGAAACTTGGCAGAAAAATTATTCCTTACTTCTAGTTGTGCCACCCGGAAAATAAACATTTTCCGCCATCTTGAACCCAGTTTACTGAGTCAGCAAACATTTTTAAAAATTGAAAAGTGGTCCTATCGTGTTGAAATTTGGCACGAATGTATGACAAACAAATTCACTAAATTTAATATTGATTTATCGATTTTTGAAACTTAGATGGTTAATAATACCAAAAGTATTAATACATTTTGATATATAGCATATTGTAGGAACTGGTAAAAAATAAGGAACAAATATAAAAAAAAAACTGAAGAAATTCCATTAATTAGTTTAAAAGTTATAAGCAAACATAATTATTAATTAGTGCTATAGGTACTGTTTTTAAACCTCAAAGTTTGTTTACATATGTCAAAATACCGCCAAAATTCAAATAAATAAATAAAATACAATAATAATAAAAAATAATGTTAATAATGAAAAATTATAATAAAAAATCATATAGTTCAAAACAGTCATCCATCCAAGTACTGACCATGCCCAATGCTGCTTACTCCTGCTGTGAAGTGAGAAGAAGTTCCAGGGTACACCGTACCCGATTTTTTTTATTATAAGTTTCTAAGCCAAAGATAGCTATTACAATGATTAATTAGCGTGGTGTATCATGAGGAGATGCTCTACCTAGTAGCTGTCCTCCTATCAGGTATTGCACATTATTGCAATAAATCTCTTGGCCAACACCTGTTCAACCGACAAGGAGGGTGGTCGGGGATATGGATGAAAGCCATGGATTCAATTAAAGGATTAGGATGATGGCTTAAGTTTTCATGGAATTTTGTGTATGGGGATGATGCGAGGTCTTGTGCAAAGGAAATTTTAAAGCTCATTGTGGATTGTGAGATCAGAAAAGTATGCGAGAGACTTAGTGAACTTTTCAAGGATTTTTTATTGTACTTTATAGTATTTTTATTATCATCAAGTAAGTTTACTTCAGATCTTGATTGGAATACTTTTTTTTTTATCTTTCAGTTAGTGATGAAAGTGATGGTTATAGTGAAAGCATTCAGTTTCACAATGGATACTTTCTCGGTGGTAATCTCTATTCTGGTATACCTGTGTTTTTCTCTACAGTCCACAGCTATGTTTCTATTACACCTTTAAGCCCATTAGAAGCTATGGATACATCTGCAATAAACAGGTAACTTTAATATTATAATAAAAATTAATTATTGTAACCAAGATGAAAACCATTCATAAAATAGAGGGTTTAAAATAAGTTTGATGACATTTAAATGTATAGTGCTTCTAGACTTAATTCATCAATGATATCGTCTATAAAAAATCATAGATGTTTTAAATTACTTCTATGTTTTGAAATAGGTCTCACTTTTTACGTATACCTTGTCTCCTTGTGACTAATTTGAGTGACTAATTTGTGTCACTTTTCCAACCTTAAATGTTATTAGTTTGATTTTATCCTAAAGAGGGCTTTGAGACATCAATTGTTATGGATATACAATATGTTTACGAATTTTAAAGCAATTCTAATATATGACACAATTTAAGGTCAACATGAAGATTTGTTAATATAATTTATTAATTTTCTTACTTGTAGTCCAGGAGATAGCATGGAACAAAGTGTCTGACTAACATCAATCGAGCTGAAATTTTGTCACTTTGTATTTGTAGTAAATCTTTTGGAGCCTTTTAAGAATATGTGGTTGGCTAAGTTCGTCTGCGGGACATAGCTTGTAATAGGCATTTGAAAAAAACAAACCGGTGGAGAGCGGACATGTCCTGCCCTTTTTGGTGGACAATGTGATTTTCATGATACTGAGTATGAACTTAGCTAGTAGACCAATAATGAAGTTGATGGTAGTTTGTCACTTAATTGGTTAGTTAGTGTAATATTACTCCAAATCAAAGAGGTCACCTATTAAGTGACAAATTACCATCAATTTGATTTTTGGTCTACTAAGTTCTTACTCAGAATCATAAAAATCACATTTTCCACCAAAAAGGGTGGGACATAACCGCTCTCCACCGTTTTTTTTTTTTTTTTGTTTTTTTTTACATGCCTACTGCCAAGCTATGTCCCTTAGACAAGCTTAGCCAACCACGTATTCTTACGTACCAAAAGATTTACCTCTACACAAAATTCCAGCTTGATGTTAGTCAGACACTTTTTTGCACCCTATCTTCTGGACTATATATCTTCTGGACTATACCCTATCTTCTGGACAGTCTACAAGCTAACATTTGCTACATAAAGTATAGTGAATTCGTAAAGAGTCCTTGGATAAAAACTTCTGCTATGAAGATATACATTTGAAACAAATAATTTATAATTAAAATGTTATAATTTTCAGTTCAACAGTAATGGATACAGACAGTGTCAAGGATATCTCAGTATCTAGTAAAGAATCAGGCGGGAATATTTACAGTGAGGCTATTACTAATGCTTTTCTTCAACATACAAAGAAAAATATTGTAAGTTTGTTGCATCATATTTTTTCAAATAATTAAATATACAAATAATTTGTAAATATAGCTAAAATATTTTGTCAGTCAATTTATTTATAATGTATCAATAAAATTCATATATCAGTAAAATTAAATGTGTTGCTCTTCTCGTTGTCTAAGTTTCTCCCAGCGGACACAATTATTTTCTCTGGAGAGGATCGACTCATATAACATTTTGTTTTACTTGATTATAGTTTATTTTAATTGATTACTAGTTACTTATTATTATTATTTATCCTTTGTTTTAGTCTCAAGCTAAAGCTGTTATTTCAAGTGCGTTTTCTGACGTTAATGCTATTGATAACTCTCCTTTAGTTAAGGCGATAGTAGCTGTAAGTGAAGGTATTATAAATCAGTCATCTTCAAGAGATCCTCGCTCCTACAAAAATACTGGTATTTATTAATATTTAGTAGTATATTTGGTACTTCTTTAGATTGTTAATCCCTATGTTTTTTTGGAATATAAATAGCTTTGACTAAATAACTATGAAGACAAAGGGATGAGTCCAATGTAGTTTGGGACGAAGGATTATCACACTTCTGTTTTTATAAGGGAGTAACAGTCTAATGAAGAACATTCCATACACTTTCTTTAGATTGTTACTGCTCTCTGTGTTTTTCTTTTGAGGGGAGTAGCAATCTAAAGAAGTGCCTTATACATGGTAAACCACATAGATTTTTAGTATTTGTGAGTGATTTATTCCCCTAAGGGATAAATCTGGTGCAATTTTAAACGTTATGTAAGTTACGCCTACCTGCTAATTAATTGTTTGTTTTAATGGTTGTAGGAGATTGACGTGGTGAACGACCAGTTCCCTAAGAGACTAGTTTTGCTTACTATGTTTAACTGTTTAGCTTAAGGGCTAACGTAGAGAGTTTAGGTAATATCTTTTATTCTTAATGCATACACTTGGTTGATGTTAGCTGAACCATTTACAACTGTCATGCTTACAATAAATTATGATTATTTTTAGGCTTGAAAATGGCTGGGAAAGCCGAAACGTCGCCACATAAAAACATGTAGTAGTGTTTTATTTCTTCTTACCCTTTAAGGATCCACTTTCTACATACATTTAATCTTACTTTTAAGAGCGTTTCCACTCTTCAGTGGTTGCCCTGTATTCCCGAAGACCAAGAGAATCAAGAGGTTTGATCGTCTTCCCAGTCGCTATCTTGTAGGTTGAAAGTCCACATTGCCTGGCTGACTCCACCTCTCCAAGATGCTCTAGGGCGTCCTTGCTTCCTCCTTCTAGGAGAAGACCATTCTATGATCCTACAAGGCCATCTTCCTTCGCCCATCCTCTGGACATGGTCATACCAACAAAGCGTTCGCTTCTCTATGCACTGGACCCATGCTCTCTTGCTGTTCCATGCCACAACGAATGCGCATAGCTCTTCTAGACCATCCATTTCAACCTCATTGAGCTTACTTTTTTGGCAGTCAGTCAGTGTCCATGCATCAGCTCCATAGGTCAAAATGGACTCGACAATAACACGCAGTATTATTTTCTTTGTTTCCTTCCGAACAGACTGACTTCATAAAACTTCATTCAGCATCCCAATAGCCAGCCTCGCCTGTACACCCTGGCATCAACATCCGCTTGAAATGTTCCAGACTCATCAATGATGGAGCCTAAATACTTTAATATCTCTACTGCTCCAATAACACCTTGATCGAGTACTATATCCCTTCCTTTACCACCAACAACTAGATTCTTAGTTTTAATTAAATGGGCTGCTTACCCTCCTAAAACTTTAATCTTTTATTAAAAAACATATGATTATTAATTTTAGTTATTAATTACAATATATTTGATTATTATTTCAGCTAACTTCAGTGAAGTATCATCACTTCATCTGGATGTGCAAATGAGTCAAAAGGAAGAAGTTCATGGCCTTTATGTTCTTTTTGTTAAGGACATAATTTCTCCTGAAAAAGTAAGTATTTATGATTTTGTTTTAGTAATTTGTGTTTCCACTGATCACTATCCATTTTGAGGCATTGCAGAATGAATAAATCACCAAATTTATAAATCCTGATATAACCTATAAATTGCGAACACTTATTTCTTTTTTTTTTTTTAAATATTGCCTTCCTATTTTTTAGTTAGGCAGAGTTACTTATGATGGGAAATCCACTGGAACCATGGATGTTCTATCTGACCACCATGAAAGACTTATAGCTGCCAGGGCTCTTTACCAATTAAGATCTAAGTAAGTTAATAATCCAACTTGCTCTTAATGCTCTTTGCTTTTTTTAATAGTGAAGTTTAAATTTATGAATTACAGATTTTATGAATGTGATGAGTTTACATTTAAATTGTGGTTTTCAGCTTAATCTGAGTTCTTTTTCTCATTCATAATTTTATAGAATCTTTACTATATTATTATTTTTATTTTATTTATTTCAGATATTCTACTGTTATATATCAGGCTGTTAGTAAAGTAGGAGATAAATTTGACTTTCCTAGAGACGGAGTTATGAATTATATGGAATACTTTTTCACTCAGGTAATAAATAAATTTTCTTTTTTTTGTCTTAAATTATTATTCCCCCGATGTATGGGACTCTTACCACTAAAACCTTCCACTTAATATGTGCCTCAGCCCATTAATCGGCTATTGGCGCATGGCACAGTCGTGTTTGTCCTCCTCTATTCAATCACTAAGAGATGTATAGTGTCTTATAGAGGAGGCTCCATTAGCCTCTTTAGTCCTCCTGGTTTCTCAGCACAACTATGTTTAATTAAATTTAGGTTTGTTGTATGACATTAATTAATTGCAAATATTTAATTATAGGTGAACTATGTATATGAAGGATTGAAAGAGCTTTGTTACCTGCCTGAAATCAAGCAGAAAGAAGGTGCCTCATACGATATTTACCTTAAATGTGTGTCGGAAGTTAATAATATTTTAATTGTGAGTTTTATATTTTTTTCTGAATAATTAATCAATTCAAATGAGATATTTCTAGAAACAATAAATATATTTTATATTTTTTTATTTTATTTTTTTTTTTTAGGATGTTTTAACCAAAATTATTAGAACGTCAGAGAAAAAGCAGTTCTTAAATGAACAAAGAAATTATATCGAGTCTATTGCATCCAATACTGGGTTGTTTGAATCCTTAAAAAATCAGGTATGTAGATTTGTTTGTTGTCCATTAAATCTAATTATCTTTTTATGACCGCAATTATGTGTTTATAATATTGTAATACCTTCTTTAACAAATTTAATATTTAAACAAGGATTCTTTAACTTTTTTTCTTCTTTATATTGTGACTTTAGATCCACACGATCTTTGATTCAATAGACTATTTAATTTCAAAAATGGACATTTATTTATAACCTAATCTTCACTTATTAGTTAGACATTGCCCCTAAACTTTTCTTAAATTTTTTTTATATTTCAGGCAAATCGAACTGCCACAATAGGGATTAAATACGAGAATACTTTGGAAAATGCTCATGAATATATGAGTCAATTATTTTCTCTCAGCGACATTATACTATTCACCCAGAAGAATTATGCTACTCCTGAAGATTTCCACTCTATCAGAACTTCGCTGATAAATTACTTCGGTAAATTTTTATTATCACATTCATTTATATAACATCATATTTATTAAGTACCATTTAATTGATATATTTTTAATGATATTATTAATTTTGATTCAATTTATTTTTTCAGTTGAGACAAAATTATATGAGCAGGCGTTAATGCTAGCAGAAAAATTCACTCATTATCCAACCCTCGTAAAAATCTGCTTTCTTACTAATGATGTGTCGAGGCTCAATTCTTATTTAGAAAAATTCGGGGATTTGGTTTGTATATTTGTACCTTACATGTGTATAATTTTTTAAAAAAATGCTATTTATTTATGTTGAAATATTTTCTAAAATTATTCAATTTTTATTAAGTTGTTGCTAAATTAATTAAGCTGTCAGTAATTAATTCTCTAATTTGCTTATCTAATTTTTTAGGGTTTTTGTGAAGAATTGTTTAAATTCTATTCTAACAGCAGGATGTACTCACATTTAATGAATCTTCCTTTGACTTCTGAGTTTGAAAATAGGTTGTCAATGTTTCTAAATGATTACCCTGATATTTCTTGGATTTATGCCGCAAAGAAAGAAAACTACAATAAATGTTTTGATATCCTTACTAAACTTGGATCACGAGAAAATGATTATGCTTTGAGAAAAACGGTTTGTATATTTTGTTATATTTGTTCAATGATGTATTAATAACACCATAATATGCAAATGTTAAATAAAAATAAATTTACCAAGTGTGTGTTATCAGCGCACAGATAAGGTCCATAGGCAATTTAACAAATAGGACGTTCTTTTACTTTTTTTTATTTTAAAATGGCGACTATAAATCTTTGTTTTACCATTTATATGAATGTCGTGAAACTAACACCTTTGTATGCATTTTTATTGTTCAAACTCAATTAAACAAATCCTAAGTGTCTAGCCTAATCAGTTCCTATAATATTTAATTTTTATGATTTTTTTTTTTTGGGGGGGGGGACCCCTTTCCTCTCACACTCTATGCAACATATAAAAAATCCCTTAAAAATGTTTTGTTTTTTGACAAAGAATAACTTATTTTTTGGTGATTTGTTTAAAAAATAGGGGGGGGGAATGCAATTTTTATTTAGACAGCGCTAAGTATTTCTGTTAACAATATATGTCATACCATAGTTTATTGCAGGATGGTTTTTTGGAGCTTCTCTGTAATTTTCCTATGTTTGGGTTATTACACATAACTGCAAATTTTTATTTTGGGTACTTTTTCGGAGATCTGGTGCATTACACCAAGGGGCGGGGTCCCTCATACAATCTATTCTCACACATTGCTTGTGTATCTTTCCTACGGACCCTAAAAATATCTATAGTAATCTTTTACTGTCAGTGATGCTCTTTTTTCCAAAAAATAAAGTAATAATATTAGGTTACAGTTTTTTTTTGGCTTTTGATTGTTTCCTTTCTTGAACTAATTTTTTAATATTATTTTATATTGAGAAGTATTTGACCATTAATAAAAGCTAATACAGAATTTGTTAAAATAATTATTTTTTTTAGAGGATATTATCAGTGGCTAAATTAGCCCGGGAAGCTGGAGTTTTAAAAAAAGATGATTTTCCTTTAGATACTCAGCTGCATTTACTTAATGTCCAAGAAGATCTCCCTAAATCTCTTTTAGCAAATATTGGCTTTGCTAAGAAACCAGCTAGAGCTTTTACCCCTGCCGAACTAATTCAGGTTTGTTAATTATTTAGGTAACTGTTATTTTTTTGTTTTTGATTCAGATTTTCTTTGTTTAACAGGGAAGCCAAATAGTAGCCAAATTTATTATGCATACACCAGGTTCAAGCTTGAAGTCGTAATCCGTTAACTACAAATACTACGCTGCCTTGGCACTACAGTGAGCACCTACTTCGCAGGTGCTCACTCTCAAAAGAAGGGCGGGGGGGTCTGTAAGGGGGAAGCCAAGTCTAGAATATTCTAGGAAAGCAGTGTTGACCTTTGGCTAGCAAAGGCTCGAATTTTTGTCTTGTGGTGCTTTCCCTCACTAAGAATCTATCAGACTAAGCCCTAGCATAGACTCACACGGAGAGTCCTATCTTAGCTCTGGAGGTGTACACATCATAAATCAATATCACAAAAATACAGTCAAAACCAATATTCAGTAGAACCTCTATAAGAAGGGTCTCAAGGGGGATTAGGGAAACAGTCGTGTTATCAAGGTTTTTTTGGTTATCAGTCGTGTTATCGAAGTTAAGGGCCGGGTTTCTTCAAGTCTAGACTTGTTCAAGGACGACCCATTCCTGTATAGAGTCCCGTTATCGAGGTTGACTTCTCAAAACGACTTGTTATAGCGGTTCTGAGTTAAGTTGTGAATTGGAAAAAAATCCGTGTTATTGAGGTTGTTTGGATAATAATACTCACGTTATAGAGGTTAATTTAACATTGTTTTATGGCAATCTCAAGGGGATTAGAAACTTGCACTTGTAATTGAGGTTGTCGTGTTATTGAGGGTCGTGTAAGCGAGGTCCTACTGTATTTATATTCTACGCATAACCAGTTTACTTTATCCACTTACCAACTCCCCGTTACATTTGAAAACTTTTTATTATGTTTAGGGTACTGATAAAATTTTATACATGCAATGTTTAAATATACTGTGTAATTATCAGAATAAAATATTTAATTTTTTTTTTTTTCTATTTCAGTTGTTTGTTTGCAAAGAAAATACTGAAGCTGCCGAAGACCATTATAAGAAGGCTCTGGATTTATTGACTTTTGTTACAGATAAGGAATTAAGAGACCAGCTATGGTTAGTACTTGATTACTTTCTTATAATAAAATTTATTTTTTTAGAAATATTAAGGCTTTGTTGGAATTTTAAACCAAAACTCCAGAATAACTGGTTAATTTGTAGAGGTTTGTTATTACATATTCTAAATTGGCGCCGACTATCTATATAATATTTAATATAGCCATATATTGATGTTGATGAAGAATTGCTAGAGCTAGAAAATATCCTTAGATGGATAAAACATCATCTCTTAAAAAACTAACTCCTTGATGTAACAGTACGTGGAGAGCCTAAGACTTTCTGCGACAAGATTATTCTAGCAACTGTAAGATCAGTCTGGGCTGCTACAGGGCCTCTTTATTAACCCCTAGGTTAAACTACCTAACTGACAAAATGCAGTGAAATTCGCTTATAACAAACCTGGATATAGTGATATTTCAGATATAACGATTGCGATCAATGCTTATGTTAGTTTCCTATAACATGACGGTTATAACGATAATTTGGGTAAAGCGATCTCATTTTAGAATTAAAAATGGTCACACCATTAGCCTATAATGATGAAAGGAATTTTATTTCACGTTTCCATGAAGAACCTTTCTTTATTGCTGCCGAAACAACAGTTCGCTTCCCATTTTCTAAGTACATAATGAATGCCCGACAAAACAACACTCTACTTCCCCCTTCCTTTTTATAAGAATGGTTTACTGATAGGAGTTCACTCTTTTTTGTTTAAATATGTTTAGTTCATGGAATCTCTTTATCTGGTTTAACAGCCCGTTTTGTTTTTCATCTTAACTAGGAAAGTTTTGTTTACCATTTTGGTTTCTTTTAGTTGGGACCTATTGCCTTATAAAAGGCGCCGTTCATTATCTATTGCGGAAAAAGTAAAAATAATTAACGTTTAGAATGTGGTGTTCGAACAAAAATCTCGGTCTCGGAAAGTTGGGAAGTGTTGTTTTCTATTGATCAGGTGCGTACGTTTGTTTACAAATCTTAGCTTTATATCATTTATTTTTCTCCCTCTGACCACAACGTCTGTGCTTTAGCCATATGATCAAGTCATTACAGTTAAATTTCGAAAACAATTGGTACTTTATTTATGAAAGGCTACGCTTTTCATAATATATTTGGTGTGTTAATTTGACTGATTATTAACTAGCTGATTTTTTAAAAATGTAAGTTTTTTACTTATAACGTGTCTTTTTGTTTAATCCTATTTGTTAATACCTTGCAGATTTGCATTTGCACATTAACATTATTATTGTGTTTTGCTTAACATTCATATTTTATTTTATATCAGATACAATGATGTTCGGATATAACGATCTGTTTTACTAGGTCCCTTGAAGATAGTTATAAGCGAATTTCACTGTACATCATATAAAAATAAGACTGTATTACCTAAGCTTACGTTCCAAAGTACCATTAATAAATATAAATTATTAAATGAGTATTAAATAACAAATAAATAAGGGTGTAAGTGTAAAGAGTGTCAGGGTCCACTGCTTTAATTGAATCACAGTCAGTTGAAAGTTGAAACCTTCTGTTCAATCTATGTAAAAAACCAACAATTTTGACAGATTAAAAAAAGGGGGGGGGGAGAAACAGATGTAGTAGACAATAGGTTTGTTCCAACCAAGCATTGTACCGTCCGCGGGATTGTCACCGGCATGCGCAGTAGATAAAAGCCGTTCCATGCTGACTTGGGACAGTGTTTCGTACCGTACACGAAACTGTTCCAACCCGGGCAGGGATCGTTTGCGAACTGTTCACTGTACGGTCCCAACGATCCTCTGACAATACCATGTACTGGTTTCTATGACATGCACAGTTATGTCAATAATTACAAATATCAACAGGAAGGTTTCCTAACTGTTAGGTTTCCTTAATGTTTTTAATACAGTGCGAATAATAGTCCTAAACTTGTTCCAACCTGACATGATTATATTACAGTACAATGTTAGCGCATGCGTATAAAACCTGTCCTAAACGATTCCCGAACGATCCGCGGGACGATACAAATAGCGGGGTTGGAACAAACCTTATATTGGGTTGTAATAACATAGCAACAATGAAATATGTGACACTATTTACCACTAATATGTGACTATATTTTGTTTCCAATAAATTGTTTTAATTTGACATTATTTTAATTTTTTTTTCATCAGGGAGACAATATGGGTAAGAGCTTTAATGACTGATAGATTCAGGTATCAAGAACTCGGTCCACCGGAACTAGCTGTCAACAACCTGCTTTTGTTTAAACTAATCAGACTTATTATTTTAACAGGTAAAGAGCTAATTTAAATTTTATGTAACTTACCATTTATTTAAAAAGTATTGTTGATAAATATATTTATATAAAAAATCTTCTTTCCGTGGTAGACTGTGAAATAGTAACTTTAGAGCCTAAAAAACATAGCTAAAATCCATTTTTTCATTACGTGGACTTAAAAAATCTTTTTATTACTCCTAGCTGTAAAGAAAAAATCTTTTACGTCCTAGGAACTAAAAGATTTTTATTTTCCGGCGGGTAGTTGTCAAAACTTCCGTTTGTACCGCTGCAGTCTTTGTAGAAATGCTTCTAGTACGATTAAAATCCGCTAGATGTCAAAGCGTTTTATTTATCTTTTCTTATAGTGCAACCTCTTTTTAAGGTTTCTTTTTTTAAGTCTTAAGTATGTACTAATATTTGTTATTATTATATATTGATTAGTGATTAATATTTAATGTTTTTTCATTGTCTGCTACCTCGGAAAAAATAGCATATGCTACGCGACTGTGAAGTGTTTTTTCTTTACCTTGGCAATATTTACTTTCTCGCTTCGCTCGACAGTAAATGTAATTGCCGAGGTAAATAAAAAACTCACTTCACAGTCTAGTAACATAATATACTATTCTTACCCAATAAGAATGAAAGGCTGCCTTTTTAGAGGCAACATTAAAGATCTTTTATGTTGCTTCATTAGTTATCTTATGATTTCTACAGTTATAACTTTTTCCAAATACTTTTTTGTGTTATAAAAGAGCCTAAACCGTTATGTGTTGCTTTGTTATGATAACAAAGTCTTTGACTATGTTGAAAATAACATCTGATTTATTACTTTCAGAGGATCAGCCTGAAGAGTTTATTCCATCATACAAGTCTTTAACTTCATTCCAAGCTCTTGAAGACATAGATGCTGATTATCAATTGAAATATCTATTGAAATACGGTTATGAGGCTCTTTGTGAATCTGCTGGCATCCATATATCAGATTTTTAATGTTAACACAGTATAACCATTTGTAATTATTGTATTTTATTTATTTTTACTTTTGTCTTAATATGTTAAATATAATTTTTGTTTAAAGTATTTGGTTTGCATTGTATAATTCCCTCAACCCACTTCTAAGACCTTGGAGTAATATACCCCTTTATAATAAGAGGCAGATAAATGTCAATCATATTTTTCTGAAGACAACACTACCTTAATTATTTTTATTAAAAGTTTTTTAATCAAATCTAATTCAGATTCTAAGTTTGTCTTAATTGTTGTCAAGAACAGATGTAGGCAAACTATTCTGACAATGTTCAACATGACCAAAAGGTCTAGTAAAGGGGTCAACAACCTATTTGCCTTCAAAGGGCACAATACCAGATCAGAAAATCTTAGGGGGAGTTTTGATGCCAACAAATTAAAGAAAGGGGAAATAATGGTAATTTGGGTCATATCAGATATTAGCGAGTGCATTAGAAGAACACCAGGTTGCCAACCCCTGGTAGAGCCTTTAGAGTTGAGTGATGGGGCAACATAAGAAAATGTTCTGTTATCAATATTTGATTATTAAAAACCAATGTTTGCAACTTAATTATAAATTATAAATCTATGACCCAAAAAAAACATGAAAGCAACCATATTATATTGCTTGAATATGATTTAATATGTAAGTGGTATGTTTAAAAAAAGAAATCAGTCCGAGACAACTCAGGACAAACTTTCTCATATTATGAGGTCATAGTTAGCCTAATGCTCTCCATATATGAGTTTTCATAGGTACATACATTAAATTATTATTGAATATAATATCAAAATTT
This sequence comes from Gerris lacustris, assembly GCA_951217055.1. Lineage (NCBI taxonomy): Eukaryota > Metazoa > Arthropoda > Insecta > Hemiptera > Gerridae > Gerris > Gerris lacustris. The sequence continues at coordinate 19,362,848 of OX578283.1, forward strand.
ATTAGAAAAATAACCAGAATCGAACCCGGCCTCTCTCTGTCGTGCATAGCTATTTTCCTAGGAACTACATTTTTTAGAATTCTTTAATTAAATAAAATCTTTGGAACTGTTTTTCGAGAATTTTTTTTTTCCAGTTTTTGGGGGAATATTTTATCTCTAGAAGAGAGATAAAGTTATGTTTTGTAGTTTAATTTAGAGGATTTAAAGTAAGTCTGTCAGCTTAATTTAGTAAATAGTAGAGGATGAATGGCTAATGAAATGAAGTTGATGAAATCAGGTTGGCTTCACTGCTTTAAGCCCTCTAAAATAACCTTCTATTAGTGTTTAATTGCATTTTGTAATAGTTTTAAAATGTGATTTTTTTTATATCTGCTATTAAAAGTGCTAACATTGTTTATTACCAATATAACATGCACTTGTATGTATTTTCTCCCTTCAGGGGATAAAATATTACACGTACCTCAGGAGTAAAATGCCCCAATTCCCTCATGATAATTATCTACTTGAGAGGTAATTGAAGTTATTTCCTTGGCTACACTTAAAGAACCTTAATTTCTTCGGCTATACCTCGGAGACAATAATTAGATTCAAAAGCCAATCTTATCATTGGCAATTCTTATTTATTTTAGCAGCTGGTTCCATATTTTTTGTTTAAACTCCAATTATGATTATATAGGGGGGAAAAACAAGAAAAAATTAAAGAAAATTAATTGACTGAAAAGAAATAAAAAATGTTTATTGAAATAAATTTTTTTGAGTTTAAATAAAAAAAAAAAATGTATGGGCAGTACCACAGTAAACAAACATATTAGCCCTAAATTTAAATTTTATAAGATGAATTACCTTCATACAAATTGAAAACATAAATAGTAACTGTATACAAAAGAGAACTAATTATCTGTAATTTACATTTTTTTCAAAAAAATATTGACGAAGATAAAAAAAAGATTCAATTATTTAAATTCATTGAGGGTTGAATTTTTATTTTTTTATTTTTTTTTTAAATTAATGTTACAAAATATATTATTCAAATAAATCCAATTTAGTTGAAAAAGCCAACTCTGAATTCAGCTATTATAAATAAAAGTCAAGAATTAATGAATTTAGATTGAAAACATATTAGTAATACAATCAAATTAAGAATGTGATAGTTTTTGGGATTTAAGCTTAAATAAAAAATAATTAAAATCTTCCAATTAGTACACCCCATATGAGGGATAATAGGAGGGGTTTAAGTTCAAAAATTATCACAGCCTTTTAGCAGAAAATGTGAATATTTTTTTTTACACAAACCAGATAGATTTTTTTGAATACTTGTACAAGGTTTGAGTATAATAAAAAGATTCATAATTTCGTAAAATAATAATAATAAAACTGAAGAATTACAATTGTAAAAAAATGGAGTTTGTTCTAGTTTTTTGAGGTGGAAAGTAAACGAACAAAATTTATCAAAGAAGGTAAATATTTAACTTATCCATTACAAGTGAAGGAATATGTTTTTGTATTCATTGATTTGATCTAGTAACTTAAAAATACATTTTTTTTAAAAAAATTTTAATTCATTAACCCCATTTATTTTTTTAAATTGTTATAATCAATTTATAAGAATGAAATATAAAATAATATAAATAACAAAAACAAAATCTTTCTTGGTAAAAGTATTACAAAAAAAATAACCAAAAACAAATTATGAATGAGATCAGAAGGAATGAAGATAATATTAATTTTTCTTTTTGTTTATGCAGACATTAAGAATTTAAATAAATAAAATACATGATATTTATTTTTTTTACATTTTATGTAAATATAATATATTTTTTCCAATTGTGTCAAATCGATGTTTATTTTTAATTTGGGGTGAAATTGGAAAATTAACAAAATAATTATAAAACAATATTTGTTAACGAACTGCCCATAATTATAATTGAAAAAAAAAAAAAAAAAAAAAAACTAATCGAGACACATTTCTATTTTATAATTTTATTGATTTAATTCAGTAAATAATTCCTTTTTGACCATATTTCTTCAAATTTTAAAATTTAACTTTACAAACATGTAAAAAATGTACTGTTCCACAACATAACCATAATACATTAATTTTTTAACACACATCCTTCAAGTTTTTCAAAGTTTGACTGTAAAAAAATTAATAAACAAATCGTTAAATGAAAATGGCATTTTATCCAAAATACCGTATTTAATTATTGTTGCCCTATTTAAAAAAAATAGGCATAATTTTCCCAGTTAGAAACTGGATTTTATATTCATGAATTTGAAAAATATTGACTAATTAACACATGGGTTGTATTCTTTGGTCATTCATTTTAAGAAAAAATAACTTTGTCATAAGTTCAACGATATTTTATTAAATTTGCGGAACAAAAATCAGTGCTGTTAATATTGTTGAGCTCTTTGTAATATTACCAGTACTGAAAACACACTAACATAAACCAATATTGTCAACTTATAACTAGTCATTTTATTTAAAATTAAGTGTCCAATAGAATAAATAAAATAATAGTAATAATTTTTTTAAAGAAATACTTTGAAAATCTTAAAGAAAGTATAAAGGAATGAACTTAGATTTACACATCATACAATTTAAGGGTAAAATATGGATAAACGCATTTGGAATATTAAGTATATTTAGATTTTAAATTCACAATTATAATTTTATATTGAAGAAATATGGTCAAGGTGTTAACAAAGTTTCTGAAATAGGTACTTCTGAAATAAAATAAATTTATCATTTGAGTAAAAAAAAAATATATAATAATAAATTTAAAAAAAAAAAATAACAAAAAAAAGTTTCTTTGTAAAATAAAATAATTTCCTTTCAAAAGTCTATTGAAATAAAGGCTGATAACTTATAAACTAAATTTTTCTCGTACCTGAATTTAAAATTATTAGACCTAGATATTTTTTTTGTCTTGATTTTTCTCCACCTGAACAGAAATTCATGCAAATAATTTAAGGTAACAACTAATATATATAAATATATGTTTAATTGTAAATATATAAATGGTTAAATATAATCTATTAAACTTTTAAATTGAAAATCACAAATTATTTAATTAAATTTTATGTTCTTAATTAAACAAAAAACTTCAGCAAATATAATTTATTAAATAATAAGAATATACTATTAATGATATTTGAAGTAAAAAAACATAGTTAATTTCAGCTTATTATTTTAAGGAACTGTAATTGAATAACAGTGTCATATTGAACAATTGTTTTAACATTGTTAACAGTAAATTATGATATAATACAAAAAGTGGCAAGAAAATAAACTATAAACGTTGCTGGAATTAAGTGGAGTGTCAAGACAATGTATTCATATATATATATATGAAAAATTATAATATATATATTATATAATATAATTTAACTAATTTTGGTTTATTTTAGGACATTTTGTTTGACTAATAATGTAGAAGACGTCTAAAAAAAAAAAAAAAAATCACAATTACAAATAACAATAAATGAAGTTAGATCAGTTAATAATCAAATAAAATCAAGAATAATTATAACAGATTTTATCGGAATATGGCATTCGGCAGTAATTTTATTTTAATAACTAAAGATTATGATTACTGTGTAATATACATGAATATATTGTAGTACACAAATCAGAATATTTAAAGCATTTTTTAATGAGAAAGGAGTATTTTATCATTAACTGAACTAACTACAACAATTTAGTAATAATGGACACAAAATTAACAGAATCTGTACCACATTAATTTAGGTAAATAAAGTAATGCACAGACAATATTCGATATCATTGATCTATTACAATTTATTCATTCTTAAAATTGGAGAATTTATATCGGTATTAATTTATCTGCCAAATTCATTCTTTTATTTAACAAAATATAGTGGTGAAAATATATATTGACCAATATCATTGTGATTGATTGACCATCATAAAAGTCAATATTCTACTAAAGCATCACTTATCAAGTCCAATTTTTTAAATAACATATACTAAATTTTTAATGATTCAATTGGGGCACTAATATAATTTTTAATAATAATATTAAATTAAATAGATATACATAATAGTGTATATGAAATTGACAAGGTTTCAGATTAAATAAAAAATAAATAACAAATAGCCCCTTTTTCATTGAGATCTTTAATAAGTGTTGCATATTATAAATTATTTCTGTTTCAGACAAAAAAAAAAGAAAAGAAAAAAAAAATATATAGTGAACAATGAAAAAATTATAACATTTTTTTTTAAGAACTAGCAAGCTCAAGGGAATACAGTGGAGTCTTGATTATCAGCAGTCTCCAATCATTCATATAAATTAAATATAACTAAAAATGATGGAACAATATTTTGATTTTTATGCAGAAGATGAGAAATTATAGGTAAGCTGCATTTTGAAAATTGAATATAAACACCAAAGCTTGTTGGTAATAGTTTTAATTTTTCATAAATAAAATATACAAATACATTTTTATTATAAAATAGGATTATCAACACTATTTTTGACTCTTTGTGGATCACTCAACCACAATAAACTAAAGATAATTAAGACTCCACAAAGCACTTAATTATTTACCATGAATGTCACATTGAAAAGTTTAAGAAACACAAGTTAAAATTGTGGTAACTTTGTTAAACATAATGAGGAAAAAAAAAAGGAACAATAGAAATAAAAAACCGAATATGACGGTAAATTAGTGAGCGATTGCTAGTTAAAATATTTTACCAAACCCATAATTATCTGACTGAAAAAATAATTCATTTAGGTTTCCTTTTAGATAGGTTTCATTTTTTTTTTTTTTTTTTTTTTTTTTTTTTTAAATTTTTTTAAAGATAATAATAACAAAATGGACTACATGCAGTAAATCCACTAAGAACATAACTTTTTATCACCCTTTGTTTTTTTTTTATAGATTTACCCTGGTATTAATTGTTATATGTTGTATACCAAAAAAAGAGTAAAAAATGGATTTACGTAAGTAAATTTTGATTAGAATGTTCCATTTATTTATAAAATTTTAACTCAATAGAAAATTAATATGATATTAATAGGGTGATTTTTTATTTTTTAAAAGAATCTTTTAAAGTAAATCATAAGGTTACAAGAGCCACTTGAAAATAAGTTTAACTTAATTAATTATGTCCAATCAAATTTAAAATAAATAATAATAAATTAATCATTTTGCAATAATATTATTAATTGGACAAATATTACGGATGAATTAAAACATTTGAAAATCAATTTAAACTTTTTTTCATTGTAACCATTAATTTACAAAAAAAAATCCCTTATACATAAAACCTCACACAAGCAAATTATAATACATAATTTGCTTGTGTGTGTAGGTGAGTACATACATACATACATGTAATTACATATAGATGTATTTAAATTTGCCTAGATGTTAGAAGACAAATTTGGTTGCTCCTTATTTTAGAATATAAAGTTTTAATTTTTTAAATATTAAGAGATGGTAATTTAATTAATTTTTATATATTTTTTTATTCCTGAAAATGTATTTGGTCTCTTTTAATAAGGAGCAAAAGAAAAAGAGACACAAAATCTCTCCATTATAAATGCCAAATAGGAGAGATTAAACTAGTTATAAATTTTGATATTTTAAAGGTGCCTAAAAAAAATAAAAATAAAATTATAAAGGTATAAGTTAAGAAAATTTCAATGGCATTAATTCCGAGAGAAAAAAAATTGCACCTTCGTCAAAAAAGCTTTATTACAAGAATTTTTGACAAAAATAATAATTATTAAAGGCTCAAACACACTCTATAAGAGTGACTTTTCTTTGTACATAATTGAGCTATGAGAAAAAAAAAAAAAAAAAAAAAAAAATCATTATTATTTTATCGATAAAGGATAAGTATTTTTGAGAAAATTAAAATTCACTGCAATCATTTAAATAATTTTTCCTCGTATTGCGAAAAAATTACATTTTTTGTCGAATTTTCCTATATACAACATTAAATTTAGGGGCTACCTCATATAACAATATTTAAAAAAAAAAATTAAAAATAACTATATTTGAAAGACAAACGATAGAGGGGAAAATTATTGTCAGTTAAAGTTAAAAATTAAATTCTTGCAAATACCCTTGAATTAACAAAGTTAAAATGTATGATGTTATGATAAAATCACTTAATTAATATAATAATAATAAATATGTAAATATTTACATATTTCTTTTTAAAAATAAGTACATAATATACACATACATTTGTTCTCTTAATATGACCTTAACTATCGTTTGTCCTTCAAATTTAGAAAAAAAAAAAAATACAATTTTATATTTAATAATAATAAATACACAATTTTTAATTATTACTTCCTGTTAAGAAGAAATTTCATATTTTATTTATTTTGTAAGTGATAAGAGGTAGCACCCTTTATCCATATTTTTTTTTTTTAATTTAACTATTTACACATCGTTTCAAGTGGAATGCAGAAAAATTCCACTCGAACAAAAAAATTATTCCGCTATATATTTACAGAGGGGTGGGGTATAAAGTTTATATATATATATTATACATATAAAAAGGTTTTTTTTTATTTGTAGTTGTTGAATTATTAATGAAAAAAATTGTTATTTTATTTTACTTAAGTTTTTTTATTTACTTTTCATCGTATTTAAGTTTTTAAAATACTAGTATGTCTCGAGACGTCCGAGAATTTCATGAAAGATTTGATTGGGGGGAATGACCAGGTTTTAAATGTGAAAGGGGGGAGGGGAGTTAAAAAAATAAAAGTGTCTTTATATAATTATGTTCTTGAGAGTTCGATCGTATCTCAACAAATTGGAAGTGGGGAAAATATTTACACAGGGAGGAACAAAGTAATTTTTTTTCTTTTTTTATACAAATTTAGTAAAACTAATTTCATTTGCTCACGTTGCCTTCGTCAATGCTCTCATCGAGTGCTTTAGCTACGTACAGCTCTGGATCAATCACCTGAAAATTAGAAAAAAAAAAAAAATAATAATAATAATTTAAATTAAATAAAAGTTTAGAGAAGAAATGGTTCTTTTTAATCTTTTTTACACTTAAAATGATTTTCTAATCTCTTGAACTCTTACCAAACAAATCTTGGTTTATCTACATCATGGTGAGCAAAGACATCAAGAATTAAGGATAGTGCATCACCAAAGGCGTGAGGTGGTTACAGTAATTAGGGCAAGAAAGCTCCAATACTAATTATCACCATGAACAGAGAGGACGAAAATTGGAGCATCAATTAACTTTGTGTAGTTATTCCGCAAGGACTTATCATTTATATCCCTAGTGATATATATGAACTAGGAGTACGTGGATGGATGAGGTAGAGAGGATGGTATATTTATATTCAAATTATTAAGTAGAGACTTATATGTTGTCAAGCAACATATAAGCTTAAAACGGAGTAAGTCACAGTGAAAATAAATCTTTTATAAATGTTACTTAAGAGAATATATGGAAGCGTTTAGAGTTTAAAATAAACTGTAGTTATTAGGATTACGATTATTTAAGATAAAGATCCTTGGATGAGGACAGAATTTAAATTCTCATAAGGATTTCCTGTGAGGTTAAAAAAGCATAGATAATATTAGTCCAGTCACTCGGGCTATTCCCCTCCGAATTCTGTCGGACTGAACCGATTCACTTGAAATTTGGTGAGTAGATGGGAAAGTGCTCAAATAACAAAAGTTATATAACGCCGACGTGTGCTTCCGCCCCAGGGGTGGTTGCCACCCCTTCTCGGGGGTGGAAATTCTTTTGCTCAAAATAATCAGGGGAATCGATAGAGGATCAAATTCTAAGCAACTTTTGTTCTATAGAGTTTTTTCCGAAAGTCAATACTTTTTGAGTTATTCGTGGTTGAAAACAGCGAATTTTCATTGAAAAAAGTCACGTTTTTTAACGATTTTTCACGAATAACTCAAAAAATATGCATTTGATCGAAAAAAGTATACAAAACAAAATTGAAGCTTATAAAAAACCAAAGAGATTCATTTCTTCATAAGATATTCTAGGTGCAATACAGAGGGAGATATGGTCTGTGAAAGAAGACATTTTCTTTTGCGAATACTTGGATCAATGTATTCAACGTTAAATTGCAAGAAAAAGGTTGATTTTGCGGGGGTAATGATAAGGAAGTTTTTTATAGTCCATGAAAAGACCTTTAAAATGAGCACTGTTAAAAGTCATTTGCCTGTATACTAAGTGAGTTACAGCTCGTAAAAGATGGACTCCTCGAATATTTTAAGGAAAAAGGGGCAGTATAAATAACCTAATATCCACCAGAATCAAAATTAATCGTTTTCCTTCTATAATACATTTTATTTTAGTGTTCTTCATTAGATCTAGGAGTTTGACTGGTTTAAAATGCATTATTTTTTTAAAAAAGTTAGAGTAAATTGTATCGCCTATTTTGAAAATATCTAAAAAAGTTTCCTTTTTTTCAAAATAACATAAAAACTATAATGAATACGTAAAAAATGATAGAATGTAAAAATGTAGCTCTTTTTTCAACGAATATTTTCATTTTTTATAAACTTCTGCAGCATGAAAATCAATGGAGATATCACCGATTAAAGTGTATGACTTGGTGTGAACACCCCCTATTTGGAGTGCTTCAACCCTTAATTTTTTAAAAATTGAGGGGTAGTTGACTTTCTAATGAACCTAGCATTGTAGCCCTTGAAATTACCTTTCAAATGGCTATGTATATGTATATATGAAAGCTCGATAATTAACTGACTTATTGAAGAAAAACCAATGACAGTTTTAGGAGATAATTTTGGAGCGTGAAAAATATACGTATTTTGGAGCTCTCAGATATTTCAAGTACGTATAATAGTTTTGATGATGAATTTTATGATATCACCTCCTAGATCGATGACATTTTGGAAGCTGGCAGGTACTGCACCATTTTATTATATGGACTTGCTAAGGATGCTCACGTGAATAAATTAAATAAAATTGAAAATTATTCATCGTTTCTACAGCAAATGAGGTTCGAGTCATTTATAAAAGTCACTACAAAGCACACTGCTGTTAAATTATCTTCCCTTGTGCCAACAGTTGGTGCTCTCAATGTGCACAAAAATAGAGTATACTTACAAACCCAGTTATGGCTGGGAAATAAGAACACAAATATACAGTTGATTGGGGATGATTCAAAGATGCAGAATCTCTACAACCAGTAAGAATGCAAAGTTTGCCTGCACCAGAGGAGCTGTTGAAGATGATTTTTTGCAATTGCAAAAAAGGTTGCGGATCTTAGTGTGATTGTAGGAGGGTAGGTTTATTTTGTAATGCCCCGTGCGCGACCTGCTCGGGAGATAATTGTCAAAACTGCCCTCCAATTAATGAAGAAGATATATATCAAGTGATTGTGACGGTTCCTGATTTTTTGTACTATTTTTTAATAGTACAAAATTTTTAACTTATTTTTAACTTTATTTTTTAACTTTTTTTACTATTTTTTTTACATAATTTACCATAATTTTTACGTATTTTTTATATCTTATAATTAATTCAAAAAAATGCAAATAATATTGAGTTCATTGTACTGTTATTAGCATAGGGGGTAGTTTCTAAGAGTTAAAAAAGTTGCAACCAAATAAATAACGTTTCATAAGCAAGGAACAAATATTTATTGATTTAAATACTTAAGTTAAGAATTTTAATGTGTAAAAAACTATATTTAACGTTAAAGTCGCCTTTAGGGGTTGAAAAGTTGAAACTAAAGAAAAATCGTTTCATAAGCGAGGAATGAATTTTTAGTGATCTAAATGGAAAATTAAAACATTTTAAACTATAAATAGGCTTTTTTAGATTTTTTTTTTTTTTTTTGCATACTGGGGTGCTTTCTAGGGGTTGAAAACTTGAAACCAATGAAACATCATTTCACAAGCGATTAATGCATTTTTATTTATTTTAATTCACAAGTTAAGCATTTTAAAAAGTAAAAAGATATTTTTTAACGTTATTCTCGTCATAAGGGGTGGTTTCTAAGGGTTGAAAATTTGTATTAAATTACAAATTATCATTGGATACGTTTATTTTACTTAATTCAAGCAAATTTTAGTGCTTAAAAAAGTGTTTTCCTATTTTTTTTTCACTTAGGGGTAGTTTTAACCCCTTAAAATCAAAAAGCACACCTCGCCCATATATAACTCTTGAAAAGGAGGGTAAGACAAGCTTAAATCCAAATTTTCAGCCAAATCCATGCAGTCCGATAGAATTCGGAGGTAAGGCACTATTTTTCGCCCGAGTGACTGGACTATATGTGCTGTTGGAAGTTTTAAATACGTAATTAAACAGGCTCAGCTTAATTCCCAAAAAATAATGGGAAACCATTTTTTAAATGGGTCTTTCTTGGGTTACTAAACCTAGAAACAAGGGGCCTGGGTAGCCCATAGAATAGACCACTTGGGTTTTAATCAGTCAAGTAAAGCAGCAGTTCAATCAGTCAGTAGTATGATGGGAATCGACATGACCATAGATCCAGGTTTAATTCCCAGACCAGGCCCTCAGCTCAATGTTCACCCAGCATTGTTTAAATAAATGGGTAGCTGCTCAAAAGAGTAACGCCACTAGGTTTCAGCCTGGAAACCATCATCAACACACTCGGTTCGATACAAATTGAGGGGTGAGACACGTTTAACAACCAAACACATCACACATATGTGTTGAGTTTGGTTCCTAACCCGGGTTTGTTCAACGGGTCCATCTAAGTGGCCGGCGTCTTTAGGTGTAATAACTCCCCAGAAAAAAATAGCATATCAATAAAGAATGTAGCATATCCTACCTTCGGTATGGGCTTAATTTCAGTACCCAGTTCCTGTTCAATGCGCTGCAAGTTAAAGCGATCTTCATAGGTGATTAGATTAATAGCAATACCAAGGTGTCCAAATCTACCAGACCTGCCAATACGATGCAGGTATGTTTCGGCCATTTTGGGAAAATCAAAATTAATAACTACATTGACTGCTTGAACATCAATACCTCTAGTGAACAAATCTGTAAGAAAACAAGATAAAAAAAAAATTATAACTAATTTATAAATACAAACATATTATATGACATTACTGCAGCAGAATAAGATGTATCCTTTTAAATCAACAATTTAAAAAAAAAATATATATATATACATATATATTGTATACAGATAAATAACTAACCAGAACAGACGAGGTTTCTGCAGAGTCCTGAGCGGAAATCATGGAAGACCCTGTTTCTGTGAGCTTGGGCCATTTTGGCATGGATATAGTAGCAACAGTATCCAAGTTCTGTAATCTTTTTGGCTAAAAGCTCAACACGCTGTGTTGAATTGCAAAATATTATACTCTGGTTGATCTGCAACTGTTTAAAAAATAAAGGGTATGAGCTTAGAAATTATCAATAGCATTTAAAGTCTAGATAAATGGATTAATTCCTTAAATGATTTTGTAATAAAGAGTTCATACAGAAGTAGAACAAATACTTACTTTAGAAAAGAGAGTGTTCAAACAATGGACCTTTTGCCTTTCTTGAACGAAGGCATAATACTGTGTAACACCTTTCAGTGTTAACTCTTCCATAAGATTAATCTCTTGAGGACATTTTAAATGTTTGACCTGCAATTAAAAATTAACATTAGAATGAGATACTGATTAAAAGGACTTAAAGGGAGATGCTAAATTATTAGATGGGTATGCAGAAGAGAGTAATAAGTCTTCAACAATTGCAGGAGGTTCATTCCTTTAAAACCTACTCTATACAGAGCCATCTTTCATTCAAAAATCACTTTAACAGTGCTAGCAGGATTTTGAATTCTAGAAGGTCGGGCCAACAAGGCAAACAAAAATGTCACTGGCCCCACCCCTCCTACAAGCCTAGGGGCTTTATTTTTTTCCTCATTTAGGTTGACCAATCTGAGTGTCAAAAGTCACAACTCGTAACACGCACAAATAACCAATTTAAAAAAATAAATAAATTACATATTATGTAGCTTCTTTAAGTTAATATCACAATGCACTTTCAATTTCTTGTTAAACTTGAAACCCTATAAGAAACTTTTTTTTAGCATATAAGACAATATAGAAACTACTAAGGATAGAATTAGAAAACTACCTACCATGAACTGCTTAACTGTAAGAGGAAAAGTTGCTGAAAACAATAAAATTTGTCTTTCAGTCGGCAACTTAGAAATAACATGATCCAACATTCCTTTGAAATCTTGTGACAGAAGTTTATCTGCTTCGTCCAACACGAGTATCTTACAATGGTCCATCTGAGCAACTTTCTTATCCATTAGATCCAAGATCCTACCAGGAGTAGCGATAATCACGTGCACTGAAATATAAAAAAAAAACAATTCAAATTTAATTACCACTAGTAAAACAAACAATATTTTCATTAAAAAAATGTATTAACATTTTTATCAGATTATAAAATTCTCATTTATGAAAAAATGAAGGGGAATCCAAAGTATCATCATTTAAATTATTTGTATGATTTCTTAATATCAACTAACACTAAATAACTTACAAGAACTGACTTGATAATTCTATTTCATTATTTATTTTATTTAGAAGTTTTAGATAGTTAACCTAATCATATATAGGAAAAAAAACTTGAAATTTAAAAAAATCAATATAATAATAAAGGCAAAGATAATATTTAATATAAAATATTTAAGCTATTTGAAGGAATAAATAAAAAAAAAAAAAAAAAAAAAAAATCAATAATAAAATTATTCAAAACCATAATTACCTTTTTGAAAAATTCTCATAATATCGTCTCTAAGGTTAGTACCACCAGTGGTAACCATAACTTTGACTTGCATGTGTTTGGCCAGCTCAATGCAAATCTGCGATGTTTGCAATGCTAACTCTCTTGTAGGTACAATGATTAAAGCTAGAACAGAAAAAAAATAACAATAACAATTTTGTGATGGTCTATCTTTGTGTGCCCTTTTGTAATTACAAATATTTGAAGGTAGATCCTATTGTGGAAAAACAAGCTACTATGGGTGCGTTCGGAAACACTGACCAGGTCGACCGAGAAGTAACCGGTGTGTCCGGAAACACCAACCTAAACAACCGACCGCGTTAGTAAACCTCCGGTCGTTTTAGCGGTCGACCGCTTCGACCGAAATCGAAATACCGTGAGTCCGGTTAGTAACCATAATGTTACCTTTTTTGGCGAAATGTCATTGTTCTTTTGTAAACATTTGAATACGTTTTTATAAACATTAAATACATTGTCGTCTTTTTTTGCTAATCTTTAAAATTCTTTTTTAATATTTAGTTTTTGTGAAACATGGACCTTTATCAGCACTCTTTTACTTTGTTATTCACCTTTTTTATTTTAAAACTGAAATGATTTTGGTGGGTAATTTTGTGACTAATAATAACAATATACCAAAACTGAAAGATGAAAAGTGTAATATTGCTTTGTACAACAGTTCATTATAGACTAAAATATACCAACCTTTGTCCTAATCGTTATTTACTTTGTTGTTACTTGTTACCAATCCTACTTTTCAACAATTCATGGATGCGATATAGTTATTTTACGTGTTTTTTTTTTGTTTGTCCCTTTTGTTTACCGTCCCACACCTAAACGAATTGTTATTTTACGTTATTTGTGGGTCGATTAAGGGTGTTACTATTTTTAGACAATCTAAAATAAAAATAGAATTGAAGTAGATTGTGCAGTCGAGGATCGCTTGGTGGCATAACTTTACTTGATTTATACATGCGAGATTATATCCATTTGTTAAACTGTTCATTTGCATATTTTATACATTTAAGAGATTATAAATGTATCATTTTTACACAGAAGAAGTTGATATTATCGATGTAAACAGTGCAGTGCAAGGTTTGAGGAGGAAGATGCTGCTGAATGCTGAACGTGAACGTCGTATAGAGTTTTTATTTAAGGGAAAAAGGAAAGGGATGACAGCTATATTATACACAGATTTAACCTAAAGGGGTGCCGCTGCAATAGTTTATTCACTTAAGGAATCATCACAGCTTCACTTCTATCTCACACAAGGGTCTTATAAAATATTTTATAAGATCCTTGATCTCACACCCACACCAAACAAAACGAATTCATATTTTTAACCTCTCTTTGTTTATAACCTTTTCGGTCGACCGCAGTTTTGAACCGGAGCCGTTCGGAAATATCACACTAACCACGCCGCCATGACACTAACCAGAACAAACCGCCGGTCGACCGAGAGAATGACCGGTTAGTGTTTCCGAACGCACCCTATGTATAAAGAAAGGGATGAACGCACTCAGACAGAGCATGCCTTAGTTCTAAAAGATCTCTTTATGACGACAGCCTTGCCTTCTCTACTGTTTCCCCCTATAATCCATTAGATACCTCAAACTCCATCTATTCGACTCTTTTAGAAGGTATATAGTACCTCGGACAACTACTAGATGGCTCTAAATGTAACTTATTAATCAGTCCCAGGCCTAAAAGTAAGGGAAAAGAAAAAAAAAATTGTTACGGAGACCTGAGCTTACAGTCTCTTTTTCAACAGCGGGGATCTCCGCTTACAGTCTTTGGGGGCACTAAATTTATTTTTCAGAGATCTCCGCATGCAGTCCTCAATGTTCATGTTAAAAATATACAATAAATGAAGGATACACCCCTAAATTTAATAAGGTAATGATTTTAAACCATGTTAAAACTAACATACCCTGAATTGTATCCTTGGTAGGGTCAACTTGTTCCAGCACTGGAATAGAGTATGCACCTGTCTTGCCAGTTCCGTTCTTAGCTCTCGCTAATATATCCTTGCCAGAAAGCGCTAGTGGAATGCTTGCTTCTTGAATAGGACTAGGTTTATCCCAGCCTTTCTCAAATATTCCCATAAGAAGTTCTCTTTTTAAGCAAAACTCTTCAAACTCATTACCTTTGGTATCAGTAACATCCTATTAAGAGAAAAAAAAAAATAAATAAAATAAAATTACACAATTCTTGAGTTAAATGATACAAAATAAGTAAGTAATGTTAAATAAATGTTTTTCTTATTAAAATTAAAACTGAATGCGAAATGAGATGCTTACGCTAGTTTTAATCCTCTTATCGGTAGGAGGGATTTTGAGTTTACTTTTCCAATTATCATCTTCTCTGTAAAGTAAAAAAAAGAAAACATGGTTAAGAACAGATTCATCAGTAACCTACTTAACACAATGTAGACTGGTATTAAAATATATCAGAGTGTTAAGTTTCATTTATAAGTAAAATGATGGGAAATCCGACACACAACAAAATCATCATTGAAAAAGAAATTTCTAAATATAGCATTACACATAAATAATTTAAAGATTACTGATTGAATTACAATTAGGTTTAGTTAAACAAGAAGTAACTACACCAAAAAAAATAGTAGAAGCACAATAGCTTTCCTGTAATTTATCTGAACTCTAGCTTTCCATTTGAGGTTTGTGGTAAGGATTCTTGTAAGAAATAACCTCTTCGTGCTCTTATTTTACTGGTGATATTTTGACCATAATATAAGCATAATTGTGTACAGGAGATCAATCCTGAAACTTTTTTTGACAAATATCCAAATTGGGAATTTATTATATTTATTGTTATGAGATTTAGGATAACAGAGCTGCAACTCCTTTAACTATTTTTCTTTTCTAATTTCGTTTAAAATTTAGAATACTTATAACTTTTATGTTATATAACGTGACTTTATATGATATATTGATTAGCATTTATGAAATAAAAATTAAATTATTTATAAAAACGTATTTTAAGTGTATTTAACGCTTTTTAGTGTATTTTATTTACAAAAAGCACTAGGTTATTAAAATCAAATTAGAAATATAATAAAACAGCAATAAAACCTCCTTTACAAATAATAACTCCAATAAAAGTACATTTGGGACAAAGTATAGCCTAAATAACCAGATGATTTGATTTTACTTTTCCTCTTCAAATATTAAAAAAATCGGTCCGAGACAACTCAGACAAACTTTCTCATATATGAGTTTATAATTACTTAGCCCAGTGTTTCCATTTATTAGTTTTCAAATGTACATTTCATCAAAATTTATCATAAAAATAACTTCTCCTGGTCGGGGAATCGAACCCGGGCTCTCTCCGTCCGCGTTTTAAGCTAATATCTCAGGAACTAGATTTTTCCTGGGAAAACGGCTTATATCGTTGGATTCGTATTCAAATGGACTACATTTTAGAATTTTTTAATCAAAATCGTCGGAACCGTTTTCGAGAAATAATTTTTTTTCATGTTTTTTCAGAGTTTTTGGGGGGTAGCGCCCCCAAATTTAGAGCTAAAATTCATTTCTCGATTTCGCCTCGGGGTATGATTTTTCTGAACATGTATGCCAAATTTCGTCAAAATCGGCCCAGTAGTTTGGGCTCCAGGCGTCTGCACAGACGACAGACAGACGACAGACGACAGACGACAGACAGACATTTTTTAAAAACCACTTTTTTGGACTCAGGGGACCTCAAAACGTGTAAATCCATCAAAATCTCAAAATCGAATTTTCGCGCCATCACAATACTTTCTCTTTATATGAGAAAGTAAAAAACCTTAACTGATTCACCTAATATAAAAGATTAATATTTAAATCCAGCCTTACATCTTAGTTCTGAACTTAATTCTAAATAATTTCAAGATAAAAAGAACTTTTTATATACTACGTTTTTAAATTTTCTGTTGAATTGTATGTAATGTTGATTACAACGGATCTCCCAACACCAAATCTAAAGCATGCCATCGATATATTTAAAATAATATTAATAATATAATCAATATTTCCTGTTTTGCTGTCATTCAATGTTTATCTATCACAAATTTGAGACCCGTCAAAATGAAGATCGCGTAAATATTGGATACGGCAAATCAAATAAAATAACTGGCGGACTTTTTCTGAACTAACTTTCTGCACAGCAAACTGTGCTGAAAACGAATTAAATTCTGCTGAAAGATGGCTAAAAGTATTAAAATAATGCATTGTGATCGTGTTCTGAGCTATGGTAAAAGTTAATGTCTAGCTATTCGGGAAGTTAGTTAGAAATCGATTGCCAGATTTGTACCGGACAAACAAACAATAATGCAAACTAATAAAAACGTAGTAATTTATATCAAATTATTATTATTATTAACAACAGCGCCGGGACTTGAACCAGAGGCCTCTATATGTTGGTAGAGCGCTATACTGGAAATATTGAGGACCGTGGTTCAAGTCCTGGTGTTGGAGTCTATTTTTCTCTGTCTGTCTCCCTTTGTTAATAATAATTATAATTTGATTTAAATTTTAAACTATTCGTAGTATGAATACTACCTAAAATTTAAAAATGAAATTTCTAAATTTATCTTTAATAAAGTAAATGTACTTATTCTACTGAGTGCTTACACACATCGTCACTTAATTTACTCAATACTTTCTGTCACAAAGTATTTCAGGGTGGTCCAAAAGTCTCCCCTCTTAACTTTTGAACAGTTTGAGATAAATTAATGAAACTTGGGGGGCTCCGTACCATGTAAAGGAAAGTTAGTGTTCATGCAATCGTGCACTAGGGGCAACTACCCATTTTGCCTCCAGGCCAACCAACTTCAACTATAGTAAAAAAATTACACTTATATCGTTATAAAATCTAAACAGTTTGAAATAGCCATGCCAACTTTTCTTTATCAAACAATAAATCCATAAAGCTTTTACTATTCTGTCAAGCTAATAAATGTAATAATGCACGACACATAAACAATTATTTTATTCCATAATGTATTTAAACTATTTAAAAAATTACTCACTTTCTGACTTGGAGGACACGGCTCACCATACCCATATGATTGGCAGTTAATGCAGATTCCGTCATCATTTTGAACAGGGTTGCCTGAATTCTGAACTCTTATACTCGAAACGACCCGATTAAATTTAATTAACTAGATTCTAAAATGTAATAATTTATTTAATCACGAGAGATAAGAAACAATCTTCGAAAAAATAATAAAGCACTATTTATATTTCTTTTGTCACAATGATATGATTTTCCACCGAAAAGTTCGGGAAAAATAAATCACTACACTTAACAGTTTATATATATATTATTATTTTTTATTATTTTAAAAGAAAATGTTTGTTTTCTTCTTGATTTCTATAAATTTGTTTTTTTATACAATTTAACACACTAAGTATTATTTAATTAAAAGTCAGTATTCACAACGAGGTAATATTAGGAGTCTTGAAAGACAACCAAATTCCTGAAACATAAAAATAGAAAAAAACACATAACAATTGTTCAGAAAGTTTCTCCTGTTATAACATTTGTATGAAAAATTATCATTATTAATAACAATATTTGACTATATAATTAGGTTTGCATATAACTACAAGAGGGCATTTCTGAAGAAAATCACAAAATAACTATATTTTGAGATATAACTAAGCTTTGTTTGTGTTTGCTTGATATTTTTTTTTAACATGCCAACGTAACTCAACTTGAATTTTATTGATAAAAAATAAAAATCACAACAGACTGGCCTTGAGCTGACACAAACTGAATTTCAACTATATTTCACACTGGTGATAATTACATCTGAATTACAAATTGAAAACTTTAATTATTCTATTAATAAAGAAGGATACGTGGAATATCTATACTTGGACTAATTATACCACAGTTAAACAAGGAAAATGTTTATTTTATCTAAAAGTAATATCAATTCTTTTTCCTAGCTAGAGGACAAGTGCATCTATTTACCATAAAACTACATCGTTATGCCATACATCTCAATATTTTTAAAGACAAAATAAAGACATGTTTAAATTATTTATCATCTAATATTAACCTATTAAAATAGTCAACACTTACTATGTTCACACTTCGTTTTAAAAATGATTTTGAAAAGAATCTGCTGGTTCAAAATGCAGTGTGAATGGATAACAACGGATCGTATCGTTTCAAATCAGCTTCACCAAAAATAGGTGATTGGAATGGGGGATCGCATTAATGACGCCCATATGAAAAGGTCGAGGAGCGGATTGAGATATCAGGTTATTTTACTCTTTTTTAGTTGTTTGTTTTTAAGAGCTTCCGTTTCTTGTTTTTTTTGTTGTTTTTTTAAAAAAAACTGTAAAAACGTTTTGAAACAAAAGTTAATACTATAAAGAACCTGTAAAAAGTTTTTAAAACATGTAAATAAGAAATGTAAAAATTTGTGGGCATATTAGGTAACATTAAAGGTTTTACTAGCGTTGTCACCGTTAAGAGATATATAAAAAAAATGATCACCTGTATTTTTTTGTTGAGTGAACATGTTTGGTTTTAAAAACTAATTGGATCAAAAAAGCTTTCATAACAATGTGTGAACATAGTAATTGGTCGGCAGAAATTTGGTAAATGCGGTTGAAAAATTTTTTACTTGTTGATTGAATGTTTTAGATTTGTTGGGAAACCATCTGCCCTTAAGTGGTCTTTATACTATTGAAAGTGCTATTTTATATTAATGAATTAGTATAAAAAAATTAGTATATATATATGAATTAGTATATATATATATATATATATATTAATAAACACTGTAAACTGGGTCCACACTACTGTCAAATCCACAAATAATTATCGCAATCATGATAATCAGTCTTGATTACAATCATGGTACAGATAAAAAAACTAAATTTGGATCCAAATGTGTGTTGTGTATTATGATCTCTTTTTTTTTAAATACGTAATTTCTATCTAAAACATCATCCATCTGCAGTAAATCAGTTCACACATAGGGTTCCAACCACCTATGCTCATTAGTAGAATCACTCTAGCGACTATGATATTAAAGTAAAGGACCACCTGAATAAAGTAAAATTTATTTTTCAAATCTAACTATATTGATTGCATGGGTACAACACTAAATTGCTTTTGTCATTATTTTAACTCCCATTCCTGCATTGATATAAACATTTTAAATAAATAAATACACAGGTACAAATTGAATATAGATCCTAATTCTCTCAATCAATTCTGTTAGTAACTTAAAATTTATAAATAAAGCATTAATACTACTTGATGTATTAAGCATACCATAAAATCAAATTTTAAACATGTTATCATTTGGTTTAGAAAGTGAGACACATACAAATTATTTTGATTATGAAGTAATTCTCGCGAAACACTTCACTCAGAGTGATAGCAATTAATAATATAGATAAAAACAATGCTTATCACAAAAACAAAAAAAGTTTTATAAAATACTATAATATACATTTAAGCAAAACCATGGGTAAATAATACTAACTAAAGGAATTTCAAGAGCTGGTTTTTTTTTAGAGAGGGAGTAACATAATTTCTATGAGTTGCTTTATTATCTTAGGGTGAGATTTAAAAGAGCGATTATTAAAATCAATAAAACTCAAAGCAATATTAAAAAGTTTATTGCCAAAGAACCAGGCTGACATTTTATCAACAGATTTCCAACCAAATTTAATCAGTAAAAAAAATCACATCAGTCAGTAACCATAGGTGATTTTAATAATGAAGCTTAACTATTGTGGTCATAGCAATATATCTGCATTGAATATGAGCTACTTAGGTTTGAGTTTTGAGCTTTCCTCACTATGAGTAAGTTCCAAAAATTGTTGCAACCAACAACTACATAACTCAAATTAGTAAATAGATTTAACACAAGCATCTGTAAAGGTTTTGTAAAGAAAACTACCCACACTCTTATTTTTAGTGACATGTATATACTGTGATCACTTGTAGTACAGCGGCCTTTAAAAAAATGTATTGTCCCCTTTTTAGTGCGTTCTTTATAAAAGCATGTTTTACATTTAAATATAATATAATTTTCTATTAGTCATATTAAATCTCGTAATATTGAAACTAAATTAAAACAATGAACATTTTTAATTTAAAAAAGTAGGTATACAAATTTTACTATCACATATAAAGGAAAATTGGGATGGCACGAAAAATTTTGATTTTTCTGCATTTACACGTTTTGAGGTCCCTTGAGTACAAAAGTTTTTTTTAAATAAATGTCTCTCGTCTGTCTGTCTGAGCCTAAATTACTGGGCCGATTACGATAGAATTTGGCATACATGAGAAATGAATATAAGCTCATAATTTGGGGGCGCTAACCCCCCCAAAAAAAGTGGAAAAAATTATTTCTCGAAAACGGTTCAGAAGACTTTGATAAAAAAAATTCTAAAATGTAGTCTATTAAAATACGAATCAAACAATATAAACCATATTCCCGGCAAAAATCTAGTTCTTGAGAAAACAGTTTTAAATGCGGATGGACAGAGGCCGAGTTTGATTCCCTGCCGAGGAGAAGTTATGTTTATGATAAATTTTGATAAAATGTTCAATAATAATTAAAACGACCTACAAAAACTCGAAAACTAATAATTGGAAAACACTGGGCTAAGTAATTATAAACTGTATATGAGAAAATTTGTCTGAGTTGTCTCCGACTGATTTTTTAAAATTTACCAGCCAACATTTCTTCATTTGGAAATTTTATTGATTTATTGGCAAACTCAAACGAATTTGTAAATCTAAAGACTGATAAGTTTGACTGAAAAGTTTGTAAAAACCAGGTGCTTTTTACTGTGAGCTACAGGGAATTAAGATTAAACAAATATATATATTAATTAATATGTAAAACAAAAGTTCTAAAAAAAATATACATTAAATAAAAATTTGAATTAACAAGAAAAAAAAAATCTGAACTTTGGTGTAAAATTAATCTCTTAAGGAAATTTAAAATCAAATATAAATATTCTTTTGAAATACTAACATGTATCCCCAAAAAATATGGCCATGTGGTAATAATTTAGTATAGGTTAAGTATTAGTCAGTTCCTACTGACTAAGTCTATTATCAAACTCTTGAAGGGAACTCAAGAGATTAAGTATCTTTAACAGATAAACATACAGAAAAATGACCGGATAATTTAAATTTCATTAACTTACTAATATTTAATACATCAACTACATATAAGGACTGATTTAACAACATGGTTCAAATCTTTAGGTCAGAAACTGAGGTAGTTGTGTGTGACTCAAACAGACATCCAGCAAAAACCACTCAAACAATCTTAAAAATACCAAAAAAACTGATAATTCTGTTGAAATTTCGGTTTAAAATTTTATGAGTGAAAACAATACTTTTCCTATACATTTGCGGAGAAGGTGAAGGAAAAATAAGGTCACATCCATATAATAAGATTGAGTCTTAAAGGAAAATACTGTTATTTTTTTAAAAAAAATACATTTAACTTAAAGGTAACATAGAGAAATGCAGAATTATTTAAAGAAAAAAATAGTGAATGGGTAGCACCAATTCAAAGATAAAAAGCCAGTTAATAAGATAGTGAATTGTGGTTGATAGGACTAAATAATAATTAAAAAAAACATCTCTAAGTTTGATTCACATGTACTACCCAGCATATTTGAACCATTAGGTTTGATATATTAGATGAAGACAAAATAACCTTCTCACTTCAAATTTTTGAAACACAATTGTAACAGGAACAGACAAATTTTAAATAAAATAAATTTGTATAATATTTTTACGTGTAAGTACATATCACTTGATTATAGATATCGATATATCACTTTTGGAGTAACGCTTAAAACCTATAAGTTAGGCAAGATAAGGTCTTAATAAGAATACATTTTTAGAATTTATACTTAGGAATTAAACCTGTAAGGAATAAATTAGTTATTGGAACATATTTTGTATGAATATGAACGCATTTAACAGCACACTGTAAATAAAACACAAACATCTTGAGTGGAGGAGAAAAGATTTATAATTTTACTAAATATTTTTTAAAGGTATCTGAAAACTAACTAATTAATTTAACCGAACATTTAACTAATGTATTTCAAAATATATTCCAGATTAAATTAATGAATAATTATATCAGGTAATTTAATAATGAAATTTAAATAACCTTAAATGCCCTGTTAAAAAAATATATATATTTATAAAAAGAAAATACCTAAATGTTTGTAAAGGGTTATACTGCTTACGATTATACGAGTATGACTGTTGCACGTGTAATGAACAAAAATCAAAGTTTATTAAATAAAAACAATACAAACAATTGCAAAGAAAGTTCAAAGGTAGACGAGAGATAAGTAAAGTATACAACACCAAGGCCAAAGGTTCATAGTTTTTGCGGCTATTCAATTTTAAAATATGAAAAACATATTACATTTGATATAAATAAAAGAAACAATTAAAAACTTAAAACATATTTGAACGACAAAATCAAAAATTTAAAAAAACGGATCCAAAAGAGTTGTGTAACTGTATAGACAAGAAATGGTGGACAAAATGTTATATTTAATTCACTCTTAAGGTTAATATTACGATCATTACAAAAACAAAATGTAAATATATTAATCAAAAACACATTTAATCTTAGTGATTAAATATTGGATTTATTTAAAAAGAAATTGAATTTCATAACATCTTCAACGGTTGCAACTGTGTGAGCATACAACGAAAAAAAAAAATTAAGTGTTTTTATCTTCAGTTCCTCTACGTAGTAAAAGGGACATATTACAAACGAAAACTTTACACGAATATAAAATACACTTTAAAACAATATTGAAATAACTTTTAGATTGTAACAAACAAAAATGTAGGTAGGTGAAATATCAACTCTTTTTTTTTATAGGGCAAGCTTTCAGGTTGAAGTCTGTTAAGCTACCATGAGACGCTAACGATCAAAAGAAGCATGGAAATAGTACACTCATAAGAACGGCGTAAATACAAAAGCTAAATATGTAATGAATATGATTTATATTTACCTCAAATTTAACAAAATTTATATAGAAATTCTCTTGGGTGCATGAGTAGAAACGCAGCGCAGAAATCGAGAATATCTTTGTTCGCCTTCGTCACAACTAGAGGACAAGAAATGGACGGATGATCTATCAACCACTGGCGATTTTCTGTTTTCAATCAGGCGCACCAACTGTTTCATGTTCACTCTTCCTTTTACTCAAGAATAAATAATTATTGTAATTATAATAGATAGAAAATTAATATAATTAACCGCAAATTATTAGAAACATTTTCGTATTATTTTTTAAGTGATCAATTCTTTATTGAATACCATTATTAAAATAGAACCGTTAACATAACAAAACTTATTCCCGCTTTGTTTTTCGATATGAATTTATATATACTTCTTTTTTTTATTAGATCTCTCTACAAATTTATATTACTATTTATATTGTAAATGATAATTGATACAAACAATGCATTTTACGAATTTGTTTATTAATAAGTTTGTCTTCATATTATTTTCAAAATAATCTAATATTTATGCCACAGCAATTCATTATTCATCAACACTGTCTAATTAACTAATAAGACACAAATAGATTATTCTGTTATACATCTTTATCCAGAATTTAAACATTGATCCCGTTTAAGGATTCTATGATCGCTGCATTGATCTGAATTGAATCTGACAGTGAATTTAGTTTCAACTGTAATATATTTGTAACTATGTTCAATAATAGTCAGATTAAGTGAGGTACGATGTATATTATTAGAACAATAATGGATGAATTTCTTTATTCACTATTCCTCTTTGGGATCACCCAGTAAGACTAGAATAGAAAGATCTAGAAGTAAAATACTTCTAAAATATAAATGTCACACAAACTGGCATATCACAAAAATTCTGTAGTGTGCTGTGGGGAAGAAACAGAGCTTTATGCATTTGTTTTAGGTTTATCTGAGGGTTCTTCAGGTTTCTATGAACACCAATGATTCTGGGTTACTATTTATACTAGGCATCGTGTGGCTCTATCATTGAAGTGAGCGTATAGTAATAAATATGTATTGAATATTGAAAAAATAGATAATCATGAATCATGATGAGTTGATAGATATAGGGTATGATAGTAGTACAGCGGCTATTAGTAAGGGAACCACCCTGCAGTCTTACTATTCCTCTAACCACACATCTCCTTTTCAATTATAAAATGTATCTCTTTGCTTCAAAAAAACTACTGCATGTATCAAATTAAAATTTTGCATGCCTGTTTCAATTGTGCATTAGATGGTGTACATGAAGTTTTATTAAAATCGTTACGTTAGAACGTAAGATATCGGTAAAAATGTTATTTCTCTATTATAAACGTTTAGGTCCGCTTTAATAGTTTTAGCGATCTTTATTAATTCATAGCGGTGTCGCTGTTGGTTTTACTAAAAAAAAATATTTGTAAAAAATGTTTGTCTCATTGAATAGATGATGATAGGATCTTTTCCCGTCCTGAAATTCCAATTTAAATTTTGAACCTCTCGTTTACACGAGCGTTGCGTGAAATCTTGGACTGATCACGCTGTCCAACGAACTTAGCCTGAGTATTAGTAAGAGGATCATGTATACCAAATTTTAACTAAATCGGTCAACTTTTACTCAAGTTATCGTCACACGCGTAAACGTTACTGACAGACAGACAAGATGCATAGTTTGTTGAATGTAAGAAGCTCGCTTCAATTATGTTTAAGCTAGAGGGATTCATTTGTGTATATATTTTTCTTTCATACATCAGATACAGGATCTACTGGCCTGTATCTTATACAATTCTCTGTTCTTGCACTGAGCCAAAAGTGGACGCAACTTTAGTTAGCAAACTGATATGTGCAATTTATAAAGAATTATCATGCTCAAAGTCCTATAAAGACAACCCTTTTACAGGTCACTTATAGTCAAGATTAACTACATTCAATTCATAATCAGTTCAAGACACTTAAGAATATAGGGTAAGGCAATTAAGTAAATTGGCTAAGAGGCCTTGGGTAGCCTGGAGTAGAGAGCGCTTGCCTTTCAATCAGGCAAGTAAAGCAGCATAGGGCATATTTAGTTGTAGGACGGGTGTCCACTTGACCTTGAGCTCTGGGTTCAAGTCCCGGATCGGGCCCCCGCTCAATGTTCACCCAGCATCCTTTGAATAAATGGGTAGCTGCTCGAAAGAGTAGCACCACCAGGTTTCGGCCTGGAAACCATGGTTTACACTCTCGGTTCAATTCCAATCGAAAGAGAGACAATGGTTAACGACCAAACTCTTCACTCAAATGTGAAGTTTGGTTCCTTTCCTGGGTTTGTTCAATGGCCCACATAAGTGGCCTGCGTCTCCGGGTGTAAAAACCCCCTGGAATAAAAAATAAAAATGGCTAAGGCCAATTTACCAGCAGGAAAATGAATTTATTGTATAAAAGTGTATCTGTATGTATGGTTTGATAATTAATGGTTCTATCAATCTGATTTAGAAAGACAAATATATCTCATAATAAGTTCATGAATTTTGTATCACTATCTTCTAATTATCATTATTCTTAGTCGGCCTTAACCTTCCATAGGTTGTTGCGCTAGGCTTCATTATTAGCACATGATTACTTATTAAGACATAATGTCCTATAAGCAGAACTTTACTAAAAAGTAAGCATCATTCCTTGAAGTTTTGAATTCTTGAGTAGTTGTAGTTCGGTGGAATAGAATAGAAAGACTGGTTTTGGGTTATCCTATAACTTGGCTTATTTAAGTCATAACTCTTAAGTAACTGATATTAGAATCAACAATAAATCTACATGGCTACACTATATGCTTGTAGAAATTCATTTACTGAGACAAATTAGAGAAAAGTTTATGAAGTTACATTAAGGATACTTTTTATATTATCAGTATTTGAAAAATATCAATTGGTCGGAAAGGTTGCATTGCTAAGTGCTATTTTATTTTTATTATTGTGATATATTACACCAAAGTGTTAAGTGAGTTTACACAAAAACTTAACGGGTTATGAATCTCTATTTTGAAAATTTTTGTTTCTAATTTTAACTCATACTGATCTTTACCTCATAATATCATCGACTGTGTTTTTCTCCAGTGTGTGATAGCAACTCATCATAGAAGAGGTGTAGTTCAATAACCAAACAAAATCTTCACACAAATAATTGTATTTGTGACAATTGACCGGTTTCGGCTGTTCTAAAGCAGCCTTCTTTAGATAATCTACAAACTAAGTGACAAACTTAATTTAAAAAAATATAAATTAACTTTTGATACATTTAGTAATAGTTTTTTGAGATATTTTGGTAACAGTTAGTACTTTATAGTTTTATGTTGTTAGATATTTTTGTGATAGTTAGAATTTTATTTGTGTAGTTGTAACTATTCAGGGTAGAGTAGCTACCTCCCAGGCAGGTACTAATCCTTCCCTCGCTCTTTAGTTATCCTTTCACACCTGTGCTTGAGCCTTGTTTTTAAAAATTTTCACTTGCACTTTTAGAGTCTCTTTATAACCTACACAGGTAATTTGCATAATATTCATTACAATTTTTTCTTTACATGTATATATTTTTTGTTAATGTCTGTCTTTATTCAGTTTTACTTACAATTATTTGTTACCTTATTACCTTTAAATTAAGTTTGTCACTTGGTTTATAGATTATCTGAAGAAGGCTGCTTTAGAACAGCCGAAACTGGTCAATTGATACAAATACAATTATTTTGTGTGAAGACGTTGATTGGTTATTGAACTACACTTCTTCTATCGTAATATCAGTCTCATAAGCTTACAACTCTAAGAAAATCTCATACTTCTTTCTCAAAATCAAAACCTTTCATAGACTCATACAATTATTAGTTGCCTTTTAAATTATACAGCTATACAGTAATACATGTAGTTCAAGGAAAAGAACATTGAAAAAAGAAATTAATTAAGCCATGGTACAATATATGTCTAGTACTATGTCCACCCAGCATTGTCAAACAAATGGGAAGCTGAACAAAACAAAAGATTAGCGGCACCGCTAATCACGTGTATCAAAAGTAACAGATAAATAACAGAGTTGTGAAGACATGATTTACCAACCAACACTTCTCTCGTAAGTGAAGGGTATGGTTGTCTGTTATCAATCCAGTATAGGATTGATAAAAGGCTCCTTAGTCAGTTCAAAGGACCCACTTTGTGTTCTATGTGTTTGGGCGTAAGACCTCTGGATTTTTTTTTTTTAAAGCTGCAGTTCGTTTTATAAATTGTTAATGGTTCTAAATTGGTTAACTAGAGAAGTTAATAGAAAGTAACACAACAATATTATCACCACAATTATTCATTAATTATAAACAAACACGTTTCCACATTTAATATCATCTTCAGTATTAAGTGATAGTATAGTATGAGTAAAGATTCTACTAGCTGCATATTTTACTTTACAAGTTTTATGTCTTAGGCGGCTTTTACCAGCCGGCTGGTTCTTGAGTCGCACATGCCACTTACTTTCAGGATGCACGTCGCACTTGCATCTTCGGTGTGTAGGCTCTCGTTCAATTACCTCGACTCCTTAGATAGCCCGGAGTTTAAGTTGCTTGAATCCTACTACTAGGACGCATGCAACCTGCGACTTGCTATTTCGGTGTGAAAGCCACCTTAAAGTAGCAGTACAAAGTGGTGGTAGACTAGGGCTATGAAAGTAATAAGGAACCAAAGGTAAGGTATATGAAGTGGAGATCCAAGGCAGAACCCAGTAAAGGGTTAGGTCTGATAACATATTTACAGCATGTAATATAATATATCCAGACATGAAAATGTATCCAGTTTTACCAACCATGTACTAGAAACTGATCATACATTTGATGTCAATAATTATGAAGTACTACACACGTAAAAAGAATGGGAAATTAGACTGTTTAGGAAACTTGGAAATTCAAAGACACAAATATTAAATGATTTATTGAAAGATTCAACCATAATAACAATACCCTTGTAAAACCTATAAAAAAAAACAATTTTGTAAAATAACAAATAAATATTAGTTTTAAGGTATAATTTAGTTATAGTAAAATATGGAAATTATTGTTTAGCTTTAAGCAGTTGAGAAAAAAAAAATTTATATTATAAATATGTTACCTGACCTAGCCCTATACTGGGTTCCGCCTTGGATCTCCACTTCATATCCCTCACGTTTGTTCCTTAATACTTCTATAGCCCAAGTCTACCACCACTTAGTACTGTTACTGTCATAAAACTTATGAAGTAAAATATGCAGCTAGTAGAATCATTACTTATACTATGCTAACATTTAACACTGAAAATGGTATAAAATTTTGAAACTCGTTTGTTAATAATTAAAATAAAATTTTGGTGATAATATTGTTGTGTTACTTTCAATTAACCTCTCTGGCCATAATTATAATGGGACTTATTTCCTTCGTATCCTGTCTTCCAATATTAGAATTTTTACACGACAGAGACTATTGGCGAGGCATGAATAGTCATTTAAGAGTCCATTATTGTGAGTATGGAACTTGTCTCAATCTAAATCATTTAGAAATCACAAAAATCCATTTTTTTTTCATAGATGTTTGGATTCTGGTTTCAGGGAAAGCATCTTACACTTCCACACTGATAACCTTAAGCTTAACAGTTTTAGGCACTACTTAAAAGTTTATTTTTAAAAAGCGCGCTTGATTTTATTAGAAATCGTTAACATCAGGGTGTAAAAAGGGGATGATTACAGTTTTTAAATAAAAAAATGTATTGATAGATTAACAAATATTTAAAGATCGAGTAAAGATTTTATATTAGACAATATTGGTATTTCATCATGCGTCTATTCTAGATAAGAAAAGTGACTTCAATCCTGGATTTTTAATGCCATCTATTAATACATTCATCTAAAAAACTGTAAAATTAAATAAAATTTAATACATTTACTTCTCAATATATATATTTTTTTTCTTTGTTTAAACATACAAAACAAAAGAGTCGTTCATTTTATGAACACTCTGAATTAACATTCCATTTTTTTCCTAAATGATCTACTAAGCTCTTTTGATATATTTATAGATCTGTATTATGTTCACTTATGTTTTTTTTCCTTTTAATTTAATATAAATACAATTATTACCACTTTAAGTAATATAAACAAAATCATGTAAGTAACAATATTTAATTACATATTATTATTATTCTTTTTTTTTACATTACTTATTGGAATGTATTTCCTTGGTCATATATATCAACATTCAATTACACACATTATTTAATACATACAAGCTTTTTTTCATGGAGGGGAAAATATTAATTTGATTGTTATATTTTAATTTTTTATTGTTTATTATTTTCTTAAAAAACAAACAAAAAGACTCACACATAGTATATTATAATTTTATCAATAAATCTTTGGTACTGTTACAGTACATAATTAAAATAAAATCAGGAAAATTGATAAATACGATAATAGGCAATAACTAATGTTCCATCATTTTAATGTTCAGGAGAAAATTATGTTCCTTCGCAGAATTTTTTTTTTCCTGCTGGAAACGAAAATTAACGAATAAATATTTGGACAAATTTAATTTTTTTTAGCTACATTACAAAACCCAATTACACAACAATCCACCAAAATAACAAAAACATATTTAATTTTAGATTAATAAATAGCAATTTGATAAAGGGAATGGACTAAGTTTTCTTCTTTGTTTTACTTCAATAATGAAATCATAACATAAGAGTAAGTATAAGTAATAAAAATTTATTTTATCACTTGAAATCTCTAATTAAGAGAAAATTTATTCATTTTTACTTCATTAAATAAAATTCGTACCAATCAGTAAATTAAAAATGTATTAATATCGTCAGGTCAACTGTAAAATGTCAAGTAAAATTGTGTTTTCATTTTTGTTACGAATTACATTTTCTTCTTTATTGATAAAAAAAACAAATGTTATTCTGTTTAGTAAGGCTTTACAAGTTATGATATAGAAAGTAAAACATCTTTATTCTTGGAGCCTCCTAGAAAAATCGATAGTTGACTCAAACAAAATATTTACAGAAGATGCGGCACTAGAAGACAAAAAATGAAAATAATCTGATTAAATGTTGAATAGAGTACATTATGCGTCTAGTGCTAAAAGTAGCATTTTGCATGCGAGTGTGGAGTTTGCACCCCAGCAACAGCAAAAGGTAGTAAAACCACATAAGCAAAGCAAAAGGCAGTTTTCGCACGAGTTGAGTACCGTACTTTATCTATGATTGTTGGATTTTAATAATAAATACAGAAAAAAAACAGTTACTTCAATTAAACAAATATCAAATTAGTTTTGTTAAATGTAAACAAACACACTGATTGTGCGATAAGGTGAAGAATTCTTCTTTATTTCCGCACTAGAGAGGAAATACCACCACTTTCTATGCATCTAAGCAGAGATAAAATATTTATATTTCGTATCAAGTTATAATTTATAAGTCGTAGATAAAGTCACAGACAGCCTTCACTGATGCATACTTTTATACTTTACGTTTGTAATCTGTTATCGGATAATCACTTAATATGGCATGATACGTCAGCCATAAGAACAAGATGACCCTAAGGTTCTTTAAGAACAGTTACTGCATTTATTCTAAAACCTTATCATTAACTATATCTTACAGTTAATCTATCCAATATAATCACGAGTGCAGTCAAAAGATTAAATAAATCATAAAGGCAACAGTGTAATTTCCATACAATATGTGTATTTTTAAGTTTATTTATTAATATTAGAACCTTTTACATTTGATCATAGATAGGCCATTAGATTAGAACATTCAAAAAGTCTGATGATATGAGCCTCAATATACATAATATATTTAAAGCATCCAGAATTGTCTGTTGACAAAGATTGTTGAATTTAAATGATTTTGAGTGAGGTATACTTTATTTTATTTATTTTTATTTTTTTTCATTACCCCTCGAGGGTGCCTCGGCAAGTGCCGATTTGCCATTAGTAAAAAGACAACTTATTTTTCTATCTTTGTTTACATTAAAAGAGAAATCATGTTATTTTTTAGAGAAGATGTTTTGATTTGTATATTTTGTTAATGCAATTTTTTTTTTTTTTAATGGCAATAAAAGGCTTTCTTTCTTTCTTATAATTTTTTTTATTAAATAATTTAAGTTAATTACATAATTGATTAATTCCAATAATCAACCTGCACTTTTTCACGTGAAATAAAGTAGATGAAGACTTGAAATTGTGTTTTATTTTTTTTATTTTATGCATATACATTTTTAAAGTCTTCTAGTGCTATACAATTTACTAGCAACTAATTACCGTGATGAATATGCTATGATTCAATAAATTATTTAAAATTCTTAAGATTATTTATTGGGAGTTAGTTGCAGTCTTCTTTTAGAGAAAATGATCAGGGCACATATTAATTTCCTTGTTGTTGTTTTTTTACTACAATTAAAATCATTTGGTCTATACATGATCAAATTATAACTAGGAGTGTAATTAACATAGTAAGGAATACGTATCACCTCTCTGAGAGTTGAAAGTATATTTGACCAAAACACCAAATCCAAACACCGTAAATTTCTTACCAATTTACTTCATGTAATCTAAATTTCAAGACTTAATATTAATTAACAAAAACTTTTTGCTAATCTCGTTCTCGAAAATAAAATATTTTAATTTTGTTATTGGGTTACAAAATTAATTTAGTTAAACCTGTGTGTATATATGGGTATAAAACAAATACTTAATCTATTTAGGGGGATTGAATATTATACCAATAAATAATATTCACAATATTAAATATTGGTGATACATTAATAATAGTTGAAAAGCAGTACATCTTTGGGACAAAGGGACTTAAATACATCATAGAAACTTAAAAAAAAAAAAACAATTTACTCAACCAACTTTTCTAATCAACTTACGACAACACCACCTAAAAAAATGGTAATAAGCAATTAGGCTAATGATAAAAAAAGGTACATTAGCAAAGTATTGCCTACATTTATAGTCCTTCACTATTGCTTTAATATATATATTTTTAAAAAAACAAACTATAATTGACGAAAATAACCATTTCCCCAAATTAAAAAGAAATTTATAAATATTTCAAATAAATTTCATGGTGATTTAGAATTATTTTAAGCCGGTTAATATTTGTGCATCTATAAAATGCATTAAAAGAGTGCATGCAACACCTTCCTAATCAGCATGATGGACTAGCTATTTTATTTATAAAATTATACATTTTTAAAGATTTATTCAAAAATAAAAATCATATTTGACAATATTGACTTAATATTGATTTGACTTAATGATCATATTTGACTTTAATATTTTATTAAAGCCTCTATTAAGAATTTGATAACATAGTTTCTTTCACAAAAATAAATTTGATTTTTTACAAAAAGACAAAACTATTCTGTAAATATAGGCTATATAGCTTATGTAGTCTCTTATATAGCTTAACTTTTACGTTCCAAGAAACATATTATATTTATACAAATTAAATCTTGCTCATTTTAGATTCAAGTTTGTTCATTTTCTTTTGATATCATCTATGCAATTGATCGGGACTTAAAAAAATAATATTGTATAAAACTTAGCAATACTAAAGGCAGGTGTTGCATATCCAATATAACAATAATAAATAATCCAAAATTTTACTCCTAAATTAAAGTTTTGATAACAAGAAAATAAATTATGCTAACAACCACAGTATTTCTCTAAACTATAAATTATTTTAACAGAAATAACATTTTTTTTTATTCCATTTAAATTTGTTTAAGTTTCAAACTAGCTAATAGTAGGAACAAGTTAAGAAAAAAAAATATTAAAAAAAAATAGAGTAAAAGGTTCAAGATTAATTAGTTAATCTTGAATAATTAATTGCTTTTCATTTTATATTTATATTAATTAATTTTTAAATAAAAATTTAAACAAACATTAGTACACAAAATGGATGAGAGATCATTAAAAAATATTTATTGCATTTTTTTTTCCTCAGATTTATTGGCACTCATTATTAAAAAGAGAAAATTTAGTGAGTACACAACAATATTATAGACTTAAATAACTAATATTTGTAATAGTTACAATTCTGTTTGGAATAAAGAGCATAAAAATAAATCACAACTTTAGACTTGGTTAACTCAAATAAATGTAACTGATAGCCAAGTGTAAATGTTTTGTTATCTAATCACAGCAGCAAAATTAAGCATTGTTGTACTGTTTTCAATCTGCAAAATGTAATTTTTCTTGATTCTTTTGTAACATGTCAAAAAACACGTAGCACAATAATGAAGTGCCAGCAAAATAACAAACAGGCAGCAAAATTTTAAGAAAAGGTTACTTCATCGCAGGTAACTCTCCTACATTGTTAATTTTTATATATTTAACAGT
This sequence comes from Gerris lacustris, assembly GCA_951217055.1. Taxonomy (NCBI): domain Eukaryota; kingdom Metazoa; phylum Arthropoda; class Insecta; order Hemiptera; family Gerridae; genus Gerris; species Gerris lacustris. The sequence goes on from OX578283.1 coordinate 19,397,044, forward strand.
AATATTCAGCTAAATATTTATATCTTTTTTGAAAATACCTTTAAAAATTATAATAATAAAACAAATTTTATTATTTTACATTCATTATTTTTAAAAAAATCGCTAAAAATTGAGATAAAAAACAGCTCTTAATAAAAAAAGTGGCAACACTGATCGTTTTGCCTTTGTTTTGTTTTAACTTGATGTTCAAACTTTTGTATTTCTACAACTTTCATTTATTTAAATAAAAACATATTTGTAATTGTAAAATTATTAAAAAAAAACAAAAAAACATTAATGTAATTTTTCTGCCGTTAGTAGATAAAATATTGTATGTAACTATGCAGTAAAGGAAACCTTCCTGACTCGTTTAAAGATTACCTGCTTCGGTTACACCTTAGCAGCATTAACATTTTTCTACCTCGGCTTCGCCTCGTCAGTCAAATATTGAATTTCCTGCCTCCGCTTCGCCTCTGCAATACATTTGTTTAGCCTATTCTTGCCTACAGCTCGGAACTGAAACTTGTCAGCAAAATTCCATTTTGCTGCTTAGTAACATAAATAACTATTTCCTGCTTTTATTCCTTTAGATGTATTATCGTGGTAAAATAGTTTACCACTAAGATCTTAGTATGCATTCTAGAGCTAAATTAACTATGTTTTATCAGATACATAAATTAAAATAAAAGGCACTCCTCAATTAATGATGGAATTCCAGTTGTTAAGAAAAACTATCAATAAGTAAGTTTAACATGTTATAATAAAAAATAAAACAAAAAAAAGGTACAGTACATGAAACTCTAACAAGATGATAAAATAAAGATGTTTAAAGGTAAAAAATCATTCAAAGTAGATTTTCATCCATAAAATCACCGCTGTCAGGCCTCTTCCTTTTTCAGAGATTTGTTTAACTGTTAGGTACTAGGTGAGGAGTGAATGCCTTTTTCAACAGAAGTACCTTTTTTTCCTTTCTGGATGGACTCAATTACAACAAGACATTTTGGATGGAAATTATTGAAAATAATAATAAAGATAATTTTTTAAAAAAATTAATAAATGTGCATTTAACCTAACATTACATTTTGATCTCATTAAGTTATTAGTTCAGATAATAATTTAAATAGGTACATTTAAATTTAATTTCAAAATGCACTCTATTGTCCTACTGAATATCAATATTTTAAAATAAAGTTAGATATTTAAAAAGAAATAAATAAATAATAACTTACTATACAATATTGCAGTGTATAGAAATAAATTAATAAAAAAATACTATACAATCACATATCATATTCTGTATTATAATTTTTAAAAATATAACACCCAACACGGGGAGAACCATTTTTTTTTAATACAGAGAAACCATGATTAAACATAAAAAAAATTGCAATAATATAGAAAAAAATCAAAATTTGTGTAGACAATACTGGTGGAAGGCAATTTTAATTTTAGAAAAATAAATTGATTGAATATTTTGTTTTTAAATATATATACACAAATAAAAAATAATAAAAACAGTTTTAATTATTGTTTTTCTTTTTCTTTCTTTTTTGTCCTTTAATTTATTCCTTCTTTTTATCTTCTATACTCTTTTGTGGTGTTTGAGTTTGATCTAGTGCTGGCTGAGTTGATTGATCTGCTTTTATTTTATCTTCCATATCACCAGAGAAACCAAATTCATTAACACGAGTAGGGTCTGTTTTGTAAATCCATTTTTGATAAAGAAATATGAAAAACACCACGTCTAAAAAAAAACAAAAACAAAAAACATAATGATAATTAAGCACGGATTAAAAAATATATAAATAATAATTGAAGCCAGCGTAGCGAGCTTCCTATATTCAACGAAATATGCTCCATGTCTGTGAGTGTGTGTCTGAAATATACGACGATAACTTGAGTAAAAGTTGACTGATTTTGATGAAATTTGGTACACATGTTTATTTTACCAATGCTCAGGACGAGTTCGTTGGACAACGTTGTCTGCCCAAGCAACAAGGCACGCTTCATAATTCAAATGTGCGCTTCAAAATTAAAATTGGAATTTTAGGACGGGAAGAAATTCTATCTTTATCTATTCGACAAGACAAACATTTTTTTTCAAATACAATTTTTTAGTAAAACCAACAGCAATACCACTATGAATTAATACAGATAGTTAAAGCTATTAAAGCGGACCTAAACATTTAAAATAGAGAAAACAACGTTTTTACTGATATCTTACGTTCTAATGTAACGATTTTAATAAAACTTTATACACATCGCCTTAAGTACAATTGAAACAGACATGTAAAATTTCAACATGATACAGGCAAAAGTTTTTGGTAGTAAAGTGATACATTATAATAATAGTTTAAAAGCTACTGCGGGTGGTTAAGATTCTTATAGTTGTGTAGTGTATAGGTTTGTTTAGGAAGTAAAGCTTTGTACCAAGTACCCCCGCTCTACCCCACACTACCCTCTTCCACTTATGATTCAACTATGACATTCATCATGATTAATAAATTTTAATATTCAGTATTTTATTGAAATGCGCTTGCTACAATGATAGGCACGTGATGCCTAGTAAAAATGTGTAAACAAATTTGTAATAAAAATGTATGTCTATCCTATCTGTATTTTGAAGTTTTACAAACATAATGTTTTGCTACTAGTTCTTCTTAACTAGTTCTAGTGTTTATCACTATATTTGAGGTTTTATTAAGTGGAGTCAGATGGCTTTCTTGATTTTTTATTGTTGTTTATATTTAGAATTATTATTTAACTCAGGACTGTATATTACATATTTATGACAGTCATGTGTTTCCTATTATCAATCAAATATATAAATAATGTACAAAATAATTATGTTATTAGGAAATATGTCTACAAGTTGAAGTAGAGGAGGGGGGCAACTACACAAGGAACTTCTTATTAATGTGCAGCTATGACAATGAGATGTGACTACCCATCTTATTTTATATGCTATACTAATACAGAAAGTATTTTTTGAATCGCTCATTGGGGTGGAAAATTGACAGGGGGTCTATTATTTAATCTAACAATAAAAAAGGCTAAAAGAGGTATGGTACATTACCCTGGGGGAACTACCGTATTACATTGAATAAAAGATGCATCCCGATTTTTGAACCAAAAATTGGGGAAAAAAACATTAATGCATCAAATATAAGGTGCACCCTTGTTTTAAAGAGAAAATCTTACGTCCTCTTTTCTTAACAACTTATTCAGAAATCAAATTTAGGTAGTCTATCATGGATAATGTTGGGATATTGAATCTTCATTTAGATGTAAAGTACATTTGAATCGTTATTAAGATGTAAGATAGACGTCATGCTGGCAAAGAAATAGCAATGATAGATTTAAAAAATTAAATTTGGAAGCTAACAAGAAATAAATAGGTACAATGGAACCCCTTTCACCCAACATTTCATCAGAAATTGGACGCGTTAAAAAATTCCTGAAAATCGATGAAATAGGAGGGCCTAAAATGATATCCCGGCAAAATTCAAAGAATTGGAGATAAAAAGTAAAAACAAGATGTACTCTTGAAAGAGAAGCGCATGGAAAGAAAGTTCTTATATATGTTACACTTGAATACATCAATTCATTATAAGACGCATCCTGATTTTCACGATGTAAAAACGGGAAAAAAGTGCATCTTATATTCGAAGCAAAACGGTATCTTTAAGACTGGCCCAGATTTTAGCATTATACCTAGGCTTAATGTTACAGAAATAACAATGACACCAACGAAATACAGCTCAGAACAGCAAACAGCAGAAAATGGCAACAACAAATGCTATGTTGTTAAGTCAATGCCGAGCCAAAGTATTCAAGATTAGGAGACGCTCAGAATTTTCGAGCAATTTCAGATAAGGAAATTAAATAAATTAAGCTGGAAGATATAGAAGAAGACGAGGAAAGTATGAAGTTGGCTACTGCAAGCACCAAATAGAACAGCATGTAAAGGCACCGCATAGGCTCCAAGGCCATGGTGATAGATAGATTTATAAAAACTTTTAATTAAATAACTGGAACTAGAATGCAATTATATTATTTTACTTGGCAGATACCAGAAATTTTAAAGTTAAACACGTGCAAGGCTTAGAAGTTAAGGTTTCTAAGCCTACTACCAGTTTTTCCCTGGGACATGAACCATGAATAGTGACTTATTTATTTAGTTGGATAAATCAATACCTCTACCAATAACTTCTATATTATTAATTCCACCTGGTCACATCAGTGTTTTTTTTCTAATAGCATAATCCACTTGAACTACTGAAATACTTTAACACAAAAAAAAATTGCGGAAAATCTTTTCCTCAAATAAACTACCAGCTGAATATGAAAGACAATCTTATGCTTTGAATAAAATATAAATAAACAAATAATATATAAATAAATAAACAAATAATATAAGAAGGAAAATAACTCACCATCTCTGAAGCATCCTAAACGATACATTGTAGGCATCTTGATGACAAAGGCAAATACATCATCAATAAAAGTATTGAGGCATTTGTACGTCATCATACGCCATGGGAGATGTGCAACTGATTTCAGCTTGTAGTTAATAAATAACTGAGGAGTCATGGTAATGAAACCTGCAACAAATAAAGAATTTAATATATTATTCTGTAAATGAGCCTTTTTATGAAGTAGATTCTTTATTTGTGCCTTTTATAGTTGATTTGCAGTTTTAGTGGGGGTCGTTGAAGGGTTGTAAAACAAAACAGGTTTATACTTTCGTCAGTGTATAAAATTGGCTATATTTCGCCTCTCCGAGGCATAGACGTCAGTAAATATCATTTAAACTTTGTACAAGTTTGTTGAATAACATAATCTTACAAACAAATAAAACCTTGAATATACAGGTAAAAATATGAAAATTATAATGAAACAAGAAACGTACCGGGATTACGTCATTTACATTTCATAGTAAAAGTGTCAGAAACATCTAATTTAATTAGATTTGTTAATTATGTGTAAATCCACCTACCCCTTTTCCATACTGAGTTAAAAATAATTAAATTAAAATAACATAACAAAAATATCACTGATTAAAACAATGTTATCATATGGCAACTTGAGGTAACCTGGCCAAACCTACATAATTTTATATTATAAATATATAATTAAAAAATATAGCCAATTTTAAACTCTGCCAGTCTACCTGTTTTTTTTTTTATTTCAACTGAAAAACTCCTTATTTTGTAAGCCATGTTTATCAGTAACACTCAAATTTGTATAATAACTTCATCTACATTAGTATTTATTAGAATCTAATTAATATTTTAGTGATACACCATAAAGTAGAAGCAAATACTATGTGTGTGTTGTTAAAAAAATATATACTTTTATAAAAATATACTATACCAAAAGTAAGCAAGAATCCATAGATCATATTTAGCATCCATGAATACCAGCCTCTATGCTCCTGATATAAAAGTGAATATACAGCATATCCTGATAAAAGTGGGAAAAGTACCCAGGAGAGATACTTAAATGCAAGCTGATCATACTCTCTAGTACTTGACTGAACATAGGAACCTTTGTCCGCAAATTTTAACTTTGGAAATATTCCAAGTATTTTAGTACTTCTGTCTATACTAATATCTACTACCTGGAAACAGAAAATTTCATTAAATTATTTTATAGATTGAAATGATAAATATTTTAACAAAAAAAACGAACAAAACATTCACATATTTAAATAGAATTATTATTTTTAGATACTTCAAATAAGTACTCATATATTTGCTTTTCAACAAACACATTTGCCAACCAACAGTTTACTGTGAAAAATTATTTCATTATTTCCTGTTAAAAATTAGTCGAAGATTAAGACAAAAGAGGAAGAATGAACATACCCTTGCAAAAGCTCAGTGGAAGTCAGGGGAATTAACTCGTAATACAAAGCCTAAATTATAACTTGCAACAATCAGGACAATTATGCATAACCGGCAATGTTTTGAATTGAACCAGTTAAGAATGGCTTAACAAGGGAATTTTCTACAAATTACAAAAAGGTACTAATAATATTTTTTTTAAAAAAAAAGTAATTATCATTAACTACGGGAGACATACAGAGAAAAATAGACCCCAGCACCGGGACTTGAAACATGGGCCTCCTATATATCCGTTACAGGCGCTCTTACCAACTGAGCTATACTGGAGAATGATTTTTCTCTGTCGTTACCGATACAAATTCCCGAATCCAAGCTTTCAATCTTTTCTACAAGTCTAGCAAGCCAAATATTCACGGCAATAGAACTAGACCGAGAATTAACGCTTATAATTATAAAGTACTCAATTAGTACCTGTACCTAGTACAATCAATTAGAGATTCAAATTTTTAAGTTTTAGGTAGTTTTAATACTACCTAAAACTTAAAAATTTGAATTAAAAAAAGGTAAATTTTCAAAATGAAATTATCTAATATATGAATATATCAGACAAAAAGATTTACAAAAAATTCAATGACATATCCGTTTAACTTAAAGGTTAACAACCCCTGAACAATAAGATCTTTAAATAATTACCTTGTTAATTTTCCATATTTCAATGGCAAGACTCACAAAACAAGATATCCTAACAATTGTATTTGTTTCATTGTCCAGTACATAGAGTAGAACAACAAGTGATTGAAACACGTTGAAAAAAACCAGTCTGACAGATAAACCTTCCAGGGACTTCCTTTCTTTCCAGAATTGAATATCTGAAAACATAATGTAAAAATTAAGATAATATACCTATAAAAATATAAATACATGCTAGCTTCACTTCTCAGGACTATATGTTCTCTAGTGGAGAGATAACAGTACTGGTTAATTATGTGCCCTCCCTTTAAAAATAACCACCTCTACTTTCATGGGGAAGGTGGTTAGCTGGTGGTGATTTTCACCATGAGGGTTCGTAATTAACCAGTACTGAGATAACCTTTTGTTGTGCTATAATGTTTAATTATTAATACTTATAAAATTCTGTAATTTTATGAATTTTTGGATCAATTATGTTTAATAAAAGTATAATAATATACAAATATATATTTAGATAAAAATATAGGTGTTTAATTACTAACCATTTTTAAATGCAAGAAGTTCAAATACACTATGCAATATTGATACTATTATAGTAGCAGCCAATAAGTAAGGGGAAGTTTCAAGAAGGGTTTCTTTTAGTGAATCTTGGTCTTCATCAGGCTCTGATGTATCTTCTTGGAATATACTAGTGGTAAATTTTGATCTCATTGAATGAGCAGCATACATCTGCCATTTGAATAGAGATAGTGGCTGGTAAGTCAGTGATAAAGTTAATTCCCTATTTAAAAAAAAAAAAAATATTATAAGAAAAATAAATTCTAAAAGAAAAATTAAAAACTAAGCAACTTGAGAAAGATACAGAAAGCCACCCAGAATTGCCATATAATAAGGTAGTTAACATCAATTACAAGGTGTATATAGTGTCAAGTTGCGTTGCACACATAACAAAATTAATAATACTCAGTTATTGCCATCTCTACTTTTTTTTTTTTTTTCCGGGGGGCTGTTACACCCAAAGACGCAGGCCACTAAGGTGGGCCTATAGAACAAACCCGGGTTAGGGACCGAAATCTTCACACACTCATGTGAAGATATGGTCGTCAACCATGACTCCTCTCCTAGTTGTATTACAACCAGGAGTGTCATCATCATGGTTTCCAGGCCGAAATCTGGTGGCGCCACTCTTTCGAGAAGCTTCCCACTCAATTAAAAATGCTGGGTGGACATTGAGCGGGGTGCCTGGTCCGGGAATCGAACCCAGAGCTGCGGTCACCTTCTGACCTGGCTCGATGCTGCTTAACTAGCCTTATCGCAAGGCGAGCGCTCTAGCCTCCGAGTCACCCAGGCCCCCATCTCTACTCTTCCTTATCATCAACTATAAGCATCCAAAATGTTATTACAATTTATCCAGCTAACACCTTACAGTAGCCCAAGAAAGAGTGACTATCTGCACAGGGAATGTTTACAGATTGTAAACAATCCGGCTGGCTGTTTATCACCATGTGTACCAACAGACCGTGACACCAAAAATTGAACTAACCACTGCACAACTCTTGATAAGGTGCTTATTCATGGTTGGCTTCCCACGATCAACTAAATCACATGTCCTACACTTCAATCCGTGCCAACTGTCCACGACCCAAGACTGGTGAGGTCACTCCATCGTTTTTACATTTAGACACTAGTGTTCATTATAATGAAGGTAAAATCTATTTTGGTCTTCTGTAGAGACAACAATGATAACTTTGACAAATTGGGCACATTTACTAATTTTACTGAAACAGATAAATCTACAAAAAAAAGTACTCACTCAACAGTGTTGTTGATAGGTTGATAATCTCTATGAAGATTCCAAAAATCATTGAAATATAATATTGGCTTGTAGTAATCCCCTTTAGGTGAAAAATGAATAACTGGAAAGGGAAAAAGATTTTTTAAAAAAAATAAATATGTAATTAAAAAAAAAATACAGTAGAACCTCGCTTACACGACCCTCAATAACACGACAACCTCAATTACAAGTGCAATTTTCAAATCCCCTTGAGATTGCCAAAACACTAATGTTAAATTAACCTCTATAACACGACTATTATTATCAAAACAACCTCAATAACACGGATTTTTTCCAATTCACAACGTAACTCAGAACCTCTATAACAAGTCGTTTTGAGAAGTCAACCTCCATAACGCGACTCTATACAGGAATGGGTCGACCTTGAGCAAGTCTGTACTTGAAAACCCCGCCCTCGAACCTCGATAACACGGCCGAAAGCCAAAATAACCTTGATAGCATGACCCTCAACAAAAAGAGCACCTCGATAACAAGACTGTTTCTCTAATCCCCTTGAGACACTTCTTATCGAGGTTCTACTGTATAATATAAATTATTTATATAATGAAGTGAACTCACATTCATTGAGAGGTGATGGAACAGTGCCTTCAACCCAATTGGTAAAGTCTGTAACGACATTCATGGTCATATTAGGATGCCAATGGGATAATATTTCTCTGTTAGTTTTCTCAGCTTTCTACGCAAAAAAAGAGAGTTAAAATAAAAATTAAATTAAAAATAGTTTATCGGCAATATAAATACAATGTAGAATTATTATTTATTAAAACTACTACAATAATAATTGTTGTTACACAGGAGTGTTTGTGGAGACATGATAGATTAACTGTGAATAAGAACATGGTCCACTTTCCTCTAAGACACTATAATTATTTATAGGTCAGGATGATTATACTTTTCAATAATATACAATTGCAATATACACACTAAGTTCACTCTTAGGCTGATACACCAAACTCATAATACAACAAGAAACTCACTTGACTAAATAGATGCCACTCTCAGGACTCTCTAAAGACAAGGACCCTGCACCAAAACTACGCACACTTCTAAACTTCTTACATAAAATATCCCTACTTCATACAAAATATAACAAATATATTGTTACCTCAATCTCCTCCAGAGACAGCTCTGATTCTCCAGTGAGCAAGTTTTGAGTTTTAACAAATTTCAATTTCTTGAATTTATTTATCAATTTTGAAGCATGGGCAACATTCATGCCGGTAAATTTTTCTTTTGTAGTTTTCTTCGAAGACTCTCTCTTAATTAAGTAAACATGCAAGTAAATTGATCCATTGTTCTTCAAATTCTAAAATTCGGAAATAATAACAATATTATTAAAAATATTCAGTAACAAATATTAAATATTTATAAAAAAAAAATTATAACTTCATATTATTAATTTAATCATTATTATTATTTTATAAATTTAAAATAAGAAAGAAAGAATATAAATAAAGAAAGACCTCAAATGTGCAAATTATGAATGCTAATTGGTTTAGAGATTAATGTGTTAGAGTGTCAAACAGATGGACTGTATTCATATTTTTGTATCAACAAAGAATTGCAATTAAAAAAGTTTTTTTTTTATGTTAACAAATTCATTAATGGAAGAATTATCATGGTTACGATATATACCAACAAGGAAGTGCAGCTAAGGTTTAGAAACATACAATAGACATCATATTATTTTTACAAATAATTTTAAATACTTAATAATAATAAAAAAAAGTTGAACCTCAGAAGGTTTAAAAGTAATCTCTCTAGTATAAGATCCATCTCCATTAAGACCGCTTTCCCAATCACCATAAATCAATCCTTTCTCAGACCATATTAACGAATTATCATCATCGTAATCCTTAAATATCTCATTCTCAGATAAATAAACATACAGATCCTGCAAGTAAAACAAAGATATTAAAATAACATAAAAATATAATTGGGCACACAATTTTTTTAAAATAATAATTAAGATTAGTAAAGATTGAGAAGAAAAATCAATTTGAGAATAGATATTGAATAAAAAGGTGTTCTTTTCTGCTGTCACAGATACAGAAAAGTTCAGTAAATGTATCTAAGCATATAAATCCAGCACAGTACAAACCAATGATTTTTTTTATTATCAGCACATTAAACACAATTTTCTGCCACTTAATGTGGATTTATAATATAGAAAAGAAATTTTCCTATAATGCTTGATATTATGTATCCATAGTCCATAGGTATAAAAAATAAACATTAAATTTTATTGCCAACTTTAATCTAGTCTCTGAATCAAGGAGTACTAACAGCTTTTAACTTTCTCATATAAAGAGTAAGTATTGTGATAGTGCGTAAATTCGATATTTTGATGGATTTACATGTTTTGAGGTCCCTTGAGTCCAAAAAAGTGGTTTTCAAAAAATGTCTGTCTGCGCACACGCCTAGAGCCTAAAATACTAAGCCGATCTTGACAAAATTTGGTATACATGTTCAGAAAAATCATAACCCGAGGCAAAATCGAGAAATGAATTTTAGCTCCAAGTTTGGGGGTGCTTCCCCCCAAAACCCTGAAAAAACAAATTTTCCGACGATTTTGATTAAATAAAATCTAAAATTTAGTCCATTTAAATACAAATCTAATGATATAAGCAATTTTCCCGGGAAAAATCTAGTTCCTGAGAAAATAACATTAAATTTGGATGGAGAGAGATCGGGTTCAATTCCCCGTTGAGAAATAACTGCTTCGTTTATGATACATTTTGATAAAATGTTCAATAATAATTAAACTGACCTACAAAAACTCAAAATCTAATAAATGGAAAACACTGGGCAAAGTAATTATAAACTCGTAAATGAGAAAATTTGTCTGAGTTGTCTCCGACCGATTTTTGAAATTTTTGAAGAAGTCAACATTTCTTCATTTGGAAATCTATTTGTTATGGGTATTTATTAAGAGCATTAGACATGAAAATATCCCCGAAACCAATCAATAAAAATTATTGTATTTGGTATGGTAATTTATAGAAGGAAAATACATCTGTTTTCCCCGGATGTTAACGGTTAAAAAAGTTTTTTCAGTAATCTGAATCAATTAAGGATTTTTGCAATTTATTTTATCCAACGGGAGGGAGGGGACATAGAAATAATAGGGGAGGGACTTAGGAATCTCTGAGGCATCTAGATATACTCTAAAATAAAATAATTTGAATGTTTCTTGATGGTAGTTTATTAACAGTGTTATTAAAAATAACATACTCCATAGCAAAGCACAGGTATCCAACTAGAGGCTTTATATTATAAATAAAAATATTTATCACATAGAAATGAACAATTTGCAGAGAAGAGCAACATGCATTTGAAGAGACTGGGCTTCTCAAACAAGTTTTGTGTTCCAAACTATTATTACAAAAAAAATTAAAGTTGTTAAACCACCATAAAATTATAAGTGTTATTAGGAGGGAGGGGACACTAAAGACCACACCTAAACTTACTGTCCCATGTAGCCTAAAGATTTAATAGTTAATTGGATGAGGTAGTAAGAGACACTATACATTTTAATTAGAAAATGGCTTTAAACTATATATATTATGTATTATGTCACAAAGAAAACTTATGAATGCTTGTAAAACTTTTATTTTTAAACAAATTTGTGATTTTAGATGTTCATATGGCTTGTTAGGTCACATTTATTTTTTGTACAAGGTTTCATATAAAATTACACAGAGAAAATATTCTAAATTACCATTTATTTTAGAGTATAAGAGAAGGTTTAAAGAAATACTACATATCAAAGAATTTGGCAATGGACAACTAGGGTGTCCACGATCCATTAATGTTTTGTAGAAACTCACATATAACATTTTTTATTTATATGAAAAAGAAATACAGTAAAACCTGGATAATGTGACCACCGAAGGGACCGACCAAAAGTGGTCACCTTAGGCAGGTGGTCAGCATACCCAAAATGAGTAAAAAAAAAATCGGTCCGAGACAACTCAGACAAAATTCTCATATACAAGTTCAGATTACTTAGCTCAGTGTGTTATTTATTATTTCTCGTATTTTGTAAGTACAATTAATTATAATTGAACATTCCATCAAAATTTATCATAAAAATAACTTCTCCTCGGCGGGGAATCAAACCCGGTCTTTCTCCGTCCGCGTTTAAAGCTATTTTCTCAGGAACTAGATTTCTCCTGGGGGAACAGCTTATATCGGTAGATTCGTACTTAAATGGACTACATTTTAGAATTTTAATCAAATTCCTCGGAACTGTTTTCGAGAAATCATCGTTTTTACGTTTTTTCGCAGTTTTTAGGGGGTAGCACCCTCAAATTTGGGACTGTTACAAACATAAAGGGCGAAAAGGAACGTTCATAGAAAAGAGACACAATTTGTAAATAATTTTTTACAATTTAGGCAAAAACGAGGTGAAACATTGTTCTATAAAAGTTGGAAAAAACTAACATGTAATGTACTTCGTTTAATTGTAAAATCTAAAACATTTTTGAGGTAATTTCAGCACAAAATATACACAGTGCACGTAAAAACACAAAAATTAAAATACACCTTTCCCCTTCTAAATCAAACTAACAAGTGAGCAAGAAATAAAATATGCTAATAGAAAAGGAGGAGATATTCCAAAGAAATTAGGATAAAGTAAAAAAGAAAGAAATACAGAGAAATTATGTACTGTTTATGGTTAACTCTTAGAACCAACAAAAATTATTTGATTTTACAAATTTCTGTGAATTAACCCTTCTTATTAATTTCTATAAAACAGAAAGAAAGTAAAGTGGGTTTTATCCATATTGCAACAACTATTATATGAGTTCTAAGAAATTAAATTAAAAACAAAGGTTTAAAATTATTACAGGTATTCTCACTAATTCTTTTTAATTTTTTTTTTTTTACATTTATTTTACTTTGGTCACTTTAACCAAAATGAATTTCCTTCAAGGGACCAGAATAAGGTGGTCACTGGTCAAAATAGGCAGATGGTCACAATAAGCAGAAGAAAATGTACAGGAAGTATTGAATTTCTGAAGGGACCATGAAAAAGTGGTCACATTGACCAGGTGGTCAATGTACACGGGTGGTCACTTAAGCAGGTTTTACTGTATGTAGTTTTAGGTTTAGATTCCTGAAATTATTATGGTAAAAATGTTTTGTTGTTACTGTAATTTATTTAAAGAATGTGCTAGTTATTCATATAGTAATAGGCCTGAGCTGTGATATAATATCACTATTATAGATTATTAATACTAAACTTTTTTATTCCTATGATTATTTATTTATTTATTGTTACAGCTTTGAATGTGAAATACTAAACAATAGTATTATAAAAAGTGGAAGGCAAAGTCTCTCCATGTAAAATATTTATTTACAAATTAAAGCAGCTTTCGGCCTCTAAAATGTCATGTTCAGTGCCGAAAAAGGTGGAAACGTGAATCAACCAAAAGAGCTCATAGGGCGGGGTGGGTCATGCAAAGCTAGACACTGAATAGCACAAGACATATTAATCAAACGCATTAATGTTGTGCCAGTGTCTGGCTTTGCATGACTCACCCCGCCCTATGAGCTCTTTTGGTTGATTCACATTTCCACCTTTTTCGGCACTGAAGATGGCCTTAAAGAGGCCAAAAGCTGCTTTGATTTATAAATAAATATTTTACGTGGAGAGACTTCCTTCTATCTTTAATTATGACCTCCACTTATGCTCCATACCCTTTTATATTATTATGTTAGTTAAAAAAAAAATCCAACTTCAGGCAGACAGCGTAAGCCTTGCTATAATAATATAAATTTTGCCAAAATAACTTGAATTTTTCCCCCTAATTAACATTATTATTTTTTTTTTTTTTCTACCACTATTTTTACATGATCTCTATATAGACCAGATGTGGGCAAATGGGGCTCTTTGTTGAGTTATGTACGGCTCCAATTATTGAAAATTTAACTATAACTTTTTTCATGAATCTTGTGTAAGTGAAGGGTTTGTCATATATAGCTACTTCAATAGAAGCTCTTCTATTGAATCGGTTAATGAAGTGTAAAAGTCGTAGATAATCCTAATAATATGTAACTATGGTGTGGCTCTTTATAATATTGGAAAACCATAATGTAGCTGTCATTGGTCTCATGGGTGCCCATCCCTGATATAGATGGTTAATGAAAAAAAGAGAAATAAATACAATGCTAGTTAATATTGGCTTCAAAAGCCCTGTTTAACGGGGCAAAAAGAAAAACACTGTTAACACATACAAATATAAAAAATATTTATTTACCCATATGAGATCCTCTAATAAGTTTTTTTTTTTTAGGAAAAAAATTTAAAAAGGGTAAAAAAATTCATAAAAACAAGGGGCAAACAAAAATAAACATTTGAACTTCTTCTAAAGGAACAATTATGCTACTCCACACTTAAGTATCATGTTCCACCTCCCTCCCATATTACTGAAAAATAAATAAAATAAAACAAATATACCAATAACATATTATAATTAATAATAAACTAAAATTTAAGAAGCCTCTTGAGAATTCATTAGAAGCAATCCCTAAGTCCTGTATCCCTTCAACCTGTAGTGACTAATTTAGTGAACACATCCAGTCAAATAGGTTCTTAAACTTTACATAATATAGAAAATACAAATTTTAGGGAACTTATACAAAAATATATCTCCACTCAGGCCCAGATTACTACTGGGCAAACTAGGTATTTGGGGATGTCTCAGGTAAGGGAATGTCTCAGAAAAGGTGAAAAATTCACATTCAATAAAAACTAGGAAGTGGGGGTGAGAGGAGGTAAAATAAAAATAAAAATGAAAGGGAACAGCCCTATAACAATGCTTTGCCCAAGGTGCAGAGTACCCTAAAATTGGGGCGTCCCACTAAAGACTACTTAACAATATTTTGAATTAATTATCAGAAACAATAAATCAATAGATCGAAAAAAACAAAAACAATTTTCACTTAATGACCCTAACAGAGCTGCAGAGTAACACTATAATTTATTACCGTTCAAAAGAACTATAATTAAATATAATTTAATAATAATTATTTAATTTAACAAAAGAATATATTCTAAAAGAAATATTGAATTCTTCAATAGATATTTAGAAAATTCATTCTTTATAAATCTAATAAATTACATAATTATGACTAGAGAGGTTGGTAGAAAGTAACACAACAATATTGTCACCACAATTTTTATTATAAACTCACAAACCCGTTTCAACAAATAACATCATCTTCAGTGTGTGTGTTAACTTAGTAAGAGTTAATTCTGTACTAAGCTAACTATTTTACAAACATTTATTATAAACTAATAGTACAAGGTGGGGGTGGACTAGGGTCGTGTGGGTAGAAGGATTACTACGAAAGAAACAAGGTAAGGGATATGGAGTTGAGATAAGTCGGAAAAACAATTAAAGGTAAAAGGTTCAGGTAACATTTGGTTTTTCAACTGCTAAAATAATACTTTCTTATATGCTATGACTAAAATATCTTACAACTACTACATTATTTAAAAAAAATATATTTTTTTATAGGTTTTACAGGTCGAAACGCGTTTGTGAGTTTATAATAAAAATTGTAGAGACAATATTGTTGTGTAACTTTCTACCAACCTCTCTAGTCATAATTATGAAGTGGCACCACAAAATCTCAGTCAAAACAACTAATTATCTAATAAATTACACCTGTAATTTTTAACAATTAATATATTTTACATTTAAAAGATAAGGGAAGATATAAGTTCACAGATACCAATACATTACGTAGTTTTATTTTCACATTATACTTTCTATTTTAGTACAACTAACAATAACATTCAAATCAATTAAAATGATGACCAACACTATCTTGACCCACTTTCCTGACACTTTCATTTAATTGTTTCATAATACATAATTATCTTTCAAGATCTTATTGTTTCTTTCCATCTTGCAAAGTAACAAATATTTAGGGGAGAGATTTTTTGAGAGATTTTTGATTTTGACTTGATAAACTATGAGGAATCATTGTTAATGCTAAATAATTATTATTGGTTCTATAGAGAACCAATAACATATATGATGAAGAAATAAATAGATCTTAAGAGTTAAAAATAGTTATTTATTTGTTGGGATAAGACTGTTGATATTACTGAATATATATAATGTGGGTAAACTTAAATTTGGAATAGCTTTAGACTACTGTTGCCAAACCTGCAAACACTATTTTATTTTGTTTTTATCACTGTTGTGATAAAGGGACATAATTACTCATGTGTATTTAAGTTATACTATTATTTAGTTTAATAAAAAAAAAGAAGGGGCATAATCTCTTATAATATACCTAAATTTCGAAATATAATCTAGTCAAAACAGTGTTGAGGGATAGGAAACTGTACCTATTCTAAATCTTAGCCTCATTAGACAAAGATAAAAACAACAACCAAACAATAAACACCAAATAACTTTTCTAAACATAATATAATTTTCAAATTTGTTGAAAAAGTTTTTATTTTTACTTTAAAATTCGGTTGTATTTTTACACTAAGAAACACGACTCTTCCCCTAATTTAAACTTATATAGTCGACCTTGAGCTGAAATTGTATTCTGAATTTTAGCCTCATTCTTTATAGCGGCTATCTATTTAAAAAAAATAAGTAGATCCGAACTACACTTCGTATCATAAACTGTGTACAAATATTTAAAGAAACAAAGAAAAGCAGATATTTATAAATATATAGCTAACGTACTAAACTTATAACTGAGCTTTTTCATTTTTTGAAATCCGAAGTAAAAAAAAAAAATTACGGTGTAAGTTCCAAGTTAATAACTCACCATTAAAGTTCCATTTTCGAAGTAGTTAAAGGCCGGCAATTTCGCAGCGACAGCGCCTTTCGGATCTACAGGAGTTGCAGGTTTTCGGAAAAATGATGTAATAAAATAAATGAAAAGACCTCTTATTATCAATCCTTTGGCAATCTCAAAAAACGATGTGCCACCTCTGGCTTGCTCCGCTCTAACATCATTTGCGGGTGCGGGGGTTTCCTGAAATATCATTATTAAAATAATGTCAGACAAATTTAAAAAATGTTTAATACAAATCTATGTAAAATATTAATTTGTAAGTAAAGAATACTGACTTGATTATCACTCTGGTGCGAGACTTGTCCGTTTGAGTTGGTACCCTCATCAGGAGTTTCGTTCTTCTCCGATGATTCAGGCATTGCAAACTATAGATGTATAAACTAACAAATAAATACCATTATCCTTAAAAGTTAAACTGAAAAGGGCCTAAAAGTTACTTCAAATTAACGTGCTGATATTAATTGACCCCCAACTGAACTAGTGAATCGAAATTTTGGAATCGGAAAGGTTAAACAGCTGACGAAACCTCCCCCAGTGTTGCCTAGTAATAAAATATTTACAGGTTAGGGTTAACTTTATTTCACATTTCTATTTCAAGATATAACATCTAAACAATAGTCACGTATGATGTAACTAAAAATTAATTGTTACAAGATACGTAATGATTAATTTCATTTATTTTTTTAATAAGTTTACTCAAATTAATGGGATATTAAAATTTAAATAACTGTTACGGACCTAGTTATAGAAACTCTACGGTAAAACTCCAGCTTAAAAAGTTACATTGAAATGATTGATTATTTTAAGGTGACCAGACGTACGTAATTTTTACGGACAGTCCGTAATTTCAACAATTTGTCCGGAATTTTTTTTTGTCCGTATACGGACGCTGATTTGTCCGTAATTTTAGAAAAAGTCCCGAATTTGTCCGTAATTCTGAGGTTTTATAAAATTAATGTATAAAAAGCACTTTTTGAAATAAAATATGACTTACAATCTGTACCAATTCAGAGTTAGTGCGATGATAGCGCGGGATTTTTAAAATCCTAAGAGGATTTTCAAATCCTGAGCTCTCATTAGCTCTCCACTCCATTTTTTTACTTTCCCGCTCTGTTAACGCACTAACTCTGCATTGGTTCAAAGTGTTTTGTATTGTAGAAATATTTTGATTTGTTGCGTAGTTTTTCATCTTCTCTCAACATTTTGATAAGAAGGACGCTAAAGATGAAAAGGAAGATGTTACCATATCTTTGTTTGAATTGTTTCCTATATTATTTGTAGTTAGATTTTTCCCGGGAAAGCGGCGTATATCGTTAGATTCGTATTTAAATGGACTACATTTTAGAATTTTTTAATCAAAATCGTCGGAACTGTTTTCGAGAAATAATTTTTTTTCACGATTTTTCAGAGTTTTGGGGGGTAGCGCCCCTAAATTCATTTCTCGATTTCGCCTCGGGGTATGATTTTTCTGAAGCTGTATGCCAAATTTCATCAAAATCGGCCCAGTAGTTTAGGCTCCACACGTCTGCACAGACGACAGACAGACAGACAGACATTTTTTAAAACCACTTTTTTGGACTCAGGGGACCTCAAAACGTGTAAATCCATCAAAATCGAATTATCGCGCCATCACAATACTTTCTCTTTATATGAGAAAGTAAAAAGTAATAATAATTTTTAATTTTTTTATCATAGTTTGTATTTTAATTTTAAATTATATTTTTTTCCATATAAATGTATTTATTTA
Source organism: Gerris lacustris (assembly GCA_951217055.1). NCBI lineage: Eukaryota > Metazoa > Arthropoda > Insecta > Hemiptera > Gerridae > Gerris > Gerris lacustris. The sequence continues at coordinate 19,416,002 of OX578283.1, forward strand.
TTATTTAAAAAAAAAAAATTGTTACTTTTTTTTTTGGGGGGGGGGGATAGACCCCCCCCCCCCCCCCAATTAAATTTGTCCGTAATTTAGTTCCCCCCAATTAAATTTGTCCGTAATTTAGTTCAGAGAAATCTGGTCACCTTAGATTATTTGTGTCATTATACTCACATTAGTTTTTGTTTTTCTGCTTGTACAGCGTGTTTACAAACGTAATCAGTTTAAGATATGCACCTAAGTCATTAAAGTTACAAACACGAAGATAGTAATTCCCCGCCACGCCCTGTTCTCTGTTCCAGTATCATTTACCTGTTACCTGTGCACATACTCTTTATTCAGATTCAAAGCATTTGAAACTTAAATACCTTCATCAATCGATAAATATAAATAAGGGCTCTACCAAATTTTATGCTTATTGAACAGCTAGATTGCTGGCAAATTATTTAAGCTTAACAATGAAAAAAACAACGAATTTATGGGTTTTTTTTTCTTTATTGATATAAGCATATTTCTATTTTCCAACATAATTTCCTTTAAGTATGATTCTCTTATTGCAGCATCATCATCCTTATAGTGGCTCTGTTTACGAGCTGCCATTCTTTTGAGAGTAGTGCACCTTCAGTGTAGGAGGGCCACCTGTTTTAAGTTCTGATGGTAGCTGTGGTGGAACTACAAAACCGCAAGGGGGGGGGGGGGGGTGTCAGAAGGGGCCCAACATTTTTGGATTCACTGACAAAAAGAACATTTAGTTTTGTTCACGTTTTCCATTGGAGCATAGTCATAGTTATTTTATTTCCAATAATTTCATTTGTCTTATTTTCAAAAGAAAATAAGACAATTCTTTTCATATTTTCAACTTTTTTTGCTGGATTTCAACTGATAAATTTACTAGGCATCGCGTGGCTCTATCATTGAAGCGAGCGTATAGTAATAAATATGTATTGAATATTGAAAAAAAAGATTATTGTGAATCATGATGAGTTGATAGATAATGGGTCTGGTAGTAGTGCAGCGGCTAGTAGTAGGGGAACCACCCCGCATTCTTACTATTCCACTAACCACACATCTCTATTTCAATATTTATAATTTGTATCTCTTTGCTACAAACAAACTACTGCATGTATCAAATTGAAATTTTGCATGCCTGTTTCAATTGTGCATCAGATGGTGTCTATGAAGTTTTATTAAAATCGTTAAGTTAGAACGTAAGATATCGGTAAAAAGGTTGTTTTCTCTATTTTAAACGTTTAGGCCCGCTTTAATAGTTTTAGCGATCTTTATTAATTCATAGCGGTGTCGCTGTTGGTTTTACTAAAAAATGTTATTTGAAAAAAATGTTCGTCTCATCGAATAGATGATGATAGAATATTTTCCCGTCCTGAAATTCCAATTTAATGTTTGTACCTCTCGTTTACGCGAGCGTTGCGCGCGAACTGTTGGACGGATCACGCTGTCCAACGAACTTAGCCTGAGTATTAGTAAGAGGAACATGTATACCAAATTTCAACTAAATCGGTCAACTTTTACTCAAGTTATCGTCACACGCGTGAACGTTACTGACAGACAGACAGACAGACAGACAGACAGACAGACACGGAGCATATTTCGTTGAATGTAGGAAGCTCGCTACGCTCGCTTCAATAATTTGGTACTTTGTGTCCGATCTTGATGGTGGATACAAACAATGCAATATAATATTTATTATTATTATATATAATTATTTGTGTACTTGGATAACTCAAATACTGATGAACACAGGCAAATTATCCAAAAACAAATTAGTGCAGAGGTCTGTAATTTTGTAGGGGAGAGCGGGGTTGGTTGGGACACTTTTTTTTTTAGAGGCCGTGAGAGCCACAGTTTTGCATGAACTTTTTCGCTTTTGTGTGTGATTATCATACATAGAGATCCTAACTAACATATTCTAGACTTACAGCGACTTAAAAAACATCATACTATTTTTTTTGTTTTTCCAAAACCTCCATTTTGTCCAATGGGTGGGATACATTGGACACAGGGGTGGGACACTTTGGACACATACCAAAACTCCTGATTTTGCAACAAAAATCATGAAAACAATTGTTTTCAATTGTTTCAAATGTATTCATTTGAGTAGGTACTTAAATAGAAGGAATAATAAATAAGAAAGAAAGTAGGCAACCAAAAGAAGAAATTGGTATGTGTGAGTAATATGGGGGATGAGTGGGACAGTTGGGGATGAATGGGACATACTGTCCAACTCATCCCTCAAAGCCATTTTTTTTTTAAAAAACACAGACAACATTGGAACCCATTGTTCCACAGTAAGCAACCAAAGTGATTTGTAATCATAAATAAATCCATTACCAGACAAAAATAGTAGTAACTCCGACGAATATTGTCGAGGGTCTGGAATGCATCCGACGTAGGTCTCAAATTTTACATGAGCTTGCCTCCAAATCAGATTTTTTTTTTTGAAGTGAAACTTCTTTGACGGTGGTAGAGTGAATTTTTTCATGTAATGAAATCGTGTAACGAAGTTTGCGATTCGAGACTCGTCCAAGTGTAACATTTTTACAGATTAATTATATTATATCTATTTAAAGACCAACAAATCAAAACAAACCTTTATTTTTAATGGAGTAAAAATATGGTTGCCTTAGCGTAGCAATATTTTTTTTCAATTAAATTTCCCATAACCATTTCTTAATCCTGAAATAATAAATTCGTCAAAAAATAAAAGAGAGCAATGCATCTAGAACTTAAGTTTCACTTCTAATAAGTGAGAGCCTCACACATATTTGTTTGTTTTAAAACTAATGGTAAACAACAATACGTCAGACCACTTGAGGGGTTGAATAGGAACTGAAGAGCTACTGACTGGTCCACCAGGGTTGCTAATATTACCTTCTTTTCAACTAAAAACAACAGTGTCCAATTAATCCCACTGTCCCAACCAACCCCGTTCTCCCCTACATATAGTAAAGAAAGACTTGAAGTGGTTCAACCACTGATTCTGATTACGCACATTATTTTAAAGATGAATGTGCTGAAAAAATGAACAATATTGATGCCAAGGTAATAAAAATAAAAATAAATAAACTAACAATAGATTATTGTATACATGATTTATATATTTATAACAGGGAATGTATTTCTTGTTTGTATTTATACACATAAGAAGAAGGAGGCTTTGTATACATGAGGTAAATCCTCCCCGGCCCAGACCGGCTAGATAAATGCTCTTCAACACTATCATTTAGACTAGATATTATAATACATAATTTTTTTTAGTACATGAAGTAAATAAACTCATTTCTTATTATCGAGACAGGTTTGAGGACTACACAGAAAGCAATTGCATTAGAATGCTCTCTGAACTGGCAACCTGCCCACATACACATTAAACTATATGTACTACAGGTACACATTCATTAATATATAATTCCAACTAATAAAATCTGCTTCAGTTACATGACAATTACACGATGTAAACATTTATAAATAATTTACACACAGAACAACATCTTGAGGTTCAACCTTCGGTCCTACTCGATAAATGCAAATATATATCTCTAAATATCTGTAAGAAAATATAATAAACACTGTTTTTATTTCAATCAGTTTACATTTTACCATAAAGACTTTATAATTTGTTTTGTTTTTAAAATAATCCTAGTATACTTTTTTTGTATATACATCTGTTCTTTTGAACCCCGAGCAAGCATATATACTTTTTTAAAGGTAACGAAACAAAATTGAGTGGGGATCTTTATATATATTATTTATTTATTTTTTTGCACTACATGAATATATAAAGCTACACAATTCTCTTTTTTTCAAATACATATACACATATATTATATTACATAAGAACAAATATTGATGTTTACCAATTTTTTTTAGTGTATGTTAAATTGTAATACTTTAAATAATTAGAATTGTATTGTCAATGTTTTAAAAAAAAATAATATTTATAAAAATTAAAATGTTTCTGCAACATTTGCAGGCTTACAAGCTTTTATTAACTATGAATTACTAATTTTTTTTTATCTCTGATGCCAAAAGTCGGACCTTTATTTGATCCCCAATCTTTAATTTTTAGACGATTGACCTCTCAATAATATTACACACATTTCTTAGTTTAACATATTAATACAAGAGACTGCAAACTGTTTAATAAATGGTTTGAAAGTAGAATCAACTCAACATTTAGTTCTTTATGTTTAAAAAATAAGTTCAGGTTTTAGAAATCTTAGAAAAATTATATAATACATTGTTATATTTAAATACATTTTTTTTTAATCTGCCCACTGATAAAAATTTCATTTTTTAATTTAACATTTCATATAAATACAAAATTTTAAAGGCTCATGAAATTGTAGTATTTTGACTATTTTCTTTGTAGACCATTTAAAATAAAACAAAATAATTGTGAAAATAAATTAAATTGAAATAAAAAAAAGTATATTTTATGAAAAAAAGCATATATAAAATTAAAAGGTAATTAGTAATTTATAGGGAGAGTTCACAGAACTCTCTTAATTATGAACTAAAGTTAGCGATATAAAATCTGTCGTTGGGTGGCAAAGCACCAGGTTTCTTTGTCCAGTTTTCATAATTTTACAGTAGAGACAATTTTTCGTTTACTTAGTTGTAAAAATTATAGAGTATTCTTGATACAACATAAATTGTCACCATCTGCAAAACAAGTTGATTTGCCAGTTGTTTAGCAAATCAAGTTGATTTGCCAGTTGTTTAGCAAATCAAGTTGTTTTGCCAGTTGTTTAGCAAATCAAGTTGATTTGCCAGTTGTTTAGCAAATCAAGTTGATTTGCCAGTTGTTTAGCAAATCAAGTTGATTTGCCAGTTGTTTAGCAAATCAAGTTGATTTGCCAGTTGTTTAGCAAATCAAGTTGATTTGCCAGTTGTTTAGCAAATCAAGTTGATTTGCCAGTTGTTTAGCAAATCAAGTTGATTTGCCAGTTGTTTAGCAAATCAAGTTGATTTGCCAGTTGTTTAGCAAATCAAGTTGATTTGCCAGTTGTTTAGCAAATCAAGTTGATTTGCCAGTTGTTTAGCAAATCAAGTTGTTTTCTCTTTGAGAAAATTAATTTTATTCAAAGTATTTATTTTTTAAACATGTATAACCCTAAAATATGATTACAATGTGTAGAATCATGGATAGATGGAGTAGAATATGATTACAATTATAGTGATTTAAATAAAAAATTTAAACAGAAAACTATTATAAAGGCCTGAAGATGCCTCGAGAGGAGGCGAAATATCACAAAACCTGGTAGTTGTTTTTAATTAATACCCTATAGACCAGTTAGAGTTGAAATAACTAAATATTTTTATTTTGAACTAAACGATTTTTTGATAAATTATCGGTTTGATGGCTCTGGCAACTTTATTAAGTTAAATCTATCTTAAATTTTTTTGAATTTTTATAATCAACTGGGGCATACTATCTTTATCTATCTATAATAAGCCCCAGTCAGCTTATGTATTGAAACAAGCATTCTAAAGGTGTATATAACTCAAAATCGCAAAAAAAAAAAAAAAAAAAAAAAATGTAGAAAAAGTCTGACTCTAAGCCCTCGATATTAACTAGGATTAGTTTATATTAGTTCACCTATTAATTTAAGAAGTTGGGGTTTACCCACAATCTTAATGAGTACATTTATTTCCTGCTCTTTTCCTCTAACTACTAAATGTGTATTCACCTGAATTTGTATTATCGCCTATCTTATTAAGTAGATTTAAGTATTTTTTTTAAAAAATTAGTAACCACATATTACATTATGTTTATCCCCTATCCTAATTTTATTTTGTTTTTCGCTGTCTCTTATATATCTTGATCAACACATGCTATTACAGAGCAGAGGAACCAGCCAGTTAAAAATTTATTTGATGCAGTAATCAGTGAGAAACGAGCTTTACCTCACTGAGATTAGCATAATTGAAGAGCATTTTACCCATTTTTTAAAGTGGTCTATTTTCTTTTTAGTTGATCCCTTATGTTTTATTCAATTCTTATTCTTTTAGGGGTCTTTAGGCCTAAAGCCCCCTAAAAGAATAAAAACATTTTTTAAAGGCCTGTCATATAGATGGGTTTTTAATCATTGGGCTTGTGGCGTATTAGGATCCTAGATGAACAAAAAAAGAGAGTTTAAAAAAAACTTAAGTATAAAAACTTGTAGCAATGGCGATTATTATTATTTTATTTTATTTTTTTTATAAAGAGGACTTAGTACTTAAAAAATATAAATTGGAGAGGTTGTTTTTATTAAAACCGAATGTGTGACACAACAGCCCACAAGAGGCACAAAGGCCTTTCAGATGGCTCTTTATTTTAGTAATGGAAGACAAGGTGTTAGATCATTGACAGTTATCAGAATAATACCTTGTCAATCCATGACAATAAAAATGGTGGTTGAAAAAACTAATACACTCAAAAATTACCAGCATATTTTCTACCGAAGTAACTTCTGTGAAAATGGTGGACTAAAAAAAAAGGTTGGAAAAACCACTTTACTTAAAGATTACCAGCTCATTTTCTACTAGAGAGACAGACTGACAAAAAATGGTCTATTCATTAATCTGAAACAGACTTCTGTTTTGACATTAGAATCATAGTATACAATTAAACTAAACGTAAAAAATAATAAAAACAATATATAAAACGATAATAAGAAATTAGCATAAACAAATAGTAAAAACAAAATTTCATATATTAATAGTATAGAAAAAACAAACAAAAGTTAATGAGAGAGAGAGAGAGGGAGAAAGAGAGAGAGAGAGAGAGATAAGTCTTATATCATACATATTTTATAATTAATACTTTTTACAATTGTTTGGTCTATGTCTGCAAGAAAAAACAACAAATAATAATTTCGCTTGTTAGATTGTACAAAAAATACACAATTCTCTTATTATAAAAAACACAGAACTTTTATATGAGATAAAAGGTGTAAGAAATTATTTATTGGAGGATCACTTGAGTGCAAAAAATAAGGTAATGTTTTCCAATTATTAGTTTTTGTAGGTACATTTAATTATTATTGAACATTTTATCAAAATTTATCATAAAAATAACTTCTTCTCGTTGGGGAATCGAACCTGACGTCTCTCCGTCTGCGTTTAAAACTATTTTCTCAGGAACTAGATTTTTCCCGGGAAAACAGTTTATATTGTTATTCATATTTAAATGGACTGCATTTTATAATTTTTAAATCAAAATTGTTGGAACTGAGTTTTTGGGGAGTAGCGCCCCAAATTTTGGGGCACTACTCCCCAAAAAATTCATTTTTCAATTTCACCTTGGGGTATGATTTTCCTGAACATGTAAGCCAAATTTTGTCAAAATTGGCCCAGTAGTTAAGGCTTAGAGCAAACGAAGTCTGCACAGACGGCAGACAACACACAGTCGTTTATTAAAACAACTTTTTTGGACTTAATGGGACCTCAAAACATGTAAATAAAAATTTTTAAAACGAATTTTCACGCCATCACAATACTTCATATTTATATGAGAAAGTAAAAATAGTATGAAGTTTTTTAAATTTATTTTCTTCAAACTAATTTTTATATTTAATAAATTTCAAACTAATTTTAATTAAAAATATACTCGTAGAGAAAAGAAAAATGTTATTCATTAGGTATAGCATAAGTATAAAACCCACTTAATGTAATTTTAATGTTTTTTTTTGTAGAAATCCTATGTATTCTGTTTTTTTTTAAAAAAAGATTAAAAAAAAAGATTTTAAAAGAATATTTAAAATCTATACAATAAAATAAAACTACACGTAACATAAACTGATTACTGGTAGTTCCAATTAAAAATTAAAATAACAAAAATAAATAAATAAAAAATCATAACAAAGCAAAAAAATAATAAAATCATCATAGACTATTTACAACTTTTCTTTATCTAAATATATCAAACTCTCTCTAACATGTAAGTTAACTGAGGACTAGATTAATAAAAAGAAACATAAGAACTCATAACATAAACAATAATAGTTTAAATTCATTATTCATATTAAAACAAAAACAGTTATGAAAATGAACAACATGCATATAAATAATAACTTAAATAGTTATAGCTGCGAATTTATTTAATTAATAAAAAGTTATTTACTTATTAATAACTTGATGATTACATAAGAAAATTGTTATAATATAAAATTAATTGAATAATGATAAAATAAAGGTAAAATAAATATATAGACATTTTATACATAAAAACAAAATTGTGAACCTGGGACGACTAATTTCATTATAGCAATTAATAAATTTGGAATGAATTATCACATTTAATCTAATTAATATATCTTCGGTTTAGTCTTTTAAATATTATTCTCCTAAAGGATGGACCCATAAGGTTGTGATCATTTTTTTTATAAGATTTAAATTTGTGAATGTGTGAAAGGTGACAATTTGAAGTTTGTTCTGCTAACAATATAATATTAACTAACATAAATTTTATCGTACAAAAAGCAAAAATTTAATATTACTCTTAAGAAAAGCACAAGTGCCAAAATCATGGTACAATGGTATGGTTTATATAATATAATGGTTTTTATAATAGAATAGATTATACAGATTTTGAATGTTTGTTTAAAGATTATGTTTAATCTACTATTGATAAATAAGTAATATTGTAACACAGTTAATATTAGGCTGGAAAAATAGAAAACAAAAAATGTATTATTTTAAAACAAGCAATTTTTTAATTTGGTTTAGAATTAGGTGTTAAGTGCTAAATATTCGTCATAAAACAGGTGGACGGATTAGTCCTATACAGACATTTATTGACATAATAAATATTGACTCGACCTTAATTCTATAATGAAGCAATTGGAGTTTGAAATTAATGTGATAGATAAATATCAATTTTGTTCCACAAAATTGATTCAGTTGTTAAAATTTGATTTTATAATCTCTATTTTAAAAATTAAAGGTATCATCCAGGTTCATTGATATAGGAATAAAAATACAATCTTTTTGTTTAATAACACAAAAAAGCTCCTAGTTAGTTCATGGAGTATATTATACAATACAAGAGAATTAAAAATAAAATAGCAAAAATCAATAGCTTGAAATAAAAACAAAGAAAATATAGATAATCAACTAATTCTTACTGGATAAATAAATAATATTTTATCATAAGTACTCATTTAGTTAGTAAAACGAATACATTTAAAAAAAAAACTGTAACAAATAAACATTCATTATAGATTTGACTAAAAAAAACTCCATGAACTGTAAAACATAGTTGGGCTAAAAACAAATATAAAAAAAGTAAAAGATACATAATAATCATTAATAATAAATATCACATAAAATGAAATAATTTAAAATTAAACAAAACAAATAGAAGAAAGTTTTAAAATAAGCTTAAAAATACATAATGGAAACAAATTCATACATAAAATAAAAAATAGACTAAATAACAAAGTGATAAAAATCACAAATAAAAGGAATGGGTAAATTAACAATTCATTGTTGTTATCACAGACAAAGAGAAAAATGATTTGGCTTGGAATGCAAGTATTGACTCAACTGAACATCTCGATAATTTTGACTTATTTACTTGGAGAGATTCATTTATTGGAACAAAGTTCCAATAAATGAATGGAGCCCGGGAGTGAATCCAAAAAAAAACTACCAAAATCACCGTCACACAAAAACCGTCACGAAATCTACCGATGACGATGACTAGAGTAAAAGATCACCGAGCTAGTTGAAATTTGGTACACATGTTCATTTTACCAATGCCCAGGCTGAGTTCGTTGGAAAACATTATCCACCCAATGCTAGTGTAAACGTAAGCTTGAAAAAGACGAGGATAAATGTTATTATGGAAGCCTGTTACTTGACTTTTATTTAACCCTCGGGAACCAGGGGGAATTTGAGATATAACTGGAAATTGAGATAGATGTGGGTGCGATTGAAAGATAGGGATTTTTCTAGCTACATTTCTTGTTCTTATCTAGAGAATCAGTCACTGTTTGACATCGTACGTGATTATACTTCAATTCTATGCCCAAATTGTCCTGACAGGGGACCCGCACCACTTTCACTTAAATTTTAGTATTCCGCTAATTTCAGTGAAATTTATGCATATAATACAAAATAAATTAATATGGTACATGAATTAAAAAATAAAGTAATCAAAATATACAGAAAAAATTAAAAATTTGGAAATTATAATTGAGACTAACTAATTTTTGTGCTTATAAACTATGAGACTAAAGACCGGTATTTTATAAATTAAAAAAAAAAATAATAAAACCAATTAAAATATGTTTTATAAATTTTGCTAAAATGATTTCATGTTTATATTTATTTTACCTGTTATGTGGGCATATAAAACAGATATTAGTCCTATCAGGGATCCGCGCCTCCTCATGTCTGTATTAGACTGCAAGCACCCGAGGGTTAAAGTTTCTTAGGTGACTTACCTGAGTTTGATTTGATAGTTTACAGATAAGAATGTTACACTGGAGTACACTTAAAAGCTCATAGGAATTAATACCTTTATATTATAGAAAAAAAGTAAATTAATTTATATATCTATTTGAAGACCGAACATTTATTTTTATTGGAATAACTGTGGTTGCCTTAAATTAGCAATAACAAATCATTTGGTGAGTGGTCACCGTCAGGACACTACTCGATTATATTAATATAATACAACTTCCCAAAGTTGACCACATGGTCATTCTTAAAAATACACTGCGTTAAAATGTATCACACAGGACATTTAGGACATAACTGTTCATGAAAATCAGAATAAAATTGATAAAAATAAGTTAAGCTGGGTTCAACTTCATGAGGCTACCTCAGGAGTAAAACAGCCAGTTGGTTTTTAGACTAAGATCAAAATTCATTTCACTGTATGGGCAGGTTAAAAGCCAACCTACTACATCTTTGTTAACTCACAGTTTACCCTGCCTTATGCTCCCTTCAACAAGAGAACCTATGAGGTATGGCTTGCATAGTGGATACCAAGTTTATCAAGTTATTAATATTCGTTCAATAAATTGAAAACAATTTTTTTCCCCCTACATCAAAACACGATATAAGTAATTTATATCAAAACAAGATATAAGTCATATATCACTTCCAGATATAAATCAGCTAAAATTATGGATTTTCGTTTGTATTTTTTTTACAATGCCTTTTTATTTTTTTCTACTACACAAGCCATGTGTAGACAGGACACATTCGCCAATCAAACAAACGAAGGAATTTGTATCATATACATATACAGTCAGACCTCCATATTACAAAATTGATGATTCCAGAAAAAAATTTGCTATATAGAAATTTTGTTATATAGATTTTTTTTAAAGAAAAAAATTATTGGTCCTGAAAGAGGAAGATTTTAAGTTTGCCGTACCATTTTCACTTATTGCAGAACTGCAATGAATCTATGTCTTCATACTTAGAACCTCTAGCTATATTTTTTTTAAATCTTCACTTCTTTTAAGTTTTGTATAGTTTAAATATTGAATTCCGGTTTCCAAAATTGTAGATGCTGAACTCGGAGCGCGATTATATATTTACGGGATACTTCTCTGTTCATCATTCCTTTATCTACAACTTTGAATAAATTAATTTTATAAAGTTGTATTACACTGTAAAAAGTAAAGAGCTTTATAAATGTCCGAAACGAATTCTAAACTGAAGTAAAAGATTTCTCTATACCATGCAAAGATGATTCCAATACCTCTTAAACTTATGGAGGTAGAATACACAAAATTATTAGAGTACTAGTGCAAGAAACTCTTAAAAATGGTTCTAAGAAAATAAAGGAATGCAAAAACACCAAAATTTGTTGGTCAGATCTTTATCCTAATTTCTACGAATTTTGGTTGTTGTTGAAAAATTATTTTTATTCTATAGAAACACTTATACATTGAGAATTCGTGGGATATAAACAAATTTCTTACAGAGAGATTTTTGTTTTATAAAAGTTCGTTAAAAGGAGGTCAGACAGTATATACATGTATGAATAAATTATCATTCAGTCCATATATTGTCAAAACTTTAATGACACAGATGTGTAAAATTATTTGCTGATATAGATAACTTTTATTTATGGGTTTTCAGTCATACAAATCTTATAATAGGAAAGATTATTATTACACTTATTTCTAACGAAGAAATCTTTACTTTAAACTTTAAACGTTACCAAGGATTTTTTTTTTTTTTTTTTTTAAGAAATATTAATTTTAATTGAATTCAAGTTGATATTACCAACAGGAAACCAACCCAATACAACAGAGGACCACAGGAATTTTAAATCAGGGGTTCCAAAAATTTGTAAAAATTAATATTGATAAGTCATTAATAAATGTTCAGTTGAGTCATTAAAACAAGGTGGTAAATTGAGACCAATGAGTAGCAGCTTCTATAACATTGCTGTTGATAATAAACAACACAGAAATCAAATACATATAAATTCAAAATTAAATGATAAAGGCTCTAACATTATGATTACTGATAGTATTGTAATGTCAATGAGCCAATTTCCCGATACATGATTGATCTATGAAATCCAGACTTATAACACATTAATATTGTTTGTACCATTTAAATTACATTCCCCTCTAATATTCGTAAATAACCATTTTTTATCTAACACAACAATTATTATTTTTGTTGGAAAAGAATACTTTTTTCCAACAAAAAAAAGCCCGTTTTTCCCAGATATAATGACCGGGATTTACCTGTATTTACTTAAAACACGATCAATACATTTCATTTACTATGATTTAAACGAAGATCTACAAATCTCCTTAAGAAGAACAACAATTAAATAACAACAAACAATAACCTAAAGGAATTAATTTAGTTAGGATTTTAAATATATAAACTGTTTAAAAACATAAATTAATAATGATTCTGGGAACATACTAAAAAGCATGGCTGGACTGATAATAATTAAAAATTAAAAATTTCCCCCACTTGTAATGTACAATTATAACCAGAGACGGGACGTTTATGACTTTTATTTTTCCATTTCATGACCTTTATTCTATGACTTTTATGACTTTTATTATCCTGTTTTATGACCTTTATTTTAGAAAATCGGTTGTTTTATGACGTTTTAGCAAAAAGTATGACGTTTATTTTCATTGTGAAAATTTAGCCTTTTTTAGCGAAAATTTAGCGTTATTTTGGAGAGTAACGGTTCAAAAGAAAGATTTCAATATTTCATAAATACAGAATTATATTTACAATATATAATAAATAATAATAATTAGCAGAATGCTTCAACGTTGTAAAAAGTAATCATATGTTGTTCTATATTATCCAGCGTTAAATTGGCTCTTTTGTCCGTCAGTAGAATTTTAAACTTGGAAAAAAAACCATTCGACGTCGGCAGATGAGCTGGGAGCAAATTTCATGCATGACACTTCATTTGCTTTTCGCCCTTCAGACAATTTCCGAACTTCTTTGCCCTTTAGTCGGGCAGCTATGGCCTGGGCGTGTTCCCATCCATGATTCAAATTTTGATGTTTTTTTTAACAAAATGGCATGAAAAAATAAACACTTTCCACACGTGTTATATATTTTTGTAATCTAATCCTCAATACCTTTCATTATATACCTCACTCAAAATTTAAAAAAAAAATTCACCCATGACAGGAATTAGCCGCCATCTTGGATTCCCAGTAATTCATATCGAATTGCTATTTTTATTTTTCTATGGCCCAGCAGAAAGCACATTTTGCATATTTTTCCATATTTTTAGAAACAGCGGAAATATAGTTTTAAGGGGGGGGGGGGGGGGATACACGCAAAATGTTGATGTTTTTTTGACAACAATGGCGTTGAAAATTAAACGCTTTCCACAAGTGTTATATAGTTTTGTATCTACTCTTCAATACCTTTCATTTGATACCCCACTCAAAATTAAAAAAAAAAAATCGCGTGACGTGAGTTATCCGCCATTTTGAATTTGAACAGCTGATTATTTTGAGTTCGCAATATTTTTCCTGTGTGTGCTCTAAACTATCTTTAATATTGGAATGTTTCATGTTTCTATCTCTTTTGATTCAAAAGTTATTGGAACTGTACCGACTGACAGATAGACAGACACATGAACGAACTATAAGGGTTTCCTTTTTTGGTTTTACAAACGAAACCCAAGTAAAAAAAACAAAAACAAGTAACACGAGTAAGAAATCAAATAAGCAATTAAATATTCTAATCCCTTACCAATATATGCAAAATCTTAAGTTCTGGAACAGCTAATCAGGAAACTGTCCAACCCAATGGGTTTACTATTGGCTGATTGGAGAATCTATCTTGACCTTCCTGGATTCTAATTGCAAGATTTGTTCCAAGAAGGAGCCGATCAGGAGCCCTATTTTGGAATTAGGGATGACCCTCGGTGCCTCTCTAGTTGCAGGTATGCATAAGCGCATTAGTTAAGTCCGAAAGTGATCAGGGAATTAAGAGCCCAGGCCTTTCACTAAGCTGGTGTAAGGGTTTTTTGTTTGAACTGTACTTTTACCTGGAACCGGACCACGAATGTTCAATATAAAAATTTGCTTTAACAAAAAAAAATAACTTTTTGCTAAACATTTGACAAAAAAGGCCATTCTATGACGTTTATCCCAAGAAAACCCCATTTTATGACGTTTATTCGAAAAATGGCTATTTTATGACAAAATCATATGACTATGACGTTTATGACTTTTTCCCGTCTCTGATTATAACAAATCAACAACAAAACCAGTGTCAATAGTGAAGATGAATTTATACTTTTAGTGAATGAAGCAGATTTTAAGCTACAATACTATTTAAGTACAAAACAGTATAGTAAAGGAGGGGAACCTATTAAAAAATACAATATTTCATGTTACAAATATTAAGCAATACTTAGTATAATACAATCTTATCAATATTGTGTAATTAATTTATTAATGTATTAATTTTTTTAATTGTCAGTCTGGAAATTCATTAGATAAATCTGTAAATCCATTTGATAAAGCAGACAAATATTACAATCTCCAAAAACTAATTGTCCTTTTTTTTTTAAATATATAATATATATATTCGTTTTTTTTTTAATACATTAATAACTCTATAACTCTCTTATTATTCATAAGAAATATTAAGAAGTTATGAGCCTGTAAAAAAAATGTCTGTGCGTTTAGATTTTACTACCCTCCGGTACATAGAAAAAGAAGCCAAAGATTTGCTTTTAAAATATCTTGGCTTTACGATTGGTATTCGTCTCTTTGAATTAAAAGGACAACTCTGTCCTCTTTATATTTAAACAGAGATTCATATTAATTAATAATTTCACAAAGAGGAGATATTGTCTAGGAGGGAAGTGTTAAGACATGATAATATTCCATCGTTGTAGAGTAGAAGGTTTAAACTTTGTTTCTATTCTCTTGTGTCTGACTATGTAGGAACACATGACAACTCTGACATACCCTCACCGGCTTTAGTATTCGTAGCCGAGAAATTTCAGATTCAAATCTGCTGCATCTGTAAACAATATGATAATTACAATTAACAATGTAAATTTCATAAGCTGTGAAGATAAACAGGACAATTAAGATTTGAGAGAAAATGTGAAAACTTTGTTCATAACCTTAACAACATCATTCTTCCCTAATTGAATTCTCACAACCTTAAGTAGTAGTAGTAGTAGTAGTCTAGTACTTCCTACTAGAATGGGTAAGACGAACCACTTGTTCGAACCTTGCAATTAGGCAATCACTTAGGCCCTTTTTACGCCCCGTGGTGGAGAGTTCCAGCTACTTCACAAATCATACATTTGTACATTGTACCGCCGAAGCGAGTATGGTGTGGTCATTAGTAAGCTATATAAGCGTGCGTCAAAGAGTGGGGGAAGAGTCCCCATAAAGGGTGTCCCTCGCCCTACTCCGTCCTCGAACCATAGATACAAATTACATCATCATGACACAGATCGGACCCACATCAAAGAGTGGGGGAAGAGTCCCCATAAAGGGTGTCCCTCACCCTGCATCGTCCACGATTCATTGATGCATTTCAGAGTATCATGGCACGGGATCGAACCCACGACCTCGAGTTGCCTTGACTTAGTGATAGCTGAGCGAGCTCCTTAAGACGCTTGGTTACCCTGGCTCCCACAACCTTAATCTGTCTTGTAATAAACAAGCACTTCTCTAGTTGGAAGTCACCTACTACTATAGACATTTTAATAATCTACAGTCATTTTACAGTTAGTAGTAACTTTTGACACTCAGATTGGCCAACCTATATGAGGAAATAAATAAAACCACTAGGCCTGTGGGAGGGGTGGGGCCAGTGACATTTTTATTTACCTAGTTGGCCTGACATTCTCAAATTCAAAATCCAGTGCTCTCATTATTGGCACTCCCCTCCACATCATTTCGATTTTCCACACTATAAAAAGTTTATACTAATTGTAAAAAGAGTATAAGATTTAGAGTCAATTATAGAAACTATTAGAAACTTCTTAAAGGATGTGAAGCCTGGCATCTTCAGTTATGTTGAAAAGTGGAATATTGATTGAAATCAACAAGTAACAAAACTGAATACTGGAGAGACAAATTATGAACTCTTCTACTAACTATCTTAGTAATTCTCCTCTAGGTTGAACTTTGTTTGACAAAGAGAAATCTGCACCCAATACTATAGAAACCCCGCCAAGGTAATGGCGTTTTAGAAGAGGTTTATTACAATACAACTTATCTCATTTGCAGTCAGTAAAGTTTCTGATTGCTTAGAGAACACAAGTGTAATGATCAACATCTCTAAAGACAACCCAGAAGTGAAAGCAAATATTAAACTTCATATTCTTTAAAAATCGGTCGTCACAGAAAAAAAACTAGACTCTCTATTACACTGTAGATTTCAAATTAATTATATTTTATTGCATAAAAATTTTATAGAATAAAAAAAAAGTTGAATTGAACAGAATCATTATAAGCTAACCTTAAAAAATTATATGAAGCAACAATAAATTGAGTAGTTGGAGTGTTTTTTGGTTGATTTCAAGACACAAATTCCTGCACACTTTCAATTTTATACAGAATTCATAGTTATCTATTCGAGCAAAGAACCTAAAGTAACCTTCTAAAAATATAATCACATTTAAATATAAATTGCTTAGATGGATAATTACTTAGAGCAGAAGAGAAGTCCACAATTTCTGCAATGATGCCTTCTTTCATATAGGCTGAATCTAACTTGACAAGCAGTACAAGCCTCGGCACCATCATCCTTCAACCAGTGATCAGCTCTGCCAGCTCCGTCTGCTACTGTCCAGGAAAACACTCTGCCTCTAGCATCTCCCACATACACTGTTCTCTGATCCCTAATATAGAAATAATAAATTGTTTTAATAGTTAATAAACAGGCAATATAAATGAAATAATTTTACACAAATTAATATTAATTTTTACTGACCTGGATACTGCAAGTGCAGTTATAGAGGCTGGTTCAGTATTATCCTTCCGGTCATAGGCCGTATGCATAGTCAACTTACTTCTGAATACTAACTGTCTCTGCCACTTGAATCCTAAACAAATTTATAAATGTAATTAAGAAGATAACAATTCCTTTAATTAAAAATAATTATTGAGAATTACTGCAATCAGCCATGATTATTTAGTAATTATTAGGACATCTTATGATAGAGTACTTTACCCAACAAAACTATTAAAAGAAGTCAGAAGGGAATTTTTCTATTTAGAAATGAGAAGAACATCTTAAACCACTCGTCCAATTTTAACAAAATTTGAATGGTAGGTAATAATTATCCCATTGTTGGTCCCTTATAAATTTTTCAACTTTCTGCACCCATTTGTTTCTCTTCCACATACACTATTCTCTGATCCCTAATATAGAACAACAACATACAGTCAGGGCCGGCCCGAGGGTAAATTTTCACCCGTGCAAGTTGCCATTTTGGCGCCCCCCCCCCCCCATCCCGGACCAATCAACGTACCTAAACCCACATTGTAAATGTAATATTACTAATCTCTACGTGGGATTAAATAGAATTCGTTCAGACAACATTTCATGGTTAACTATGTCTGTCGGTCTGTCTGTCACTCTGTACGGTTCCAATAACTCTTGAATCAAAAGAGATAAGAACATGAAACTTTCGCCGTATTCAATATTTTTTTTGACGCGCATACAGGAAAAATATAGCGAACTCAAAATCTTAAGCCGTTCAAATCCAAAATGGCGGATAGTCCCGTGAACATTTTTTTTTAAATTTTGAGTGGGATATCAAATGAAAGGTATTAAAGAGAAGATTTCAAAACTATATAGTACTTAGGAAAATTGTTTAATTTTTTACGCCATTTTGTCAAAAAACATCAAAATTTGTCCCCCCCCCCCCCAAAAAAAACCACATTTCTGCAGTTACATTTACTAAAAAAATATGCGGTCGGCTGGGCTAAAGAAAAACTAAGTATACAGCAATTTGATCTGGTTAACTGGGAATCCAAAATGGCGGATAATTCATAATACAATTTGGTCACGATCTCAAATGAAAGGTATTAAAGAGTAGATTGCAAAAATGTATAAAATTTAAATTACCTTGTCTTTATAACCGATAAAAAACATTTTCACCCCTCTGGGGATCGAACCAGGGACCCCTAATTTTATTTAAATTCTTCCGATAAATATAATTTCGTATTCAGAATACTAAATACTAGGTCCGAGATTTTGGATGAGGAAAGGGGAAAAAGGTCCACTTCGGAGGTTCACTTTCTGCGTAATATGATAAGATGTATGACACTAAAAAGCAGGGAGGGCTAGTTAAATAAAACTGAACAAAAATTAAAAAGATTTTAAAAGGGTTTGATTTAATCTTATCTGGCCTAATGTTTATCTTAAGTAGATAACAAATCCAGGTGTCCTTACTATCTTTAGACAAAGTATTTCTATCACTCTTTATCTAGTAGAAGTCCTACTGCACTCTTTCCTCCTCACTTATTTATTAACTTCTATTCTCTCACTCAATATAGATCTGCATATTCATCCCTCTTATCTCTCTTACCACACACCCCTCCGATTTATTTATTTATTTTTTTATTCGTTTAATTTCAAACTAGAAAATTCAATAATGTTTGAGTTATGATGTTTTTTTTTAGTTCTATTAAAAAACTAAGGGCTATTTTTTTTGCTTTTTGCCACATTGGCGCCCCTGCCAATCCAGCGCCCTGTGCGGTTGCACGGCTTGCACGGCCCTCGGGCCGGCCCTGCATACAGTTATGAGCACAAACACTTATTTACACCTGTATCTTCAAAAGTACTCATCAGATTTTTATGAAATTTGGAGGATTTGTAGAAAGTATCCCCGCAGATAGACCGAGATTAATTTCAACCGCCTGCGCACATTAAAAAATGGATAAAATGATACTTTGGTAAAACTGCAGTTATCCAGCCACCTAGGAAAAGAGGTTAGAAAATTCGGGGGGGGGGGGGGTGGCCTCACTCGATGAAAGGGATATCATCTCTAAAATGTATTAATTATATAGATATAATCTTTCAAATGTATAAATCTTAAAAATAAACTGTTTTGTTAAAGGAATATAACCTCTTAAGAGTAAATCAAGCGAAACTTTGCCGCAAAGCAATTCTCAATTGTATGGATAACTGCAGATTAGCCGATTCTTTTATTCATTTAAAAAAAACAATTTTGACAGATTTAGAAAAAGAGGGGAATCAATTGAATAACAAAAACAGAATTGGCTTGTAAAAGCATAACATCAATAAAGTACGTGATAAGATTTGAGGAAGCTATGTGCCACACTAATTGACAGGCTATTTTTACTTACCCATCAATGTAATCATTAGTAGAATTGAATCCTGACTATAACTGGGAAAAATATAAAATATTAATGTTGAAGAATAAACACATTACCTTGTCTAAGGGACTGATGTCGTGGCTGGTCAACTTCTTCACCATCTGAGCCAACTACAATGAAACTCTCTGTAAGCGAAGTTTCACTCTTAGAACTGCGAAGTTTGCTGCCATCTTCAGGCAAACTTAGACACTCCATACCTCCGCACTCTGATTTCCGCAACTAAAAAGTATAAAAAATGAACTAGAGACACATTGTTGATGATTGCCACAATTTAACAAATAATTTTAACTTAAAGAATTAGTTTTCTAATGGAGGCGTTAATAGAATCAAATTTACAATAATTAATTTAAAGAAAGGGGAAAAATTAAAAAAAAACTATAATAATTTGATTAAAAAACAAAAACATAAAGTGAGTTTTTTTTCTGAATCTTATAAAAATCTACATGTAGCTATAAATTGATTTTAATTTTTAACATGGAATTAGAATTTTCTAATTGCACAGATAAAATAATATTGAAAGTACGGCTGCTGGGAGCAAAAAAAGGAACAATAATAACAACTGTTCTGAGAATAATAAGCCTCTCTCTTCCAAAAAAAAAATAGACATTTAATTAATGACATCACGGAAGGAACATCCATACCAAATTTCAAGAAAAACAAAAACATTTCTAAAATTAAAAAAAAAAAAATAATAATATACATAGATTTTTTGATTTCAAGGAACATCCATGCCAAATTTGAAGAAAATCGAACATCCCATTTGGTCGTGACAAACACATTTACTGAAAGACAGACAAAATGCCAAATGGTCGAATCTGGAGTTGAAACATAGAACTCACTCCTCTCCGACAAAAAGTAATTTTAGAATCCTGCCCAGGGCCGAATATGAATAAAACAGAGTTTGATTATTAAAAATAATTATAAAAGGACATGTTTAAATTAAGTTGCAAACCAAACAAGACATGCACATACTTGCCAAACAAGGCAAGCATTGCACTCTTATCATTTCTTAGACAGGAAATTAATGTTAATAATGTGGTAATGTTACTATATTAATAACTACCAAAGGGTTCTTTGCAGATGATCTCCTCCTTCTAACAACTGGAGTGGGTGGATCTGGAGGATCTTCTCCGCTAGTGCTACGTTTGATGCTATCTTCATCTCCACTAGTGTTAGGTTTTGGGTTCTGTTCATCCCCACTAATGTGCTTTATGGCATCTCCATTCTGTTCATCTCCACTACATTTTTCTTTCTCTTCAGGTTGACAATCAGGTTCTTTTCTTTTCTTATCTGGATCTTTGTCATCGCCTTCTCCACCTGAGAGGCTGCTTTCTGAACCACTTTTAGCTATCAGTCCTACAAATTAAACATTGATTAAGATATAAAAACAGATAAGGAACATCTATAATGATTCAAGTTTTTCACACTAATACTTAAAGGACTAGATGTAAATTCACCTATTCTTATCAAAAACTATAAATTTATGATTGGACATCCAAAAATCTGACACGATGTTTTCTTACTTCTTATGAGATGTAAGTTCAAAATAAATGTAACAATTTCTATTTCTCGCACTTTTTCCCTCTCTACTTAAGTGTGAGTGCTATGGCAGGCACTCGTATTTGTGAAAAAACAAACTATTAAAAACCAGAGGTGCTCCTGTGGCAGCAGTTTCTTATAGAATCCGAAGTGTGGCTATAGCTCCACACAACCTCTGTTTTAGCAGCAATGTTTTAGCGATGTTTTAGTGTAGTGTATTAACTGTTACGAGTTCAAAAAACTTTTAACATAATTTTAATTATTACCTTTTGTATTATAATAAATTTATTTTATAGTAAAAATATATGAGTATAAAGACTAGACTCTTTGATAAGAGGAAAATAATATCGCAATCCCACAAAAGCTAGATGGTATTAGAAATTCAACTAAACTGAATAGTAAGGCTCAAGGCTAACAAGCCAATGTTAAAAACTGGAGTCTAGTGCCACCAAAGCGGCACACAGTCTTGAAAGTGAAAAACAGTTTATTGTATTTACATGTCTAGAAATGATTGCACCTTGTTCTGGATCAACTGCTAGTTCAGCTGAGATGCTCATCTGTTTTGCAAGTTCTTTTTTGACTCGAGTCTTTCTCTCTTCTGAGTAACGACTTCTTAGTCTAGAGTTAGTTTCTCTGGGAGAGTCAATAGGGGATGAAGTAGGAACAGTCTCCTCCTTTGGCACTTGTACGTAGTCCATGGACCACATCTAAAACATGTAATATAATTAACATTTATTGCTTAATACAGTAGAGCCTCTATAGTTTGACACTCCACCAATCCGGCATGTCCAGTAATCCGACGATGAGGGCTGAGGCCCCCCCCCCCCCCCCTACCCTACTTGCTGAGTAAGATAAGATAACTAAAAGAGGGGGAAACTGGGAAACACAGGGGCACTAGGGTAAACAACAGCAAACCATCAGTGGTTTGTTTGTTTTGCGTCTACACTCATATCTGGTGTAATAAATGCTAGTTTTATTTTGTCCAGTTTCTATTTGAGAAATTTAATAATTATTTATAATCAAACATCCAGTAATCCGACAATTCTCAGTAACCCATATGGACATGGTCCCATATGTGTCAGATTAGAGAGTCTCTACTGTAATTAACTTTTAAAAAAACTAAACTTTTTTTTAAAAAAAATAACAAAAGTTGTTCAGCTTTAGACAAATGAAAATACAAAAATTGTAGTTTTAAAAAGTTTATGAAACATATTCACTTCTAATTACTATCATTTTTAATATTAAGGGAACAAAATTATACTACAAAATCTAGTAAGATAGAATTTAGAGTAAAAAATACCCTGACTACTCCATCAGTTGATCCCGTCAGAATCACATTATGTGTATCCCACTCCCTACACTCTGAGAATGCAACACAAAGGATCTGCTGCATTCTATCTGCACTTCCAACACATGTGTTAACTCTGCATAGCTCTTCTCCATTAATACTCCAAATGTGGAGCCAAGTTCCACCACAAGTTGCTATGTCCCCCTAAAAATTAATTTTCCAAATTAGTTGAAATTGTTAAAATAATAATAGTATAAAGCTTAATATAAACAATTAATGATAAGAATAGTTATTTATGCACCTAGGGAGTAAAGTAAGCCATTATTCCCTGAGCAAAAAAGTTGGTTCTTGAGGCGAAGCTAAAGGAACCATAGTCCCTAAATCCCTGGGCGAAGCCGAGGGAATAACTCTAATTAGCTCCCGAGGTGCTGCCAAGGGAGATAATTATCGCGAGAGGAATAATGGCACTTTACTCGCGAGGTACATACAATATTTTATCTCCAGTAGGGAGAAAATACACATTTTGGTCCATTGCACAGTTTTTATTTATTATTTTAATAAATAGCAATAATTATTAGCACTTTTAATAGCAGATATAAAAGATTCAAAATTAAAAACAAATAAGAATTGGAATTATACTCAAATAGAAGGTTATTTAGATGCAGGTTATAAACAAAGATAAACAAGGTCGAAAAAGCAGTGTCGCCAACATAATTTCAACAACTTCATTACACTAGCCATTCATTTTCTACTATTTATAAAATAATTAAGTTGGCAATCCTTACTTTTTCGCCCTACTTTTACTTTTTCTCCCTACTTTTTGAGTTCAGGGAAGAAAAGACTTACTTTAGTCCCTCTAAACTAATCCAAAATCATAACTTTTTATCCCTACTGGAGATAACAATCTATATGTGATGCTATACCGTAAGGTGGTTGATAGAGACAGCAGCAATTGGAGCTGTGTGAGAGAGTAGTTGTCTTACGAAGGTCCTTCTAGACAGATCCCAGAGAATAGCAGTCTGGTCTTTTGATCCTGATACTATGACATTATAAGCTGAACTAGCAGCAAGACAAGTTACAGCTTCTCGGTGACCAACAAGTGTCTCCACAACACTAAGGCCTTTTTTCCTATATTCCCATATAGTCACAACCTAGAAATAAAAATACATTCAAATTTAAAAAAAAAACATAATATAATCAATATTAATGTCAGCAATACAAATAAGCTGTGTAGGATGGGTAGTTACACAGCTCAGTTAGCATGGAGCTTCAACATAAACTTTGTTGAGGAAGTTTCACAAATTCTTCTTGAAGCCTGGATGATTGAGGTTCTACCGTACATACTTTTGTATACAGTGTGTCCCCGGATCGACACATGAATAGGTAAAAAAGACTAACATTTTCTATTTTAAATTTAATCTTCTGGGGTTCAGCCCTGCTTGAATGAAGACTAATTTATGTCATAATTTTGGTTTCGAAAAATCAAGTGTGTCTTGGAAATTTACAAAACATTTATTTTTCCCACCAGTAAAGTGATTTTTCTCTAGGAGATACGACAAAATGTTATTAAAATAAAGTTGTTCAGTAAGAAAAACTGAGTAAGAATACAAAATTGTAGAAACCTCGGCCTACTTTGATATATTGCATTATTTATCATTTTTTTTTTTTTTTTTTTTTTTTTTTTGTAACTGTTCAAGATATTGAAAAATTTCGTAAATTTCAAAAAAATTTCAAAGTAGGCAGAGGCTTTAAAATGTATTCTTACTCAGTTTTTCTTTCCGAACAACTTTTTATAATAACATTTTATCTTATCTCCTAGAGAAAAAGCACTTTACTAGTGACATTTTTTTTTTGTTACTCTAAGATATACTTGATTTTTCGAAACTAAAATTATGATGTAAATTAGTCTCCATTCAAGCAGGGCTGAACCCCAGAAGATGAAATTTCAATTCAAAAAATGTTAGTCTTTTTCACCTATTCATGCGACCTATATTTGAAATGAAACAAGTTCAACACGAAGAACTTTTACCAAGAGACTATGTTAAAATAAAAAAGGAAATACTGAAAGCATACTTACAGAAGATGTGCCTGCAGTAATTATAATATTAGAAGATGGGCAGACACAGGCAGTAACTTCGCCTGTGGTATGTGCTACAGATTCACAGGTTGCTATGGCTCTATCACTATCATAATTACCAACACGAAGTGTATGATCAGCAAAACCCCATGCAATATACCGACTCCAACCAGGTGGCATAAGCACTTTATTTTGCTCCACAGCAAGTACACTTCTTTCAAATTGTAATACTTCTCCTACTGGTCCTTTTAATTCTACAATAAACACAAATAAATTGATTTAAAAACAATTATAATTTCAAATGTTAAAGAAAAACATATATGAACATAAAGCTCTTGCGAACTGTCTGATTCCATGTCTTAGTTTCCAATGATCCAACCATCCATTACAACTTAAATGTTTTTAGCCAACTCAAAACTCCTTGGCCAATTTTTTCCTTTGTCTAAATGTGACAAAACTTCAAATTTCATTTGCAACGAGCACGCAATATTTTTTCTTTTAGTTGTCTTGTTTAATTTATTGAACAAAAGAGACAGATTTCAACTAAATCGGTACAATTTTTATCAAGTTATCACTTGTTACTAGCGTAAACATAATTAACAGACAAACAGACAGACAAGATCAAGAAGTGAGCATATTCCTATCATGAACCTCGATAAGAAGTGTCTCAAGGGGGATTAGGGAAAAAGTCTTGTTATCGAGGTGCTATTTTTGTTGAGGGTCGTGTTATCAAGGTTATTTTGGGCTATCAGTCGTGTTATCGAGGTTTTAGGGCGGGGTTTTCAAGTCTAGACTTGTTCAAGGTCAACCAATCCTGTATAGTGTCGCGTTATAGAGGTCGACTTCTCAAAACGACTTGTTATAGAGGTTCTGAGTTGAGTTGTGAATTGGAAGAGATCCGTGTTATTGAGGTTGTTTGGATAATAATAGTCACGTTATAGAGGTGAATTTAACATTATGTGTTATGGCAATCTCAAGGGGATTTGAAAATTACACTTGTAATTGAGGTTGTCGTGTTATTGAGGGTCGTGTAAGCGAGGTTCTACTGTACCATCTTTCTTCAACATACCTTCTATTAAGTAAACTATATTTATAGTTGGAGTTCAAGGTATTTATAATAAACAATTAAACAATAAGAATCGGGAATGGTGGTTACAATTCTTTCTAACCTTTAATAGGATGTAGGGAAGGTCTCAAACTATCCAAGTTATGGTAGAATATTCTGTCAGGAGCCAGTGGTAAAGGGGGTCCTGTCAGAGAACTGGGATCTAAAACAGAGATTCTCTGCCCCATTTTCTTACAGGGATGTGCTTTTTTAAATAGTTGCTTTGGGATTTGACCGAAGTTATTAATGAAGCCAATTGTTGCATTCTTCTTCAGCGGATCCTCAATACTGAAAAAAATAACATAATCATAAAGAATTGGGTACAGGACAAAAAATTGGGTCTGGGAATTTTTCCTCACCAAACATAAACGATAACCAACTAGACAGCTGATGAAATAAATAATATTATACATTTAAAAATGTAAAATAACTCTATATCAAAATACCCATTTGAAAAATATAAATGCTTATAACTTTTGAACTATTCAATTGATTTTAACCGGGCTTGTTTTATGATTATCAGTTTCTATTGATACTTAATTTTTCGATATTGCCAAAATAGTTCTGAAAATGTTTAACGATAAGTTTCAAAGTTCAAAAGTCAATAATTTCAAAATGGTGGCATATATCAAATCGAAATTCAGTGGAAATATTTGCATTATAAAGAGGTATAACTGGTGCAAATTTCAGCACATTGAGAAAATGTTTCAATATATGATTTATTTATACATGTAAAGACTGATTTTTGTACCAAGCTTCAAATCTGTAACTTAAAAACTGTGGGGGGATGACAAAGATAGTCAAACTGGCATCTAACTAAAAACCACTCAAATGATCTTAGAAACACCCAAAAAACAGATAATTCTGTTGAAATATCGATTTCAGATTTTCGGGCGAAAACAATAATTTTTCTATATATCTTCGGAGAAGGTGAGGAAAAGTAAAAGTAGAGATTTCAACAGAATTATCTGTTTTGGGTGTTTCTAAGATCATTTGCGTGATTTTTAGCTAAATGTCTGCGTATGTCAACTACCATAGTTTTTAAATCAGTCTTTACATGTATAAATAAATCATATATTAAAAAGTTTTCTCAATGTGCTGAACTTTGCTCCAATTATACCTCTTTATAATGCAAATACTATAATTATGATTATGAATTTTATTGGGAGATTGATATTCTATTAATAAGTAGCAGTTAACTGCTCCAATGTAAAAAGATTTGATAGATGATTTTAGTTCCTCGTTAGGATAATTGAATAGAATGATTAAGAAGTAGGGATGAGTATCAAAATTGGTTTACCTGTATATATCTACATTGCCCTCATAGAAGAGGTGATGGAAGACATTAACTGCCTCTATGGCAGGCTGGCCTTGTTGCTTATAGCCGAAGATAAGATCTATCCAATGATGAAGATTCTGACTAACATAGTCTGACTCTAGTGCTTCTCTGTGCAGCCTAATGAATTCTCTAGGGTCAGATTTGGCCCAAGGAGGAAGTACAACATCTCCCAACTCAACTCCGTTCTGTTTGCAACCTGAACATATTCAATTGTTTAAATTACACTTAAATAATATTTAGCTACTTCTCATAAGGCTCTTAAATCCTTACTTTTTTGTCTTGAATTATACACAATCCATGACAAAAAAAGGGCTATTCTAGGGTTTGGAAGTAAAACGCCACAGCCTCTAAAGAGGTTAAGTACTGTAGAAACAATAAATGGAAAAAGCTTACGAGGGGCATATTAAAAGTAAGTTACACTAATTTTTTAAATCCACATGTGGTCATATCCACATAGAAACTTTAGCCTGGGTGTATTGGTAGCACAGAATTAAACAATAAACAATAAAGTGGCTGCCCCTCCTCTCCTGCACTCTGAATGTTTCTGATAAGGTCCAAAGAGTCACTGACTCTGATCAGCACCTTACCCTTGACCCTTAGGAGTGCTGCTCGTTGATTACCTGCCTTGGTATAATGAGGTGTTGGGAAACCTCAGATGAGCGATTTAAAACAAGAGGAGGGGGAAGTTGAGGAAAGCAGTTTTTTGTTTAACAATAATGATTGTCCGTCCATTTGCTGCTCGGAAGATTCAAGCCCTGCTGGAGCAGTTCAATGGCACGTTTTGGTCACCCACCCTATTCCCCTGACAGGGGAAAGTGGTAGTGACACTGGATTAAAAAAACTGTAAACACACTACAAAATGAAGAAAGTGTAGAGTGACAATGTAGAAATATAACTATTGAGTGTACTTTTCAAAATATAACCTTTTTGTAAATTTTCGAATGTATTTGTAAGAGTAACTTACTTTTGAGATGCCCCTTGTAAATGCAGTCTACTTAACCCAATACTAATCTTAAACGGCCTAGTACACATCATGTAAGCATAATTCTATACTTACCTAGATCAAAATTATTGGCATTGTTAAGGAACTCTGGTAAATAGAAGAATTCAGGTACTAATTCCTTAACATCAGCCATATTGTGTTTGGAAGCAGACAACCATGCCTCTTTAATGCTGTGAAACATCCTGTCAGCCAAGTCAAAATGACCTCCCTGAAACAAACGTTTAATAAAAATTAAAAGGTTGAACTATAATTTAAAAAAAAATCTATTGCTATAAAAGAAGAAGTATCCTCAAGGAGGAAGAATATTATTGCGCCATCTCATAATGCAATTATTATTATTGCCAATAAAAAGTTGCTTTTAATATATCGATCAAATGAAAAATCTTGATATTTTAAAATAAAATTAGAGTATACAGAATAGTTGGTTACCTGAAGCCTGAGGAAGTGCTGTGTGAAGGGCTCCATTCTAACAAGGTAAGAACAGACTATCATAGCAGATGAATAGTGGGTACCATAGTGATATGGTGGTGTCTCACCATGTGGATCATCCCATTCCCTATACCTAGAAACAAAATAAAACAAATTATCACCAGAGTTAGTAAAGTGGTTTGGACCATAAATATCTATAGCATTTTCGTCGATCAGTGAGTTTTCATTTCAGTCAACTTTAAAGTTTTTAAACTTTCCGTTACAATACATATAAATTGGTTTGATCTCCTGTCCAGTAATAATCTAATGATGGTTTGCTCGGGAATTTAAAAGAAAGTAGCAAAAAATGTAGAAAATAAATATTGTACTAATAAGAATATTGAGACCAATACCTCTTTTTGAACTGGAGGAGTCGGTCATTGGTCTGTGCCCCCATGGGTTTTGTAAAATCCCTGAATGTACTAGGCCTTGTTAAGTCCAGTCTTTCAGAGTCATAGTCTGCTAGAATCCAAGGGAATACTGGATACTGCATCAGATCATTGTAACTACGCCCAGCCAGAGTGTTAAGGTGCATCAGGTACTGGAAGTTTGTTATCTCACCTCTCTACAAAATAAAAATTAAAGTGTAAACATGGAAGGACCCAATAACTCAATGAGTTTAATATTAAACAATACATAACAAAACAGTTCACAGCTTTGTTATAGCAATATTAATAAGTGACATCCTAAAAACTATAGGTAAATGTTAAAAGAAGATATTTAAAAGCAAAATAATGCAAAGTAAAAATTTATAAATCTATCGATATAATATAAAGAAGAGTGTCCGTACGTTTGTATATCGTTTATACAAATCTACACTTACGTTTTACTCCGATCTTGTTGAAAATTTGCATACTTGACCTTCAAAGCAAAAGGAAGGTCTCTGTCTATATGAGATTCTAAATTTAAATTTTGGTACACAGGGGTGTTCAGGGATACAAAAATATCAAAGTAATGTATACCCTTTACTTTTGTCATATTTTAATTTAATGGAAAAATGCTTTTTATTTAAAAATAAGCAATATTACTATTTTTAAATCGGTACATTAAATCATTTTTAGATTGAAATGGTACCTAAAGTATTATATTAAGCTCTCTTATTATATTAAGCCCTAAGTATTAAGCTCAGGTTTAAGTGGTAAAAAAAATAATTGTTTAGTTTAATGCATTTAGTAGACCTGCTTTGGTATATTAAGAGTACATGAGTATAAAAATCAAAATAACAGAAAAACCTATCATAATGAATAACGTGGAAATGATCTTAAATAATACAGTTATTGTTGTTATGTACAATTTTGTCTTATTTTTATTTTTAAGGAGGGGTAATATAGATTTTTTTTTTGTTTTTTTTTTGCTGTTTTTATGAGTTACAGCTTAGGTTATAAATAAAATGAAAAACTTATTAATCATTTTCACTATTCATATTGAGACTAGCGTTGGGACAACCGACTAGAAAAAACAACCGAATGAATAAGTCGATTCGGGAAAAAACAGTCGATTGAATTCAATCGACTGAAAACAGTCTCATAGCGGGTATAGGATATACGAATAAAGATATAGACCGAGACTGAACCCGCAAGTCGAATGTTTCAATCGAATGGTTTTTTTTTTTATATAGGAGTAGTACGGTGGAGGCCGTAAAGGCCTCAGAGCTGAGGGGGGTGTGAGTGAGAAGGCGCTTGACACTCCTTATCTCGTCCCAAACTACAGCCTGCTACGACATCGTTTTCATTCGAATGAAAAAATACAGACTGAGACTGAATCCAATCGAATTTTTCATTCGGATGTTTTTTGGTTTTGGGTAGGGGAAAGGAACGACGGTGAAGGGCTCAGAGCGGAGGAGGGGTGAGAAGGCGCATGACACTCGTTATCTCGTTATACACACGTCCACATATACACGTCCGAATTACAACTAATACCTCTCCAAACTATAGACTGATATCATTCGAATGAAAACTAGATATCCACAACCGAATGAATGAATATTTTAAAACAACCGTTTAGTCGACTGTTTTCAATCGATTGGTTCCCAACGCTAATTGAGACCATTAAAGCTATACCTCACTCATTTTAGTATTTTTTATAACTTTTTTGAAGAAAAAATCCACAGGGATTTGGCTTGGTAAATTCTTTTTTTTTGGGGGGGGGGGGGGGGGGATCAAAAATATTTCAACACCACTCAGTATACTTGATAAAGTAAACAGTTTTGTTTCAATGCAGACATTTTTTAATAATTCCTTCCTTATACTGAATCTGGAGTGGGTTGGCTTTGGAACGAGTCAAATCAAGCTCCGTATTATCCTTTCATTTCCAAGAGAAGTCTTTAAATGAATCGGAGTTATGAATATATTAATTCGTAATTTTTTTTATAACAAAATTAAACCTATCTCGTAAAACACTCCATCGCAAAGCACAGGTATCCAGCTAGTAATTAAATATTGATATAATAAAAGTTCAGTTTCATGTTGGAAATAACTGTAATTAAAATTCCAAAATAATAATCTCCAAATACATACAACCCATCTTAGAGTGACAGATGTCTCGCCCATAAGACTCGAGAGAATGCTTGCAGCTTGTTCCACATTAGCTGTTCTTTTCTGACCAGCGACAGACTGTTGTGCAGAATCAGATATACCAGTTGCAAATGCCATGAACCTCTGGTATACTTTGTTCCGTATCTTTCTAGGGAATGCAAGAAGGTAGTTTCTACCATCACCAAGAAACACTTCTAGAGCCATTGGTTGAAGCAAGTATCGTCTCTTATGCACTTCTCTGTAAGAACACAAATTATATTCTAGTTACAAAGATATCCTTTAAACTATGAAGAGTAATAGAGGAAGTTAAAATATACAATTTGTGTAAAAATATTATTATGAAGTATATAATAACATCTGGATTATGCTTACAAATCATGGGGAGTGTTTGAAATAATAGGGTTTTGGGTGAGGATACTACCTTCTTATTTAATAGTAATATTAAAATTAATTAATTGGACTATTAATAATTTCTGCAAGTAAAAATGAATACAATAGCAAAAAACCAAACTCAAAATTGCACTTTATTCACCTGATATCTTCATAGCTAAACTTGGAGCAATGTCTCTTATTGGTGGTTGTTGTGGGTCCTTGAGCAGGTAATATGGGTTCATACAAATCCTCAGGTACAGAATCAATATCCCTTATTTCCCTGGACTTGAGAAGTGTAAAGCCATCCACTATGTACAAGTGTTCTTTACCGAACAGTAGCAGACCCTCCATTGTGTCCAAGCCTTGTATACGAGCACACCGGAACATATGACTGATCTAAAAATTCAAACAACCATACTATGAGACATAAGAACTAGGAAACTTAGTTGGTGGTTTCATACAAATTATTGATCCGGCTTGCAATGAGAGAAAAAAGACGACAAAATAAAGCCAGTTCGACAAACTAATGCGTTAACTTCTATAAATTTACCTAATTACCTAATATAAATTTAAGTATGGACAACTACAAACAACGTACTTAGCTTTGATTACTATGTATATCTGATTACTATCTATATGGGGTCTGTTATAGTGAGGTTCATATTACAGTTGAATAAAGAGTCATATTAATAGTATAATGGCTTTCTAAACGAAACTATTAAGGCATCTCATTTAATCCCGTGTCCTATCTGATAATAGGAAACAGCTGCTAATTCCTAGCATGAGTCCTGTGCAGAGAACGCGGGTTGAAGGTTAGAATAAAAATAAATGTAATGATAAATATACAAATAATGAATTTGCCTTTTCATTTTGCTCGAGAATCCTTAGAATGGTTTGATTATCAGGGCCAGATTCCTCATCGTTAGCAGTATTCTCAGTTTCATTATCTTCTTGACCATCATCTGGCTCTGAGATGGACCTCTTGACCGCTCTTCTAATAGCACATTGAGTCAAGTCCAGACCTGGAATAAAAATATTGAAGACGTTAAATTAATAATCCTTGTAACAACCATAGAATTAGAATTCTATTGTTGTATGCGAAAAATAACACACACTTAAGGCGGAGATACACATGCCTGTAGCTTGAACAAAAACATGCCAGCTACTTGAACGTGCAAGCTACTTGAACGTGGATATGTTAAATGGCATGCCTGTAGCTGGCAAGCGAGCTGAGAAAACCTTAATAAAATCTTTGGCATGCCATTACTGGCACATACCCTCTTTTGGCATGCAAGCTACTTCCCCAATTTGACGGCATGTGTATCTTCGCCTTTACTCTTAATATTGAAAGCATGAAATATTCCTTTTAATAATTTTTAAAATAGTGAAATAAATATTTTTTTTAAAAAAACCACCATGTTGAGGTTCCTCTTCTTCTTCCTCGTCTCTGCTATTCTCATCGGGAAGTTTAGATGATACTACACTGATCTCTTTCTCACAACTAATCTGGGTTTTGAATTTATGAAAATAATCTTTACTGTCCCAACTAGTAGCCACTTTGTACTTTAGTGACTTCTGAAAAATAAAGAAAAAAAAAAAAAAATTATAGATACAAGAAAAAAAATTAGTAACTAAAATAATTAACACCAAGTTTAAGAAAGAAGATAAATAAATTGTAAGCTCTTTGAAAATAGAGTATCCTTATTTTATTAATGTATGCAATTAACATGCCTTCATTAATTAATTATCACATTTAAAATAAATAAAATAACCAAAAAGAG
Organism: Gerris lacustris; assembly: GCA_951217055.1. Taxonomy (NCBI): domain Eukaryota; kingdom Metazoa; phylum Arthropoda; class Insecta; order Hemiptera; family Gerridae; genus Gerris; species Gerris lacustris. The sequence goes on from OX578283.1 coordinate 19,449,355, forward strand.
GAGGATGGTTACATTATCTCCAGATTCAAGTTCAGGTCTGTAGGGATAATGAAGATAGAAAAGGTCATTTCTCATCATTTTCTTCCTCATACGACATGGACCTTCGGTCATGTCCAGCATCCACTTATCCAACCTAAAAAAAATAAATAAATGGAAATGGAAATGGAATCCTTGTATTATAATGGAACTTAATAATTCAACTCAAAAATTGAGATAATAGAGTTTCTTAGCCAGAGCTAGTAGGTAAAACTTATGAAAAATGGTCGCTCAAGGGCAGCAAAAATGAGGTAATGTTAGGAACATAAAAAGTTGTTTAATAATACATTTATATACGAGGAAGAGAAGTCAGGAAATGATTATTCCATTTTTAGATTTAATAATGTTCAGAAAAAAACGAACAGAATAAAAATTGTTTGTTGAGTTGTATCAGTTGGTTCAACAAGACATCATCGTCAGTTGTAATTTTTAAAGAAATGCAAATAAAACCACACTCAAGTTAGCCATACAAATTTTTGACATTTTGACCTTCTCAAAGTCTATAAAGGTTATATAAAGAGACGTAGGCTACTCGATGCTCTGCTTCAAAATTATACAGACTGTATTATTTTGTTACAGTCAATTCATTGAATTCAAAAAGAATGGATTAGGGGTATACTGTATCTTAAAGAGTAAAGCAGCCCCTACAAGATCAAGCCGCTTGATCAAAACATCGCGTCAAGCATGATTGATAGTCTAGGAACCAGTTTGATGCTTGACTCAAGCCTTGACGGAGATTGATGGGAAAGTTTGAATGAGTCAAGCGGCTTGACGGAGCGCTTAATAGTCTAGAGCAATTTTGATCAAGCATTCCGTCAATCACCTGCTCGTCACCCCAAATCCTGATTCGAAACCATGGTATCTACACAATACTGATTTATTACAGTCCAGGAGGAGCAGTTCACTAGTCGAAAACTCCGCTACAAATGAGCGTTGATGAAAAGATTGATGGGGTGCTTGATGCGCCCCAAGGCGGCTTGAAGCTTGTGTCAATCAGCTTGACACAATGTTTTGATCAAGCGGCTTGATCGTGTAGGGGCTGCTGTATGTTTTGCTCAAGCAATGATAGCAGTGACAAAACCTTACTAGCTTGAAGTACATTTCTTTTACCCCAGATATATTATATTTATTTAGTCTCTTTAGTTAAAATTTTGTTTCAAATGATACTAAAAAGGTTTGAGGGGATCACTCCACATTATGAAACACAAAATTTTGTCGGCTCCAAGAAATTTTGATTTATATTGATGGCTATTTTTACCGCAGGCTTTTCTGAATGAATACAATAAATTACAAACCTAGAGGGTAGCTGAGCACCCCATATCGCTCTTTCTCTTGTAAGTTGAGCTTCTGTTTGGTTCCACTCATCCAGAACATATTTCTCAAGACAAAGCTGTGTCATAGCATGTTGTTTTGCTTGCATTTCAACTAGTTCTCTTACGAGGCTAGTTTGCCCTGCAACACTGGCCAACATCTCCGTCTCGCTTGAAGATACTTGACTCTTCATTCTAACAGAATCTTCCTTACGAACCTTGGACCGGCTGGCCAGCCTACTTAGTCCTCCAGTTACCTTCTGGATTTTCTACAATAATAGAATAATAATACATTCAGATATATTATATTTGTTTAGTCTCTTTGGTTAAGATTTTATATATACTCGTATATAATTTATTTGTAAATGTACATACTGATTGTATCTGGTTGTGCATTTCCCATGGGTTTTTGTAAGAAGCCTTCCTCTCCAGATCTAAATATGTCATCCACATTTTAGTAGCAATGTCATAAAGCTGGTCCCTAAGACTGCATAGATCTGGTGCTTTACTGCTACCAACTGTAGTTTTAAACACCTGTAAACATAACCATGTTTTGCGTTAACATTTTACTAAAATAAGCAATTTTATTTAACTTAACTCTGCCACCAAATTTCACATTGAAGTGTTTTTTTTTACAATTTTTTTGTTTCATTAGTTTTCATTTAAACTTCAGATGCATGTTGATCTCAGAAAACAATACAACTTACACCAGTTATTTCAAATTAAAAGTTTTGGTTGCCTTAAATAAAGGTAGTTTAGGCCTTCCCTAACACTGATTAGCACTTAATTTTTATGCATAAAACATTTTTTCTTAACCTGGAGGTTACTCAATTGTGCCTGAATACATAAACATAAGCAGCACTGCTCAGCTGCCCATCACTCACCACTCGTGTTGTACCTGAGGCCTAAGCCTTCCATTGGCTGCAGCAACATGGATTACTTTATTATTGGTTTAACGGGTGAGTTTTGTGAGTACGCTAACCATCAGTACGCTACACCGATCCCCTACACAAAATAGCATGAAATTTTAATTCTTTCTGCTGCACTCATGAATCGATTTAATGAAAATTAACTCATACCTCTTCAATTGCAGGTTTCTTGCAGACATAGAGCTCCTCCCACACTCTTCTAGCAGCTACAGAAATGAGATTCTGTCCCTGTCTGGAAGTCAATTCTTCATTTTCTTCACTTGATGGATTGATGTGCCATGTCGTTTTAGTATTAACATCCAATCTGTTAATAAATTTGTACTATTATACATTATCTATAATTATTTCAAGTAGAACAAAAAAAGTATGATAGGTAATATCAAAATTAATAAAATAATTGATACAATTGTTTAACCTCTATCAACTCTTACAGATTATTGTTGAGCTGTTCAAGCTGTGGTGGACATATGCCCGATATAGTGTTCCATACATAAATTAGAATATATTTGTGACCTGATAATGTAATTTTGTTTTTAATAAAGTTTTTGCACAACTCTGTCCATGTTTATGCAACACCTCATATTATTAATTAAAAAAAATCCTTTAAACATCAAATTTTTTTTTTTAGGTATGTAATTTCTAATGAAAAAAAGGTAATTTAAATATATTGAACATTTGTTTTTCAATCATTAACTTTGATAAAGAGAAGTGTTATTGTATAAATAACAACACTTACTGAATTTTCATGTCAGAAGCAAACTGTAATAGGCAGTACACAAGGCAGCCAATAAAATCTGGCTCATGATTTCCAGCTCCAAAGATAAGTGCTCTGTGGTGGGTGAGTTTGTGTAAGGCTTCCAATACTGACATCTGCTCGGTAATAGTTTCAGTACCTCGAGACAGCAAGTAGAGAATGGTCCTGTTGAGGCAGTGGTAGAGTGCTTCAAGACAAGTCTGTTTACGCTTTGCTTGAACCAGTAGTTTCACTACAAACTCAAACACCTCATGACCATCCTTGGCTAGGGTACCTGAACAAGAAATTCCTATGTTAGAACTCTAAGTGGGTTGTTTTAACAGTGATTTTGAGTAGCGTAATCACAGTTAATTAGAACTCGCTCTACACAACATACATACAATAAAGCATGCTCACTATAATTTTGTAATTTATAGGAACATTTTTTGGAATCAGAAATTAGAGCTAAATTTCATTTCTCAATTTTACCTTGGGGTATGATTTTTCTGAACTTAAATGCCAAATTTCATCAAAATCGTCCCAGTAGTTTACACTCCACACATTTGCACAGACTACTAACAACAGACTACAGACTGATTTTTTTTTTATATAAATAAACAATGAGTTTGAAACACCTTGTTTAATTATGATGATAATGTGAGTGATGATGACACTTAACGTAACAACAAAACCACTTTTTTGAACTCAAAGGAACCTCAAAACTTGTAAATCCATCAAAATCTTAAAATCAAATTTTTGCACCATCAAAATACTTTCTCTTTATATAATACACTATGCACATGAGAAGGTAAAAAGTTAAGGCAGGTTATGATTATCTTATAATGTATGAAATGAAAAAGTTATTATAAGTAACTTTACTAATAAATAATAGTATTAAGCATATATATTTATTCCCATACTTACACAGATAACAACATAGCTACAAAAAGACATGTTTTTTTTCTTATTCGCCTTGACAACAACAAAAATTTGCCTTCTAACAGTTAAGCCAAATCTAAGCCCTTAATAACAACTAAATAAAATATTCTATAAAAGTATCCAAAAATAATGCACATCCTAATTTTAGGCTTAGGATATTTGGTAGCGTTAGGAACTAATCGACTAAAAATAGTCGACTAATCGGTTGTTTTAAAATATTCATTCATTCGGTTGTGGATATCTAGTTTTCATTCGACTGATATCATCAGTCTGTAGTTTGGAGTTGTAATTTGGACGTGTATATGTATAACGAGATAACAAGTGCCTTCTCACCCCTCCTCAGTCCTTCACCGTTGTTCCCTTCCCCTACCACTCTTAAATTAAAAACAAAAACATCCGATTCCGATTAAAACATTCGACTTGCGGATTCAGTCTCAGTCTATATTTTTGGATACCTAGTTTTCATTCGACTGAAAACTATATCATAGCAGGCTGTAGTTTGCGACGAAAGCTCCTTCTTACTCTCACCCCCCCCCCCCCCCCCCCCCCCCAGCTCTGAGCCCTTTTTTCAGTCGATTGAATTCAGTTGATTGTTTTTTTCCGAAACGACTTATTCATTCGGTTGTTCTTTCTAGTCGGTTGTCCCAACTCTAATATTTGGGATAATAAAACTGTGTACCATAAATTATTATGTATCTAAATAACATCATCTCCAGAGAAGTTGTCTCTTAGTCTGTAAGAGAGTCTGTAATCTTATAAACTTTCTAGGAATAGACGCCCATTAATTTCAAAAATGTTAACAAACCATCAATCTATTAAAAGAAGATTTACCTTGCCAGAGTTTATCAACAGTCCTAGATGCAAGGTAGGATATATTTGGAGCAATGTTGGCAGCACTACCTCCATGAGCGACTGGTAAACAGGACTGGTCGCCTAATAGTACTGAAGTCTCTTGAAGATGTTCCATTAGAGAGGAGAGTACTTCAGTTTGAAACTTTGACTGCTCCTCCATGTTACCATTCTCACCACAACACTGCAATCAGTAATCAACATATTATTATTAAGTATAACAATTTACACTTTTTTAAAAATAATAGAGATAAAAATGTATAGAGATAAATGTTTTTTTTTCTTAAAAATGGACTTTTATTTCCAACCAAACCACCAGAATAAGATATTGGATATAAGTCCATAAATTACCTTCTACAAATTTATAATCTTAAAAATTATGATCAAACTACCTCATAATATTATCCTTAAAAATTTTTATTTTATTTGTCAAAAACCACAATTAATTTAAGGAGAAATTCTTTATTCCAAAAAAATCTAGAGAAATCTCTCGTCTAATAAGATTATTTTTAAAGTTCGACAGAAACTTCACTCAATTAGATTCACAAGAAAACAAAATACACCCACTAGTATTTTGAGCAGACTCCACTCCAAATCTTATATAATATAAAAAAAATTAACCATGACTGTGATTAAAAATACTAACTTGTTTGAAAAATAAATAAACAAATAATTGGTAGTCTACATAATAAATTAAGTTTACAAGGAAAATAAAATGGTGATACAGTTGGGTATAATTGATTTAGTTATATTTTAGGAAGTCATAAAATAATATTCAAAATCAAAGGGGTGCACACAAAATTAAGAGCACAGCAACAAGTTGAACATTTTCAACTATCTAAATATTCAAACAAGACAAAATGAGAAAAACATTAGGGCAGGCAAAACCTCATCTAGACTTTTTAGTATGTTTCCTGAATTTCAGAACTCTGATTAACTAGGCTAAGGGCCTATTATAGTCCAGGGAATAGGGGCTGAAAAAAGGCCTTCCCTAACAAAAGGTCAAGTAGTTCTAATTTTTTGATAGGTTCTACAGTTTGGTATCAAGATTCAGAATCCAAGTTTTTGACCTCTCCGCCTTGTGCGATTGCTGCGGTAGGCCAAAAACAGTCGAAATTTGGTTGACAGTTAATTGCTCATATCTTTTTTTACTAATATACATTAGAGAGTTAAAATTGTTATTTTAAGTTTTAGAGTATTAAATTTGCTAAAACCATAGTTTTTTTTAAAACTATTAGCTTGAGTTTCCCAGCATTTAAGTTACAGATTTTTCATTAAACAAATTTTACTTTTTAAAAATTTTCGTCTTTTATGTTTTATCTCCCTCCTTGAAAAAACACTCCAGTACTCTAGGAATTCAATTTGCAAGAAATTACAACAGCTTTGTGACATACGAGCATCCCCTTCATATAAAGGCAAAATTAATTTTTTAATTAGATAAGGTCATTGTGAGACCTGGTGGATTTAATCTATTATTAATTTTAGGTATTAAACTTATTGTAAATTTAATGTCCTGCAACTGTTATTTATGATATTTTTCTCTAGGACGTACTGTTCGAAAAAAAAGAAACTCAACAAAACTTGTTAAAAGTAGAATTTTTACGAAAAATTTGCAACTTAGATGTTGTATAAATCTTTACATAATAGTTAAAAAAAAACTTTTCATACAAAAGTTTTAGAAAATTTAATACTCTACAACTTTCAATCACAATTTTTCACTCTAAGCTGCACTGGTAAAAATATATGATCAATAATTGAAACACTACCGGCATTTTATTGGGTTTTTGCGTATCACAGCGAGTGCACGATGGGGAGGGTGTCAAAAACTTGGATAACACAAATGAAAATGAGAACTACTAAAACCTTTTATAAGGTAATATGCCTCCATTCTCTGGACTATCAGTGAAACGTCTCATAAATAATAATTAATAAGGAGTAATAAACAGCAATAAAGGGGGGAGCAAAAAAATACCAAATAGATTATAGTCAAGAACCTGCAGTGCAAAAAAGTATCTGACTAACATCAAGCTAGAATTTTGTATATAAGTTTATCTTTTCATTTTTTTTAAGAATATGTGGTTGGCTAAGTCCGTCTGCAGGACATAGCTTGGTAATAGGCATTTGAAAAAAACAAACTGGTAGAGCGGCTATGTCCCACCCATTTTGGTGGAAAATGTGATTTTCATGATTCTGAGTCCAAAATTAGTTAGTCCACGAGAAATCAAGTTGATGTTAATTTGTCCCTTGGCAAGTTAGTTATTCAAATATTACTCTAAATCAAAGCGGTCACTTATCAAGTGACCAACTAACATCAACTTGATTTTTGGTCTACTAACTACAGTCTTCGCACAACTAGAATCGACGCATTGACAGCACGGGAAATTGAGTGACACACAGATTGGCCAACCTCTCTGGGGGAAAAAATAAAGCCACTACGAAGCCTTCTTACACTGTTATGCAGAGGGCCTCTCCCCTCCACTAGAGACATTTATCTTTGCCTAGTTGGCCCGACCTTTTGTCCGGGAAAATCTCAAGCTCTCATTGGCTCGTCCTCCCTTTTGCTAGTTTTTCCCGCGCTGTCAACGCGTCGATTCTAGTTGTGCGAAGACTGTAATTCTGTACTCAGGATCATGAAAATCACATTTTCCACCAAAATAGATGGGAAATGGCCGCTCTTCACCAGTTTTTTTTTCTTTTTTTCAAATGCCCATTGCAAAGCTATGTCCCGCAGACAAACTTAGCCAACCACATATTCTTAAAAGGCAACAAAAGATTCAGTTATATGCAAAATTCTAGCTTGATGTTAGTCAGACACTTCTTTGCACGTTATCTCCTGGACTATTAGGACTTTCTCTCTCTTTTTCGGTGAATAAAAAGAAAAATAGCAATCTATCACTGGTTTATAAATAAACAAACTAAGGCTGTCATCTGTCAGTTATTGAAAGCAAGTAAATTGGAATAAAAAAAAAATGTTGTAAGGGAAGGTGAAAAAAAACATGACAGCAAATTAACAAGGAAAGAAGCCAGAATTAGCATGATTTCAAGTCAGCCAGGATAATTATTTGAAAATGCACACCATACTCAACACTGTCACCAGATCGGTAAGCTTCCCTAACTAAGAAAAAAACTGTATATACAAAATATTGTCTCATATTAGGGGTAGTCAGTTAATTAGAGTTGTCCACTTGTAGAGGTTTTACATTACCAACAATACTCAGCTGCTGATGTAACTGCTTAAACCTAACAACAGAACTATTTCATTTTAACAGTGCAAATGTGCCAGTAGCTTCAGTTTAGATAAGGAAGTTAATAATTAATGTTTTAGAAATTTTGAATTTTTTCGTATTAGGTTTGAGCATGATGTAGAACAACCCTGACATAGCTCAAATAATGTTTAAAAAGCCTTCTACTAAAAACGGTTTCTTGTGAAATGGGAAATTATTAAAATTAGAATACCATATTTTTTTAAGACCTAAACATAACTTGCATTGGGAGAACAGGGTGGGGAACAAGGTTCCAACCGAGATCTACCCTACCTAATCTTTACAGTTTTAGTTAGTTTAGTGTTATAATATAACGCTTCATTTTAATTTTATAACTCAGGACTCAAGAGTTATTGATACCGTTTTCGTTCTGCTAAAAGTTATAAAATAGCACATTGTAGGAACCTAATACTTGAGCTGTAATTGTTACATCTAACATTACCATTCCTGGAAAAATAGTTCAAGAACTTAACTTTATAGAGAAACTGTTCAACAGCTGATATATTAACTTAACCCCAGTGCCGTTAGGCGGAATATTTATGAATTAAACTTAGTTATTTGAAACTGTTAACTGATATGGTACTTCTTTAGATTGTTACTCCCCTTTGTTGTTTTATAATATAAATGACTTTGACTAAATAACTACTAAGAAAAAGGGATGTTTAGTCCAATGTACTTTTGGACAAAGAATATCACACTTCTGCTTTATAAGGGGAGTAACAGTCTAAAGAAGAACATTTCCTACACCTTCTTTAGATGGTTACTCCCCTCTATTTTTTTTTATAAGGGGAGTAACAATCTAAAGAAGTGCCCTGATATAATAATTTAACTACAGCGCCCCCCGGCAGAATATTTATGAATTAGACTTATTCGAGATATTTTTCAATATTTGGTCCTCTGAGGAACAGTTACCTTCAGATAACATGTTATTGTTAATTGATACGCTTTGAAAACACCTCTAATACCGATATATTATATCCAAATGACAATTTTCCTACTCTATTGAACATAGGCCGTATTTCGTTCTACTGAGTTTCAGACTTGTTCGACAGTATATCAAATGAGTTGTAGTTCGTCCGAGGAACTTCCGAATAACCCTTGATTTTTTTTTTCTCAGTGTTAAACTAAGTGATTCACCTATATGCTACACATGTCCAGAAAAAAGAAGAAAATTTAACTCACATCTTATTGGAACGTCCAAAGTATAAATAACAATGTAACAAATTATACCAAGAACTTAAAATCCAAGAAAATCAAGATGAACAAGAAAATATCAAGACCATACTTTTCTCAAAAAAAAAAAAAAAATTATTTACTCTCACGTTAAAATTTGTAAAAGAAAAATAACACCCCTTAGCCTCAAATTACAAAATATGGAGACCAATCATCATCAAAAACCCAGAAAAGAAAACCATAACTGCCAATAGAAAAACAATTCTTCCCACCTATTGTAATCCAGCCCATACACCTTTTGCATAATTTCAGATGCTATTTTACTGCATTTAGAAAAAACTTGATTGCAGCATATTGCTCCATTTTGTAAACAATGACAACACATGCACTGACCCAGATCTCTAGTACACGAGGCAAGACTGCAACCTACTGCTACAAAACAATTATGGGTAGTAGGGGAAGCTTCATTCTACACAAGTCCTATAGTTGTCCCAGAGATAGCAACCCTTATTTTACATACAAAAATTCAGTGATTGAACTTATCAAACACACTGCGTGTGTACAAGGTCTGTCCGGAATGTATCCAGCACTGCAATATTTTGAGAAAAATAGCCTACTTAGAACAATGAGTCCTTAGTCCCCTTCGAAATATTCCCCTTGCAACCTCACACACTTATCCCAGTATCTCTTCCACTTTTCAATACAATCGGCAAAGTCCTTTTTCAGAATGGTCATCAGCTGCCTTGTCGCATTCTTTTTTATCTATCTAGTCAACCAACTGAAATCTGCGCCATTTCAGCGGTGATTTTAGCTTTGGAAAAATCAAGAAATCTCAGGCAGCCATATAAGGAATGTAGGGTGGCTGAGCGACCTCAGATATACTATGTTTCGCCAGAAAATCCTACAACACCTCATGAAAGGTGCATTTTCATTGGTTTCTGCTCTTACGACAGGACCCGTAGAACAAATTTTGCAGCCACAGGTTTCATGCCGATATCTTCAGCTAAAATCTCAGAGGCAATAGTTTTTGGAATCACTAAATCTTCTTCTCTCACAATGTCAATCATCGATTTTCATTGATTGCAGCTCACACGCAATTAACAATTTCGGGGGTTGGCTGGCTGATGGTCTTTCAGAACATGGATCAGTTCTAAGGATTTGCAACCATCTTTAAAGTGTTGATACCATGTTTTAATTAGAGCATCACACATAGAGTCCTCCTCAAAGGCTGTCGTAATCATATGAATGGTTTCTGCAGATAAAAAAGTTTGAACCAAAATGAATGCAAATTTGCTGATCTAGTTTCTCTGTCATTGTGAATGCGACAGTAAGACCCATTACTGAATAAGGAGTCGGGATACTGGCTTTTCACACATGCGTGGTAATGGCTACTCATTTTTGAGAAGGATATATGAATATAATCCGAAATTATCCAATATTCCCTTCGACACCTTTATTTAAAAACCTCTAATCTTTTACAAATTATCAAAACAATTAAAAAAAGGCACAAATAACCCCATTAAAATAAAATTATGGTTCCTGGTATACATAAACAATTTTGTATCTTATGCGAACAAAACCTTAAATAAAATTAACTTAGCATTTTAATTTGATTAACAAAAAAAACAAATGCGCTGATTGACACATATATAAATAGAAGATTGGTTGAGCACCATTCATAGAAACCCATGGACAGATTATTAAAGTTCTCGCCACTACTAGAACTTAAGCATCGTCAGCATACAATACTACTCGGTAAGTTAGACACACTTTTTTAAGAATTCAGGTAATTTATAGGTAATAAAGTGCTTCCCTGAAGTCTACTTTACAAAGTTGAAGCATTGAGTGAGCAAAATTTACAATAATCCTGAATGATCTGTTGACCAAAAAAGAATGAATAAAATCTAACAAATGAACTAAAATCTAACACCTAAATTAAAAAGTTTAACTAGTAAATGGAGTGGGATACCAAGTAAAAAGCTTTTAAAAAATTGAAGAAACAGCAAGATACATGCATTCGGTGGTCAATAGACTGAAAGTTTTAGAATTTTTAAATCAAAATTGTCAGAACCGTTTTCGAGAAATAATTTTTTTTTTAAATGATTTTTCAGAGTTTTTGGGTGGAATCGCCCCCAAAATTTGGAGCTAAAATTCATTTTTGGGTTTGTGATTTTTCTGAACATTTATGCCAAATTTCGTCAAAATCGGCCCAGTAGTTTAGGCACCAGGCGTCTGAACAGACGACAGACATTTTTTAAAAACCACTTTTTTGGACTCAGGGGACCTCAAAACGAGTAAATCCATCAAAATCTCAAAATCGAATTTTCGGACCATCACAATACTTTCTCTTTATATGAGAAAGTAAAAAGCAATATTAAAGTTCATGGAGAAAATATTGTATAAAGATTTCAATTTACAGTCAGAGACCAATCAATCAACTGTACTTAGTACATAATTAAAATAGTAAGTTGCCCCGAGTAAAACATCTAACGATTATTGGATCTTGGTTGTAATGAGAAATAATAAGAGGTAGGTTGAGACCAGACCAGACAAACCATTATTGTCTACAACAACTTCATAAGGAAGCTCTAGTAGGTCTCACCTTATAACTATATAGTCTATTATAAGGGATACAAAGAAACTATCTCTACACACAAAATAATACTTATTTTATCAAAGAAGCTTTCGGCTTTTATAAAGCCTTAACATCAGTGTCCAATCCTAATAGAAGCTGTAGCCAGGGCTCTTATCAAAGATTGGTGTGGTACATAGGTTCCTTGCATCCTAGCACATACTTTATTGATTTAATGCTTTTACAAGCCTTTATTGTCTAATTCATTAATTGTTTCCCCCGTTTTTTCAATGTGTCAAAATTGTTTTGACGTTTTTACATGAATTAAAGTATCAATTTAGCGAAATTAATCTGGTGCTATCTGCAGGCTACTTTCGACAAGCCATCCAAATTACATAAAAATCAGATGAGTACTTTTGAAGATATACAGTAGAACCTAGATAATTCGGACCTCTAAAATCCGGAGTCTCAAAAATCCGGACTGCCTACTGAGAAATTTAATAACTTGAAATTCTAGAAAAAATTTCGAAAGGTGAAAGTGGGGCATCTCTTGCAAAGAAGTATGGTGTGAGGACATCTACCATCAGTGATTTAAAACGAAAACGAGATAGCATACTGCAATTCGCGTCAAAGAGGGATCAAAAACCGGAAAACGTTACAAACGGCAAATGATACCACTTTAGAATGGTTTACCCAAAGAAGAAGCTTAGGCAACCTTTATCAGGTCCTCTTGTCTGCGAAAGTTGTTTTACAGCATATCGAAAATTCGGACGAATCGGTAATTCGGACAGTGTCTGGTCCCAATTAGTCCGAATTATCGAGGTTCCACTGTAAGTGTAAATAACTGGATGTTTTTGCACAAGTGGAAGAAAAAAAAATGGGTAGAGAAAGTTGGAAATTGTATGGGACCAACAATGGGCTAATTGAATTGTGACCTACCATCCAAAACCATCATTAAAATTGGAATGTAGTTTGTAAGATATGTTGGTTTGGAAAAATTTGAGCGACAGACCGACAAGGAACCATAAATGTTCGCTGATAACTGAAAAGGATTGCCGTCTTGGAATTTTTGAAATCGGAGACATAAAATATTTTTGTTCTTCAGAAAGATCACACAGCTTCTGTTACCTTCGGTAAGCTTGGAAGCAATAAAGTAATAAAACAGGTTATCCGGCTCATTGAAAAATTATTTATAGTAAAGAATCTTTTATTTCATCTCTATCTTGAGGTAATTATCAATTAATTTAATAATTTATTTAACTCTTTTTTTATTGTATTAATTAATTAACTTTAGCTTAGTTTATTATTTATATATTTCAAGTTTTTCCAATTTAAAACATTTATTAGTTTTTTCTTATATAATAGTAGATTTTGTTATTTTGGTTTGTTTAAGAGGCCAATGAGTTTTAACACATTGTTTGTGCATAGGCAATTATGAAAGCCAAAAGCTGCTTTAATAAATAAACAAGTATTATTTTACAAGGACAGACAGTTTCTTTGTATTCATTAAGATGATCACTATGAACACTTTTATTTCTGGAGTCTAGTAGCAGTTTCGCTGTTAGCTGTGACCTGAGTAGGTGCCAGTATTAAATGTACAATTTTGTAACAGTCAAACAAATCATTAAGGACTCTCTTCTCAAAGGTATCTAAACGAGTTAACATTGATAGCATCACATAAGTAAAGTTTAATTGAATAAAGTGAACTTAAATTAGATTATACCATTAATCAGAAGGCATCTATACCCCACTCACTCATAGCTTGTGTTAATAGTTTCGTACAGACATTAAAAAATAAAAATGATAAAATATGTTTCAGATAGTAAGGAAGAACAGTATAAATGGTTATTTAAAACAAGGAACAAATTGGAAACAACTTTTAATTGAAAACAACAATTTGAGGGAAGCAAAAAATGTAATTCTACAGCAGGCTTCACAAGCTAATTATGTAACTTCATTTCCAAGAATTACATTACCAAAACCCTATAATCGACAGCGAGGCAAATCAAAACTAATATTAGGCTGGCGAACAAAGGCAATAAATGTTTTAAAAAGCAGAGATTACCATAATAAGAATAAAGTGGAAATCAATTACTGGCGCTGGCAAAAAGTTGGCAAATACAATTTCTCAGATGAAGCAAACAAAGAGCCAAAAATACCTCAGGAAAACCAGCCAGCACAAAAAGCAACGGCATCTGATGTCAACGCAAGACTTGAGAAATGCTTGCGTACAAAACAATCAAGATCCCATGGCAAAGGACCTGGAAAAGGACCAAACAAGGATTTTTCAAGTTTGATTAACAAATACAAGCTCCTCATGACAAAGATCTTAAATGACTCAACGAAAAGCTACAAAAACCTTGTAGATAATGCTCAAAAACAGAAGGCTCAGATAGAGCAGCAGGTAGCTGTCAAACAAGCAGCTGTTAAAAAAATGACTGCAAAGCCAGCCTCTGCCAAGCCTGAAATAGGAAAACCTCCTCCACCTAGCAAAGATCCTAAAAAACCAAAAGATAAAGCAGGTGCCAAAGGAGACAGTAAAAAAGATGAAAAGAAACCTCCTACAAAAGTAGAGGAAAAGAAGTCTTCAGCTTCTCCACCTTGTGATAAGAAAGAACCTAAAAAAGAAGACTGTAAGAAAGAAGAGCCAAAGAAAGAAGAACCTTGTAAGAAAGAAGAACCAAAGAAGCCAGAACCTTGCAACAAAGAAGAGCCAAAGAAAGTAGAACCTTGTAAGAAAGAAGAACCAAAGAAACCAGAACCTTGCAAGAAAGAAGAGCCAAAGAAAGCAGAACCTTGTAAGAAGGAAGAACCAAAAAAAGACCCTTGTGCAAAGAAGCCAGATCCCTGCGCAAAGAAACCAGATCCATGTGCAAAGAAACCAGATCCATGTGCAAAGAAACCAGATCCATGTGCAAAAAAACCAGATCCCTGTGATCCTTGTGCAAAGAAAGAAGACCCATGTGCAAAAAAACCAGATCCCTGTGATCCTTGTGCAAAGAAAGAAGACCCATGTGCAAAAAAACCAGATCCTTGTGCAAAGAAAGAAGACCCTTGTGCAAAGAAGCCTGATCCCTGTGATCCTTGTGCTAAAAAACCAGATCCTTGTGCAAAAAAACCAGATCCCTGTGATCCTTGTGCAAAGAAAGAAGACCCTTGTGCAAAGAAGCCAGATCCCTGTGATCCTTGTGCTAAAAAACCAGATCCTTGTGCAAAGAAAGAAGACCCTTGTGCTAAAAAACCAGATCCCTGTGATCCTTGTGCAAAGAAAGAAGACCCTTGTGCAAAAAAACCAGATCCCTGTGATCCTTGTGCAAAGAAACCAGATCCTTGTGCAAAGAAAGAAGACCCGTGTGCAAAAAAACCAGATCCCTGTGATCCTTGTGCAAAAAAACCAGATCCTTGTGCAAAGAAAGAAGATCCTTGTGTAAAAAAACCAGATCCCTGTGATCCTTGTGCAAAGAAAGAAGATCCTTGTGCAAAAAAACCAGATCCCTGTGATCCTTGTGCAAAGAAAGAAGACCCTTGTGCAAAGAAGCCAGATCCCTGTGATCCTTGTGCTAAAAAACCAGATCCTTGTGCAAAAAAACCAGATCCCTGTGATCCTTGTGCAAAGAAAGAAGACCCTTGTGCAAAGAAGCCCGATCCTTGTGATCCTTGTGCTAAAAAACCAGATCCTTGTGCAAAAAAACCAGATCCCTGTGATCCTTGTGCAAAGAAAGAAGATCCTTGTGCAAAAAAACCAGATCCCTGTGACCCTTGTGCAAAGAAACCAGATCCCTGTGATCCATGTGCAAAGAAGCCAGATCCGTGTGCAAAAAAGAAAGAAGATCCTTGCCCAAAGAGACCAGATCCTTGTGATCCATGTGCAAAGAAGCCAGATCCCTGTGACCCTTGTGGTAAAAAAGAGGAGGACCCATGTGCTACGAAACAATTACCTTGTCCTGTTCTTTGTACAGCAAAAAAAGATCCATGCGCAAAAAAGAAGGAAGATCCAACTAATCCTAGAGCTAAAAAAAGAGATGATCCTTGTGCCAAGAAAGATGTTTGCCCTAGAAAGGAAGATCCATGTGACCCTTGCCCCAAAAAGAAAGATGATCAATGCGCTAAAAAGGAAGAAATTCCTTGCCCTAAAAAAGAAGACCCTTGTGCTAAAAAGGATGGACCATGTGATCCTTGTGCTTAAAAATAAGATTCGTTCTTGAAAAAATAATAAAATACTAAAAAATAGGAATACAATCTTTAGGATTTGAAATAAATAATAAAGTTGCAGCTGTTGAAAATCTCTAAGAAATATCAATACGTAACCCTTGTATTCCAGAAATAAAAAGGTGGTCGTTGAAGTAAAAGAAGTGTTAATGTTCCAACAAATAAACAACCATGTAAAATACAGCTTTTTTTTTGGTGGGTCTGTAGATCTAGACACAGCCTCCAGATCCTTTAATTAGTTGTTCTATGTTGATGCATGTAACATAAATGGTTCCTTGAAGCAGGAAAGTTTCAAATGAGCGTTAGATAATAATTATGGTTATAATAACCAAGCAATTTTCAAAGAATGTTCATAATCTCTAGTGACCATAAATCAACTTTTGGTTAGATAATTTGAATAGTCATCACGCAATTGATTTTTTTTTATAATTATCTCAGAAATTATGGTTCTTTGAAATTGGTATTAAAATGGACTACAGTTAATATATATATATATATATATATATATATATATATATATATATATATATATATATATATATATATATATATATATAAATAAATGTCTCATGTGTATATATATAAATGTCCCATCGCAATACTTCCTCCTTAGATATGCTATGTTTTTGAAGAGTTATTAATATACACTACTACTAATACTGCAATTTTCTGTATCACCGAAGTGTTCGTGGATAGGTTAATAGGGTGAATAAGAACACTGTTCACTTTAACTTTATGATGACACAATTATTAATTCAGGATGATTATAATTCTAAAGATAAAATACAATCTTGTACAATATACCTTAATTAACTGTCTCTCAACTTCCCTCTTAGATGATGATATCCATCAATGCTCTTATTCCAGTAGTCTACAGCAGTTTTGCAAATAGCTGAGACCCGATTAGGTTCTTTATTAAATTTAAAATTTTGTAAAATCAAACAAATCATTAAGGACTCATCTCAAAGGTATCAAAACTAGAGTTAATATTGATAACACTACATAAAGGGGACTACTAAGGGAACTTTAATTGAAGTAAGTGAACTTAAATTAGATTACACATTAAACATAATCAGAGAAGGCATCTATACCGCACTCACTCATAGCATGTGTTGATAGTTTTGTGCAGACATTAAAAAAAAAAATTAATATGTTTCAGATAGTAAGGAAGAACAGTATAAATGGTTATTTAAAACAAGGAACATATTTGAAACATCTTTTAATTGGAAACAACAACTTGAGAGAAGCAAAAAATATAATTCTGCAGCAGAGTTCACAAGCTAATTATGTAACTTCATTTTCAAGATTTTCATTACCAAAACCTTATAATAGACAGCAAGGCAAGTCAACACTAATATTAGGCTGGCAAACAAAGGCAATAAATGTTTTGAAAAGCAGAGATTACCATAAAAAGAATAAAGTTGAAATCAATTATGGGCCTTGGCAAAAATTTGGCAAATACAATTTCTCAGATAAAAATGAAAATATAGCAAACAAAGAGGCAATAATACCACAGGAACAGCAGCCAGCACAAAAAGCAACAGTACCTAATCCTCCAATTCCTCAAATAAGGCCTCCAAGAGTTAGGCCCGCAACTCCACCAGTACGACCTTCTTTGGCTAGGAAAGTAGAATCCCCAGAATTTGCATCTGATGTCAATGCAAGACTTGAGCAATGCTTACGTACAAAACGATCCAAACATACGAAAGGACCCAACAACGATTTTTCAAATTTGATTAACAAATACAAGCTGCTCACTACAAAGATCTTCAATGACTCGTTAAAGACCTATAACAAACTTGTAGATAATGCTCAAAAACAGAAGGCTCAGATAGAGCAGCAGGTAGCTGTCAAACAAGCAGCTGCTAAAAAAATGACTGCAAAGCCAGCCTCTGCCAAGCCTGAAATAGGAAAACCTCCTCCACCTAGCAAAGATCCTAAAAAACCTCCAACCCCTGATGCAAAACCAGTTGCATCTAAGAAACTAACTGATGCTGCAGGTGCCAAAGGAGATAGTAAGAAAGATGAAAAGAAACCTTCAGTAAAAGTAGAGGAAAATAAGTCTTTAGCTTCTCCCCCTTGTGAGAAGAAAGAACCCAAAAAAGAAGACTGTAAGAAAGAAGAACCAAAGAAACCGGAACCTTGTAAGAAAGAAGAGCCAAAGAAAGAAGAACCTTGTAAGAAAGAAGAACCAAAGAAACCAGAACCTTGCAAGAAAGAAGAACCAAAGAAACCAGAACCTTGTAAGAAAGAAGAGCCAAAGAAAGAAGAACCAAAGAAACCAGAACCTTGCAAGAAAGAAGAACCAAAGAAACCAGAACCTTGTAAGAAAGAAGAACCAAAGAAACCAGAACCTTGTAAGAAAGAAGAACCAAAGAAACCAGAACCTTGCAAGAAAGAAGAACCAAAGAAACCAGAACCTTGTAAGAAAGAAGAACCTAAAAAAGATCCTTGTGGGAAGAAAGAAGACCCTTGTGCAAAGAAACCAGATCCTTGTGCAAAGAAAGAAGAACCTAAAAAAGATCCTTGTGCGAAGAAAGAAGACCCTTGTGCAAAGAAACCAGATCCTTGTGCAAAGAAAGAAGAACCTAAAAAAGATCCTTGTGCAAAGAAAGAAGACCCTTGTGCAAAGAAACCAGATCCTTGTGCAAAGAAAGAAGACCCTTGTGCAAAGAAAGAGGACCCTTGTGCGAAGAAAGATCCTTGTGCAAAGAAAGAAGATCCATGTGCAAAGAAAGAAGACCCTTGTGCAAAGAAGCCAGATCCTTGTGCAAAGAAAGAGGACCCGTGTGCAAAGAAACCAGATCCTTGTGCAAAGAAAGAAGACCCTTGTGCAAAGAAGCCAGATCCTTGTGCAAAGAAAGAGGACCCTTGTGCCAAGAAGCCAGATCCTTGTGCAAAGAAAGAAGACCCCTGTGCAAAGAAACCAGATCCTTGTGCAAAGAAAGAAGACCCTTGTGCCAAGAAGCCAGATCCTTGTGCAAAGAAAGAAGACCCATGTGCAAAGAAGCCAGATCCTTGTGCAAAGAAGCCTGATCCCTGTGGGTAGAAAGAATACTCCTGTGGCAAATAGAAAGAAGATCCTCGCCCAAAGAAACCACATCCTTGTGCACCCAAAAAAGACCCATGTTCCAAAAAGAAAGAAGATTAATCTAATCCTAGCACTAAAAAAAATAGATGATTCTTGTGCTAAGGAAAGGTATTTGCCTTAGAAAGGAAGATCCATGTGACCATTGTCCTAAAAAGTAAGATGAAGTACTTGCGCTTAAAAATATGGCCCTTGCGCCAAAAAGGAAGCACCCTGTGATTCTTGTGGTAGAAAAAAAAAATATTGTTTCTTGAAAAAATAACATAAAGTCAAACATAAGAATTCAATCTTTTAGGTTTATAATCAATAAACAAAGTTGTAGCTGTTTAGAATCCTTAAGAAATATCAACACATAACCCCATTCCAGAAATAAAAAGGCAGACACTGAAAGAAAAAAAGTGTTTGAATATTGCAACAAATAAACACTCAAGTTTTGATTAGATAATTAGAATCTTTACCAGACTACTAATTTTTTATAAACATCGATATTACATCAGAAATTATGGTTTCCTCTGAAATTAGTATTAAAATGGACCTCAGTTAAAAAAATATATATATTATATGCTACGTTGTTGTAAGGTTATTAGTATATATTACTACTAAGGGGTGAATTAGGACACATTTCACTTTTACTTTGACACTATAATATGTGTTTAGGATTACAATTTACAAAATAATATACACTATTGAACAATATACTCTCAATAAATGTTTCTAACTTCACTCTTAAATGGTCAATGGCCGCAACCAAACTCAACCTAAACTCTGCTTTTCAAGACTTGACTTGAATGAATTGACAGACACTTTTCGCGAGAGACGATTACTTCGACAGGTTGGCCAACTTACTCTCACTTAAATAAGATAAGTTAAATTAATTCTAAAGTGAGTAGGGAAATTTTTAAATGTGTGTAAAAAAACATAGGTATGACACAATGTTGGGTTTGGAATCTTAAAAGTAAAAGAAATATCATACCTCAAGAACTATATCAAGGGGCGGTGTGCATTTGGCAGCAATTGGTAATGAGAGGGAATCCATGATGATAAAGCGAAGGAAATCCATGACAAACTTGTGAGCAGGATGAGGTGTAGCTGCATCTCTAGGGGAGATACATCTTTCTTCAGCTTGACACTCAAATACCTGAATTAGAAACAATTTTAAACATGAGTAAACATTATTACGATAGGGCAATCAAATATGAATGGGCGGTATTCAATATCTTTCAAAAATACAAGAATAATGTTGTTTTTTTTGTTCATTTTTCTGCACAGTCCCCCCCCCCCCCCCCCCCCTTCTTGAGAATGCATTTCTCCCAACTTTAAGTTAATTTATTTATCCTGTTCTCATATAATAAACGAGGGTGGTTATTAAAAGTTATTTGTTTCAACCAAGGTTTTGAGGTGGAGTAAAACTCAGCAAAATTGATCATCTTATTTTTAAATCCCAATAGAAAATGTCTGAAGAAAGACAGGTTTCGACCACTTTAGTTTAATATAAAGAAAAAATCATTATCTTTCAACTTAAGTTATTAATAACCAATAACTAAAGTACACTGAACATTAAACAAAATAACATTTATTTCTTTGGCTTTCTTAACTTAATAACTGTGATAATATAAGTGACATGAAAAACACATGTAACATTATACCTAACAAACTCAATGAAACAAAGATTGATCTAACAGCTTTGAATTTCAAGTTCTCCAGCCTCTAGTTATAAGTATTGGACCAACAGACGTGGTCCAAAAGCTTAACCCATTAACATAACACCCATTTGAATGTTCATATTCATTAGTTAGTTGCGATAGAGCAGTTTAATATAGACACCTTAAAAAGAGAGAATTGGAAAATAAGAGATGAAGTAGAGGAGGATAGGACATACTTTAAATAAGGAAAGAAGTCGAAAGATGTATTTGAATGGAATTCGCAAGGATGAAGAAAAGTTGAAAGATCCTAAAAAATATGGAGAAGAACAATCATGGCAGGCCTATTATGTTCCCCCTGAAGAAATACAGGATCTAAATCAAATAAAGACTGAAAACTCACCTCATCTTGCACTGGTGTAGGAGGTTCACTTGATAATGGAAATAGAGCACTAGAGAGTGCAGAAAGAACCTCTTGACTCATAAACACAGGCATTAAATGAGGACTGCTGTTGTAGACAAGCAGCAGGAACTGAATAATATTGACAGCATAGTGGACTCTCTCGGGTACTTCTGTTTCCCATCTATAAAAAATAATTCAAGAAATAGGTTTTATCTTATTATTGTTAAAAATGGTTAAATATGTTGTATCTGACCCACTTTGACAAAATAACTATTGAGAAAAAGGGATGTTAAGTCTAATGTACATTGGGACAAAGGAATATCACACTTTTGTATATAAAAGTGTAAATATTCCTTTGTCCCAATGTACATTAGACTAAACATCTCTTTTTATTAATAGTTATTTAGTCAAAGTGGGCCAGATACGACATATTTACCTAAAAAGTATTGTTATAATTACTTGACGACAACTTCTTGAAAAAGGCAATGTTTTAAATGGTACTGAATCAAAGAATCAAAAAACTGCAGTTCTTAAAAGATAAATGGCTTTATAGGAAGGCTATTAGGTCACCCAAAGCCCTATCAGAACTAAAAATTGCCTAGGTTTGTTTAGTTTAGGAAATATTGTTAAGACTTACACTTTGCATTGAGAAGACAACAAGGCTCTGACCAGAGCCAACATGAGAGTTATTGCTTCTGGACAAAGTGTTACTTTACACATAACACTTGACATGGTTTGATTTGCTGGAACTCCAAACAGTAAACTCCAAGCGTTCACAAGATCCAACTTAACATAAACATAAAAAAAATTGATTAAGCAAATAATAATAATTATGATAAAAATAAATAAATAAAATAAAAATACATGGATAATAATTAATAAATAATAAAAATAAAGACGACAAATTACTTTTTGTAACAATGAAAGCTTTAACACTTCGGACCCAAAGAAATATAAGTCCTAAAGTTTCCTGATAATATGTGTAGCATGACGTCTTAATACACTCTTAAAATAAATATTAATAAATGGCAATCCAGCCTTGTCAGAGCCGTCTAGTCTCCTATCCTTTTAAGGTATAGTGGCTCTCAGCTGATACCCAGCAGAACATATATGGGTAAAGAAAATCTAGAATTTTATCCCGCTAGCATAACATGGATATAATTAAAACTTTTAAAACACATAAAAAGCTATTTTTAATTAAAAAAAGAAAAACTAAAAAACTTAAAGAATAAAGAAATTTACTAGAAAGAATAGGTTGCAAAAGTAAAAATAATACTAGGCATCACATGGATCTATCATTGAAGCGGGAGTAATTCAATAAATATTAAGGTAAATATGTCGTATCTGACCCACTTTGACAAAATAACTATTAATAAAAAGAGATGTTTAGTCTAATGTACATTGGGACAAAGGAATATCACACTTTTATATACATAAGTGTGATATTCCTTTGTCCTAATGCACATTAGACTAAATATCCCTTTTTCATAATAGTTATTTAGTCAAAGTGGGTCAGATACGACATATTTACCAATATTGAATAGTAAGAAAATATTTAATCACGATGAATAGATAGTTAATGAGGATGATTGTAATAGAGAGTAGAAGAGTTGGGGAGCCACCAGGAGGCCGATTCTGTAACTTTTTTTTTATATATATATCCACTGTGACATTATACATCAAACATCTCTACATATCAAAGTGTTGTTATAATAATGTAGTGAATCTGTAAAGTGATGCCAGCGCTTGTATGTGGCCGAATACCAAACTACGGA
This sequence comes from Gerris lacustris, assembly GCA_951217055.1. Classification (NCBI taxonomy): domain Eukaryota; kingdom Metazoa; phylum Arthropoda; class Insecta; order Hemiptera; family Gerridae; genus Gerris; species Gerris lacustris. The sequence goes on from OX578283.1 coordinate 19,472,274, forward strand.
TTGACAGCGCCCTTTTTAGTGGCTATTTTGTAGTTATTTCTGTCAAAAAGCAGAAAAAGTGATAGCATTTGATATATAACAACATAACCTGACGAATTATATCAACAACAATTTTGAGTGGATATATATCAAACCTTATAATATCAATTTCTCCTTATATAACAACAGACAAAGTTATAGATTCACGTTGACAGGTTGTGTGCGCTTGTTCATAACAACAGTTTAATATATAACAATATGAAAAGGGAGGTTTCAAAGTTACAGAATCAGCCTCCTGGCTCCCCTAGTTGCCGTTCCTAACCCTTTCCACGGACTTGCATGCCTGGTCATCTCCTTTTAACAACTATTAAATGTATTACTTCACTACACAAAAACTTCTGCGTATAACATTGAAATTTTATATGCACGTTTCAATAGTTCATTAGATGATATATAAAATCGGTACGTTAGAATGTAAGACATTGGTAAAAAACATTATTTTCTCTTCGTTTTCGATTTAAAGTATTTAAGATCTTTATCACTCCACAGCGTTGTCCCTATGAAAATTCATATATCATTAATATGACTTTTCTATCTTATTAAAAATATGTCTCACCTTTGACTCTTGAGGTAGTTGTTTAACAGTCTGTCCCATCATAAGAGCCATAAGTAGGAAATATATGTGAGATATATCAGCATGGTGTTGAAGAAGCCATGACAACTGTTGAAATCCAGGTAATCCAGCTTTGTCAGAGCTGTCTAGTCTACTGTCCTTCTTAGGTATAGCAGCACCTAGTTGACACCCAGCTGTAACATGTAAAGGTAAGTTACAACTTACACTATAATTAAAACTAAGTTCAAATCTCTCCCACACATAGTTTTTATCTAATAAAGGCCAAGTGGGGAGTACAAGTAGTTTGAAGAGACATTAGACACATTATATACATCAAAAACCTATTAATTGTTACAAAATGGTATTAACACTTAAAAACTAAACAATTTTAAAGAGAAGGATCTTTAAAATAAACAAAAAGCTAGCTTAATTCAGTCGTTAACCAAGAAAAGAAACCCTCATAGGTACGTTCCTGTGTCTGTCTGTCACTCAGTACTTCCAATAACTTTTGAATCAAAAGAGATAAAAACATGAAACTTTCCAGTATTAAAGATTGTTTTGACGCACACACAGAAATTATCAGCTGTTCAAATCCAAAATGGCAAATAATTCATGTCCTACGAAAAAAATATTTTTTTAAATTTTTTTTAGTGGGGGTATCTAATGAAAGGTATTGAAGAGTAGATTACAAGAATATACAACACATATACAAAATGTGCGGTCTGCTGGGCCATAGAAAAAACAAGGATAGCAATTTGATCTGATTAACTGGGAATCCAAAATGGCAGATAATTCCTGTCACGGTAAACATTTTTTTTTTAATTTTGAGTGGGGAAAGAATTTGAGAGTAGATTACAAAATATATTATTATAAAATATATAAGAAAAGTGTGGAAAGTGATTAATTATTCATGTAATTTTGTCAAAAAAAAAAAACATCGTTTTTGTGTGCCTCATCCCCCCCCCCCCCCCCCCCTTATACTAACTACTTTCATATTCATAATACCAATGAATCCCTTTTTACGTGAGACTTCACGCTCAACCAATTTATTTTAGCTTTCATTGATTTAGAGTGTAATTGAGGTAAATAGTCAGAAATCTCTTTCACTCAATAAAATGGTGCAAATATCCCTTATATAATTTTATTTAAGATAATAGCATCTTGAAAAGCAATTTATACTAAAAATGTATACTAAATTTATAATAAAATTTAATATTCAGTTAGGAGATCGGTGTAGTTGAGTGGTTAGCATTCTAGCAACTCACCTGGGTCAAAACACCAACATATCTGGTTCAAACCATAGATAGGCAAGACATGTTTACTCTAATGATCAAATAGGGTAGAATGAGTGTAAAGAGACTGATCCCAGCCTTGTAATAACCTCATGATTTGTTGATCGAGGAGTGATTTACCATTTAAATAAAATAAAAATTAATAGTCCAGGAGATAGCGTGCAAAAAAGTGTCTGAATAACATCAAGCTAGAAATTTGTGTATAAGTAAATCTATGGAATATGTGGTCGGCTAAGTTCATCTGCAGGACATAGCTTGGGAATAGGCATTTGAAAAAAACATACTGGCGAAGAGGTCATATCCCGCCCTTTATGGTGGACAATGTGATTTTCATGATCCTGAGTACTATCTTAGTTAGTAGACCAAAAATCAAGTTGATGATAGTTTGTTACTTAATAGGTGACCTCTTTGATTTGGAGTAATATTTGAATAACTAACCTATTAAGTGACAAACTATCATCAACTTGATTTTTTGTCTACTAACAAAGTTTGTACTAAGGATCATGAAAATCACATTGTCCACCATAAAGGGCGGGACATAGCTGCTCTTCATCGGTTTGTTTTTTTCATATCCCTATTGCCAAGCCATGTCCTGCAGACAAAATAAGCCAACCACATATCCTTAAAAGGTACCAACACATTTACTTACACACAAAATTCTAGCTCAGTGTTAGTCAGACACTTTCTTGCACGCTATCTCCTGGACTATAAGGGTCCAACAAATTATTAAAAACAGTTCTGTATTTTTTTTTTTTTTGATTTTTCAAATTATTTAGCTATATATTCCAAGCATTTTCTGGTGTTGTTATTAGAATTAATAATGTGATCAAACCCAATTTTAACATAATCTTACCACCAACACCAAACTAAATGTAAAATATAGTAAAAAGACTTACACAACAATAAAAAAAACACAAACAACCAAAATCAAATAATCTTTAGCAGCAAAATTTCACTTTTAGTACAATCAATTTGCCTTTGCTCGACAAAAGAATGAAAGATCGCTCATCATTTTATTCTTGCAATAAGTGTGCTTATGTTATAAGGGTCCTACATAAGAACTGAATATATGTTAAAATCATGTTGGTTTAGAAATAGGTACATACGCCTAAAAAAAAGTAGCCAATGTAATTTTGGAAAATTATTGAATAATTGTGAAAAATTAATGAAATAAGGGTGTATATATTTTTAAAAATTAAAAGATGAGAAATTGACAAATTATAACATAATTTTTATCATCCCAAATAAATCAATTCAAAGGACAACACAATGTTAATTGAGTACAACAACAAACAAAACAAATACATCATAAACACCATCCATTTTAATAAACTTTAATACAAATAAGCTATTATCAGATTAAAAAGCGATTATTTTTCAACTTTCTTTTATTAAAATAGTGACCTGAATCCCCGAAACAGGCTGTAAAATGCTTTAATAGAGGGTACTTAGGGCTGTCTGATGAAGCAGTCTGAAGTAAGCGTTGTAAAATTTGATATTGGTGTTTTTCCATTATTGTTCTCAGATAGTTCATAGGCAGATGCTTAATAGACTCATTTCTCAGAATAGACACCAGAAGTTTTTCTACAAATTGATAAAAAAAGTGTGACATACGAATCCTATATATAAAATTTACATTCTTCATTCAGTAATCTTTATTTTCTTATAAAAAAAAGAGTACTTTGAAATGTTAAAAATGTAATAATTATTCATTAGGGGCTTTATGATTTTTCATAACTAAATAAATTGTAATACAACACTTCAAACCTTAAATGCTTAGATAGAAATCTATAACATCATTAACACAATTGAGTTCATTAATACAAACACAACATTTAAGAACTCTAGGGGTGGGCGCATGTTAACTCTGAGTAACAAGAGTTTAAGAAGAGTAAATAGAGACCTATTTATCCATCCTGATTAGTAAATACTCACACACAGAGGAAGGTAAATTAAAATGCCTAATTATTCAGCCAGTAAATTAATGTCAGCATGCAAGGCACAGAGCATTATGTGGGTTTGGAGGAAAATAGTTTTATCTTACACACTCTCTTTATCATTACACACACATTGAGCTTTGTTACTAGCAACCACTCTACATGCAAACCATTTTAAAACTAAAAATGAATGTCTGGTCGAAAAACCACTGAAGAGTAGGAAAAGTAGGCCTCTAAAACTACATTGGGGAGAAAATAACACTCTTAAAAATGTTTTATACGTCGAAAACCACTAGGGATAATAGTAGAGAAACTTCTTAAAATAATATAATAATTTTGCAAATTATTTAACCATGGACTTCAATTTGACCAACACTGAAGATAAGTCAAATTTAACCACTTCAAAATACCTTGCACAGTGGATGGGTACTATTGCCCATCCACTGGGCAAGAAGGTATTTTATAAGGTAAGTGTTAAAAAAAAGCCATAACAATCCAACTTATTAGTTGCAATAATTTTAAAATTGATTAGATCAGCTCCTTTGATTAATATATTTATAAGTAGTTTTTCCTCACCTTTAGCACAAAAATAATTATACTTGAAAGATAAATGCATGCATTTGAACACTGTTCTATTATTGCAGAGAACCTTGCAATAAGCTGTTAGTACAATGTGAAGATGATTAAGGAGTCAGGGATAGAGAAAAACTATATAAAAAGATAAATGCATAATTTTACATGCAGAATAAGAAAAAAACTCCTTAATTGAAGATGTACAAATATTAAATATGATTTTGATTTATTGAATATTATGATAATTGATAATACAACTTCAAATGGGAGATAAGCAATTTAAATAATATTAAACCCTAATCATACTATCCCATGGTTTATTGAATCAATTACTTTATAAACCATGAAGCTTGATAAAGAAATTTTATTAAGGCAATTCTAAATAAATAATTAAAAATTTTAAGAGTAAAACGTAATTGTTGAAAACATTTAGGCACTTCTTTAGATGGTTACTCCCCTTATAAAAATAACAGAGGGGAGTAACAATCTAAAGAAGGTGTACGGAATGTTCTTCTTTAGACTGCTACTCCCCTTAACAAACAGAATTGTGATATCCCTTTGTCCCAAGTACATTGGACTAAACATCCCTTTGTCTTAATAGTTATCTAGTCAGTCATTTATATTCTAAAAAAACAAAAAAACAGGGGAGTAACAATCAAAAGAAGTACAGACATTTAATTGTAAAAAAAAAACAAAGGTGGTAGCTTAATTTAAAATAATCTATAATTATTTTCTAACCACAATATACATAAATATAGCAATCAGACAATCGTTTAATTTTTTGAGTATTTTTAAAGATAATTTGACATAGACATGTAAAATACAATAATCTATACTCATGCCATTATACTTTGTTATTCTGACAGCGTGGGAAAATCGAAAAAAAAAAAAAAAAAAAAAAAAAAAAAAAAAAAAAAAAAAAAAAAAACGGGAGGGGAGAGCTTGAGATTTTGGCGGGTAGTAGGTCGGACCAACTAGGCAAACAAAAATATCACTGGATAACCTTAAGATATTCACCTAGTAGTTTTATTTTTTCCGGCACATAGGTCGACCAATCTGAGCTGTCCAATCTGATTCACAAAGTATAATGGCATGAGTATAAAATAAAATTATCCTTGAAAATAGTCGAAAGAATGAAACAATCATCTTAAGGTGGGGATACACTTGAGCATTCGCCCTGAATGAGCATTCGTTTCCGTTCGGCTCGCCCTGTCCATATCTAAGCAAAATGGGGTGAACGCATGCTCATTCGGGGGGAATGTATGCTCATTTGGGGTGAATTCTCTAGTGTATCCCCACCTTTTTTATTATTTTATATATATTGCGATTAGTCAAATATAAAGTATTTAAAATTAAACCACTTATGTGTTTTTATTTAAACGTGCACTAATTATAATATGTTTGATTACCACAAAATATCTGCCAATAAAACCAAAATTTAATTGATAATCTTACCCAACACAACTCCTTGCTTATTATGAAGTAGTAGTTCGGTGTCTTGAAGCCAAGCACCAGAGGAAGTACCTTCTCTAAATTTGGCCAGTAGAGAAGGTAAAGAACAAAGAACCACAAGAATGCGAAGTCCCCACACAACACTACTAGGATGAACATGGCCCTGCAGAAATAGAAGTGGCCAATCCAATCCTAAAGTACCAGCAAGCTCGTCACTCAAACTAAAAAAACCATTTATTTATATTAGTATAAATGCAGAATTATTAAATTAAATATATATAATCACTGTCCATGGATAAAATTAACTATTACGGTTCAATTAGCAGTAGGGAAATTTAAAGTACAAAATAAATATACTTAATAACATTTTATCTAAAATGTATATTTGTAATGATAAAAGTGCTCACGGAACATTAACAGCATTCCTGGGTGTAAAAAGAAGACTATGGAGTAACTGAAGACAACGGTTTCTCAACAAAATGTTAGATACCCTATCCTGGGGTGGAAGAGCTTCTGCCTCTGTTTCTCCATTCCTTTCAGGCGGTAAGCTGAGATTCTTCTCACAAAGGCTGGCAGAGCAGGGAAGGGTAGATACTATGAACTGACCAAACCTAAGTAACACAATTTCAAACGTATTTATCTTAAGCATTTTTTTATTAAGACCTCTGATTTATTATGATACTGATATCACTCACATAATAATAAGATCTATTTTTTCAATAAAAAAATGATAAAGCTGCATGCTGTAACTAATTTTTATAATATTAGTTTTAGTTAATAAAAGACTTGCTGCTTAATTTCTTCCACGTCAAAAAGCCTTTCTTTTTACAATGTATAAAAAACATTAACTTTCTCAAATTTTGTTTTCTAGAATGAAATCCATTTGGCTTTTGAGTGACTCATCACTGTAAATATTTATTTCTAAATATTTATCCATATATAGAATAAAGAATAACTTACGAAAGTAAATCCTGAGGACTAGGATGTGCTACAAGAAGGGCACCTAGCAGATTCAACATTAGACTTCTAGTTGGATTACTAGTAACCTTCAACAATCAAAAGTAGTTATTAAGTATATTACAAGTTAATTACAAGTATCAAGGAGTTATTATCAAAAATACATAAAAAATAATTAGATACTTTGTCCCTCTTACTAGTAAGGAGGCGGGGAGGCCAAGCCAAGCAACTAGACCAATTTGGGTCCTTTTTGCTAACCCTTGAATCTCAGGCTCATCAATCACCTCAGTCTCACCCTCAAGTCTTCTAGTTCAGGTAATAAAGGAGAGGATGTCTTGTCACTTAACAAGTTCCTCTTCCTTGATCTTTACCACTCTTAAAGTGCGAAAGCGAAGTCTCCCATGGGAGACTAAGCTGACGATTATGATCTTCACATACTCCCATAAAGTGGTAGGCTGTCTCCTCTTGTTTGCTGCACACTGACACAAACCGTCATCTTCAATTTTTTAACAATGCCAGATGTCTCTTAAGGTGACAATGTCCAGTTAAAATCTCAACCATTTTTCTCAGGTTGGGTCTACTCAATCCCTCTAGCCATCTGGTTTTTCTTTTGTTTAGTTTTGACAGCAGCATCTTGGACTGGTTGCATCCCTTCATTCTCACCCGTGCTCTCTCTGCTTCCTCCCAGATTCTCTTTTTTATGACTGACCTAGGTAGTTCTCTAGAAAGTCAACAGCGGACTCCAATCCACAGATTGGTATAGAAGCTCCTTTCTTTGCTGCTACATCTGCTTATTTCCTGGGATCCCTGTGTGTCCTAGGACCCAAAGAAGAGTATCCTATTTTAGCTCTGGAAGCAGCTACAATGTCTCTTGACACTCCATAACCAGTTCTGAATCTGCACTTAGAGGACAGTGGTACTCTAAGGTGGTGAAGATTATCATTTTAGTCTTAGATGGATTGACTGAGAGTCCAACCTCTTTGAACCATCTTTCAATAATCCTACAAGCTACTTGCAACCTTTCACAGCAGGTATTTAGGAACTTGCCTCCAACTAAGACTAGTCCATTGTCTGCATAAGCCTGCAAGTAGAAGTCCTCTTCAATCATGCTCCTCAAAAGTTCATTAATCAACCTCCTGTCACTATTTTGGTTGCATAAGTTATTGATAAGTTAACTTCCCTCCCTTTCAGGGAGGACATTATCCATTTGACAATGACTTGGAGAGTTTTCCTATTCTATGTTCCTTTACTTCAGCCCTAAATCTTATGTTGATTAGGTCATAAAATAAAAAGCAATAAATAAAAAAACAAAAACCCTCCCCTTAAGTCTATAGAACTTTAAAACCCTACTAAAGAGAATTTACCTTCCCCCTGCTCTAGGAAATAATTTTTAAAAAAATTATTACCTGTTTGATAAACTTGTCATAAAATATCAAAATGATCGATGGAATTTTAACAAAATTTATAATTTTCAATGGAAAGAGATAAAATGTAAATTTTGGAATTACTTGTCAGGTAAAAACAGTATTATTAATCGTTTTAAAATGTTTACCTGAGGCAAGATATAAAGGAGTCTTTGTACAAGTTTCATCTGTCGCATAATAGCTAAATTGTTTTTCTTTTCACTAGATTCTGCTATAAGTTCATATAAGTGCTCAAATAGGCTTCTCTGAAGATCTCCAGGGGCTTCATGCCACACCTTAAATATGTTAATATACATTTAATTTTCTTTTAATGCAACTAAAATTATAAGAATAAAATAGTAAGGTAATCAAATTCATTTAATGAATAAAATAATTACTTAAAGAATAATTTGTTATGAATCAAACAAGTTTAACAAAGCATATAATTGTGTTAATAACTTTCAAATGAGTAAATGTCATAAATACCTCTATATTGCAAAGAAGATCCTGAAAAGCAGTGGTGTTAGGTATTGTAGAGCTTTCCCTTGCACTGTCCACAGTTCCAACTAAACTGAATACAAGGTGAAGTATATGAGAGTTAAGGATGTGTTTTTTCTTCCTGAGAAGCATAGCCAGGGTCTGATAACCATGCAAGCGATCCATCTCACACTGAGTAGTTCTATCTGAACGCACTACACATACTAGTGCTTTAACTCCAGCATAAAGACTTTCAACATCACCTGCCATTGAGATCAGACCTGTAAATAATAATAATAAGAAGTAAAATTTCAGAATTATCTAACAATTAATTTCCTGAAAAAAAAGAATTTTTGGGAAACCTAAAAAGATGTGACTAAAGCCACCAGCTAATGAGATTTTTAAAAGCGCAAGAAGTAAGTGGAGGTATTAAACAAAAAGACAGGTAGGGTAAATGCACTAAAATGAAGTATCAGATAAGAAATATGTATAATAATTACCAAGGAGGAGGGAGGCTCCACCAACACTGTGAATCATACTGGCCACAGGTTGCGGTGTAAAGACTCGGACACCAAGGTATCCTACTACTACACCTCCCAGAGATCTGGCTGCACCACTCAGGTGGCCTGCAGAGTTATGTAGAACCCGTATTGGTGTTGCATTCTCATAACTCGGCATACCAAGCTGTCAAAACAAAATTTACATTATTGCATTAATAGGGTATCACATGTAAATCTAAAAGAAGACAAATAAAAATCATTATCAGTATAATAATTAATAATGTTAAGAATAAAAGGAATATCTCTTTAATTGAGCATATCTACAGAAACTAGTACTCACAACTTCTATAGAAAAATATGGCACTAATCAAATAATTTACTTATTGTAATTAAATAGTGAAAATAGACAAGCACTTTTTACACATTCTGTAAGAAATTCAATGACCAACCTGTTTGGCTATTGATTTATTATCAACTCTGCTATAGACTTTCCTTATCTTTAGTAGCGTTAGATGAGATACAGCCTTGGCATTTAATCCAAACACTATCTTTTCTTCGGCAACTAAGGCATTTAGAGGTTCTCCCACTGATAATAAAAAAATAAATATGAATGGGTAAAATAAAAAGTATTAGAATAAAAGAGTAGAAAAGACAATAAAGAAAATACTATCTACTTAAATTTAATCTCTATTTTATAACAATCCAACTAAGTATAACTTGCATATAATATGTAGCTTGCTATGGAGTGAGAGGTTTCTTAATAGAATTATTAAAATAACAATTTTGGTGTTTTACCAGTAAGCTGAGGAGCCTGAAGACTAGCTAGGTAATGAGGTCCTAGTCGATATATAAGAGGCAGCGTATGAGGTCCCAGAACCTCTTCCAATAGATGACAGGGTCCTTGCTTCCAGGCAAGCCTAGAGTATCTCCTCCAACCTGGAGGAGTACCTATGTATCCGTAGACTGATGAAGCTATACTAAGGTTAGCAGCTCCACCACCAGGATTTTGACTCATGTAGTGCAACTAGACAAAAATTCATCGTATAATTATGAGGAAAAAAGATGGAAATGTCAATCTTACGCCTCTTTCAGTGACAGATTGTGAGACTTCATTCAACTCATTTAGAAGTGTCTTAAAAAAGAAGGAGCGAAACTGAAGAGTTCACCGACTCAATTGTGATAAGAGTCAACTTTTATCAATAAGAATGTACCTTTTGTGTGTGGAGGTGTTGCCCATCAACATATATGGAGACAGAAGAATTTTTAAGTACAGCCCTGTTGAGTACAAGAATAATATGATGCCAATGTCCTTCCTGGAGTAGATCTGGACACCAGACTCGTGATGTCCAATCATTACCAGTCTCAGGCTCCCAATCACTTGTTACTGCAAAAATACATTTAAATACTGTACCATAGAATTTAAATTGTTAACTTTTGAAAAAATAACAAATTAAACGAAAAACAACCAAATAAATAAAAAATCTATAATTTGTTTAAACATTATTTTTTTTGTTATACTGTACTTCTAGTTTTTTTCCACCTGTTTTAAGTGGTCATCGTGAAGTTTATTTAAGATTTTGAGTATTATTAAAAGTAAAGAAAATATTCAAATTTTTTAAAAATAAAATAAGCCATAATTACCCTGAGATAGAGGAGTTTCCATGGTAGATACAATGATAGATTTGTCTCTGGCAGAAAGAAGGAGAACAAGGCAGATAAGATGTTGATCTTTAGATGAGGTCCGAACTATAGTGAGCAAACGTACAGGGTGTGGATCTGTTCTAGCCTCACTGTACCTCTCCACACATATCCAAGTAGAATAGCTTAGTCCTGTCACAGGTGGAAACATACGATCTCCTACAAAAAACAAAAATATTTAAAACCAGTGCTATCACATCTTGGAAAGTTAAAAAAAGTCTGCCTTGGGTTCTATTATTGTGTAAATGTTGTCCTACAGATTTGGAATGTTTCGATTCTTCTTATTCTTCTTAATAATTCTTATTTTTAATCAATAAACATCCAGATGATTGCAATTAATGGGACAATCTGTGGGGTTACTTTCAACAAACCATCCAAATTTCATAAAAATCGGATCATTACATTTAAAGATATTTGTTAAAAACAAAGTTGTTGTTTCAATTCCCAGTTACACTTAATCAATATTAAATGGGCACAGATGGTTAAAACAGACTAACCAACTGACAGACAGACTTGAGCCCAAAAATGTTCTCTCTTGTCTGAAACAGATTTCTGTCCAAGAATTTTTGAAAATCGGAGACATAAAAGCTCGGAAGAAATACAAAGAGTATTACCATGAATACAAAGGAAAGTTTTATAATAACTTTTAACTGTTAATTCATGATATAGTTAGTTGATTAATAGAAAGTACTTTTAGAAAGATACCATTCTTTGTAATATGTTTGCTTAAGAGAAGTAAAAACTATGCTAAAATAATAAATAATAATTAAACCATTCAAAAACTTGTTTTTATTTAGAAATTAATCTCAAACAAAATCTGATTAATTAAATAGGCAGAAACCTGTTTAAAAAATTATTTCATTCAACAAAAGATCTTAATACCTAGAACTAGATTAATAAAAGTTATATTAGCAAGCCAAGCTGATATTATATTTATTTTTTAAATGGGCCTGAAAACTGACTGGATAGATAAAGAAAAAAACTACCAACACAAACAGAAGGTAAAATTTAATATAATATGTAGAGAGAATAATCTTATAGAGAGATTAGAAGAAGTTACCTGCTCCAATGCCGCCAACAACAGCATCATCAGGTGCAGTTAGAGGTGTAACTGTAGCAGGAGACTGTGGTGCTATACTAGGCAGGTAAAGACAGCCAAATCCTTCGGCAGACATATCTAGCTCTGTAAATGGAGGAGAAGGGAGGGGACCACGGGGTGTAGTCATAGATACCAGTGTCTTCACCCTTGTGAGTGGCACTGCCCCGCCACCAGTCACAGAGTCACCACAGCATAACGGCGACCCTAGTCTCAACAGCTCCCTAAAAATACATCCATGATAAAACAGATGTAAACAACTATGACAATGAATCAAATTGGAAGTTAGAATAGGTAATTAAACGCTGTACAAATGTTGAAGTAATTCTGAAAGTTAAAAAGCACAATTAAGGTATAATTAGAAGAAAATTACCTAAGATCTTTAGGTTCCAAGCACTGAGTAGCCAATCTTTCTATCTTATACTGAAGTGGAGTATGCAGTGGGTGAGACTCATCTTGCAGTGGAATCCTGCCTACAGAAAGAAGTTGAGTAGGCAATCCTGCTTCACACATCACCTGTTGATTCCTCTCACTTCTCATTAGGGATTTTATAACTTCAGCACTGTACACCTGTAGTCTTAGGCTTAACTATAACAGAGAACATATGATGATATTAGTAGAAATGGTTAGACAGGTAGGATGAACCACTTGTTCGAACCTAGCAATCAGGCCACATTTGGTCCATTTTACTAACTCCGTGGTGGAGAGGTCCAGTCACTTCCCACATCATACCTGTACCTGGTACCGCTGAAGCGGGTATGGTGTGGTCATTAGTGAGCTTTTTAAATCAGAGCATCATGGCACGGGATCGAACCCATCACCTTGATTCGCCGCGATAAACTGATAGCTGGTCTCTCCTCATATGATGATATTAGAAAAGCTTCCCAAATAAATAATAAAAATAAGTGAGAATTAAAAAAACAAAAAAAAAACAATTACCTCTGGGTATTTAGAAGAGAATATAGATGGAAGGAGATGAAACATGGCGATGACTACACCAGGATGAACCACTAAGGGTTCAGGACATGGGGGTGTTAGATTTAAGCAGCTTACTCTTTTCGCACTTCCCGGTGATTCAACAGAGGATTGCATCTTTAACAAAATAAAATAAAATAGACATCACTATATGCACAATCAATAAATCTAAGCTTAAGTTCTTTAAGGTTTGAAAAAAAAACAAAAAGTAAGTAGAAAGGTAAGATATTTATCTAAAATGAAGAAAAGGGGCTTCAGGCCCTTTTGTAAATTATCGCTGTAAAATTTTTTTTTTTTTTTTTTATATAAATGAAACAAAATTATACATGATGTGGAAAGATAAATTGTTTACTACTAAGATAAATTGTTATTTATTAAGTAGCCTATAAAATATATATTATCATCATATATTTCATCATCATAGTATACATTAGAAGCTTAGGATGGCTCAACATGTCTGGGAAACAAATTGAATCGATGAAATACCTCTATTGTCCGTTTGTGAGATGGTGATTTGATGGAGTGTAGCGACTGAGTAGGTTTATCATAAGAATCAACAGCTACATCATATAGGAGTCTTAGTACTAAGCAAGCATAGCTTAATGCCTTCGGAATGTTGTCTGGTAAGCTAAAACAAACAACCACATAAACTCACAAAAACAATTTTAAGAACATAATAACATAGTAAGTAAATAATAAAACCAACGAATTCGTTTTTTATAAAGTTGATAATAAGTTTCTATTATAACAACAGATTTTAGTAAATAAAACTTAGAGAGAAAAATTGTTAATTTTCTTGCCAAAAAAACAGTTTTTTTTTATGTTTAGTATGGCTAAAACTCTTTTGTTATGTTTAGTACAGGTAGCAGATAAGACTACTTGATAGCAAAAAACTAAATAAAAATGCCTTGTTTGTTTCGTGAAAGGTGCAGAATACGAGCAATAATTTTTTAAAAAAAAGAAGCAAAATAAGAGGTAGGTACGCGTCAATAAAAATACTTACTGAGGGTCAATCAGAGATGATATAAAGAGATAATGGAATGACGCATCTTCAAGGGAAAATGTAAGAACTTCCTCACACTCTTCTATTTGTGTATTCTGAGAGAAACATCCTAAGAGCCTTAGCGTATCACATAAACTAGTCAGACAAATCTAGAACATAAGATTAAAGATCGTTAACAAATTAAAGATAATTGTTAACTATCATAATAATCACATCCAAAAATGAAAATATGTATACAATAAAAAGTAAGTTCCGATAAATGTATAATGGAACCCGTCTATCACTTATTAAGTAGCTCTGGGATTAGGAATTACTGAGTATATTTATAGGAACTATAAATTCACAGCAAGGGTGGCATAGACTTTTTCAGTGAATACATTAAATAATAATAACGCATAAAAACAAAGTTTTTATTACGAATCTTTAATATTTAAGCATTTTGGTTGTGTGATTCATTGACAAGTTGTTTAATTATTATAACACGCTTTGAAAATTTTCATTATAATCATTATTTATTGAGTTATTGTTTCTACAAGCAGCTTCATTGATCAGTGTGTGTGGGTGAGGACCCTAAATTTTGATAGAATGTTTTGGTACTGGTACAGATTTTATGTGCCAAGTTTCAGCTAGATTGGAAGATTAGAAGATAAACAAAATCTAAACCATAAACAGCTTGGTTTTTCTGGTGAAATCCGTGTTACAAAGGGCTTGAAGCCTGACGTTTCGCTTCCACTACTGGAAGCATCTTCAGGGGTGTGGTGCATCATGATTTATACTCGAAGCAAGATATGTCTTGTTGTTGTTTCGAGAACAAATCACAATGCACCACACCCCTGAAGATGATTCTAGTAGTGGAAGCAAAACACAGAATTCAACCCCTTCGTGAGGCGAATTTCACCGGAAAACCAAGCTGTTTATGATTAATCTACCCGCGGAAGCCTACGCACCAAGTTAAAATCTAAACCAATATAAAGGATTTAAAAAGGTCTCACAAATACAATTTTGTAGACATAATAAAAAGGAGTCATAAAGCAAACAAAAATCTTGAATTGCTTCCAAGCTTGATCCTAGCTATCCATATTTTTTCTTTGGATAAAAATATATACCTCTTGATGAAAAAATTTTGCATTGGCAGGTTCAAATCGCATGGCTACAGTAATAGTATTGAATACTGCATGAAGAAGAGTAAGAATCTGCGAAGCAGAGAAACCGTCCCATGGAGGTCCAGGCTCGTCAACCAAACATCCTACAAATCAACAAAGAATAATAAATAATTAAGTATATAAAAAATAATTAAAACAATATTATAAATAAAAAAAATTAAATATTAATACTAAATAAAGATGAAAACTAATGATCTCGGTTTGAAAACCGAAATAAATCATTTAATATGTAAAAAATCAATATCAGAACAAATTTATATTAATTAACAATCTGCGTATTCTGGGTAAGACCAGAACACATGGACCAGGGTCCATGTGATGAACAATATTTCATTCCCACTCATCCAAGTGTGTTCAGGGATAATTTAGATAAAATATTACCTTCCATACTGACGAGTACACTTAGGACGTACACAAAGCCCCCAACCTTCCTGAACACATTACGAGTCTTGTGGCTCTCACGTAAACATTGCAGAACACACTACATATAAAAAAAACAACAGGAATTAATACATTAATAAACAAAGGACTAATAAAAAGATATTAGTGAAGTTATTTAACAGAAATACACACACAAAAAAGTTAAACTTTAAAAGAAATAGACTAACACCAGAGTTAATATTAATAGTAAAAACAATAAAACACATACATAAATAAAAATTATATTAAAAGAAAGTCCAAAAAATTACCTTGAGGATAGTGAGTTTAAGGGTAAGAGCGTTTGAAGGTGCAGAATGCATGAGTGCTAGCAATGTCCCCATGTCTTCATTACCTCCACCACTTAGCATCAATTCACGAATTATACCTAACACAACACAAAAACAATTTTATAATAAATTCCTCACAATTACCTACTCCTAAAAAAGATATAGGGATCTGCTGCTAACATTTGTGAAGTTGGGAAACAACCATAAGAATTCCAAATTCTTACCTAAAACCTGCTGTCTAGAATCAGGATGAGAAACTAGCCCATGAGCTATTTTAGAACCACCTGATGATCTGAATAAATTAGCATTGTTAGTATTTCCACTGATGAGTAATGTCAGGGCTTCCATTACTAAGCTACCAAGTTTGTCCTCATCAGTACACACACCACCTATAATTTCAACAATAACTGGAATATATAATAAAGAATATCTTAGTAAATAAACAGAACAGAGATTCTTTGTACACAACTTTTTTCGAGGATGGAAGTAAAAGTAAATTTATCTGAAAAGCAAATATTTACCATGAGATTGAGATTCACTAGAATCTTGCCTCTCTTTGACTTTTGTTGAATACTTAGTAAAACAAGAAACAAATACTTCCAGCAAGCCAACTTCTCTGTAAACATCCTTAAATATGACATTGTGCCTGCAACAAAATCAATCAACATTGTTTTGAGTTGTAAGTAAGACTTCACAATAGTCACACTCTTATAAATATGCTTAACTAATAACAAATACAGCTCTCATAGTCATACCAGGCATTGTTGAATTAAGTGCGGCTCCCATTAAAAAATGTAAATCCTTTTATAACTTTTTTCACGAATCTTGATAAATGAACTAAGTGAAGCATTGCCACGTCTATAATAGTAGGTCTACGGTTGAATCGGTATATGAAGTATACAAGTTGAACGTAATCCTAATAATATGTAACTATAGGGTGCTATTTATAATATACTAGCTAGATACCAATGCTTTGCAACTGAGTGTGTTAGAGGGGAGATTCATTTAATTTTATGCTTTACAAAATAAATACATTAGAACCCAGAAAATCCAAACAATTGGGACCAGTAATAGCTTGGAAGTATGTTATAGTTCAAATCTAGTGTAAGTATTCTGGAATAGTGTTTTTAATGAAGTATGTAGTAAAGTAAGTATATTATTATTATCAACCCCCCTAAGGATAGGTTTTCGCAGGAGCAAAAAATACATAAAGGCCATCATCCATTTTATTTTATAAATGGTAATAATAAATCAATGAAGATTATCAGAATTTAAAAGGAATAATTGATAATATATTCAACGTACCTAAGTATATTGAGAAGGGTTTGCATACAGATAATACTGCAAGAGACTGGGCCATCTCCTTTTAACAATATGGAAAGAGATATTAACTCCTTGCAAGGTACAAAATTCAACTGGAATACAATGAACTCCAATAGTTGGAAGAACTTCTCCTAGAAACACATATAAAAATTAAAAAGTTAAAACAGTAGTCTATTACTATACTAGGTATCGCGTGGCTCTATCATTGAAGCGAGCGTATAGTAATAAATATGTATTGAATATTGAAAAAATAGATAATCATGATCGAGTTGATAGATAATGGGTCTGGTAGTAGTACAGCAGCTAGTAGTAAGAGAACCACCCCGCATTCTTACTATTCCACTAACCACACATCTCCTTTTCAATTATTATAAAATGTATCTCTTTGCTACAAACAAACTACTGCATGTATCAAATTGAAATTTTGCATGCCTGTTTCAATTGTACATTAGATGGTGTCTATGAAGTTTTATTAAAATCGTTACGTTAGAACGTAAGATATCGGTAAAAAGGTTGTTATCTCTATTTTAAACGTTTAGGTCCGCTTTAATAGTTTTAGCAATCTTTATTAATTCATAGCGGTGTCACTGTTGGTTTTACTAAAAAATGTTATTTGAAAAAAATGTTCGTCTCATCGAATAGATGATGATAGAATCTTTTCCCCGTCCTGAAATTCCAATTTTAAATTTGAAGCTCACGTTTACGCAAGCATTGCGCGCGAACTCTTGGTCGGATCACGCTCGGCAAACAACGCCTTGCGCAATCCGACGCAAGTCGGATCCAACAAACTTAGCCTGAGTATTAGTAAGAGGATCATGTATACCAAATTTCAACTAAATCGGTCAACTTTTACTCTAGCTATCGTCACACACGTAAACGTTACTGACAGACAGACAGACAAGATGCATAGTTTGTTGAATGTAAGAAGCTCGCTTACGCTTGCTTCAATTATAAACTTCAAATAGTAGTCTAAATAAAAAAAAAAAAATATACAATTAGGAATTTAATACAAAGGTCGATTAAATATTTGTCCAACGTTTAGTTAATTTTTATCCCATTTCGTAGAATGAACGATGGCAGGTATGAAGCCATTTGCAAAAGAATTCAATGAGACTGGAGCTTGGGCTTGGGTTGTTCATGGCTTGGACAAAACTTGTTACATAAAACTTTTATACTTGTCCATGAGAGGGTATCATTCATGAACTGACACTGAAGTCGGCAACAAATTCTGGCCTGTTTTTTTTAAAGGGTAAGAACCTTATCCAGTGCCCATACACCAGGCCTCACTGAATTCTTGAACAACTGGCATCATACGTTTGGAACATTTATTGAGTTCAAAGCAGTAGATATTATTAGAAAAAAAAAATATATATATATATACCTGAATCTCGGTGGGTTTGAGATGTATTTTTTCACAAAACTGAGGCAGAGTATGCTGATTTTCCAAAATGAAATAATTTGCATTGTCTGCATGGTAAACACTAGAAATTGCATCCAAGATAGTACAACAAAGTCCAGCAGAGTTAGACTTCAGGAACACATACTGCATCACTAGAAACGCTTGAATGTTACGTACGCTAGAACCTAAAATCATATATACCAATTTAAAATTAAATACTGTAAAAATAAATTTTATTTATTTATAAATACTGTTAACTTCTACCAACTCAAATATTTCTTAACTTAATTCAAAGATTAAATAAATTACTATGGTTCAACATCACAATTTAATTTATAGATATTATTTACATTAATAATTATTACAGGCCACTTCTACAAACTCAAATATTACTCAAACATTAAACAAACACATAAATTTAAGACAAATAAAATTATTTATACAAATTTTTTATAATTTGTAAGTTCTACTAACTCCACATTTCTGTGAAGAAATTTAATTTATTTATATTAACAATTATATAAGTAACTAAATGTTTTTAAACAAAACAAAAACATTAAATAATTAAAGTGTAAAACAAACCAATAAAGTAGTTATTCACTGGTACCCAGTATCGAAAAAAAAGAAAGAAAAAAAATTATAATAAATAAAATAAAATATTTCACAGTAAGTATAGTACTGATAACTTTTGAAAAGTATGTTTCTTGTGTATGCTGTGTTTCAATAACAAAAATGTATTAAGTAATAAGTATTAAAATAAACTAAAAGTAAATTATAAAAGATAAGTAATATATTTTTATAGAAGTTAATATCTTTTAAATTTTGAAATATTAAGCGGTAAAGAAAGGATGAATGAAATAAATTTATTAAATAGAAAAAACACTAGTTTTTAAACTACCTGATGCTGAGGGTTGAGGCAAGGTAAAGCCAAGCATCTGGAAGAGAGAGCCCATCGAGGCAGGACTTGGTTTCAACTCCGTCTGGCCGCACATACTCAATGATGCTATCATTAGCACCAGATTTCTCATAACTTCCCCAGATTCTTCACTAGGATCCTTCTCCAATCTAAAATGTAAAATATGATTACTGCTAATCAATTTTAAAAGAAATACTGCATCAAATTAAATCAAGGAGGCCAAGAACCTTGAGGAAGAACAAAAATAACCTTTGTTCGATTTCTAGAAGGTGTAAAGTGACAGATATGTTGAAAATTAATTGAAAAAATGTATATGATTCAGTAGAACCAAGGGTAGATTCCTGACAGGCTACTCTATTTCTAGACCCTTGCACTACAACTTGAATCTTGTACACTAAAACACTACACGACCTGTAACACTACATGATCGCAGATGGCACCATCAAAAACAGGGAGAAATGGATAAGGGATAGAAATGGATGAGGGATTTTTTGAAAAAAAAATATTTTGATACAATGCAACAATAAGGTTGAATCTTTGCGAGATTGGCGATGGCTGAATTAACACCCCCTTTCCCAATAAAATAGACTTGATTAATCTTAATCCGACTGACTCGTAAATAACAATGAAAACCCTTAGCAAAAGTAACAACAGAGCTTTCAAAGAAAATCGGAGTTAATGCTGAGTTTAAAAAGTAACACTCAAGTGTGCCCAAAAAACAAGAAAAAGAACTTCTCTAATGAGCCTATTGGAGTAAAGTCAACTTTCTTAATGTTGTGCTAGGCAAAGAGATCACATCACTGAAAGAAAGATTCCAGCTCATGAAAACTATTGAGTGAAGAGGAACGTCATGGAAATGATCTCTTCAACGAGCTCCAAAATATATGCTATCCTGTACCTCTCCAGCCAAAGCCTCATGGGTCATCACAAAACATGGCTATGTGGACTCATTACCAAAATTTTTTGTAAGCTTAGAATACTTTTCACTCTTCCAGTATCAGTGGCCAGTAGTGAAAGTAGTTTTTCCAAATTAAAATTCATTAAGACATATTTAATATCAACCATATTTCAAGAACGATTGAATGGACTAGCTTTGATGGCCATTGAAAATTGTATTCTCAATGAAATGGATATGAATGCATTAATAAGGGCTTTTGCCATATTAAAGCCAGAAAATTCTCCTTATAACATGATATTATCCAACCAATTAACATAATATTATCAGTATAAAATACTATGAAACTATGCTTTTAAATAGCACACCTCTTTGTCAAACTCAAAACATGTGTGTAGTCAAGTTCCTGCACCTTTATTTATTATTATTGAGTTAAATATTGTTGTTAGCAGAATATTGCGCTGAAATATTCTTAGCTTACACTCAAAAAATGTCTAGAACTGGCCCTCCCCGAGCAATAATTAAAAAGACATAATTAATTAAAAATACTTACTTTAACAAAAAATCAGAAAGGAAAGTGTATCCATGGTTTATTCTGAAATCTTCAAGCAGATTAGATGATACTTCACTGGAGTCCTTTAAGAAGCAAAACACAGCTACAAACATCTCTACAATTTCTAATGGAGACAGATCTTGACCTCTCTGCATATTCTCTATGCATAATCCGACACAGCCTTTGTCTAAAAGAAGATACACACAGCAAATCTTTTAAAACAGAGCACATAGATTGGATAAGAAAATTTTATATCATATCATAAATAGACTGATTGAAGTAATTTTGAAATGGAGGATCTTATATAATAAAATTTAACCGAACATGAGTTTGAAGTCCTTCATAAACCCTTACAAAATTATTCCCTCTAAATTTATAATTATATTAAAGTTATCATTAAATCATGCATAAGTTATGAGTTATTAGTAAGAAATAATTTATAAATGATTATGAACTTTCTGCTCAATTTTAAAGAACTCATTTTTTTAATCGTGATTAAAATTTTAAGAGTTAGAGAGAAAAATGTAACGGTGATTTATATTGTTTTTAAATATGTTACCAAGAAAAACTGGCTATAACAAAAAAAAAAAGAATGGTATACATACTATGGATATAGTTGACAACAGGCTGAGAAAGGCCATGTCTAGATATTGTCATGAGAACTTCTGCAGCAGATTTTCTCCAAATGTGATTGTGAGCTGGACACCAGGAAGTAATCGCTGAGAATAGCAGAGACAAATCATTCTTTTTCGATAGCTCCTCACTAGGACCAGGGTGACTGCATAATCTCACAAGTAGCTGTATATACACAAACATTAAAATTTATAATACAAATTTTAATAGGTATATTGGTCCATATTCCCTTCCATGGAGCTGATAGTGACGATGATAATTATTTTTATAACTGTCAAAAAAATTATAGATGCATCAGAATGTCAATGAATAATATAAGCTAAAGTTAAATGATGTAAAAAAAATTCCGACATAATTTTTTTTCTTTCTATAATTTTCATTTGTGTGGTAAAAAAAAAAATACAACATTTTGTATAAAAGTTTAAAATTTTTGACTCATGTAATTAAAAAAAGGATTGCTACTAATCTGAAGAAGCCCGAGGTGAGAATAAAATATAGTTATTTAGAAGAAAAAATGTCATCTCTAAAATAAACCCTAAAAAGGGGAACCACACAAAAAGAACAATTTATTATAAAAAAAGGGATTCAAACTACGAAAAATTAAATTAAAATATGACCTTGTATTAGTGCAAGCCTCAGCTATTGAATATTTAATTAGAAAAATTATTAAAATCAATCTTCATTAGTTCATTTAAAAAATTTTGAAAAAAAAAAAAAATAATAACAAAGTAGAAAAACTATCATCAAATTTTTCATAGTTAGCAACACTGATAGTGTTTACCTGAACAAATATTTTTTGAAGGAGAATTCTTCTTTCTCTGTGTGTAAATTCGCTGTTTTCATCTGTTTGATCAGGGTTCATCAAGTCGGGTAGGTCAAAGAACAGGTACAGGCACTTGACCAGGGTAGAAGGCAGTGATGCAGCGGTCATCATCTAAACAGAAATTAAGAAGATAACAAATGTAATTAGGAATGAATACTTGATTAGGGTAATAGAAAAGAAAAAATATTGGAAGGAGGATAATATTACATATAATGTAATTATCTCGTGAATTATGTTTCTAATCAGTAGAGTTGCGTGAGAGAAGAATAAAAGTAAATAGTTCAGATTGCACTCCAATACTGTGAACACTTAGTTTGTACAGCCGAATCTCGATAATTCAAACATTCATTAAATACAAACCTCTCAATAATTCAAAGCAAATGCTCAGTACCTAGAAAAACTCTCAGTATTTTGAAGAAAAACAATGCAATTTGGTACACTCAGTAATTCGAAGACAAATTCTGTATAAGTGGAGACATCAGTCACCATGTCTGATGGTAAGAAATACAAGTGCTTGGCGATCGCTGAGAAAATTCGTACCATTGAGAGAGGTGCATTAAATTTTTTTAAAATATACATGATGACATTTTTTCCTGCCCCTTATATGTTTCTTTCATCCCGCCATTTGATAATTTGAACTCTTGATAATTCTAAGTTTTTTTGAGGTCCCTCCAACTTTGAATTATTAAGAGTCGACTGTAACAATATAATTAAGAAATAAAAAGCACTAACAATGTAAAAATGTTTAAAAAAAATTAAAGAGAATTAATTTTTAAGAACATACTACATTAATATCAAAAGATAAAAACAGGGCATTGAAATATTAAGACTTTACTGTAGCTAAAGCCGGGGTTCACACGGTCAAAGTATACTCGGACAAGTCGGCTTTGACTCTACTTTGACGTTACTTGGATGAAAGTCAACTTGGACATCAAAGTTGAGTTGGATGGATAAGTAAGTACAATTCAACTAGAAAGTTCTAGAGGGGAAAACATTCCACACAATCTATATTAACCCAACTTTATGGTGTATCAAAGTTCCACTACTTGGACAGTGTACCATGCTTCTAAGTTCCACAAACACTTGGACCAAATGGATTTGATCAAAGTTACTCAGACCAAGTATATTAGGATCCTGTAAACGCAGCTAATAACAGAAACGGTTAAATGAAGCTATAAATCATAACATAACAACCTGAATGAGTGAGTGATCACCAGCAGCAAGAAGATTGAGCGTTGAAAGTAGCATCCATCCATTACTAGATTCCTCAGAGTTCTCTATCTCTAAGAATTTAGCTATGGCACAGGAAGCAGTTTCTGTGGACTGGTTGGAAGCACGTCGTCTAATCTCACTCACCATTAGCTTAGATACCTTCTCACAGAATAACATCAGGTCACGGAATTTATCTGTCATATCTGAGGACGGACTGTTACCAAATACCTAAAATGTACAACAAACCTTATTAATTTATTTACAAACATTATTGATTTTTGACTCTGTCAAAGGAACCCATGCTAGGTAAGCACCTAGCATTGCCAAATAAATAGGTAGCTGCTTATGTTAAGTGGTAAATAACTAGTTGCTTAGGTCAATTGTAAGGTTTTATTAGACATGCCAAAGGGAAAAAAAATTAGGAGATCTGTATTAGAGATTTGTATAAAGTAAAACAGATAATGTTGGTAAGGAAAAATTAAACTAGCTACAGCTATGTTAAGCATAATTGCCCCACTCGAAAACAAGAGGCTAAGATATTCATGAAACCTACTTGCCGGACAGTTGCAGGTACAAACCATGCATTAATCACATCAACTAAGACTCTAAAATTTACTGCCCCAAACAATAACACACATCTCATCCTCCAAACTTTTCAAAACCCCACTAAAAAAGAATGCACATAAATAAATAAAACATTTTTATCTACGATTGATACGAAATATAAACATTGTATCTCTGTTTAGATGCGTAGAAAGTGATCTTTTACGTACATGTATTCATTGCGCATGCCCATCTCATAGTTCTGAAGAATTCCTCTTCTTTACCATCTAGGGCGGTAAAGAAAAGGAATTCTTCACCTTTACGCACGATTAGCGAGTTTGTTCACATTCAACAAAACTAATTTGCTGTTATTTTATTAAAGTAACTGTTTATATCGAGTTTTTAGTGAAAAACGATGTGTGAATCAAGTGACTTTGACGAGAATGTGGAGAATAATATACTCCTCCAGAAATAATTAATTCAGCAAAAAATACAACTCAAGAATTAATGCCATCTTTATCAAGAGAGAGATACGAACTTACATACAGCAAGTTTATTTTTTTCTGTATTTATTTTTTAAATCTAACAATCATAGATAAAGTACGGTACGCAACTCATGCGAAAACGGCATTTTGCATTGCTCGTGTGGGTTTACTACCCTCGCTGTCGCTTCGGGTGCAAACTACACACTCGCATGCAAAATGCTACTTTCCGCACTCGACGCATAATGTACTATTACAGCAATTTTTATCTGTTCAATTTAATTTTAAATTCTTCATTTTTGTTTCTCATGTTTTGTCTAGTTCATATTATTTATAAACATATAAAAATACAATTAAAGATTAACCAGACAAAACATGAGAAACAAATGAACAAATGTTTATATTATTCATAGACTGAATTTGGACATAAATTAAGTTACAAGTGGAGATGAAGTAATTAAAAGAATTATGCCTTAAAATCATTGAAGGCCACACTCAAGCTATGCTTTTACTGTCAAACAAAGGTTAAAACCTTTTTACACATATGATAATTTAAATATATAAATAAAATACAGCTAATGAAGCAACACAATAACCCCATATCATTCATTGCGTATATAGTTGTATTAGGCCTTTGGCAGACCAAGGCCCTCCACAGACTTTATACCACGGAGTAAGTTAATACATTTTTTTTTAACCTTTCAAGCTATTATTAGTGCCCAATGTAAACAGAATATGGTTGAGGAAGTGTATCTGGGGCACCATGTATACAGGGTGTTCATTAAAGTTGGTCACAAACTTCGGGGGCTGATAGTACCCATCAAAACAAACAAAAAGTGTCTAATAAAGATATGCCGAAAAATCCTTCAGTTAGCTGCTAGCCGCCATTTTGTATTTTTATAAAAAAAAATTAATATCTCAAAAACTACTTTAGCTACAATAACCAAACTTTGCACGCACGTTTATAATAAAACAACGAAAACTTGTTTGATTTGCATTAATAGTTTCAAAATGGCACTCATTTATCAATTTCAAAGCCAAATAACTAAACAACTATAAATTTTACGAAACATTTTCACGAGACAAAAAAGATAGAAAATGTTTTTACAAATCCAACGATATTTCATTCAACCAAATCGGTTAACAAATAAACGAAAAAATGCATTTTTTCGGTTAGCATGCATTCTTTTTCAGTACATTTTCCATAGTTGGCTTCTGCGGGCTAACCGAAAAAATGCATTTTTTCGTTTATTTGTTAACCGATTTGGTTGAATGAAATATCGTTGGATTTTTATAAACATTTTCTATCTTTTTTGTCTCGTGAAAATGTTTCGTAAAATTTATAGTTGTTTAGTTATTTGGCTTTGAAAATTATAAATGAGTGCCATTTTGAAACTATTAATGCAAATCAAACATTTTTTTTAAGTTTTCGTTGTTTTATTATAAACGTGCGTGCAAAGTTTGGTTATTGTAGCTAAAGTAGTTTTTGAGATATTAATTTTTTTTTTATTAAAATACAAAATGGCGGCTAGCTGAAGAATTTTTCGGCATATCTTTATTAGACACTTTTTCTTTGTTTTGATGGGTACTATCAGCTTCCGAAGTTTGTGACCAACTTTAATGAACACCCTGTAGAAATAAAAAAAAAACTGGCGCATATAATTAAAGTCTTTTCTGTATATTGATAAAAAAAGGCACCAATTATGGATTCTTCTTCATTCATAAGTTTTCTCTTAATACATTTTCCATATTCAGTCCTCTCTATTTTACGACACACCTATGTACAGGTCGATTTTGCCAATCTTGGGTGTATATATCTGTTGTAGATTAACTGGGCTTCGATGTAGCGTATCTGGTTTTTCGAGAGAGTATGAAATGAAAAAGAATCCATAAATAATGCAATTTATGCCAATATACAGGAAACACTTTAATTATGTATGCATTATATTAGTTGTTTTTTCCCATTTCTATACATGATGCCCCAGATACGCTACCTCAACCCAGAAAATATTACCAATTTTCAAAACATGCAATCAAGTATAAATGTTGCTGAAGGTACAACAAAGGCTACATACCTTGCAGAAAAGTGGTAGCATATTATACAGCTTATCATCTCGTTCCCTATCAGAGAGTACTTGTGTAAGGTGTAAGTACTCTGTAAAGAGTTTTTTAAGGTGCATTAGACCAAGGTGCTGGGTACTGCAAGTAGCCTCTGCAGACCCACTACCTGGCAAGCTACCTGCTCTCAGCTTACGCATTATATTCATGGTTCTATCCTCTCACTAAAACACATAAAACACCACATTACATTGGCTTTTACAATACCAAATAATAAAAGTAGTTTTTTTCTCTAAAAAGGTCATGTATGCGAAATACTTTACTCAAGATCAAGGGTGGACACCCAATAACTTTTAATATTTTCTAAAAAATAGTATATCCACTCAATAGTATTTGAGCCAACAAAATACAGGACATTGCAGTTGAAAAGTAAATCATATAATCATTCAAGATAATTAATCAAAATGTCTTTGTTGATAACATTTACAGTTAAAATATATACATAGCAAAATACTGTGACTTTTATCATAAAATGTAGGTGCCTTTAGTCTAGATTAAAGACTTTAGAAGTAAGCCGAGGGAACCAGCATGGCTCACACCAAACTCACTTCAGCGGTATATTTTGTGACAGGACACTAATTGCTAGGTTCGAGCAAGTGGTGCGTCATCCCCATTTAACTACCACCACTGCAGTATTTTTGTAAAGAGAATTTTTAAGAATGAGCCAATGAGAACTTGAGATCTTGACAGCTCGAAGGCAGGGTCAATTAAGCAAACAAAATTGTCACTGGATAACTGCCTAGTGGCTTTATTTTTATCCTCATACGTACTATGTTTCCATGATGTTTGAATCCAGATTGAATCCTGATTTGGGATTAAACTAGTTAGGTGTTTCCATGAGTATTATTATTGAATCGGTTTTTATAATAATAAATAATTTTATTTTAATAATAATAATTTAAAAAATGTATAACTTTTATAACCAGGTTTGTTATGTTTGTTTTTAAAAACAAAATAACAGGTCAAGTGTGTGCTAGTCAGCACACAGCGAGGGCCCATAGGCCACACTGTATTGTTTAAGTAGTAACCTATTGATGTTGTTTTTCAAAACGCAAAAAAGCTTACTTTGAACTATCCTATGGGCTGTTATTCTCAAAACACATAAACAAACTTCTGATAAAGTATTTTTTTGCCACTGAACCGGATTACAAACATATGAATACTTCGAAAAGACCAAAATTATAAAAAAAAAAACGTATTTTGTCAATAAAAAATAAAATAATATTTTTTCAAAATTTCCAAAAAGTGGTATCTTTACTTTTGGTCGAAGAATGTTCAGGAATTTTTTCAGATTTTTTGCACTTCACATAAGCGAGATAGAGGGGAGGACACTTTTCCCACCTACTTTAAACTCGTCTACGCTAGCCCTATCCAAGCTTATAACAAAAAATTATATATTTTTGTAATCAGCTAAATGTACCCTTTCATATGATACCCCACATGGTGTTGAAAAAAAAATGTAACCCTTAAGTTTTTTTACCCTAATTGTTTTGAAAAATATTTTTTTTAAGACTCTACATTTAGATACAAGACACATATATGCCAAATTTCAAAGTGATTGGACGAAAGATGTAGCCGTGAGAGCAGGCGACAGATGGACGGACAGACACATGCAGGAAAATATAAGGGTCCTTGGTTTACCTATGGACCCTAAAAATGACCAATAAAGGTTATGTTTTTGGTTGAGTGGAATGTGGTGTTTAGACAGATTTGACTCATTTCACCAGAAAAAACCGTTAGGGGCACTCACACTCGCACTTGTCAGGATCGAGTTCAGGTGTTTCCAGAAACTCGATCCAGATACGATCCCAGAATTTAGAGTATCATATCTGGATCTAATTCGTGTTCAATCCTTATTGTATCTAGGTTTTCAAGAACAATTTGAATAAATTAACCAATCTGAATGTCATAAAGCAATTCCTTCGAAAAAGCCTTAATTTTTTTCCATTTCAATGCCCTATATTTAATTGTTATTTTTTCTAATTTTAGTTTTCTTTGCGAAGTAAGATACTTGGATATCTACGTCATTTCATTCTCTGGGTGACAGACACCTGTAAGCACCGTCCACCCAAAACCCCATTATATACATCAAAAATATATTTCAAATAGGCCAATTATACAATTTTAAGTGAGGAAAAGTAATATAATCTGAAACTTGCTCCTCAACTTAGAGAACAAACATTTTCTGAGGTAATAAATGGTTTTCCTATACTTAGATTAATTATTAATAGCCAAATTTTTGAGCAACCAAATAATAGATTACGGAACAACACTTTTTAAGTAATATAAATATAAACATTTTAGTTTTAAAATTAATAACATTACTCAAACTTAGAGAAAATTAAGAACTACCTAATTAATTCATATATTTCGATCAATCATATATTCAGTAGCACCCCCTCAAAAATAAAAAGTAGGTACAAATACAAATATAGCCAGTTTTTAATGTATCTAGATAATTTTGGCATATAAATCAACTCCAAATACTCACGGAAAAAAAAAATTAAATTTCATGTTTAAGTAAAACAAACCATATAAATTTAACTCAAAGAAACAGACCGTGTCATAGATAATATTAAACAATAAAAATTAATGATATTAATAAATCTGGACTAAAAATGTCGCCTCTAATTACAGGACTTATTCAAAATACCGGATAAAAATCAATGTACGACACACACACTACCAGAATCCACCTGACACAGCCCAAATTGAACCAGCCACATATTTCACAAAATCAATTTTTTTGTTATCTTTACTAAAATATATTACTTTAATTGTTCAGAGATATATTACCTTCACAGCAAAGTCAAAAGAGTTTTTTCTGGCTTTCATTTTTCGTCGAAACGTTAACACTAACGTTATCACCCACCACACATATTTTTTTATCACTGACTTAAACTTAAAAACACGATAAATACAACGACTTTCACGGGAATTAAAAAATAAGTAAGAGAACAACACAATTAATTTATAACAGACGCAATCATTTTACACAAAATAAGATTACATGGCTTCCGATAACGACATTGATCGAGAGAAATTTTTATTTCTCTCGAGACCTACACAAAAAATTAGGGGTTTTTTTCCTTATCAAAAATCTGTCAAAACCTGAGGTTAGAGCTTTCCAAAACTCATCGAATGTCTTGCTGACCCATGCCCAGCAGTGTTGCACCAAGCCAAAACACCCAGTTCAGGTTTGCTCTTTTGATGTTTGATTTGATATTGATAGTTTGATTAATTTTGTTTGGATTTCGATAACGTTTTTACGTTTGTTAAAATTAATCGAGTTTAATAGAAATGATTTACTATTAGTTAAACTGTTTATTGTATTTTATTTTTATTTGGTTTACTTTTAATAATAAAATGCTTACTTTTTTTTTAGTTAAAGTTTAAAAGTTTTTACTTTTAACGTCGTTTTAATACGAATTGTCGTCGAATAGTGTATTATTGTGCGTCAAATTTAAGGTTTATAATGCTTATTTCTTTATTGAAGTGTTTTTAATGTAACCTACGGGCTTACGTTTCCTTTTTTAGAACGTTTGTTTATTTTCAAAGATACTTCGGGTGAATTTGATATGGGTAAAAG
The DNA here is from genome assembly GCA_951217055.1 of Gerris lacustris. NCBI lineage: Eukaryota > Metazoa > Arthropoda > Insecta > Hemiptera > Gerridae > Gerris > Gerris lacustris. The sequence goes on from OX578283.1 coordinate 19,502,585, forward strand.
TAACAAAGCTATTACGAAATGCTGTCCCTTCTGCGAAATGCAGATTGCTGTCGCTTGTAAAATGTGTCCTGGATGCAAGAGAGTACTGATCAGCAACAATAAAAAGGTCACTCCGCCTGCCCCTGCACCTGCTCCGCCTCCGCCGCCGCCTCCTCAACCCGTTTTAAGTAGTCGAAGGACGTCTCGAATCAAACGAGAGAAACCGCAGTTCTATGACGCCTCTCAATTCGAGAAGAAGAAACAGATAAAGAGAAGAAGACTCGAGCCTGCTGCTCCTGTGGAGCTACAGAGAGGCCGGCAAAATACGTCCCAGGCTCTGAACAAGAAGAAAATCAAAAAGAAAGGGAGAACACTCGCAAAAGAAGAGCAGGTGGAGGAAGAAGAACCGCCTCCTATCAACCTTACACCTGAAAAACTTAAACAACTTTCTGTAGTTCTTAGTGAGCTAAACACCAAATTATTTTCAACTTCTTGGTCCGCTACTTAACTCCAGAATCATCAGATTTGTACAATAAAAATAATAATTTCATTTTGTATATATTTTTTTAAAGTTTTGTTTTCGTTATTTATTTATATCTATTATCAATAGTCAATAATTAATAGTACCAACATTAGACAGAAAAAATAGTATTTTTTAATTTGTTACGTTGTCTCATATCATTAATCATTACTGATAGTGAACTCGGTTCATTTTATTTTTACATATTATCATAATCATAATAATTATTATGTTTTCATTTTATTTTTATTCTACAAATGTAAATAGAAGGAAATAATTATATTGCATATTAGATTTTGTAAAATTGTATGGATATTTTTTTAATTTTAATGATTTGTGTATATGTATATTGTGAGTGTTAAATGCACGAATAAATAGATTTTTTTTTTTTCAAAATATTAAATTTAATTAAGTACTTAATTAACTAATGTGTTCTCTTTTTTCATTACCATGGGAGGATGTTGTTTTCCCTCTTATTCTCGGAAGGTTAGATATTTTGGATTGTTTTTCGCTCAGGGATGTTTCGAATGAATCTCGAAGGCTCGTCGATTCTTACTTTCAGTATATGCGTGTATTGAATCTGTCTAAATACGCCAACAGTTTCAGCTCGTTCAATTTTAAGGTTTGTTATTACAACTTGTTGATTTTTTGGAACAACTTTTGAGTAAGTTTGCCTAGCCCCCAACTCTTTTATTCTATTCTTATCACTATTGTGACAAAGGGACATCACTCTTGTGTATATAAGCTATGATATTCCTTTGTTTAATCATCTTTATAGAAAAAAAGGGTATAAGGCACTTTAATAGTAAAGGGCCCCCACTTTTTTTAATCTAGTATACTTTTGTACTACCGAATACACACTTTTTTTAATAAAAAAAAGTGTGATATTCCTTTGTCCCAAAGCATATTGGACTGAATATCCCTTTGCCTTAATGGGTAGGGCTAATTCGGATTGTACGTGACCTTGAAATTTCTTCGAGTTTGACCTCTACCTGTTATATACAGAAGGGTTGTTTTTCTTCAGGAAATGAGCGGAGCAGCTACTAAAAATTCAAGGGTACATGAAATTAAGGTTTTTGATTAAATATGCTGGATTTTATCACCTAACCTAAAAGTGGGTCACGAATAATCCGAATTTACCATAGGTAGTTATACTAAGGGATATAAACTCTTCTGTATATTATAGGGCCCCTTTCTATAAGAGTACCGGGGTATAATCTCTTAAATATACATATTACCTAAAAATTGCAAAATGTAATCTGGTCAACAGTATGTTGCGGGTTAGTTAACCGTTTTCTAAAGCTTTGCTGACCTGTCAACTATTTTATTTACTTAATTTTATTTGTATTCCATATATAAGTAACATGATTATGTTGACTAGAAGAGGAAGTTTCCAAATATATTTTATCTCTTACAAACAACTTTTTTACTCTTTGTGTATGTAGTATTTTAATTCCTGTAAGGCTTTAATTATACCAGAATATTTTGTTTGTGACCCAACAAAAGTTAATTTTTGACCATTTTCAGAGTTGTGTGGGATATTTGTGTACAGAATAAATATCTCAGTGTGATCTACTCCAAACTAAATCGTATAAAAAATTAATTTAACTCAAGTTTACTGTCTCATATAATATGTGAGTAAGTTTATTTCGACATGCAATTTTAATTATTACCGCTTGGTGATTAATTTATTGTTATATTGATATACCTAGATCATCCAGGTGCAGACAAACATTAAACGTGACTGAGTTACATAATTAACATGTTATTAATTTACATTAAAACATGATTTATAGTAACCCATTATTGTGTAGAAATTGCACAACTTTTTTGAAGGCTCAAAATATAGGATCTTGGAATGCACAATTAAATCTTTATTATAAGCATTAAAGGCTATTTAATATGTGATATGATGGAAAAAAAACTATAATTTCTTTCACATTCAAAAATTGGCTGTTGACAGAACGATAACTGATTACTTTCCCACTGTAAAGGCAAAGTAATGACTCTATTTTACAAGTACTTAAATTATTTCTGCTAGAGAATTGTGACTATTATCAATACATCTTTCTTGTGGACTGATATCAATTTCAGCGATGATTTTTTTTCCTAAAATGTATGTTATATTCTGACCCACAGACGTAAATCATTTTATTTAAGCCCAATTTTTAAAAACATTAGTAAAATTGTGGTAAACGGAGGTAACTCTTTTATTAGTGAATTAAGTGATTGATCAATATAAAAATTTATATTTTAGAGAATAGGACTACTCAAATATCTGTTGTGTGTAGGAGATAGCTCTCCTGTAATTGCTAAAATGAGACTTTCAATAATTTACTTGAGGTAAAGAATTATTGAAGGAAATATTACTTTCTGTCTGACAAATTTAAACTAGAAAAAGAAATCACTAACCAGTATTAAAAGCAAAGGAATCCTATTGCACTGATTTGCCAACATTTTTCCTCAAGTAAATACTGCCGAAAATTAAAATATGGTTAATAAATGCTTGTTACATTTTTGCCTTAGAAGAGTATTCAAATTTTGCTTCTCCTCAAAGACATCTTTCTCTCTCCTTCCTATCTTGTTATCATAAAATGTTTGGTTCCAATTTTAACTTGATATTTTATACTTTTTGGTTTTATTAATTTTTAGATTTTATCTAAGCGCTGTAAGAGTCTCAGGAAAGTCATTTTTACTCGCTGCACCTGGCTGAGAGATGATTTAGTCAAATCTCTTTTTTCCCAAAATAAAGCCATAACATATCTTGTTCTTAATCATTGCGAAAATCTTACTACTGCTTGCCTTCAAAGTGTCATCTTACATTGCAAGGTATTTTATTATTTATAACTAGTGGTGAACAATTTAATCCTTGATGAATGGATGCATTATTGTTTATGACTACTATTGACCTTTCTTTCCCGTTTTTTTTTTTTTTTTTTTTTACACCCGAAGACGCAGATCACTTATGTGGACAACCCCGAACAAACAACCAGGGTTGGAATCAAATTTCATATTTGTGTGTAGTCTTTGGTCATTATTCAGGTCTCACATTTCGATTTTATATTAAACTGAGAGTGCCGATCATGGTTTCCGGTCGAAACGTTGAAAATAAAGCAGCTTCCCATTTGTTTAAACAATGCTGGGTGAACATTGAGGGGGGCCCGTTCCGATAATTAAAGCCATTTAATGACCTCGCCCAATGCTGCTTAATTTGACTGATTGAGAGCCAACCCCTCTCCTCTAAGGGCTACCAAGGCCCCCTTTTGACTTCAGTAATTGAGAAAATAATAAATTATGAGGTGGATTTAACAACTTATATTAAATATATCTTAGAATAAAATAAAAAAAGTTGGTTGTGGTACCAGTCAGATAGTTAATCTATTACACCATGTCTTCAACCTTTTTCTTTCATGGACCGGCAAAAAAGTTCTATCTATTTTACAGACCTATTCATAAAAACGGGGGTGGGGGATTTTTAACTAGTAAAAAATAACCTACCTAAAAATTTACCAAACTTTCTTATTAATAAGAATTGTTTAGAGTTAGAAAGAGCTAAAAAAGATTCTAAAATCTATAAAAGAAAAAAAAAACTGTTTCTATTATTACTAAAATTAATAAAAACAACCTAATTAGATTTTCTAATATTAGTGTAAATAATTACAAGATATAAAGAACTTTTTATATACTACGTTTTTAAATTTTCTGTTGAATCATATGTAATATTAATAATATAATTGTCATTGCTATAATATAATGTTAGTGAAAAAAAAAAAAAAAAAAAAATCCGAATTTATTTATTTCACATAAATGATAACCATCTAGAGAGCTGATCTTAAACCTATAAAAGGACAAATCTTTGTACAACGGATCTCCTCAACACCGAATCTAAACCATGCCATTGATATGCCCCCTTGTAGGGACATTAAGAGAAGAAAAATGTGTACACGTAAAGAAGTACAGATGCAGAAAAATTAAACCAATACCTAGGACACAAGTGTAAACAAACCTGGTTGTCACATGTCAATTAATTTATTTCTTTGTTTACTTTTCCTTTTTCGCTGTCATTCAATGTTTATCTCTTAATAAAAAATCACAAATTTAAAACCCGTCAAAATGAAGATTGTAAATATGGGACATGTCGAAACAAATAAGTAATGTTAATAATTTTTTCCGAACTAACTTTCCATACAGCAAAATTTGCTGAAAACTAATTAAATTCTGCTGAAAGATGGGTAAAAGTATTAAAATATTGCATTTTCATCTTGTTCTGAGCTATTCTAAAAGTTTCAAGTGTCTGGCTACTCGGGAAGTTAGTTAAAAATTGATTGCAAGATTTGCACTGGACAAACAAACAAACAAGAAAGCAAGCTAATAAAAATGTAGTAAAAAGTAGACTAAATACTCCTTTACTTTAAAATAAATTCATTCAAATTAAAAAATGGAGGTACAATAAAAACTAATAACTAATGTCTCAAATAATATTCATAAATTATGAAATTATATTGGATTCTGATTCCCTTTGAATGGGCTTTTAATTTTTCTTATTAAAAATTTGTTGAAATTAAGGGGAGATGGGAAGAATATTTTTTTATTACTTGTCATGTAATAAGTATTTTCCTTTTTATTACACTTTTATATGTAGGTATATGTTATAATTATGAATCCAATAACGACAAAGATTTTTGTAACTTATATGATGTAATTAAATATAGGGGTTGAAGACTCTCAGAATGCAGGGATGTCTATGGTTAACTTTCGGTTGTCTTGAAGCCATAACACTACATCAAACTGCTCTCGAAGATATTGATCTAGGCTCTTCTCATCTTAGTACCAACAAATCAATCAACTGCTTCTTCAGCAAGTTTCCTAAGTCAGTGTAATTTATTTATTAAATGTTACAAAATTTTCTGTTTTAAATATTATAACAATTCCAATAATACTTTTTTTAATTATTTTCTATTTTCCAGCCTGAAAAGTGTGAATTTGGAAAGAAATCAAATTGTGGATAACACTTTAATCGTCATTTCACAGGTGTGCCAACAATTAGAAAATATCAATATAAGGTTTTGTCCTCATATCACTGACTTAGGCATCAGGTAGTTATAAATGAAATAGTGTAATTATTCATTAATCTATTACAGACCCATTATATTAAGAGCATAATATTTGGTCAACAGTTTCAATACTTAAGCTCGTTAGATAAAAGTTAAAGTTCTTGAAAATGCTGTTTACATTTAATCATGAAGATTTTATTAGTATATTTATACATTTTCCTGATATGACTTTAATATAATTATTGCCTTTTTTGAATTTAGGTGTTTGATACGATTTTGCCCTAAGTTGAAATGCTTACTTCTTTTTGGGTCTGTGAGGATATCTCCTGAATGCATACGCTCCCTACCTCTTAGCCTTGTTGTGGACGTTCGCAAGCGATGAACCATCTTTGTAATCTACTTATATTGGAACTTCAAGTGTTTTTGAATCTGTTCAGAATTGTGATACTGCAAATATTATACTAATGTAATAAAAAGGACCAATATATGTCCTGATTAGTTTATTTGATATAGATTTATGAGTTAATTATACCTAATCTTTAATGCCAAAAAGTATAAATAGACAGTTAAGTTGCTTTTTAGACAGTTATTGCATGAAACCTTTGACGTGGATATAGAGCTAGTATTATATTGTATTTTTTATTTGAATTTAATTCCTGAAAATGTATATGCATTTAATAACCTGAGAATGTAAAGGTCTGTGGGGTTTCCTAGGCTGCCTTTTCAAATGATTCTTATGGGTCCAGACCACAATTTAGTGAGAGTAACTTTTTATAAATGAATGGAGGGGGGGGGGGGGGTAATAGATCAAGATATTAGTTATTAGGGTTAATATGGGAATATTGAATTTATATTTAATTCTTCATGGATGCATTATTCCTCAAATCTTCATGGATCTAATCTTCTTTACGTTTGAGCAGTCAGGCTTGTAAATTCATTTTTACTTTTCCTTACCTTTTAAGAAAAAGTATTGTTTTCATACAAAAAATTATGAAACCGAGATTTTAACGGTATTATCTGTTTTGGGTGTTTTTAAGACCATTTAAGTGTTGTTTTTTTTTAGCTAGATGTCTTTCTATCTGTGCATGTGTGTCTGTGACATTATTAATACATTTTGCTGCAAATAAATCCTAACCTGCATAGGAATCTAATTCAGATTAGATCAGATCCTGCAATAGATCTGATCAGATCTGCAATCATGTTATAAAAATTTGTTTACATTTTAACTGCAGATACTCTTTTAAACTTTAATAATGATCAGTATTTATTAATTTTAATTGTTAATAGTTAATTAATTTTGTTTGCTGTTTAATTAATCAAACTTATTTAAAATTTATATGTGTTAATTTAACTTAAATATTTTAAAATAGCGCAACTACTCCAAGGGATGGCCTAGAGTTGTCTTTTGAATAGTTATGTTTCTTAGACTTCAATGTTCTTAAATAAATAAAGTTGTTTTTTTTTTTTTTAAAAAAAGTTTTTGTTTTATGAGTTTTATTACCAATTTACTTTTTCATCTATAAGTTTTGTATTCTTATGTTTTGAACATAGGCTGTATAATGAAAGGAAATTTATACTTTACATTTAAAAGAAGTTTTGCCCTTCTGGGTAAAAAGTTATGTCAAATATATATTGTAAAATAATTTTAATAATCTGGTGAAACCTGAAAATAATTAATTAAACAATATGTTTAGTTAATATTAATGATCTCTAGGCATGGATTGCCTTAAAATTAAAATTTATTTAAGTAGGTAGTACAGGAGGTAGTTAAGGAGTGTACGTCTAATTATGTCTTAAACTGCTCAATAATGTCTCTAGATATGCCTCAAAGTACCTTGACTTCACTTTGAGATACTAAACATTCTACGCATAACTGTTTTACTTTATATAGCATAACCCTTATACTGAAATTATCTTACACTGTGCACCTAAAAATAATTAATTACATATCCAATTATTATAAAATCAAAATTTAATATATATGAGCCTTGTTATGGCTCTAAATTAAATAATTTTCTGCTGCGACAAGTTCTATTTTAAAAAAACTTTTTCTATAAACCTTTAATGATGTTTTCATTGGTTTAAACCCTTTCACTAAGAATTACCAATTAATCTCCTATACTTAGATTACCAACTCCTCTATATCACTCTTCAATTCTTATTCATTTTCATTCTTCCTCCATCATCTCAAGTATTCAAAAAAAAAAAAAAAAAAAAAAAAGGACGTAAAATGCACGAGCTAACAGATAAAATAAAAATTAATTCCTTTTAAGTTTCTTCACTTACGGTAGAAAATTCTGTAGTAGCCCAGACACCTGTTGAATTCAGTTGTAAAAGGTTAAGGATAGATTTTATGGATATATAAAAATATTTATAGATTATGTCTTATAGTAAAATATATTATACATTTAGTTTGATTGTATTTACAAAAATAAGCGATAGATTATTACCAAATAAGAGGCATAAAATGTACGTCCAAATGTTTACTGAATACATCCTTTAAGACCCATTTACACTTAGATTAGTGCAAGGGCGAGTGTTTAGTAAAAACACTCAACCCAATTGGACACCATGTGTTTAGTGTAAGTGTTAAGTAATTTTCACTAAACACTTGCACTAATCAAAGTGTAAATAGGCCTTTATAAAAAGTTGTGAAATTAATGTTGGTATTGCTTAGGAAAATATAATTTTTCAAGGGCTTTGATAGTAAAATAATAATACTAATAATTTTTAAGTAAAAAAATAAGTTTTAATAATTTAACATAAGAACGTACCTCCTTTTTAGCAAAGTATATTTTGAAAGTATGATTGAATATTTAGGAATAGTTTGACTATCACGACTTTAAATTGAAATCTTATAGATATTCTCTTGGTAAAATATTACATTTCAATGTAACTATTGATAAGCTTTCTTTTAATTTCTATCGTTACGTTACAGTATTATTCAATATGGGCATGTTTGTGAAACGCACTTGAGATCTTCCTATAGAGTGAAGTTCAAGAACCGTTAGAGTATTATCTTCAGGGTAAGCTTTAAGGTAAGATCCTGGAACGTACAATGTCATCTGAGGCCCTATTTTCCAGTAACGACCGAGATTAAAGCCGTTTACAAATGCAACTCCCTACAAAAAAAAGGAAATAAATAAACCAATAACATGTTATATATATCAAGATTTTTTTGTTATAGATATCAAGGATACAAGCCTCCATCTACATGAAAAATTAACTTTTACTTTTTGTAGACTTGCTCCCTCATTTTATTTTATTTATTTAAAAAATGCTCAAATGTTACAAGCCAGACTGGCATATTGGCTGCCTTTTTATAAAGAGATGTTTCTTACCTCAATATGGAGGTTATGATTTCTTTCTTCATCTCAAATCATTAAAAAAAAAAGCAAAAACCATATTAATAAATTAGGAATTATATATTTAATAAGATTTACTCATTACCTTCCCCCATCCAGACATATCCAGGTAAGTATCTAAGACAGTTTTATTTTCACTAAGCTGAAATGTAGATGTGTAGAAAGCAGGTGGTGATACTTCATAGGAATGTTCTATGTGCTCAATGACAGCAATATCCTCATGATTCAGTGGATAACCAGTAATATTCCACATGGTTACCGTATGTCTGTCAATAGTTGCATTAGACACCAATCCCTACAACATTTTAAAGTTTTATAATTTCATAGCATGTAGCAAGAATGCCTCAACCGCTAATAATAATCTTATATACCTACTCGTAATTGATTCAAATATTATATTATTCTTAAGTTACAAACTCTCTAGTCCAAATTATTAAACAAAATAATACAAATTATAATTACTATTTACAACGGGAGACAGACAGAGAAAAATAGACTTCAGCACCGGGATTCGAACCATGGGCCTCCTTTATCTATCTATAAAGGTCTATTTCTATGTTGACTTCTAGACTTGTGGAAAAATTTGAAAGCTTAATTCGGGACTAGATATCATTATCAACAGAGGAAATTATTCTTCAGTATAGCTTAGTTGGCTAGAGCGTCTTTACTGGAAATAAAGGGAGGCCCGTGGTTCGAATCCCGGTGCTGAAGTCTATTTTTCTCTGTCTGTCTCCCGTTGTAAATAGTAATTATAATTTGATTTAAATTAAAATTTAAACGTTCAGTAGTATGAATACTACCAAAAATTTAAATAGTGAATTACTAAATAATACTTAAACAATGTTCAATCTGAGAAATGTATCACAATTCGGGACTTAGTATTTTTATTTTTACATTTTACGAGTAGTTGTCTTTAAAACATCTTAACTGTTTGCTCAAGCAATTTGCGACGTTGTCGGTTCTCAGAAGCACTGACCAAAATTGACATTGCATATGCAGTTATTATTAGAACAAATGCAGTCTTAATTAAGGTTCCAATCCTTTAAGAAAACATAGTCCCGGGATCTTCCAAGTATATTTTATGAAAATATAAATATATTTTATAAATTTTTAATTATATACCTTAGTACAGTCTGAAAGTCGACCATAGTTTCTCCTTCCCATGTTTTCTACAAGGATACGTAGGGTCTGGCCTGGCTTAAGTGAAGAAGGCAATGGTGTCTCATTGATTACTGTGTACATAAGAACACTCACTTCTTCCTGCAAATAATGATCAAGCACACTTATAAAAGAGATAACATATAATAAATTAAATATATTAGATAATATAATATACATACCTATATTTACAACATACACAGAGCATAGTACGTAAATAGATTAATTATGAAACCACCGAAGTTTAAATTATTAATAACTTTCTATCACATTAAACTATATTATTAAATTTAAGTTAGCAACCGTTAAAGTGTAGATATGAGAGAGTTAGTGAGGTACGGTCTGAAGAAAAAACTTTTATCTACGATTGATACGAAATATAAACATTATATCTTTGTTTAGATGCGTAGAAAGTGATTCTTTACGTACTTGTATTCATTGCGCATGCGCGTCTCATAGTTCTGAATAATTCCTCTTCTTTACCACACTAGTGCGGTAAAGAAGAGGAATTCTTCAGCTTTACGCACGATTAGTGAGTTTGTTTACATTTAACAAAACTAATTTGGTGTCCTTTTATTAAAGTAACTGTTTATATCGAGTTTTTAGTGAAAAACAATGAGTGAATCAAGTGACTTTGACGAAAATGTGGAGAATAATAATCCTCCAGAAATAATTAATTCGACAAAAAATACAACTAATGAATTAATGCCATCTTTATCAAGAGAGAGATACGAGCTTACACACAGCAAGTTTATTTGTTTCTGTATATATTATTTAAATCTAACAATCGTAGATAAAGTACGGTACGCAACTCGTGCGAAAACGGCATTTTGCATTGCTCGTGTGGTTTTACCACCCGAGCGATAGCGAGGGTAGCACTAGCTTTAGGTATGTTTATTTATTATTATTAGATCTTAGCCTATATCAAAAAATGTAAGTGGAAGTAGTCAAAAATTCACTAAATTGGCCTCTCCTGCTGCTTCGGAGCAGGAGGAAGCAGCATTAGGCGTGGTCAGTACTTGGATGGGTGACCGTTTTGAACTAACTAATTTTTTTATTATCATTTTTCAAAAAAATTTGTATACATTATTTTGATTCATTTATTTAATTACATATTTGAATTTTGGCGGTATTTTGACGGATGTAAACAAAATTTGACATTTAACAAAAGTATCGCACTAATTAATAATTATGTTCGCTTATAACTTTTAATCTAATTAATAGAATTTAATAGTTTTATTTATATTTCTTCCTTTTTTTTACCAGTTTCAACGATATATATATATATATATATATATATATATATATATATATATATATATATATATATATATATATATTATATGTCAAAAACGTATTAATACTTTCGGTATTAAACCGTCAATGTTCCAAAATTCATAAAATGCCGGCCAATATCACAAAATTAAATTTGGTGGATTTGTTTGTCATACAGAGAGGTACATTCGTGCCATATTTCAACTCGATCTGCCCACTTTTTGATTTTTACATTTTTGCTGACTCAGCAAACTGGTTTCAAGATGGCGAAAAATGTTGATTTTCCGGGCAGCACAATTAAAAGTAAGGACTGATTTGACTGCCAAGTTTCAATTCTCTAGGTTAAATACCCTGGGCGCTACGATGATAACACACATACATCCATGCACAATGCACACATACAGACATCATGCTGAAAACCACTCAGGAGGTCCTAAAAACATCCATAACGGATAATTCAGTTGAAATCTCAAAAAAAAAAAAAATTGGTGAAAACAATACTTTTCCTACTATAGGTGAGGAAAAGTAAAAATTGAGTTATTAAGACAACTATTAATGAACAATAACTGTATTGGCGATATTGTCAAGCACTCGGGCCAGCACATTATGCCGTGTGGTTTGCTGACCAATTGTTCAAGAAAATTACAAGATAAGAATTAGTGAGTTTCTATTTTAAAATAAATTAAACTAAATATAACTTTTGATTTCCTTTAAATATACCATTATGTTAAATTAACAAAGATTTTATACAAACCTTTTCCAAATAAACTATACCGCGATCTCTAAGCGTGACCTGAAGTACAGAAGGGTCCTTTGAAGGAGTGAGAATCTGAGTTTCGTAGCTTACAAAACCGAATTTCTGATCTATTTGTTCGAATGTCAGGGGTACATTGCTTGAGACCGTATCTTTACCAATAGGGCTATCAAACAGTCCAATGATAGGCTCCATGAAAATAGGACCGTGCTCCAACTTTGGTGATATACCTTCGTCAATCTTTTCAACTGGATAATACTGAAATAAAGAAAGCCCTTTTAGGTATTGTTTTCACGTATGTTTGACTTAAAACGTTCAGTTTTTCGTGGTAAAACAATAGCAAATGTAATTAAATATTTGTGGGACTTTGTGATCAAAATAATCGGTAAAAGTAAAGAAACCAGCCAAAAATTAAGTCATTAAGTCCTACTATTGTTCATCAGTGCATTCATAAACCTCAAAATATGGAAAGACCTTATTCAGAATCAATAATTGTAGATATAATGCTCGATTAATAAATTATATTATGCAGCCTTACAGGGCCGTCCCTAAGGGTTTAGGCGCCCGGGTCAAAGGCATCATTGGTGCCCCCCTCCCCTTATTGCCAAATTCACCTAGTAGTTAAGAAGGGGGCCTGGCGGCGCCCCCTAGACGTGGCGCCCGGGTCAGCTTGACCCGGTTGACCCCCCCTAGGGACGGCCCTGCAGCCTTATATATATATAACAAAAAATGAAGTTACCAATTAATTGTTGAATGTAATCATACTAAATATAACAAACAAAATTAGGTAAAATTGAATAGTTAGTTTGTGCTAAATGAGTTTTATAGAGCCAATGAGAGCTCAGGATTTTAAAATTCTATAACTAATGAGAGCTCAGGATTCTTAAATCCTGTAGCCAATGTAAGCTGATGATTTTAAATTCCCGAACTCTCATTGGCTACCTGCCCCATTTACAACTTTCCCGCTAAAGCTCATTTGGCACAGATAGTAGTTTAATCAGTATAAAATGATTGCAAAAACTAATATATTTATTCAAGATTAAATTTCAAACAGAGTAAAATGAATAATGTTATGTAGAGACAGACATTAGATATTGATGCAACTGGAACTATAAGTGATTGTCAGTGTATTTATTATTTTACTCCTCGTATTCTATATCATAAAATAAAATTTGGTTATCACTTTTCAATTAGACTGTTATTATTATTATTATTATTTCTTATTTACAAATGATAAATATCATCGAACTATGAAGAGAGAGACAGAGAGAGTTAACGAATTGTTTTATTAATTTAGATAAGAGAATATCTATATAAAATTGGATAGAAAACATTAAATTATATTTATTTATATACAGAAAAACATACATTGCATACAAATTATCATTTCAACCTTCAACCGGGAGAATCCTAAATCCCAAATTCTTTTATCACTTCTCGACATGATACTGGAAAATTTTTAAACAAATTAAGATACTGGAAAAATTATAAATAAACTAGGTGTGCAATGCAGTTGGCTGTTTGCAATATTGAGCTGAGCGTGCATTTTAATCTTACATTTTATTCATGCGTTAAAATTCATATTACATTCATTTGTTTGCACCATCATCACATTTATCAAAAACTTGCCCTTCTGATGTTGACGGGAGATGTAACCCCGCATCACTTTTTTTAAGAATCTGCATTTGATAGATTATTTTATTTGGCTCAATAACTAATTAAATAATTTAAAAAAAAACAATATCATTCAATGTTTTTATTAGTGAAATAATGCAGTACGCAGTATATATTAAATTAGCTGATAGTTAACAATAAACATTTTTATCGATAAACAGCTGAAATCGGATTAAAAATAGTAATATTTATAATTTTTAATTAAAAAACATTTTTTCCCCTGTTTTTCTTTCTTACCCCCCCCCCCCCCTCTTAAATGATAATATGACAAAAGTGAACATAACAACAATAACTGTACTCTTAAAAAGCTTTCCATCGGAATGCATCATGCACGGCATATGTACTATTTTAACTTTTTTGTACCTCGGACTCCTGTGTACCAATTTGGACTATTTCAGATTTATACCTTCCTGTGGTTGATCACTATGACCGTGTGCCGAATTTTGTGCGGATAGGTTCAGGAGGAGTATGTGTCCAACCAAAATACTCAAAATCGTCGAAAAAAATGCTCGATTTTTTTAACGGTTTGTTACTCTCATATAAAGAGTAAGTATTGTGATGACCCGAAAATTTTATTTTGAGATTTTGATGGATTTACACGTTTTGAGGTCACCTAAGTCAAAAAAGTGGTTTTTAAAAATGTCTGTCCGTCGTCTGTCTGTCATCTGTCGTCTGCATGTCTGTGCAGAGGCCTGGAGCCTAAACTGCTGGGCCGATTGAAAAGAAATTTGGCATTCATGTTCAGAAAAATCAAACGCCGAGGCGAAATCGAGAAATGAATTTTAACTCCAAATTTAGGGACTCTGCCCCCCAGAAACTCTGAAAAAACGTGAAAAAATTATTTCTCGATACCGGTTCGGACGATTTTGATTAAACAATTCTAAAATGTAGTCCATTTAAATACGAATGTAATGATATAAGCCGTTTTCCCGGGAAAAATCTAGTTCCTGAGAAAATAGCTTAATTTATGAGTGAAGGTGAAGTTATTTTTATGATAAATATCGATGAAATGTTAAATATTAATTTAATGTACTTGCGAAAACTAATAAATGGAAAAAACTGGGCTAAGTAATTATGATCTCGTATATGAGAAAGTTTGTCTGAGTTGTCTCGGACCGATGTTTTAGAGTTATGGGGGCTAGCACCCATTTTGATTGATCGGGGTATTTTTTATTTGATCATGTATGCCAAATTTCATCAAAATTGGCCCACTAATTTAGGCCCCACTCGTGTGCACAGACTACAGACAGACATTTTTTAAAAAACACAATTTTGGATTCAAGGGACCTCAAAAAGTGTAAATCCATCAAAATTTCAGGATCAAATTTTTGCGCCTTTACTATACTTTCTCTTTATTTATACTACGTACATGATAAAGTATAAATGTAAAGGCAAATACATAAAATTTAATCTATTCTTGCGAACTGTGCGCGACAGGAGGCCCTCAACAACAATCGTTTCTTATAAAATTAATTTTATCAATGACATTATAATAGGTAACAGTGCAGGGAATAATCAATGGGGTAAGCTTTTCGTGAGAATAATTAAAATTTCCATTTTCCTGAGAAATGAACAGCTTGGTTTTCCGATGAAATCCGTGTCACGAAGGGTTTGAAGTACGATGTTCGCTTCCATCACTGGAATCATCTTCAGGGGTATAGTGCATCGTGATGTTAACTCGAAGCAACAATATATACTGACGACTAGAGAGAAGAACGGCATATAATACTGCTCTTCTGGAAATTAGATTCACTTAGAACCCCTCCCCCCCTTGTACCAGGTGGATTTTACGCTTAGTGATGCAGATTTCACTGAAAACCCAAGCTGTTCATTACGAGTCAACTCGCGGAAGCCTATTAAGCTGCCTTTGTCTGGGAAATGTTTTAGTCCATTGGCACTGGGAAGGGTTGCGCCAGATTTCCGAAAGTCAAAACCGGGACACGGGGAAAACCGGAAATCGGGGAGTGGACCCCCCTCCCACACGAATCCTTATTACCCTCCCCTCACTCCTAATGTATAAATATTTAAAATAAATAAATTAAGAATACTCGCGTCCAAGTAATAAATGTGTAACAACATATTCTTTACAAAATGTTAAAATATCACTATTGTATTTTAGTCCAAACAAATCAACTAGATATTTTACCATGCAATAGATCCGATAGTTATGATTTATTTATTTGTTGTACTAGATGTAGGTACCCTAATAAAAACCTTAAGTTTTTTAGCCTCGCCTGAGTGCCACAAACATTTTTTTAAGTAGAGTAAAATTTTTATTATTAATAAGGCCAATAATCTTTTTAACGATAATACCTTCCAAGTTGCAGCCTTTCAAAAATTGTTTAAACTTTTCCAAAAGTGCTTGTTTTTAGTTAGTTTTGGTAATTTTTCACCCTAAAGTTTTGGTTTTTCAGCATAATTCATAAAGACAACTTTTAAGAAAAAAAAATATTGTCCCATAATTTGTGACCATAAAGGTGGTTTGTATCGTAAATAGCTTCCGAGATTCGGATGTTTGCTGTTGGAGTTTTTAAAGAAATTGCGTTAAAAGTTTTTAGTTCTTAGATAAAAGAAATGTTGAAACTTATTATAATGCTGTATTCTCACACTAACCTAAACGTTTATAAAAGTCATTATTGATTAAATAATCAATTATAATCCTAAAGTATATTAAATTAAGTATATAAGGAAGTAAATGTATATTCATACCATTAAGTAATCAGAAAAGCATGGATTGCACCTGGTAATATTGATTTGGATCAACTAATCCAGGTGCTTTTTTGAATGAGGAAGAGAGAAACGCAGTTAAAAAAATCTACGCCACCACTGGGATACAAAAAAATACTATTTATTCATTTTATTTATTTAACGTTTTATCTTTCTTGATTAATTAATCAATTATGACTTTATAAACGCCTGTGTGTAAATACACCTTTGTCAATAATTTTCAAAAGTTGTTTGATTTAAACACTTTTTACGTAAATTCTCCCAAAACCATCCCAACCTTAAACATCCGAATCTCGGAAGCTATAAACCTCAAACTGGTCGCAAAATATAGGAAAATAATTTTACTGAAAAGTTGATCTTTATCAATTATGCTAAAACCTGAAAAAAAAAAGTAAAAATCCTTAGCTACAGGATTAAAAAACAAGCACTTTTGAAAAATGGTTAAAATTCACTCAATTTTCGAAGGGCGTGGGTGTAGAAAAGTTACTCTTTTCTAAAAAAAAAAAAATAGATATCATTTACTTCATGGTAAACTAGGCTAAAAGTTTCTAAAAAATGCGGTTTTTTGGCACCAACGCCCGATGATGGCGCTTCTTCGAGATAGGAAACATAAGCTTTTCACGGCCCCCTTTTTGACGACACATTGACTGTACCATTGAGAAACATTTGATATGCGTGTTTATTACATGCAGTTATTACAACAAAGGGGAACTGTAAATTGCACCATTTTTTGAACGAAGTAAATCAAAGTATGTAAATTGCTCCACTCCAATTTAAAACGAAGTAAGTCAAACCATGTAAATTGCACCACTACCTCTTGAAACGATGTAAGTAAAATAGTATAAATTGCACCACTAAATGTCCCTTTGTCTAACTTAATGATTGGACGAATGGATTTTGTAGCTTTTTATTACATAAGTATGATGTTCCTTTGTCCCAAAATACATTGGACTAAATGTCCCTGTGTCTTATTTGACTGTTAGGCTAACAGATATTTTCACTTTCAATTACAGAAGTGAGATATTCCTTTGTCCCAATGTACATTGTACAACATAATTTTACTTACGATGGAACCATTGAAAAGAGGTTGAAAGGAATTGGTGCAATTTACATAGTTTGACCTACCTCGTTCTGGAAGGCAGTGGTGCAATTTACACTATTTTCCTTACCTCGTTTTGAGAAGTAGTGGTGCAATTTACACTGTTTTTCTTACTTCGTAAAACATTCTTTTTTATTTCTGCTAAACGGGGACAGTCCTGGAAACCCGGGAGGCCTGGCAACCCTAGCGCTAGGTCCCAAAACGTTTGAACAAACCTAAGAGTCAGACTTTAAATGGAAAGTTTGTCTTTATTTCAAAGAGAACGAGAAGATGAGACATTTTTCGAAAGATCTATGAAATTGATGAAATTTGGCTCTACCACTATCAACCTTTTAAAGAAATCTCTAACTAAACATTTTTTGACTATATTTAAATAGGAATCGAGACGTACTCTCCGCTTTGATTTCTTGAATGAAGTACATTCTGTGTTACAAATTCTATAACCAAATTGATTAAGTCCATTCAAAGCATGAAATATTAAGCAAAAGTAGTTCTCTTTTCCCAGATCAACGTCCCTGTGGATTAATGATTATCAATGAATATCAATCAAAGTTTTACTAAATTATTTCCTTCGGAATAATAATAATTTTAAAATTTGAGGTCAATTATGTAAAATCTTTCTATACCTATTATTATAGTCCACAGGCCACCATAAGAAGTGAGTCGCTGATTGATAAAGTTTTCTTACCTTATGGAATCGCTTATTTATGCCTTGTCCACCGATGAATTGGGTATATGGCAACTGGGTGCTAGGCCATTTCTTTTTTGTTGACATGCCAAACTTGCCCTTCTGCGGGAACATTGAAAAGATATAGATAAAGCTTTTATTTTCACAGGATCGTTTAATTAAATTATTTCAAAAACAGTGGTAAAGGTGGCCACCTATACGAGTGGGCCGTTTTCTTTTCAACGTCCCCGCAGAGCGATATGTTTGGGCCGGTGGCCACCCCAAACGGCCCACTCTTAATTAATTAAACGATCTTCATTAATTAAATAATTTCATTAAAACGATCCTGTGAAAATCAAAACTTTATCTATCTCTTTTCAATGTTCCCGCAGAAGGGCAAGTTTGGCATGTCAACAAAAAAGGAGTGGCCCAGCGCCCAGTTGCCATATACCCAATTCATCGGTGGACAAGGCATAAATAAGCGATTCCATAAGGTAAGAAAACTTTATCAATCAGCGACTCACAAAAATTTTTAAATTAAATTGTAATAAACTTATTTAAAATATTTTCTTCACTAATTGATGATCTAATCTGTAGAACATATTAACATATTTTTAATTAATTTTTAATGCTTATTTTCGATTTTTATTTTTTTAAATATTGTGTATTAACTAACTAAAGAATATCATTAATTTTATATTTGTTTTTAAAAAATGTTATATTTATTATCAGCCTCTCATAACCTACAGCTTATAGTTTACAGTTGGGGTGTGCTTAAAAGTCATTTTAAATATTAAATTCAATTGAACAGGTGCGCATAGTAATAATATTCTGATAATACTGAGAGTATTAATGAGTAGTAAAATAAAATTTTATTTTATTTTTTCCTTCAGAATATTTTTATAATTCAAGTTTAGAGATAAATTACGTAAAATCTTTGATATTTTACCTATTAATATATGCAATATTCATTATCAAAAATAAGTTTTATTTTCGTATAAATAATATGAGGGGTAAAAAGTAATTTTTATTGCCATACCATAAAAAGAATGTTACATTTGGTCATGATCGATGTTCTTCGTTGGATAATTTTATCATAAAATTTATTTTTATTCTTGAGTTCACTCAGTAAGTGACAAGTTCCACAGAATGTTGGCCGAGTCAGCCAACTTAATTCATAATCATAATCAAAGAAACAATAAGGGGATAATATTTTTATTATTAAAAAAAGAAAAAATACGATTTCCGAACATTCCTGCTCCTTTCTAACGCTGCATTGATTTAACCAATATCTGAAGTTTCTGTCAACTTTTCTGCCAACCAGCATGCAACCTGTTTGCAGGTTGCATGGCTTATACTTGTTGCTGCTTCTTCAAGGCTTCCATGGTTGTGAGACATTTGATTGTTACAAAACCGTCAAATATGTTCCCTGTACAACTATAATCGTATGTAGTAGATGATACGGGATCGGTATATGTCATTCCATCACCCTATATACTTAACTATACTATATAGGTTTGTTCCAACCCCCCTATTTGTACCGTCCTTTGGATCATCCCGCTGATCGTTCGGGAATCGTTTAAGCCGGGTTTACACGATCCAAGTATCACAAAAACTTGGTCCAAGTGGGTTTGATCAAAGTTACTTGGACCAAGTTTTTGTGACAGGAAGGTTTTATACGCATGCGCTAACATTGTACTGTAATAAAACATGTCAGGTTGGAACGTGTTTAGGACTATAATTAGCACCGTATTAAAATCATTCAAGGAAACCTAACAGGTAGGGAATCTTTCTGTTGACATGTGTCACGATTGCCGAAACTGCGCATGTCATACAAACCAGTACTTGGTATTGTCAGAGGCCAGAGGATAGTTTTTGGACCTTACAGTAAACGGTTCGCAATCGATCCCCGACGGTACGAAACTTTCAGGGGTGGATCCAGCAGTAGAATTGGGGGGGGGGGGGGATGGAACCATGGGGTAAACCCCCAGCCCAAAGGGGGTCCGAGGAGCCTCCCCCGGAAAATTTTAGAAAATTAGGTTCAACATGGTGGATTTTAGGCGTGTTTCAGCTAAAAAATGAAATCAACTTAAAGTTTGTTGCAAATTGAAAATTTTTTATTTTTTACCTTTAACGCTATACTATGCTATTAATTCTTGCTGCTTCATTATGAAATACCTTCACAACGTCCTATACCCTATATACACACTCAACTTAGCATATAAACAAAACCATAAAAGTATGCAAATAAACAAACAAAAAATAGTTTAACGTTTGTATCCCAATTTTAAGTGGGAATCCCAGTTATAAATGTTAATATCAACTTGACTATTGCTCCATAAACAATAATCATTTATTAGCAAAATAATGATTTTATTTGTTTTAACTAGGTATGAAAAATAATAAAGCATAAGAAATATTCAACTTTATTTTATTCAATTGATTTTTGTTCCTAATTTTGTGTATTTTAGGGGGGTTTCCCCATCCCCCCGGCGGATCCACCCTTGGAAACACTGTCACAATTCGGGTTGGAATGGCTTTTATCCATTCCATCTATACACTGCTTGGCTGGAACAAACCTTATATATTTTGGGACTGTAAAGCTCTAAATCAGGATTTATTAAGAAAATACTCAAAACATGTTGAATTTGATAAGGGCATACGAACTATTTGCTATCATTATTTTACAAACTATTATCTCTCACCTTTGAAAGGAGGTTTTGGATAGCGTAGTATTTTTCGGTGAGGTCACCAGCTTCAGATATAGGAGCATCGTAATCATAAGAAGTCAAATCAGCTTGAAAATACTGATCGCTTCCAGAACCTGTAATCGAGACAAATGTTATTAGTTTCTGTATTGAAATACTAATTTCGTTAAAATTATTTTGAAAAAGTTCACTACACTTTCTACCTCATATACCCAAACATCTAATACCTCAAATTTTAAATAAGTCCTTATTAAGTCTCTGAGCATGTCAATGTCAAAACATGAGTCGTTTACAACACCTATTAAAATCCAGTTATTTGAGGGTTTTGAATGGAAGATTAATTGTTCGAAATTAACAATTTGAGTACTTAAATTTCAATAATAGAGTTGATAAGGATACTTAATCAAAGTCATATGTTCTTTTTACAGAACTCATTATATCAATTAAATAATTAAATTATAGTATTGTAAGACTAAAAAAGTGTTATCTGAAAAGTACTACCTGTCACAAGATGAGTTTCAGAACCTAAAAGAACAATAACATAGTGTGTAATAAACGAGTCAACATATGTTGATCATTAGTACAACACTCCTCGACATGCTGAGGATAAAATCTCACTGGCATGCAAGCGTTATTATCAAGCTGTTAACAAATTGTATACTTATGTTGTTCAGATAATATGGAATATATTTAGTACAAATTGCAAGAATGCCGGCATCTTTTTTGTAAAACCATTTCTCTTCTAAAGAAACTAAGTTGGTTGTTTCGACCGAAATTTTTAGAAACTCGAAACATATACCTCAATAACAAACCATGATGGGAATCATCATTATAATTTAAAAAAAATCGGTCTGTACTAAATATTGTGTTTTTTTTTTTACGTATCAACATGTTATCCGAGACGAGGCATCCGGCCACTTAACACATCTCCACGATGAGATCATCAGTGTGAAATATGTCTCACCTCTCTGGGATTCGAACTTGCCATCGGCTGCTTACACCTTGATTTCAGAGGCGATTACGCTAACCACTTGGTTACGCCAGCCCCCTGTAGTTGCTGTTATCAACAGATTTGGGTTATATCTAACTTTCAGACATAATCCGAGTAATGATTTCATATTATTATTTAAAGCAGTGTTATGTTACGTTACCTGCTGAGAAGCCGAAGTTTGATCCTCCATGAAACATATACATGCTGAAGGAAACATTGCTTTCCAACATATCTTCCATGCTACTGATAACACTTTTTGTGTCGATGGTTGCAAACTTCTGACCCCAGTAACTCAGCCATCCTACGTAATATTCTGAATTTACTAACGGCCCTTGAGGTTGAAACTTCTTCAGATCTTCAAAAGTTTTTAGCACTTTAGTCGAACCTGCAAAATACATACGTGGGTTAATAGTCTACCTTTGGGATTGATCATTTAGTACCTATGTTTGATAATCCACATACATAGGGGAAAAAGTTTCCCAATCCATACGCGTGTACAGTACACATGTGTTGTTTTATATAATAACACGTGTAACATCCTATATTACAATATAGTGAACGGATCAGATAACCCGGATAACATGGTGATCTCCATTACTATATCTTTATATAGTTTATACTTTATTATGCGGATTACAATGAAAATTGTTATTTTATCGTAAAAAAATAGCCATACACATAACAAATATGACGTTCTAGATTACCATGTTATCCGGGTCATCTATGGTAATTTTTATTTAATTTTCGACCTCCCAACGCAATAATTACGAGATAATAATCAAATTATTCAATGAGTATAAAATGTCGGGAAAACTAGTATTCCTTACCCATTATGCCAAAAATATGGTAAAAATAGTGAAAAAGTTGGTGGTTTGTTCTGCGAAATTCGAAGATATGATTTTAAATTTGGACATACCAGTTTTGATATTATCTTTATTAAGCTTCTTTTAATAATTCATTAAAACAAACAAGTAGTTAAAATAATGATTATACTTGGTCCAAAATCGATGGTAGTGAGGACTCCTGGAATACGTCCCTTGGTAATGTAAGAAGCTCCTGCCCCATCTGTTGTAAAAAGTACGGCATTATTCTTGATGTAACTCTGGAACAAGTCTCTCAACCATGCTAGATACTTTTGATCATTATCAGGGTAACTGCCATACTCGTTTTCAACCTAATAATTATATTTATTGTAAAAAATATGTTTATATTCAATCAAGAATGTGGGTTAAAATGACAGTGGATTATGCAATTTTAATTTATTATAACACTTCCTGGTTTATAATTATTTTACTAAAGAAAATTTAGTTGGGTGAACAAATAAATAACACTGAACAGAGCAATACTGGAGAAATTAAGAGTGACAGTAAATGGAATGGAAAGGAGTATGATCGGGATAACAAGAAGAGAAAGAAAGAGCAATAGATGGATAGCTAGCCAAACAGGGATTGAAGATATTGGAAGGACAGTACTCTCTAGGAAATGGAAATGGGCAGGCCATATAGTTAGGATAAGAGACGATAGATGGACAAGAAAGATATTAGACTAGTGGCCTTCGCAAGGTAAAAGAAAAGTAGGAAGACCGATTAGAAAATGGGACCAGGAAATGAGAACAACTTGCGGTGGAGTAACTTAGAAAAAAGTGGCAGAGGATGGAAGGATGTGAAAGAGGATGGGTGACCTCTAACGAGAAAGGGTTACCAAAATAAAAAACATATTATGAAAATAAAAAATGAAGATAAATATATAAAATGAACCATAAAATAAAATATAAATACAAGGAGCAAGTAATAAGTAAATAAATAGTTAACTATTATAAAATATAGTAATGTAAGATAAAACATGATTGTATAATTTGTTCAAAATTGAATTATGAATGTGCATTATGCAACTTGATCTAACTAGACTAGCACAAGCTACGTACTGCACAATTCCCCTTTAATGGGAACCACAGTGCTCTGCTGATTTGAAATCGTCAGTAAACATTAATATAAAGTATATGAAAAGTATGTACATTTTTTTTCTCAATAAATGGTATTTTTATTTTATTTATTTTGCGAACAAATAAATAACATTTATTTAATTTAATTAACTTATGACTTCAAAATAAATAAATAAATAAGTAAAGTGAATGATTTCGGTCAGTCTAATAAGTCTTAGGGAGAAAATCACCTCTGATATTGGGTGAATCCCGACGTTTTGAACCCATTGCAGGGTCCATCAATGGATTTGAGTGTTAAGTCAATAATGACATTTACTTGGACCTTCTAGACTAAAATTCCCTCGAGGATGATCCCTACAAGACGCAGTTTTCCCGAAAAATGGAAGCTGAATGTATGCAGTTTTTGCGCACATTTCACTTCTTACTGTATTGAAAAAAGGTAAAAGAGCTGTTAGCACTATGAATGTTCAATTGAAGGAACTTGAGAGACGTAGAGACTGCCAAGTTTAATTGGTTGGATTACTTTTAATTAGACGGTTGGTAGTGGAAAAACAATTCTCTTTTTCCATCCTGTAAGATATGAAACCACTTTTCATATCTATCACTATCATTTATATTATATACTAGTAGATTAAATCCATTTCCTACCTGCACCATGATAATGGGTCCACCATTTCCATAAAGTAGTGGGACTATCTGTGGCATTAAGCTTCGAAACCATCTCGCAACGAAATATGTGTGAGCTGAAAAAAAAAAAAAATAATAATAATTGCCTGATTTTTCCATAATAGAAAAATTAATACTCATAACACAATATTTCAAATAATCCATAATCAAATTGTATAATCTCTCCTTTTGCATTTGCATCCTATAATAATAAATTTGTAATAGATATTTCATTAAGATTCTTTATAATCAAAATAGAGTAAAATTGTTTAGCCAGTTGTAAAAATTAAAAATGAAGCTGCAACTCCTGAAGAGTTTTAGGGCAAGAAAAAAGTTTTTAAATATTTATAATAATTTCAAAGAATTCAACTTCGTCGATTAACATCGTGCAAAAATGCTTTAAATACATATTTATTGCATGTATTTCGTTGATCAAATTAATAATGATCTTGAATCTCCTGAAGTTGCTGCAGACTTGGAAATTTGACAAGTGATTCCTACATAAGTCAGTTTTTGTTCTCTAAATGTTCATGAATACATACACGGGTCAGATGTCCTTAGTTTGACGTTCGGGTTCATAGATAGCATCCATGCCGGGTAACCTCCCTTTAACACAAGTAGAAAACCTTTTTAAATTCTAATAAAACAAAATTATGTACGAGAAATATGATTTTAAATTATGAATAATTTCAAAATACAATTCATAAAGTCTAAATAAACAATCATGCGTATGCCCATACAAGATCAAACCTGATTTCGGGCAAATTTAGGCCATACACGTCAAACATCATGTTTGCGCAAACATCAAACAGCCCCATACACGGTCAAAATTACATTTTTACCGTGTATGGGGGCCTTAAGTATCCCAATCTAAGCGTAAACACGCATGTGTTGTTTTACATAACACTTTTAACGTCCTAGATTACTACCTATATTATACCGATCAGATCCATCTCTTTTTGATAGTTTGTAACCATTTTTTTTATTAATTAATTTCAGATGAGTACTATTGATTATCTTAAAAACAATTACTTGCTCGATAACTAGGAATAAAGAAAACAATGTAATCAGCTAACCAAATAAGGAAGGTTTTTTTTTAATGAAGTGACATTTAGTCGATCAAAACTCTTATTGTATTGTTGTCTAGTGAGATGCATTTTGCTTGGCAATCTCAGCAAAATATCATATTTTGCTTTTAAAGTAAAGTTATTTTGATAAAATATTAAAAAAAATTATTTGAAATCGAAAAAGTTTACTTATAGACTTACAAATTCTCTCTCAGCGCAAATATAAGGTCCCGGCCTGATAATAACATTAAGTCCTTCTTCCTGAGCAAGTTTAATAAATCTAACCACATCGTATTGCCCATCAAATCTATATAAATTGGGCGTAGGCTCATGCTCGCTCCATTCTATATACCTGAAAAAAAATCATGAATCACATTATAAATTTAACCATTTTTGATTAAGGATATACCTACACTAATGATTAAGGAATCTACACATACACAAAAATTAGAGGCTTACGTTTGTAGTGTATTTGCTCCAGCTGCCTTAAGTTTATGAAGCCTATCCTTCCAGTAGACTTTTGGTATTCTGAAATAATGCATCTCTCCGGCCACATATCTGAAAGGTTCTCCGTCCTTAAGGAACTGAGAATTGACATAATCCACTTCGAAGCTTCGTGGTAGATCTTCGATTGTCTAAAAAATAAAAATAAATACCGCTTACAACCAATACATTTGGGTTAAGATCTACGAATCTTAGTATAATTATTTGACCATACATTTTAATCAGTGGCGGATGACCCCCCTTCAAATTGTTAGGTTTGTTACAAAGAAAAAGCGAAGGCAAGAGTTTGTGTTGATTTTTTTTACACACGTTAAAAATGCAATAGAATTATATATTTTATCTACGATTGATACGAAATATAAAAATTGTATCTCTGTTTAGATGCGTAGAAAGTGATTCTTTACGTACTTGTATTCATTGCGCATGCAGACGCGCAGTCTCATAGTTCTGAAGAATTCCTCTTCTTTACTCTAGGGCGGTAAAGAAGAGGAATTCTTCAGCTTTACGCACGATTAGCGAGTTTGTTTACATTTAACAAAACTAATTTGCTGTTCTTTTATTAAAGTAACTGTATCGAGTATTTAGTGAAAAACAATGAGTGAATCAAGTGACTTTGACGAAAATGTGGAGAATAATACTCCTCCAGAAATAATTAATTCGGCAAAAAATACAACTCACGAATTAATGCCATCTTTATCAAGAGAGAGATACGAACTTACACACACCAAGTTTATTTTTTTCTGTATTTATTATTTAAATCTAACAATCGTAGATAAAGTACGGTACGCGAAAACGGCATTTTGCATTGCTCGTGTAGTTTCCTCGCTGTTGCTCGGGTGCAAACTCCACACTCGCATGCAAAATACAACTTTCTGCACTCGACGAGTAATGTACTATTCCTTCGTCTTGCACTAACTAATCATTTTTAAATTTTTGGTAGTATTCATACTACGGAAAGTTTTAAATTTTAATCATTGTATGATAACTGCATTTGTATTTTGGAAAGAAAGTATACAGTACTTTCTTAAGTTCTTCTTAAGTAATATACAGTATTACTTCAAATGCAATATTTATTGCTTTTTTGATCATAGTAAGTTTGTACCTTTTTGTGCTGTATGTCTTAAAATGTGCTAACATAAAGTAACATTTCAACTGCTTATACTTTTTATGTTTTAATATTTTATTATTTGTATTTTTTTGTTTTGTTATACTTATATATATGTTATTTGATATTTGCCTTTTATGGCTACATTAGCCTGTATAATTAATGTTTTCTATTTCTGAAGTGTATGACAGACTTCTCTTCTCTAACGTAACTATAGTAAATGGGGTTTTCTGCTAATGATTCAGTTTATGTGTTACTACATGTATACGACATTGACATTAAATCTCATTTTTGCTGCATATTTCAGCTTAACACAATTTATTTGAATTTTTAAAATTAACCACTGGCACTGATTTGTTTTTGTGTAAAGATGTACTTAATCTACTGTCTCAACAGTTTATTTTACACAAATAAACTAGTGTGTAGTATGTAATTTTTTCTTGATTTTCCCTTATGATGTATAAACTAATAACGAATTATTGGGGACCTCGCAAAACGTGTAAATTCATCAAAATCTTAAAATAGAATTTTCGAGCCATCACAATACTTTCTCTTTATATGAGAAAGTAAAAATCCTTTTTAGGCATTTTTTTATAGTATAATATTAGTTTCGTCTTTTTATTCTTCATCAAATAACATCTTGTAATAATTTCTAACACTAATTAGCTTTTAGTGGTCGTTGTTGAATTCCTGAAATTAATTTTATCTACGATTAGTACGACAATATAAACATTGTATCTCTGTTTAGATGCATAGAAAGTGATTCTTTACCTACTTGTATTCATTGCGCATGCGCGTTTCATAATTCCTCTTTTTCCGCCCTAGTGCGGTAAAAAAGAAGAATTCTTCACCTTAAAGCTCGATTAGCAAGTTTGTTTACATTTAACAAAACTAATTTTTTAATTAAAGTTACTGTTTATATCGAGTTTTTAGTGAAAAATAATTATTGATTTATGTCAAAAATTGAGGAAAATGAGGAGAATAATACGCCTCCCGAAATAATTAATTCGGCTACATCTATCAAAAGAGAAATACGAACTTACTTACAGGAAGTTTATTAAATATTTTTTCTGTATTCATTATTAAAATCCAAAATTCCTAGATAAAATACGGTAGGCAACTCGTGCGAAAACTGCATTTTGCTTTGCTCGTGTGGTTTTACTACCCTCGCTGTCACTCGGGTGCAAACTCCACACTCGCATACAAAATGCTACTTTCCACACTAGACGCGTAATGTACTATTTTAGTCTTTGCCGTTTAAAATTAAATGATTTAAAAGGGAAATAACCTTGCACTGGTCTATTGTTTACGGTTTTCTTCGATTTTTACCGACAAACATTTTATTGATTAATCGTCTAATATAAACGCTTTTAAATAACTAATAAATGATTATTGTATTGTCATCGGGCATACATAATAACTGGTTTAAATTTAGATTACAAGGTTTACTCCTCACAGATTTTTAAGCTAATAAAAAACAAGTAAGAGAATGCATTTAATACAGACCACTTCTGTTTTAAATTGTTTATTTAATTTAAAAAGTGAAAAAAGGAATAAGTATAGAAAAGGAAAAATTAACAATAGTAGCATATCGAACTTATTACAACAATAAGGATATAACTGTTTTCAAACCGCTAATGTCCCACGTGCCGTCGAAGTAGTAAGTATAAAACAGATATGTAATTAATTATTAGAAGAACATCTTAATAATTTATCGCCCAACTTATGGTTTTTCTTTCGGCACTGGCACTGCTACCACTGCCTTAATCAAACCCCAGAAAATGTGGATTTCATTCTTCTGCGCTATTTATTGATCATTCACAAAAACAGTTTATTATTTTAAATTTATTTGTTTATTTCTATATTAAGGCGTATTCTTTTCTTTTTAATTCTTACTTTTTTTTCTTGGGTATTTATAATTTAACACTCATAAATCAATCAATTTATTTTTTCCTTTATTATTCTATAATAATAATAATAATAATAACAATAATATGTCCTAATCTAACATATATCAATTGCAGTATTAATCCCTCGCCTCGATGAGAAAAATGAAGAAGAATAATCTTTTCCCAATAAACAATAACAATTACTAATATCGAAATAATTAGTATTTATTGTTTGAGAGAAGTAATAGATATTTCTCATTGAACTGTCATCCCACAAAAATACAGATAATGCATCAGTAGAGTTATCATAACTTAACAGGCACTTGAGCCTATACGATAAAATATTTAGTTGTTCTTTTATCGATTCTTTTAATATTTTCCAGCACTCTAATCCTATGTCAATTATTAATAAACCATTAATCAAACTTATACTCTAGAGTTTAAAGTTAATCCTCAATGATATATTTATTAATAATTATTCATTAAATTAATCAAGATCAATCATATCGAATTATATACATTTTTTGATCAAGAGGTATAGATGTGATCATTTCACCTGCGCAGTACATTCATATTTACTGATAATCTAAAATGTTATAGATTGCAAACTTAGCTTGAGCTAGTCTGTCCATGGACATATTTTTTGTCCATGTCTATTGTTTTATGTTAGAGATTAACCAGTAAATAATTATGTTAGAAAATCCCAAGCCGGTACTTTAGTGCATTCCCTCCTTATTGTGTACCACAGGAATCAGGAGTATTTTTTCTGAACTGCAAGTTTCTAAATTAGGTATACCTACCCATATTTTCACCCGAAATGCGGCCCAACCTTCGTAATTTCCGGACGAAACTCTCTGTGTGGACTGTGGGAATCAGGCAATACTTTTTTTTAGTACAAAATATTCTCACTTGAGGGGATAGGAAATTATTCGCTATACGAATTAGCGCCTAGACGTACTTCTATTAAAAAAATAAAGGCAATTTCCTTTCTACTAGCAACTTTCCCTTACCCTTTGGTATTTTTCAGTCTACGAGATCAACGCCCGCATTAGGGAAATAACTTCCGATAAGTGCTTTTAGACAATCCTTCCCTGTTCCCTTTCTTCAACCTTCATTTGTATATAATATGTACAGGGTGTTTCCTAAACTCGTTTCGAGTCCTCACCCAATTTTAAGACAAAAATTTTGTATACTTTTTTTCGGATGTAGCTTCATTTTCAAAATGAAGTGTTGACTTTTTTTTAAAAAAAAAAATTGATATTTCATTTTCTTAAATACCCCTTACTCGATTTTGTTGAAAATTGGCAGGGTTATTTTGAAGTAATAAGGGTCTCATTTAGCGCTAACGAGATTCAAGTTATCAAGTCCAGTGGCGCCCAGGAGGTTTCTTAACGAATGATAGATAATTGACAGCAAATTATTTAGTTATTAATTTTGTATTAAATAAGAATGTTGAGTATTTAAAAGGTCCATATGATTTATTTTTTTCGAAAATGCATTAAAATTCAAAAGAAACGAGGCACTTCAATTTTTGTTAGTTGGTTAGATAAATATATTTTTTTTATTTATGTTTTTATGTTATAATTCATGGATATGCATTAGTGTTTTTTATTTTTTATTTCGAAAACTAAGCAGAATACGAAAATAATCTAACAGACAAAAAATTTGTATAATATTTAGTTACTTTACCTTAAAAAAATCAGAAAAAAGTCAGTGGTGTAAACTTTTTTGTCTTTTATTCTTAATTAAGAACCCGGGACGCTACTGGACTTGATAACTTGACTGTGGTTAGAGCTATATTAGACCCTTATTACTTTAAATAACGCTGCCAATTTTCAACAAAATCGGGTAAAGGATATTTAAGATAATAATAAAAGAAACAATTTTTTTAAAAACTTTAACACTGTATTTTGAAAATGAAGCATACATCCGAAAAAATTTGTACTACATTTTCGCCTTAAAATTGGGAGAAGATTCACCCCTTTCATTTTACGTACGAGGTTAGGAAACACCCTATATATACCTAACATAACAAAAACATCGTAATAGAAATCGTACCACGACTAAGAAAGTATCGGTTTTCGCTATTTTTGCTGCCGACCTTACCCAAGGTAACAAACCCAAAGAACGATTTCTTTTATGTCCCCAATATAAAATATTCCTGGAGAGAAAAAAATAAAAATACCCTTTTCAGACATCAGGGAACATTTTTGATCCCGTGTTTGTCAGTCGGTCTATCAGTCTGCCAGTCAATTTATCTTTCTGTCTGTCGTTCAATTTTTGCGATGTAACATGTCTTAAAAAATACTCGTCCGATTTAAATAAATATGGATGGTAGGTCATAATTAAACTATTGTTGGTCCTACATAAGTTTTAAACTGCGCCAAATTTGTTACTCTTCTACATGCACCCAAGCATATATTGATTGTTTTAATTAAATCAGAGATTTATACAAAAAAAATAAAAAAAATAAGATAAATAAAAATAATTAAGGTTAACAAGTAAAGGTAATAAATAACTAATGCTATTAATAATTCAATTAATATATTGTCAAAAACCAAATATAAAATACAAACCGGTTTGAACCCCTAACTATTAAATGATGACTATGCATTCGAACCCGATCTGTATTTTATTTATTATATTTATGTATATGTTTACTATGTTGATACATTGTTTATTTATTTTTTTTTTTTTTTAACTGAATGTGGTTCATTATAATGAACTATAATAATACTAAATTTTCTACATTGTTGATTTATTAAATATTCTTTTGTCACAATGATTACACCTATTTGGTAACTCGTTCTCACAATCAAGATTTTACCTAAACATTTCTACTCTAAAGATTGACTTAATTTACTGTTAAATTCTATTAATAATCATATAATAAATATGTATTAAAAATATGTGTATGTATTTAATAAATTTATTTGTTTCGTCATGTGCTTGGGTACAAACCTCTTTTTTGAATTTTCAAAAATGAAAATTTAACTAATTCTAACAATTTATTTTATCACAGTGAAGAATACAAAAAATCTTTTTTTTTCAAGAAAAAAAATTAAGTCAATTTTTAGAATTTAAAATTTTAAGTATATACAAAAACGTTACAATAGGCAAGTTACCAAATAGGCAACCATTGTGACAAGAACATTTTTATAAATCATCATATTTATGGTTTAAGACAATATATACCGATTTATTAAAACTCGAAACAGTGTTTATTTACCTTCATCATGAATAAATACCATAATAACTCCATCAATACTAATAACTTCATTAAATAAAAGTAATATTTTTATATTGAATATATACATACATACCACATTTGTTTTGACAAAAAAATACTAAACTAATTATATATTAAATAATATAATATACTCACTGCTGACAGGGTTCCAGACGTGAGAAATGCTGAAAGCATCAAAGAAAATAAACAGAAAGACATATTTTGACAGGACGTCTTATCTGTCAAAAGTAAGTTAGATTTCTCACTTTCAAAGGTGTCTTTACTTCCGTTTCTATTAAATGAATATTCTATTTTTTTAAATCCTAAATTTTTATATTATATGCTGCAAAAAGTACATTGACTAGATGATAACCAAATGTTTATTTGATAGGTATTTTTATATAGTTTCTTGTGGGTGAAATAAAAAAAGTTTTAGTGGTCAATTTTTGTAATTACATTTTTATATTTTATATTTCAGGTGCATTAGGTAGGCAAGTTTTAAGGGCGCGTATAGTATAGAGACAACGCGAGTTTGCGGTGGTAGGAAGAGTGCGGAGAAGGCTAACGAACCTGTAACGGCAGCAAGGTCGCGACTGCAGGAACTACGGGTAGAGCCATGTCGAGCCTTATAGCAGTATCGTTATGCTTGCGTAATCATCCCCTCTTTTTCTCCTGACGGTCCATCCTCATTATCTTGGAACCATTATCACCAGCTGGACCTCTGATTGAACTCAATCTTAATCTTTTATTTGTAAGATGCGTTTTGAATTCCTTTGTTCATTGCAGTTTTTACTAAGCGTGAATTCAGAGGCAAGAGCGAAAGAGGTGATAGGGGATAGCTGAAGAGGGACTGCAAAACTATTCTCAAAGAGATGCCAAAATACATGGGCTTCTAATTGACCTCTAGTATACAATTTTCCGTCTCTACCTCTTCCTCTCCCTGCCAGTAATACTTTTGTTTAGGTTGGAAGCCCATCACACCTTTAAACCCATGACCTGATTCTATGACTTAACCAAATAAAGATAATGATTTTTATATCAGATAAAGCAATACTAATCTATTTTATCACTAGGTCTATTTTACCAAAAAAGGCTATTTACATTGTGGAAGTTCTAGAAGTAGTTAAAACATGTTTATATAAATATATATATATTTATTTAGAGTAAGTATTGAGAAGAGAGCTTTTGACTCGGTTTATACTGAAGAAATTCCAGAAGCATTATGAGACTGTGGCGTCGATAACGAATGTTTAAATTCGTATACAATAAAGTCTAGATGGAGATGAAAGTAAGTCAAGAAAGAAGAGTCATATATCAAAAGAGAGAAGTAAAATAAGGAGATATGCCTTCCGGTAAAATATTTCTAAAAAAAATTCAAGATAGCATTA
Source organism: Gerris lacustris (assembly GCA_951217055.1). Classification (NCBI taxonomy): domain Eukaryota; kingdom Metazoa; phylum Arthropoda; class Insecta; order Hemiptera; family Gerridae; genus Gerris; species Gerris lacustris. Next base: position 19,536,346 of record OX578283.1, read on the forward strand.
AAAGAAAATCAACTTAGAATGGTTTGGGAATAAAAATTGATGGCGAGTGGCTACAACTTTTAGAATTGGTAGACGATATTGAAATCGTTGCTAAAACCATTGATGAATCGAGGAGCTAAATTAATTCTGCGAAAAATCAAAATAAGTAGGAATAGAAATTAACAAAGGAAAGGCAAAAGTAATGAAACTAAATATTTAGGAGGAACCTCCATAGAAATGGCATTGTACTAGAAAATGCTAGAATAGAAATCTTATAAGATTATATACAATATACAGGGTGTTCCAAAAGTCTCATAAGTATTCATCCACTCGCGTACTAGGGGCAACCACCATTTTGCCCCCAGGCGCTGAAATCTACCATTTTCATACCTTTGACCCCCTATAGGGGGTAAAATATTGGAAATAGAAAAAAGTTTGAAGTAAAAAATACACTCTAATTTGAAATTTTGAGGATGGCCTGGGCGCAAAGTTACCCGGCTGCCCCTAGCGCGCGATTGCACGAAAACAACTTACATGGTACGCATCTCCCAAGTTTCATTAATTTATCTCAAACCGTTCAAAAGTTAAGGGGGGGGGGACTTTTCGTTCAAAAGTTAAGGGGGGGGGGCCTTTTCGTTCAAAAGTTAAGGGGGGGACTTTTCGTTCAAAAGTTAAGGGGGGGGGGACTTTTGGACCACCCTGTATGGAAGTAGGGTTTTCTCAGACAATGAGCTCAATGTCCAGATGGCCCTTATTCCTTATCTCTTCTAGATTTAATAACTAGATAAACAATTTCACACCTTCAAACCCGTCTATTTTCTGATCTGACTATAAGTTTTAACCTCCTAAGTAAGCTCCTTAAATTTCGACAATTATAGACTTGAAACACTCTTTATAGTAAAACGTAAAGCCTCATAATCTCATATAACATAAGGATTTTAATGTAACATGGCAACAGTTTAAACCCCTATGAAATATTAGTAGGTATAGTATATATAAAATAAAGTTTGTACGTATTATATATTATAAAACACATCAATCAATATTTATCTTACAGCATTAGTATAAAAACGTTGTTAAAGCCCAGATTAATATTATTTTTTTAAATATTTTTTATACACATAATTAAAATTAAATTCAAACCGATAAAATAGTTTATACATCGTACCTAATAATAAAAAAGTATAAGTTTTTCCATATAATATATAGCCTTTAATAAACATGGTCAATTTCATTTGTATAAATAATTACTAATAAATAATGTAGTCTTGATTATTTTTTATGAAGAATTATGAAATGCAATTATTTTAGTATTTTCATTGAATGGCTTGGCCTAATGCCTAATAGCTTAGTCAATTTATGTAAAATAGTGCTGACTTCATAGAAATTCGAACAAAATATTTTTAGGGTTTCGTAGATCATCCACGAAATCCTTATGCCGAGGGTGATGTGTCTGTCCGTCAAACGTGTTTTGTTCATGCTAGAGAGTTGAAATTTGAAATGCTGGGGTAAATTTTTGACCCACACATAGGAAAAATATTGAGAAGTTAATAATTTAATATGCTCATGCATAATGCGCAAAAATGTGCTAAGTTATCGAACTATTCTGCTCTCCTTACTACTCTACACTGTTTTTTTGGGGCCATCCATTTAAATTGTTTATATTTTTTACTTTTCCTCACCTTCTCCGAAGGTATATTATAGGAAGAGCCTTATTTTCACTCAAAAAATCCGAAACAGAGATTTCAACATAATTATCTGTTTTGGGTGTTTTTAAGAAGATTTGAGTGGTTTTTAGCTGGATGTCAGTCTTTCTGCCTGTGCGTCGTCTGTCTGTGTCACGCATAACTCCCACAGTTTTTAGGCTAGAGAGTTGAAACTTGGTACAAAAATCGGTCCTTACACGTAGTTGTGCTTCCCAGAAAATCTATTTTTTCTGCCATCTTAAACCCAGTTTGTTAAGTCGGCAAATCTTGAAAGAAATCGTAAAAAATCGAAAAGTGGTCCGTCGAGTTTAAATTTGGCACGAATGTACCCCTCTATATATTATCACAAACAAATCCACCAAATTTTATTTTAATATTGGCCGCCATTTTGAAGTTACCGATTTTTTAATTTTGACGGTTAATAATACCAAACGTATAAATAGGTTTTTAACATACATGACACATTAGGAATAATTTTAAGTTCATTACAATCAGTGGCGTAGCTAGGGCATTGGGGGCCCCTCGCCAAAATAAAATTGATGAGGAAAAATAAAAAAATATTTACGTTCAGAACTGAATGGGGCGCCCTGACAATGGTGTTGAAGTATAATTCCAAGTTAGATTTTATTATGCTCTAAAGGGGCCCCCATCAACATTGGTACAAAGATAGTAGTTTTATTTATTTTTTTTTATTTAAGAGCCCCCTGACATCGGGGGCCCACCCGCAATTAGGGCCCATAGTCACGCCACTGCTCAAAATATCCTTCTTGCAGTTTTGATTGATTGGTTGAAAAACCAGGACCACCCTGCAAGGACCGGAGGACTCCAAATTTGGGGGCGCTATCCCTCAAAAACTCAGAAAACACGTGAAAAAAATTATTTTTCGAAAACGGTTCCGACGATTTTGATTAAAAAATTCTAAAATGTAGTCCATTTAAATACGAATCAAACGATATAAGTATATAAGCCGACTTCCCGGGAAAAATCTAGTTCCTGAGAAAATAGCTTTAAACGCGGACAGAGGGTGGCCGGGTTCGATTCCCCGCCGAGAAGTTATTTTTATGATATATTTCGATAAAATATTCAATAATAATTAAATGAAGCTATGAAAACTAATAAATGGAAAAAAATAAAATTGGGTTAAGTAATTATGAACTCGTATATGAGAAAGTTTGTCAGAGTTGTCTCGGACCGATTGTTTTTATCCTATCATGACCAATGATTACCAATGATTTCCTCCAAAACTCTGAGCGCCACAACACCGGAATATTCAAGGTGAAAGTTAAAATCTCTGCTTAGCAGTATAACTGTAGGATTTCTGAAGTGGGTGATCAACATTTTGTTTTCTATAACTTAAATTGTTCGGTAAAATGGGTTCTTTAATTTATTTAGGACAGCTAACCATAAAATTAATGGTAACATATTTTCTGTTCAAAAACGCGATTTTTTAATTTTGTATAATTGTGCGGACGAACAGTATGTATGTTTAGAATCTTCAAGAGCTCAATAACGCTGAACCATACTTATTCCAATATAACATTCTTATAACGAGAGTAAAATAATACTTTAGTTTTGATATTCTCTACTAGGTAGCGCTAGTTATATCTTATTTTTTAAAATATTTAAATAGGCGTTTTTTTATTAGCCTTGAGAGGGGCAAAGAAACAGATTTTTTAATTTTTCCTTTTTTACTCGTATATTAAACTTTACCTATATACAAAATTTCAAGTTTCTAGGATTGCTAGAAGTGCCTCAGAACTTTGATGAGTCAGTCAATCAATAAGTGAGTGTCAAAATAACAAAACTTTAGGCTCATATATCTTATGAACTAATATAGTAGAGGTGTGAAATTTTTATTTCTGGTGTAGTTTGTGAACTCTAATTTAAAATTAATTTTATATACCTAAGTATCTTAAATAGGATATAACCCTTCGTTACACGGGCTGGCGCATTGAGTGCGCCAAGAGTAAAAAAGTTTCTGCAAATCACAGATTCACGATGCGAGAATAATATAACCTCATTTTACCCTACCACTAGAGACCCCTAAAACAGATGAAACAGTCTGCTTTGATTATTGCTTTGTTCTGCATTATTTTGCCGTGTTTATTTGTCTTGGTGCACTGTATATGCCGCCCGTGCCACCATGTCCGGTATAGAGAAATTATGCCTTGCGATCAATATTTTTCGATTTTGCATGAGTTGTCGGATTAGGATGATGGTTGTGAGGAGTTATCTTAGGACGTTGACAACTAATAATAATTAATAGCGTTGATAATTAAGGTTGAAAGCCCGATACTAAGTCAGAACGCTGAAGGAGTAATTACTTTTTTTTATAGTAATTTTTATTTTTATAATTAAAGATGTCATTGAGAAATAAATATAAAATACATTAATTGACTTTTTAGTTCAACATTTCCAAAACGCAATCTAGATAATCTGGATTTGACCTATTTATGGTTGGAAAAATGCAATGGCACATAAAGTACGCCGCCCGTGCCTCCTTGTTTGTCCAATATAGCCGTGCAATCAAGGGTTAATAGGGTCCAAAAGTCCAAAGTGCTTTGTGTTGGTTCCAGTAAAGATTGTATGACTGTTCTCGACTTAGTAGGGCACTGCCATGCCCCCAAATTTAAAAGAATATACTGCTGGTTTGGCTCAAAATATAATTATGATCCTACATACTGATTCTTTGCATACTTAAACTAAAGATGCAGTCATCTCCAAGGATCTCAAAAATTATTTAAAGTACTTAAATTAAATTGCATGTAGCTCAAATGGAGGCAGAATATCAACTAACTTCTTGCCTCCTCATTGTCTTACCCTCACTCACATACTCAGCTTTTATTTATTTATTTTTCATCCCTCCTCTCCCCAAGATGGCTTTATTTTTATCTTTAGTAGAATTTATGATTATACCAAGTACATAATAACTAATAATATATACTAATTAATAAATAGTATTAAAACTAGAGATGAGTCCATGTAAGTCCATAAAGATAAAAAATACCACATTAAATAGATAAATATATAGATGGGAAAAAGGTTCAAAAATGACTATTTGTTTAATTATTATATTGCTTCCCTGCTTACCAAAGGTATCAGAAGAATTGTTGCTAATGAATGCCCAATTACTAAAGTCAGAGTCAGGTCCTCCCTTAATTTTGAGTCAAATAAAAATATCAAGCTCAGTTCAGTGCTATATAGCTTTTACGCCTTTTGTACTTGTTGTCCAAATTTTTTAACAAGTCAAAAATACTAATAAACAAGCCTGTAAAAATACTAATAAATACACTGAGTTTTGATGATGCCATTTTTATAAAGTTAAATAGTTATATTGCCAGTGCAATATAGTTAATAGTTATAGTAGTGAATAGGAAAATAAAAGAGAATAACCGGGAACAAGGCCAAACAACTGTTTGTACTGTATGCACAGGCGGTGTAGTGGACGTCATGTTTGCGGTTGTTTGGTGTGTTCGAGGCTTTAGGGTCATTAAGAAATTGTTGGCGCCAGCGTGGGCATGTGGATTAAATTAATTACCATGACTGCTCGGCCGTCAATAAATCAAGGGTGGCACAAAGTAGTGGGTTCGATCCCTCTCTGTGATGCTCTAATTTATATGGTTAACTAATGATCACACCTTACTCGCTTTGACGATACATTGAACAAAGGTATGATGAGTGGCTGCAACTCTCTACCACGGGGCTAGTAAAATTAGTCTAAAATATAGCAACATAAAATATAGCCTAATTGCTAGGTTTGAGTAAGTGGTTTGCCCTACTGTCTAGAACTAGCACTGGGGCCTTACTACTACTACAACTATTAAGAAATTGAATGTTTTGTTAAATTTGTATATGTTGCAGCCTAAAAGTGAAAGGGCAAAACATAGATTTTTAAAAAATACAGTTTATTATTTATAAAAGAAATAAATAACCTTAAAAAAATGCCAATTTCAAAGAAGAAAATAATTTACAGTAATAAATAAAAATTATTATATACATTTATTTTAAACAAACTTATCAATGCCTTGACAGTACAGTTACAACTATAAATTAAACTAAGGATTCAGTTTACTTAAGTATGAATGTGTTTTGCATGTACCTCTTTGCCATTGAAAAATACCAAAGACTTTTAATGTCTTTCCCTCTTTCCTGATTCCTACTAAAGCTTCTCCAGTGTGACACCTATGATAATCTTTAAAAATTAAACAATAATATATTTATCAATGTACATTCTAGCAATTTCATATGATTCAGACTGTAGATAAATTAGATGGAGATTATAAGCAGCTTCTCTCTGAAGGTTAAATATAGCAGGATCGAGGTCATTTCCTTCAGGGGGATTATCAAGTGCAAGCTTGTAGTAATGTATCGCAGTAGAATAGAGTCCAAGGTGGTGGAATGTACGTCCTAAATTGTAATATGCTTCTTGCTGACCTGCAGGACCACGTTTTTCTTTATATTCTGACAAAAAGCCAACAGCTTGTAAAACAACACAGTGTTTTTTGGAAGTGAACTTCTGAGCTCCCATCTGGAGATAAGTTAAGCCAAGCAGAAGTGTGCACAAAGCAGAAGGATTGAGTTTATAACAAATACTGTACTCGTGAAGTGCATATTTGTAGGTGCCACTAACTAAACAGTTGTTTCCATGAAGTATTCCTAAATGATAGCTATCTGGGTTTCTAGCTAGTAGTCTCATGACGAATCTGTTATGCCTGGCATCATCTGATTTGTTTATAATTAAATTAAACAGTTGCCATAGTTTAGAGTTGTCAATATCTTTTGCAACAAGACTTCGGATCATATTGTAGGCACTGAAACAATCTTTATTAAGATAAGCGGCCACTGCACTGAGAACTTCAATCTCAAACTTGTACCTAGGATTGAAAAGAGTAGATAACTGGGCAAGGACAGCAAAGGAATGTAACTGACTATACATCTTTTTTTGTAAACATTGATTACACACATCCATGAAAAGATTCCATTCTTCTTCTAGCGCCGGGTCATTGATTCCTTGCTTTTGGTACTCAGGTTGATCAAAAGTTGTCTTTAGGTCTTTTCTGATTTCCCTCATTTGTTTGACAGTAGATCGTTTTTTCTCATGTCTGATCAAAGTAGTTATAGCTTTTAACTCATCCTTAGAATTAATTTTAATAGAATGCCTTAAGAATAGGACTTGAGCAACAGTAACTAAATCCTTAATTTTGTCAGGGTCATCTTTCAGCAGCTTGCAGCGTTCATACAACAAACCTGCATCTATGGTTTCATCCTCATGTTGGTAGAGAACACTCACTGCTTCCTCCTGCCTCCCCAGTTCTACAAGGATTGATGCTAAAGTTAATTTGACATTATTGTGTTGTTGAGCTCCTTCAAGGACATTATAAAAAGCATCTACTGCTTCATCAAGTCTTCCTAGCAATTTCAGACTTTCTGCATATTTCAACCAGACTCCAGGTAAGCTATAAGATTCACTGTTGACAAGAACACAATATAACATGCAAGCTTCTTCGTGTTTATCTTCTTCTACATAAGCTTCTGCAATATCAAGGTAAAGTTCTCCTACTGCACACGTATCCAGCTCCAATATAGGAGCAGTAACCCTTTCCAATAAATGAAAAGCATTCATATGAATCAAAATAACAGCCAGTTTAGACAAAATATCTACTGGTGTCGATTCAGGGAAGTAGCAATCTATCACATTAAATGTTTCAATCTGAGTCTCATTGTCTGTACTACTTTCTGCTTCGAAAACCATATCACAAAATTCTACAAGTACTTCTAAACATCTTTTAAAATTCTTTAACAGAATAAGCAGTTCTAAATGTAAATTTACAAAATCAAAATGGATTAATTTGGGGCATTTTTCTACAGCAATCTCAAGAGCACTACAAGCCTTTTCCACATCACTTTCCTTATGACACATTTCTGCCACAAACTTAGCTACAGATACAACGTATTCTCCTTGTGTGCTATCTAATGAATATAATAGTTGCATGTAGCCTCTAATAGCAGTTCTTTTATCCCCTACTTTCTCCAAAAGTTCAGTTCTCTTTCTGTGCAATTCTATATTTGTAATGTCTAATTTGATGGCTTTGGTGTAGCATGATATGGCCTGGCGTGTCTTACCCAATTCCTCTGACATATCAGCAAGGTGAAGCCAGCCAAATATATCGGTGGGAGTGAGATGAGCAGCTATCAATGACATTAGCAGACAATTTTCTCGATCACCCATCTCTTCGTAGATCCCGGCTAGAGTTTGGAAAGGTTCAGGTGCAGATGGAACTTGCCTAATAATCTCAAGACATAACTTGACAGCAGTCTGCTTGTCACCTCGGGCATACCTAAGATTGGCTTCCCCCATAAGACATTTTAGAGCAGGTGGCAGTTTGGCAGATTTCCTATGTGCGCCTTTGATTCGAATGCTTGGTTTCTTCTCAGCCTGGGTAGCCGAAGTTCCCTCCACTTCTTCCTCCTGCTTCAACTCCTGTTCATTTTTGACATCGTCAATTCTTAAAGAATCTTTGAAAGATTCTTGAACAAAATCTAAATTAAACTCACCCTCTAAAAACTTAGCAACTAAATCTTTGCTCGAGTCACCAGGATCGTGAGCGAAAGGGTCGAGCAAGGTATCGTCGTCAAAAATGGAATCATCATTCTTATCGTCTGAGAGGTCAAGAAGAGCATTCTCCCCAAGAGAGTCTTCTTCAGAGCTTGCTAATGACATCTTACAGTACTTAGTTATGAAATAGTTAGTGAATCAAATATACAGTTACAGTTACAAAATATATTACAAACTAAAACCGCGAAATTAAATTGGAATCAATCAATGAACATATGACAATTTTATTTTAGGCAGTCGGCATTTAGTCGAAGTCAAAACAAAAACAAACAGAATCAAAAGACATGCAGCTGATATTTGACATTGCTATTTCTCAGTGTTACCAACAGTGGATTTTTTACCCTGTTGCTGGATTAAATTAATCTTAACTTGATACTTTATTTGACTAAATATAATTTCTATATATATTTTGCACAGCAAAGTTTTTATTTAGCATTTTATTCCCACATTTAGATTACACTAAAAATAAAATTAAAATCTTTTATATTATAACATCATAAGAAAGCCGCTTTGTTTAGTTAAAGTTTATCACTCATATGTTTTTGTTGATATTATTCTCTCCTTATCAATTGACCCCACATGGCTTTCACATGTGTGTAGTGTTATTTTAATATTTACGTTTTTGTCTTAAATCTTACATTAAACATTTATTACAATACAAATCTTATTAAAAATGCCTCCTGAACCATCGTTAAGGAATCTTACATGTCCAAATTACGGCAAGCCCGCGGATAAACCTAATGAAGTAAGTTAAATTTATTAATACAATTGTAGAGTTGGTCTTTATGTATACGCTTTAATACACTATTCTTATTGACTAAAAATTTTAATACTTTAGTTTAACCGTGATTATATGTATTGTTAAACAAATGGAAATTTAATAATCTATTCCGATAGTTTACTATTGTTGAAACTTTTTGACTTATTATTGCAGTTTTTTGTTTACAATTTTCTTGTTATATTGTTTGTACTTGTTGTTATATTTTTATTGTACTATTGTTTTCAATTTTCAGACATTAAAAATATTTCCTAGTTTTGATTCGAGACATAATTTACTCGTTATGAACGGAGAATTCCTTTTGTCTACATTATACTAAGAGAAATTGCCCTTAAATTAAAAAAAATCTATGTAAAATCTCGTACTTAATTATAACATGAAAAACAAGTTAAATTTCACCAGAATGAAATTTGATAATTCTTCTTTGGCCTCACTTTTGTAGTGTTTTGACAAGGCAATATAATCTCTTAAATGTAAAACTCAGTAAGATCTGCCATCGCCCACTGCTAAGTAATTCTCGAGGGTACGATACACTCTAGAATAGCCTGTAATTTATATGCATATTCGCCAATTTCGAATGAAAATGTTTAAATTGAGAAATGGAAAATTTATACAAAACAATTTTTTTTTTTTTACCTTACAGTATCTGCAAATATTAGGTGCTCCACATGTGGACTCGTTTGATTACATGCTGAAGGATGGCCTTACTACCATGTTCAAATATTTAGAGCCAGTCGAGGTTGACTACAAAGGAAATAAGATCAAATATACAATTGAAGTAAGCCATTATATTATTATTATTTTAGAAAAGATACAATTGTTTCCCAAGACACATTTAGAAAGGAAACAAAATAATATATATTTTTTTATTAGGGAGTAAATAATGTGTCTATTGTTATCACTTGTAACTTAAAACTGTTGGTTAATGGTTTAAAGAGATATACAAAACACTGGGTCAGGTAGGATACTGATGTGAACTCAAGTCAGTTATCAGGCCCCACTTTAAGGTCACTTCAGGGTGCACATTGGGACGTAGAACAGAACAGCACAGTTTTTTCTGAAATATATAACATCGTGTGGAATGACGTCAGATCCATTAGTGTTGTGTATAGAGTTGGGACAACCGACTAGGAAAAACAACCGATTGAATAAGTCGATTCGGGGAAAAACAATTGACTGAAAACAGTTTCATAGCGGATTGGTGAAGGCCGTGGAGGGCTCAGAGCTGAGGGGGGGGGGGGGGGGGGTGAGAGTGAGAAGGCGCTTGACACTCGTTATCTCGTAGCAAACTACAGCCTGCTATGATATCGTTTTCATTCGAATGAAAAAATATTGACCGAGACTGAATCCAGTCGAATGTTTCATTCGGATGTTTTTTGGGTTGGGGTGACGGTGAAGGGCTCAGAGCTGAGGAGGGGTGAGAAGGCGCATTGTACTCGTTATCTCGTTATACATATACACGTCCGAATTACAACTAATACAACTCCAAACAATAGACTGATATCAGTCGAATGAAAACTAGGTATTCACAACCGAATGAATGAATATTTTAAAACAACCGATTAGTCGACTGTTTTCAGTCAATTGGTTCCCAACGCTAGTTGTGTAGGCCACTGTGGGATTTTACTGCCCTCCCCTGCTCTGTGTCACAATGGGTGTGGCTTTGTATATTTCTGAAGTTAAAAAAAACTGTGCTGCCCTATATGGTCAAATATGGCCTTCTATATCACAATGTTAGCTTTCCTTCTTGAAATTGTCTCAATTGGATGTTTTAATAGTTGCTCAAGCAATAAATAAATATATTCTTAGGATTTTATAACCATAAGAATTAGATCTTTCCTTCATTTCAAAGTGATTTTATTGTTTTATGATTTCCATTGTTAGGAAACTATCAATTTTGGTTGTTAATAGGATGGATGTATACTTTCTCCAAGAGTACCTGATGGTATGCTGGCAGTTAAAAATATTGAAATTTGGCCAACAGAGTGCCGTCAGTCTGCATCTACTTATGGAGGTAGACTTGTGGTTAGGGTATCATGGACACTGAATGGAGTGCAGCAGACACCTGTAGAGAGGGACCTTGGGCCTGTACCAATTATGATTAAGGTATGATTGCATATTTTACCATCTTTAATAATTACTCAAATTTTGATTCCCAACAGTTTGCTTCTTCGATGTGTGATATAATGACTTTCCTAGGAAGCCTCTTCTTTTAAATATTTTCTTCACAATTTATATGAAGTCCTATTTAAAATTGTATATGCATATAATATTTTCTGTTAGTCAAGAGCTTGCCATCTAAGAGGTCTGTCCCCTAGCCAACTGATAGAGCACTGTGAGCATGCAGATGAGTGGGGAGGTTACTTTGTAGTTAAAGGACATGAAAGGCTTGTTCGTATGCTTCTCACCACTAGAGAAAATTTCCCGATAGCCATACGAAGATCTACATGGAAAGGACGTGGAGCACTCTTCTCTGATATGGGTGTCATCATAAGATGTTGTGCCCCTGATAAGAGAACCCAGGTAATGTAACAATCTATCTTACAAAATCTGTTATTATATTTTTAATAACTAATTTTCTCCCTGCATTGTGCACAGACCTCGTGCTACCTCTCAGTCTCAAAACACAAATCAGTGCAGTATTATCACTTAAAAGGTCTTATTACATTTTTAAATCACTAATGGGAAAATACAAAGTCCAATGTCTGTTCAAATACAGACAAAAGTTCTGAAGGGTGATGAATCTTAAATTGTATGTATCAAGACTTTGACACATATTAAGGTTACGATCGATGTCAAGGAGTAGTTATGTATCATGTGTCAAAGTGATGCTTGCTCGGTTTGTTGCCTATAAGAAGCTTTAATGTATAATTTAATGTAACTGAAAATCATTAATCTTATATCTTCCGTGTTGTATTATTGATTATAATTGAGGAACAGGGACAGGGATGAATTTAAGTATTTCTTGCACACCTTATCATGATTCTCAGCTGGCTATTTATTGCCTTTTGTTTATCATTCCTAATAAAAAAAGAAGATATCTCCACTCATAACAATGTTAATATGATCAAGAATGATGTATGTAGGGAAGTTTCAAAATTACCAAATCGCCCTTCCCCTCTAAAAACTGCCTAATTTTTAAAAATTTGAATAAATTAATTTATTTGGCTCAATATTTTTTATGAAAATTATATTATTATTTTCAGAACAATATATTGCACTATGTAACTGATGGTAGTGCAACACTTGTAATTCCTCTTAAAAGAGCATTGTATCTCACTCCAGTACTTTTAGTAATGAAGTGCCTAACTGACTATTCAGATGAAACCCTTTACAAAATGATAATGCGTGGATATGAAGATGATGTTTATTTGTCAACGTAAGTACAAATTGAAATCAAAACTATTCACAGGTGTTCTCTTGAAGTTGGAAATAACGAAATAGAAGTTGGGAACAAAGAAAACAAATTGTTACAAAGTAATATATTATGTTAAAAAAAACTATCCAAATTTTAAAAGATTTTTTTAATTATTACATTTTAATTTCAAAAGAGCAATAAATCCTAGTATTAATAAGAAATATTTATTTTATAAATCTGTAAACCTAAATTTTAAATTTGCATTATTTTATGTTTGTTAGAAATGTGATGAATATGATGCGTCTTATACATTCAGAAAATGTTCACACTCATCAGGATGCGAGGAAGTTTTTAGGAAATACTTTCCGGGCCAAATTTAGTTACGCTACTTCCTTGAGTGATGAAGATATCTGTGATCTTATTATCAGGTTAGTTTTTTTCATAAAATAGATAGTTAAACTGAACTTGGATATAAATTGATAATATAGTTGGCTCAGCTTTCCTGCCCTATTAAAATTTACCTATAATATTTAATAATAATAATAATATTAATTATTATTGTTTTGGCAGACATAAAATTAATCATACTTAATGGCATGACTTAAATTGTACTACAATAAATGTATATGTGTCTTCATTAATTCCTAAAACGGTTTTATGGCATGAGTATATCATGATTTCACTTTCAATTACTGTAGAAAATACTTGTATGGTTTGTTAATCCAATTTTATTGTTTTTTAATTGTTATCAGGGAGTCGGTGTGCATTCACTTAAGTGATTACACTGACAAGTTAAACTGCTTGTTGGTAATGGTTCAGAAACTTTACAGTTTTGTACAGGGTAAGTGTAAAGAAGAAGGTTCAGATTCGGTCACTATGCAACAGATTCTTCTTGGAGGGCATCTTTATCTTCAGGTAAGATTATTATAACGCTTTTTTTTAATTAAAAAATGTTGCTTTTTTTATGGGCCAGCATCTTTATAATAAGTCAAAAAACATGTTAAAACAATTGGTATTAGTTGTAACAGTATTATATGTTATACCTAACATGAAAATACTACATGCTATGAAGATTTTTTTCTTCTCATACTAAGGTACTAGTCCAGGAGATAGCGTAAAAGTGTCTGAATAACATCAAGCTAGAATTTTGTGTACCAAGTAAATCTTTTGGTGCCTTTTAAGAATATGTGGTCGGCTAAGTTCATCTGCGGGACATAGCTTGGCAATAGGTATATGAAAAAACAAACTGGTGGAGAGCGTCCCTGTCCCGCTCTTTATGGCGGACAAAGTGATTTTCATGACCTGAGTACGAAATTAGTTAGTAGATCAAAAATCAAGTTGATGGCAGTTTGTCACTTAATAGGTGATCTCTTTGATTTGGAGTAATATTTGAATAACCAACCTATTAAGTGACAAACTACCATCAACTTGACTTCTGGTTTACTAACTAATTCCGTACTCTGGATTATGAAAATCTCATTATCCACCATAAATGGTGGGACAGTGCCGCTCTCCACCAGTTTGTTTTTTCAAATGCCTATTGCCAAGCTATGTCCCGCAGATGAACTTAGCCGACCACATATTCTTAAAAGACACCAAAAGATTTTCGTATACACAAAATTCTAGCTTGATATTAGTCAGTCACTTTTTTGCACGCTATCTCCTGGACTATACATAAAAGATAATTGTTTTTTGTTTATGTGTAAGGAATTATAATTATCCAATTTCCTTGTTTTGCCTTGACATAAAAAACAAAATAGTGGTTGGCTCCATATAAAGATTTATAAGAATTTCTTCAATGCTCATAAAATTACTCCTTATGCAATTGACGCCTTTTAAACCTATAAGGTGTTTTATGTTATTTAGGTACTGAAAGAGAAGTTGCAGAGTTGGTTAACTAGTTCTATAAGACTTTTCCTTGCGAAGAAGGAGAAGGCTGGTACTCTTAATACCGGTGAGTTTTTGTCCTGTGTACAAGAATATCATTATGATGAATCGTTGTTTTCAAGTTAATTAGAATTCTAATTCATATAATTTTTTTAATAATAGTCTGTAATTGGTTGTTTAAATGTTTTTTTTTTTTTTTTTTAGATGAGTTCGTAACTGCTGTGAAAAAGAGTCCTTGTGGGGTTGAACGTGGAATGGAAAACTTTATTAGTACTGGCAATGTTGGAAAAACTTATCTCTCCCTTGTACAAGATAAAGGTACTATTGTCTTTGCCATTATTTTCCCCTCCAGGAGGTTTTTAGTTACAATTTAAGGTCTTGGATCTATTACAAAATACTATTATTAGTTAGATTCTCTAATTTTTCTTTTTTATTTATAGGTTTAACAATAGTCGCAGAAAATATCAATAGAATGAGGTATATGTCCCACTTCAGAGCTATTCATAGAGGTAGTTTCTTCCAGGATGCCCGTACTACTGAAGCTAGGCAATTACTACCTGAAGCTTGGGGTTTTATTTGTCCTGTACACACACCAGATGGAACACCTTGTGGTCTCCTTAACCACCTCACCAAGCACTGTCAGGTTAAAACTCAATATATCTTATTCTTACTCTATATGTACTATACTTTGTAATCATGAAATAGTTATTTATGTCACTAGGCAGCAAAATTGAATTTTGCTGACAAGTTTTTTAAGTTTTAGTTCCGAGCCGAAGGCGAGGATAGGCTAAACAAATTTACTGCTGAGGCGAAGCCGAGGCAGGGAATTTACTATTTTGTCTAAAAAGGCGAAGCCGAGGCAGGAAAACGTTAATTACCTGCTTCGGTTACACCTCAGCAGGTAATCTTTAAACCAGTCAGGAATGTTTCCTTTGCTGCATAGTTACATATAATATTTTATCTACTAACGGCAGAAAAATTATCTGCTTCGGTTACACCTCAGCAGGTAATCTTTAAACCAGTCAGGAATGTTTCCTTTGCTGCATAGTTACATATAATATTTTATCTACTAACGGCAGAAAAATTACATTAAAGATTTTAGTACCTGATTTAGAGGGCAATAAACTTTCCTTGTATGATGTTTCAATATTTGCAATTTCGGGTGGCGTGTTATCTAACAAGTCTTCAACGTCTTGCACAACATTATCATCCATATTTTTATTTAAACTTCAAAAACCTAATTACAAATTTATTAAAATAATAACAGAACACTTTTAAATTATCTTTTTTTGATAGATAAAAGATTTAAAGCAATGAAAATTGTAAAAATCCAATGGATGACTCGAAAGTTTGAGTAAGTGTAATGACTCGAAAGTTAAAACAAAACAAAGACAAAACAATCAGTGTTGCCACTTTTTTTTATTAACAGCTGTTTTTTATCTCAATTTTTAACGATTTTTTATTATTATAATTTTTAAAGGTATTTTCAAAAAAACATATAAATATTTAGCAGAATATTACGCTTAAATATACAAAAATTAACAATGTGGGAGAGTTTATAACCTGAGATGTAGTAACTTTTTCTTAAAATTTGGCAGCCTGTTTGTTATTTTGCTACGTGTTTTTTTGACTTGTTACAAAAGAATCAAGAAAAATGACATTTTGGAGATTGAAAACAGTGCAACAATGCCTAATTTTGCTGCCGTGAGTAGATAAAGAATAGTATCGATGGTTCAATCTAAAGTCAACTTGCTACAAGTTAAATTTAAAGAGGCAGTGGAACAAATTGCAGATTTTTTTTTACTTTCCGGTAAACAGCATAGGTTATTACTTATTACAGAAAGGATCCAACCACTTTACTCATCACGATATCATCAGTTATCATCATCATTTATCTCCACAATGAGATCACCAATGTGAAACATTTTAGACCTATATTTCAGAGGCGAGTGTGCTAACCAACTAATGTTAAATAAAGTAAAGGTGTTTCTAGTGGCGCTCGGCTCATGAGTCTCGGATCAGTTTCTGATCTGCAGTCATCAAACTGAGAATAAGATAAAATTTGAATTGGAATTGATAATACCACAAATAAAATGTTATATAGAAGAAAGAAAGCATATTAAATTGTGCATTTAATGGAAAGCAGCGTTTTGTTGTATAATTACATTTTACAAAGAAAGTTTTCAGAATAACTCTAAAATTTTTTGTAATTTTTTCAATAATACCATTAAAACAGCCTTAGGTATCTATCTACCTATGCAACAACTAAAAATGTCTTATTTAGTTTTTATTAAAAAAAATAAATTAATTGATATTTGTATGAATCTCTCTTGTGTAGCAATCTTTAGCTCAAGATTGTATAAATAGTCTTATAATTTGTAAATAGTAATAGTAAAAAGTTTGAATTCCATGGTGTGGTTCACATGTAAAATTCTTTTTTAATTTCAGGTTTCAACTGAGCCGAATCGTAAACTTCTAGCTCAGCTCCCAGAAATTTTGGCATCCTTGGGCATGCAGCCTATTGGCTGTGGTGCTCTCTCTTCTGGCACATCCAGAAGTTATATTACTATGCTTGATGGTCGTCTTATTGGATATACTGCTGTTAGCGTAGCCTCAAGACTAGTAGATAAGCTCAGAATACTTAAGATTCAGGGAGTAAAGGTAATGTAATATACCACCTTAGTACTCTTCCTTTCATTTTTCTGATTAAACATTTTTCTTTGACCTTCTTTTTTTAAAAAAAACTTCCTTATTGGAAACAAAAGTGTAACATTTCCCCCTTTTTGTTTAATTATAATTTTTTTTCTCAGGTCCCTAAGAGTCTTGAAATAGTTTTGATACCTGAGGGCGTAGAAGGAGGACAGTTCCCTGGTCTCTTCTTGTTTGCTAATTCTGCTAGAATGATGAGACCAGTCAAGAATTTAGCTGCTAAACAAATAGAGCTCATTGGAACCTTTGAGCAAGTTTACTTAGATATCTGCATTTCAACTGATGAAGCCTATCCCAAGGTAAACCTAAAAATTGTATTAAAAAAAGCTATTTAGACAGTTAATTTATTTTGAGAAATTTGGTTGCACATATTAGCATTATAATATTATTACTCATATTAACAGGAACCTCAGTTTTTCCAGTTAGAAAAGTAATTCAATGTTCAAATAACAAAAGGATGTATTAAAAAATTTTAATTGATTTAAAATAAATTATATCCATAATAAAACTTTAATAAAATAAAGCCTTTAATAATATATGGAAGGGATATGGACAATATAAAACTTTTTAAATTTAATATGCAATTAGATATTAAAATGCATACGCTGAAGGTTAGATTTGCAACAAAGATAATACATTCATTACATGAGCTAATGAATGAAAGATACTGGGAAATGAGAAAGGGGTACTTATTTGTAAAACATTTTTTAAACTGGCATTTGTAGGATTAAAGTTGTTCTTTACTTTTAATAACACAAAACAATAAAGTTAATTTTTATTAATATTATTTGTTTAAATATTTCCAAAGCTATATTTAGTAAAACAGATTACAAAATTGACTGTGCTGAAGTTGGTGTGAACTAGGGTTGGGACTTCGATTCCTATATATCGAAAATATCGATATATTGGGCCAAAAAATAAGGCAACATCGATATTCATTGAAAATATCGGAAGTCGGTGACCTTTTTTTCTCTTTTTTATTTTTTTATTCCTCAGCAGGGGAAAAATTGCCAGGCGACTTTTTTTTTTTTTTTTTTGCTTATCACTGGAAAAAACTCCGATATATCCGAAGTTCAATATTTTCACTAATATCGATGTTGAACCACTCGATGTCGATATATCGAAAATATCAATATTTTCTTTCGATATCTCAACCCTAGTGTGAACAACTTTTAAATGATCAAGTGGAGATTATGACAGGTAAATTAATCCATACTTGGCAAATACAGCCGATAGTGTTACATCCTCATTGCATTTAGATGGTTTCCTGCTTAATTTTATTTAATCGGACTAACAATGTATGCAATAATCTAAGCTACTGATTTTAATTTATCAATTTTATATGAATCTTGTTTCAGTACACAACACACCAGGAATTATCTAAAACTGATTTCCTTTCGAATCTTGCATGTCTTATTCCTATGCCAGATTACAACCAGAGTCCTAGGAACATGTACCAGTGTCAGGTATGTTGTTTCTTTTTATTTGTTAATAAAAACAATAATTGTATTGAGGAATATGCATTACGCTCTGCTTATTTGTTTCAGATGGGTAAGCAAACAATGGGTACCCCTTGTCTTAACTGGCAGGGTCAAGCTGAAACCAAACTTTATCGATTACAAACACCAGCTTCTCCTCTATTCAGGCCTTCACACTATGATAATATTTCATTAGATGACTTTGCCATGGGGACCAACGCCATTGTTGCTGTCATCTCATACACAGTAATATATCTAGAAATTTGTGTTTTATTACATTATTTGTTTAATTATAATTGTTTGAAGAAAAGAAATTACAATTATGGGAAGACCACTTGTTGCAATGTATGCAATAACTTAACTTTTGTGATCTTTACTTCTGTTAATTTAACCCTAAACATGAAATTGTAAGTAAAATAGTTTGTAGTTTAGCTGTAAATCTAGTTGTTTTCAACCAAGATTTCATGAAACTTTCTCTTGATAAGTGAACTAGATCTGATTATTGTCGAACCACAAGAAATAAGTTTATCTCCTGATTTTATCCCCTAGGTTTATCTGTTGTCTTTTGGATCAAATTTTTAGTTATTTTTTTTTTTATTGATTATTTGATGATTAATTGCTTATTTTTATTTTTATTATTTGTAATTGCTTATTATATATTATTATTATTATTTTCTTTTATTAGAATTAAGCAAACTGCATTTTTCCCTCTTAAAAGTATGTTGCTAATTGATTTCTTACCATTTTTTTACAGGGTTACGATATGGAAGATGCTATGATCATCAACAAGTCTTCACTTGAAAGGGGTTTCGCTTATGGATCAATTGTCAAATCAGAATTTGTAGAACTTAAAACGGTAATCTTAATTATTATTTATCCACATTGAAAATGTTAGATTTGGAAATCAGTCTTTATACTCAATAAAGTATAAAAGAAAAGATGCATCTAGTAACTATTATTTGAATATGGTACAATATATATTTTTTTAATTGTAAAATTATTATTTTTTATTTTAGAACAATTCTTACTTTGGACTTGATCCGAGTAAACCCAACCTAATCAAAACCCTAGGAAATGATGGTCTTCCCTTCCCAGGAGTCAAACTCACTTATAAAGATCCTTATTACTGGTATTTTTTTTTTTTTTTTAAATTGTATCTTACTATATGGTACATGTTGTTTTAGTATAATTTTTAGATATTATGTAATGATTTATGTATAATGAGGTTGGATCCTGACGTGGGTAAAAAATATATAAACTCAGTTCAGTGTCGGCGACGTTTTGACCTCACCGGTCCTTATCAAGCCTAGTTGACATCTAGTAGACAATATCTATCTCTAAATATGTCTGGTAACTGTCAGTTCAACAATTTAGTATTGTTTCGTCTCATAATATCTTATCATTAGATACTTTCATCGTTGTAATAATCTTAATTACAAAATAAATTCTCCATCTTCACATCTTTAAAAGTTTAATTACATTAACATTAAACCACTAAACCATACTCTAATACTAATATCACAGTATTTATATAAAAAAAAAAAAAAAAAAAAAAAAACGTTAAAAAAAACAACTATTTGGTAACATGCTCTGATGGTATAGGTATATATTCCTTATCACAGTATCTTAATGATTTATATGATATGATATTGAATTGGGCCTAGCTCCAGTACAGATTGGACAAGTAATAACCGGAATTAAAAAAATAAAAAAATTGTTTGTTTAGTTACTACAATGCAGAGAGATCGTGTTACGTTGTGGGTAGTTATGATGGTAAAGAAGATGCCGTAGTGGACAGTGTAAAACTCTGTGGTTCCATTCAAGGTTCCAGAGAACCACCAGTCAAAGCTTGTATCACACTTAGGCTTCCGGTAAAATGTTTTCTCATTATTTGAATTATATTTAGAGTATTTAAAAATTAGTTTTTATTATTTAAATAAAATTGAATTAGTTTTTTTGTTGTTAAAGAAGTA
This sequence comes from Gerris lacustris, assembly GCA_951217055.1. Taxonomy (NCBI): domain Eukaryota; kingdom Metazoa; phylum Arthropoda; class Insecta; order Hemiptera; family Gerridae; genus Gerris; species Gerris lacustris. The sequence continues at coordinate 19,556,830 of OX578283.1, forward strand.
AATATAAAATGAATAATAGTGTATTTTGTAGACTTAATAATCGTAGTTGTTATAATGCATCAAACTTGGTATGATTATAGAGAGGAACTTTAGTTGGAGACAAGTTTGCATCCCGAGCAGGGCAGAAAGGCATCTGCAGTCAAAAATGGCCTGCAGAAGATTTACCATTTACCGAATCTGGCTTAGTACCCGATATTGTATTTAACCCTCATGGCTTTCCTTCTCGTATGACAATTGGTATGTCTTTACTTTTTTTGTGAACATATGAAATATAATTAACAATTGCTAAAATTATGAAAATAGGGGGCGATTGCTTTTTAAGAATAGGTTTATCTGTGTGTTGTTTATTAACGATCTAATATAAGACCAATTTAAATAACAAATAATATTGTAACTCACTTAAAATACGGTCAATAATTTTGCATATTTAGATACATTCATTGATTGTTTTCAGCTATGATGATCGAATGTATGGCAGGGAAGTCTGCAGCTGTTCATGGTCTTGTACATGATGCTTCCCCTTTTCTATTCTCAGAGAAGGACACTGCAATTGACTATTTTGGCAGACTCCTCGAAGCAGGTATTATTTTTAATTAAAGTTAAACTTACGAAGAATTGGTTTTAAGGTTTACAAAGTATCTATTATACTGAAACATTTGTGAAGACTAGCTTTGGTTAATTAAATACCAACTTTTTCAGTTCCAAATGCATTGTTTGCTGAAATAAGAATGGTGTTCTTAAGAATCAAGACACAATCAACATGACACCTTAAAAAATGTTAGGGAAAACCTCTAAGTGAAGCAACCTATCTAAGGGAGGCAGTCTGAAAATTCTCTGAGTTTTTAAAGCCAGGTTTATACTTTTAAAATTGACCACAAATAACAACACAATAAAACATAAAAAGAGTAAAACAACAATATAACTTTATCACAACTCTTATTTCTACTTATTACATTATATAAAGTTTATACTGTCATTTTAATCTGTTATGATAAAGTTATATTGTTTTTTTTTAAAAAATTGTTTTATGGTTTTTTGTATTTTTATTTGTCAATTTTAAATTAGTACTGGGAAAATAAAATATGAAATTAATCCTTAAAAATATTTAATGGGAAAATACTTAAAATCCCCTTATATTTGACTATTTGACATTAAGTGACTTTAAAGGCACTTAAAAATATTTTTATTTATAAATCGTGATGATTTTGTATGTTACCAGAAATATTAAGATCTCTTTTAAGGCTGCTTAGACATGAATTGAATAATGTTGAAATATAGCAGAATGAGATAAGAGAATCTTTCTTTTTTTTATATTCCAAAAGACCCATAATCTTTGATTATATGAAATTTATTATTGTTTTATAGGAGGTTATAGTTACTATGGAACTGAACGAATGTACAGTGGTGTTGATGGTTGTGAAATGACAGCGGATATATTCTTTGGTGTGATCCATTATCAGAGATTGAGGCACATGGTATCTGACAAGTGGCAGGTAATATATCACAACTTAATTAATTATATTCAAATAAAATCCTAGCATTAATAAAAGTTTATAGATATGAGGCGTTCCGAATACGAGGGGCGAACTCAACATCCAACTTCTTTTTTTTCCTTGCATCGTCTGGGGCCTAATATTTAGCCTGTATAGTTTTTTTTGTTGAGTTTGCCTTTAATTCCTGGTCTAAACTTGTTGGAGAGGTTTGAATCGTCTATAAACGGGCAGATACAAAGGGCGAACATGTCCACATGCCTCTTCTCTAACTCCGTAAGTCCCCCACTTCTCTCGTTCCTAAATCTTATTAGGTTTTTTTGTTGAAGCGCCCATTGCTTTTAAACATTAATTTAAGCTTTTCTCAAAACCACCAAATGTTGAGTTCGCCCTTCGTATTTGGAACGCCTCATATTATAATGGTTGATTGTCATCTCACATAATACTATTTTTTCTATTAATTAATTATTTAACTATTAGTGTGAGCCTATCACCACACTCATAGATAATATATTAATATATATTTATAATATTCTAATTAAGATTATATAAAATTGTTATTTATGTTTTACTGATGCTTGACATTCATCCTTTGATTTAGGTGCGTAGCACGGGAGTTACAGATATGGTGACAAGACAACCAGTTCAGGGAAGGAAAAGAGGAGGAGGTGTGAGATTTGGTGAGATGGAGCGTGATGCACTCATATCTCATGGAGCTGCCTTCCTACTCCAGGATAGATTATTTCATTGCTCTGATAAATCTACTGTAAGTTTTGCCATCTTTAGTTCTTTCAGATGCTATAAAAGCCGTAGAAAATTATTTAATTTTATTTATTGAATATTCGGGAAGATGAAATCATGCCCTAGGGTTTTGAAAGTAGCCTTTGGTATTCCCCATACATAGTAAAGGATCTAAGTTGGGGTGTAGCAATTACAGAGCTAATCTAAGCTAGAGGGTGTAGAGGAAAACTTAAGAATTATTCACGAGACATTCAGAAAGATAAAGTCACGTCCTAGGGATGGGAAGTACTTTCTACTCCCCATAAGAAAAGGATCTAAGCTGGGGTGTAGCTACTACTGAACCAATCTAAGATAGAGGAAGACCTAAGAAGCCCTGGAGACTGGAATTGGCATTGAAAAACTCTAGATTGGGATTGTGTGGTGGCTAATGCTTGTCAAGGAGTTTTAGAGGTTCAGAGTAAGTAAGTAATGTCAAGGGAACAAGTATGTTTAAATGGATTAAGACAGCCCCACTAGCAAGACCAAGTTATCCAGGTTCAATTCCTAGAGGGGTGAGAAATTTTAACGTTAAATATAATTGTTATGTGCATAAATTGCCGGATCTTTATGAGTTCTGATTATAGGATAGAGTTATAAGCCTAGTCTTATGAGCGAAACACTGCCTTATTGGCACTTTTTTACTTTAGCACCCCCCTTGGTTCTAAACAATAGTCTGTCCTACAAAAGTCTTAAAGGTTTGTGTGTTTGTCTCCCCAAGACATTGGGTATATTAATACATTATTAAATTATTATTATAATAATACATTATTAAACAAGCAGTAAAGTTTTTTTTATTTTTATTTTTATTTTTTTTTACAGATCTTGGTGTGTAAGAATTGTGGTTCAATTCTGGGACCTGTAATTCAATCAGGGAGTAGTCAGCAATCTGACGAGAGTGGTGCAGTTAATTGTCATATCTGCCGTGAAAAAGGAACAATTAACAGGCTTGAGATGCCTTATATATTTAAATATCTTACGGCCCAGCTTGCATCAGTCAATATCAGTCTTAAACTCAACCTCGAAGACCAATAATTAAGACAATGAGCATTGCCTTATAACACTTGTCTCTAATATCTAAATAATATTAAGATCTATAAAAATGTTTTCAGTTTTGGTACTTTGGGATGTTCACCCATCCTTTCATAATTTGATAGCAAACAAAATAGGTCGGAGTGCTTGAGAGGAAATAAAAGAATGGGTTGAAAGAGTTTCAAAACAATTTACTGATTTAGGACTAAACCTAACTGTGATAAAAATATGCCTTTTTGTGGTTTAAATCAATATAAGTGCTTTGATAAAACAACATTTAAATAATAAAATGTTGGAAGATTATTTGATAAGAGAATAGAGGGCTCTAAAAGATTATGTTAGAGCCCTCTATTCTCTTACCTCACCATCTATAGCACGTTCTAACAATAGAAATCAAAAAGCGCTGTCTTTTTCTGAAGTTAAAATTTTTACTCTTGATCTGAAGAAATAAGATAAACTTAATTAAACTATCATTATTAAATTAATTATTATGCAAATTGGTTTACAAACAACTGAGTTTATTCTTGAAATTGGTTTCAAGGTTTAACCCCATGATTATTTTATGTAATATTATTATGTAACATATAAACTTTAATGTACATATATTGTAGATATTTAAAAAAAATAAACTATTTTTTTATAGCTTTATTTACTGTCTATATCATCAAGTTATATCTTCGATTTCAATACTTATCAACTGTAGATTTATTTTATATGATTAAGCATTTACTTAGTTCTTATTGGCATCTGTGGTTTTTAAACTACATTATAGTAATACCTGTCTAACTTGGAATGCTATGGTTCCAGAAAAAAAAAAAATCCATTAGCAGGTTTCTAGTTTAGAGAGGGTGTTTTAGATAAAGAAAAAACTCCGTTTCTATTATTAGCTTTAACACAAGTTTTGCTGTATTAGTTTGGGAGCAAACTTTTGGTCGCAAGTATGTGAAATCAGTGTCACTAAAATTAAAGAATTATTTAAGTAACTAACTACAAACTTTTGTAAGAATAAGAAGTAATAGTAAAAAACAAAATCTTTCGAAAATATTAAAGTGGGACTGTGATATTCTGCAGTCCTGCTTATGTCTTGCCACACTGACTATCAGAGATGTGTATTCAACTTATTGTGTCTATTGCACTTGTGGGGTATCCAAGGTGTATGAAAATGAACAGGTTTAAAAAAGTACACAGTTTACAGTTATGAGGAACAGAATGTATCACAATATCTTTTGTAGCTTAACATGTTTAGTATATCTCAAATTAATTTATATATTACAGTGTAAATTCTAGGAACGGATTCCTTTTATAATAAATAAGATTCTCTACGGTGTCTGTTTTTACATAACTATTTTATAGATTAGTCTTAATTTATTATTTATTTTATTTTTTTATATTTATTAATTATTAAACATAAAATCTACCTCAGAGAATGCTATGCTATTGAGTAAATTACAATTTTAATAATGTGAATCACAGTTTTTTATTAATGAAATGTGGGAGGCTTTTTACTACAAAATTTACTACTATGTTAAACAATTTTTGAAAATTTATTTAAACTTATTACCAAAGCTTTTACTATACAAACAAATGAACTCTTCATCCAAAAGTTATGCATATTAAGTATCCCACTCTACAGAAATGTTAACAAATTTGTCACTTACATTTATAACCCCCTTTATTTTACAAACAGAATTGTCACCGTATTAGTTTCTGGTCTAATAAATGAAGTTTTTGTTTATATATGCTGTCAATTTAAGTTAATTTTAGATATACATCTGAACTATCTTAGATTCAGTATTATTAAATGAATATCATAGCCACCTCTTTGACTCATAGCAAATCTAAATGTTAACAAAAAATTGATATTTTGTAGCTTCACTTTGTGATCTTTCAGGAACTTTCGACTAATTACTTAATATACATTAATCTATAACTATAAATTTCATTTAAAAATAAATTGAGCTATTTACTTTGTACTATTGTGTGAATTAAAATATACAAAACCATGATTAATTATTATTTGTAAGACCTACTTCTGGTATTAAATAAATAAAATAAAATATTGCTTGTTATTTAAAGGCGGGATTACCGAAATATATGTAAAAGCATAGAATCAATAAAGTACGTGGATAGGATGCGAGGAAGCTATGTGCCACACCAATTGCTGTGCCACAGTCTATTTTTTCTGGAATTCTAAATTTTTTTAAGAATGTTTATCTCATGAATGAGATTGTTTCATGTTAATAAACTTTTTTTTATTGTTGAAATTTGTCATTGTTTTAAGTCTAAATCCATAAAACATTTTTTGGTTTCTATTGTAAAAATAAATTATCTCATCTTTAACCAGTCTTCCTTTTAAAGTGATTTTAAATCTTAGAAGCTCAATTATTTTTCAATAAGTAGAAAAAGTTTTACTGACCTTTTTTTTTTTTTTTTTTTTTTTACATGACATTGAATATTGACTATATTCTGAAGTTATATTATTGAGATTTATTGGCTATTTTTCTTTGTTTCTCTATCTTATAAGTTTTGAGGTAGAAGTCAGTGAAAAGAACAAAGAAAATAAATGAGTGAAGCATGAGGAGAGCTCCTATTAATTTTGGGTATCCGCAGTCTGTGTACAATAATTGTGCTGAGTGGAAAAATACGAAAACAAACTGCATCTGTGAACACAATGCATTGTACTTGTTAAAATATTTCATAGATAGGGTGTTACTCTGTGATAAAAATTAATGAAAGAGATCTTGATCCACCTTCAGTTTAATTTGTTAACTCACATTCAAATTTATATAATGAAGAACACCGAAAAGAAAATTAAAGAAATGTTATTACTAGTTCAATTGATCAGTTCATAGATTGTAAAAACATAAATAACTTACAAGTATATAAAAAGTTACTAACTGATTTTGACTACGACTACCGATCAATTCCCTTATATATATTTTTATATATTTATTTATAGTTTGACACTATACTGATCAATTGAACTAGTAACTGTATTTGTTTAGTTTTTAACTACCTTCTCCAGTTTACCTTAAGTGATACCTCGTAACTACCAAAATGTTGATTTTGAGGTTTTCATTATATGAAAAAAAAATCCTTCACATAGAAAATGGGCTGTGGTGACATTTCATACCAGATTTGCAAACTATTTGTTATGTGATAGCTTGTAACTGCACCTCGTATGTGTTTCTGGTATATGTGTTTTGGTGAAGGTTAGTCGTAACACCTCAAAACTGAGCTCCTAATTCGTTAGTGAGACCTCTTGTGTGTTCACTTTATTAAAGAAGTGACATAGTGAGAACTCGTAACTACATTATTTTATAAACTGTTATAATTTGACAGTTACCAATGTTTTAGAAGGGTTACATGTTATACAAATTTATAAAACTTAAAAAAACTGTCAGTTAAAGTATTTTTTTTTTTTAAATAGTTTTTTGTTCCTCCTGTAAACCTGACATTTTGAAGATACGAGATATCATTTCTTAGCATCGATATATAAAATTAATATGATTATACTACATAAATATTATATTTTATTATCTTACCAGTTGCACTGTTGTTAAATATTTTTTCCACCAAATATATTTGTGATATTCTGGTCCCATAGCAGACATCATATAATATGAGTACATAATAATATGTACCAAGTTGTTTAACAAATTTGAAAAAGTACCATGTCCTCCTAAAAATAGAAATAAAAATTCATTAACAAATAAAATCGCATTCTTAACTATTTTTAAATAAATGCTATTAATTAATGATGACAATTTGGTTTAGATTGATAACCCCATGATTGCATTTGTACTTTCAATGCAATACATATAACTGATTTAGCCAGCCAAGCTGATTTTTATATGATAAGGCGCTATTGCAGGCGCTTTCGCTCTATTACAATACTTTCTCTCTCTATATATATACAGGGTGTTCCTAAATATCATGTACATAAATAGTAAATAATTCTTTGGCTTATTTAATGATTAAAAATTCATATAAACATATGTCCTCAACATCTGGTAAACATAGGTCTTGATTGAGCATGTTAAGCCGCGTCCACACCGGACGCGCATTCGCAAACTGGGTTTGCAAACGATTGCAAACGTTTGCAAACGATTGCAAACGTTTGCAAACAATTGCAAACACGACGTCCACACCGGCCGCGCATTCTTGACAAACAGGTGTTTGCAAACGTTTGTTCTTGTTCCCAGTTATTTTTCATTATTTTCTTACACATTACATCATCAAGTACTAAATAAAACTATATTGCACTTGCATAAACTTTGTAATATGGTTCTATCAAAACGCGGTATAAGCGCGGCCTATTTATTATCATTGGTGAGTTAGTAAAAAATTGCAATAGTAAAAGACGATGAAGAGTCTGGATGTCAAAAAAAATGTCTCCTCGATCATCCCTGATTTTAGATAATTATTTCTATAAAAATACAACGCCAAAACATATAGAAATTTTATACAAATATAAATCTGTTCTTTTGGTGGAAAAAAGATAAATATCAATGTAATATTTCGTCTTATGAGAGCCCATAGGAGGCTCGGGCCCATAGGCCTGTGCCTTAAGTAATAAGCTTGGAAGCAATATAATTATTTTGTGGCGGACCTGGAATAGCCTTGCTCCCTTAACCTGGGTTATGTTTAGTTTACATTTTATTTATATTTAGTTTGTTCTGTTTTCTTATTAACTCAGTCGTTCGTGTCAACCCAAAAAGAAATATATTCTAAATTTATCGACAGTTTAATTTGTTTCTAATTTATCATTATTTATATATATATTTGGGTGTACCCTATAACGGACTCCCATAATTTAAAAAATAGTAAGAAACATTTTTGGACTTTTATGTCATATATATATATATATATATATATATATCTATTTAATCCGGTTATTTTTATTATTGGATTTACATATACTCATCTCTAGTTTCAATCACTATTTATTAATTAGTATATATTATTAATTATACATAGTTATTTGATGCTATAGTCATAAATAATACGAATGAAAAAAAATATACATTTCCCGGGTTTCCAAGTGAAACTACAGGCTGTTTGCGAATGTTCAAGGAGTTTGCTCAAAAAGCGTCCACACCAAACGCGCACAAACAGCAAACATCCTTTGTACCGACTCTACCCGGAGCGCCCGCGAACACAAACAAGCATTCGTTCGTGCACGCGGTGCCATTGTGTTTGCAAATGTTTGCGAACGTTTGCAAACAGGGATGCGCGGCCGGGGGGGGGGGGGGGGGGGTATTTTGCTACCAGTTACCATATTTTGAATAGTTTAATAGTTTGAAAAATTATTACCTACTATTAACTATTAATAGTTGAAGATACTTGTATTATTCTATACTTCAAAGGTTTTTTTGGTGTCCACTTCCACAGTTTTGTACAACCTATTTGCTATTTAAATTTTGATTTTAAGTGTTTAAAAATAAATTTAAGATACTCACCACCTAAGAACTTGATGCAAATCCAAGTGATGATTGGTGTTAAACTGTGGTGATACACATGCAATAGACTAATTTGATTATTCTTTTTCCTCAGAACAAAGAATAGCTAGAAATTAAATCAAAACTTATTATTAGATATGTTTAATTTTTGTATTATTTTTAAAATATATATGTACAGTATTTCTTACCAACGCAAAATAATTTAATAAAATATTAACTACCGTATCTGCAAATTCTGTTAGTTTTGAGATGTAGTACCACCAACATAATTTCAGCATCTGAAATATTAGTTTTTAATATATTTTATATGTAATTGGTATTTATTAAATTTTTTAAGACAAGAAACCTGAAAACGTTAGTCTCTTGAATTAATATGATACAATGAAAGTTCTGGCAATAAACAATCTATATATTTCAAAATTTATTATATAAATTTTTAATGTTTCTTAAGTCTGAAGTAAATTTAGTTACTATAAATATAAGATATTGTTTCAATATTTTGCTGTTTCACAACAGCAAGTTTTAACTATTGACTTATTGTGTAAATAGCTTGGAAATATTTAATTTATTTAATAATAATTTGTATTTGTAGTCCAGTCAAATCAGACACAAAAATAAGGCTCGACCTTGCAGAAGGATGTCCCGGGAAAAATCTATTTCTATTTTTCTATATCATATTTTTTAAACGCAGATATATTGAGAGGCCGGGTTCAATTCCCGCTGGGGAGAAATTAAAAAAAAAAAAAAAAAAAAAAAAAATCATTGTACAATTTTTATATATTTTAAAGACTTTAAGGAACATTTATGCCAAATTTCAGGAAAAACAAAAAACTTTTTTTTAAGCTTAGTTAATTTATATGCGTAACTAAATGTTTAAATCGGAGTTGAGAATGTTATGGTTACGATTTAGAGTTCAGAAATCAGTTTAGTTTTTTTTACTATTATAATTATTATTTTTACTAATATGTATTATATGTTTTATTTGGCGATTATTAAAAGATCGATTATAAGATTTTGCCGAATTTACCTACTTGTTTTAAGGTTATCCAGTGATATCTTTGTTTGTCTTGTTGACCCGACCTACTACCCGCCAAAATCTCGAGCTCGCATTGGCTCCCCTTCCATTTTTTAGATTTTCCCGCGCTATCAGAATAACAAAGTATAATGGCATGAGTTTTATTTTTTTTTACAGTAATAATAATGATAATAAAATAAGATATAGCCTATGTCACTCGGAAATAGTCAAGCTTTTTATCAGTATCAGTAAAAGAATTTTCAGAATCGGATCTTATATGTAGTTCCAGTTCCCGAGATTACCTCCTTCAAACGAACAATGTTACCACTTTAAAATATTTGTATAGAGTATAGATTGGAATTTCCTATTTTAAAGTAGGTAATTGAACTATCTAAGTGCTTAAAGTTGAATATAGAATTAATGCTCATGCTAATGCTGTAATTCCCCGTTCAAAACGTTCTCATATTTCCATTTATCTTTCTATATAATTAAATTTTTAGTAATTAAACAAGTGCAGTGAAAAATAAATATACTAAACTGTGAGTTAAACAAGGTTAGGAATATCCTAAGACCTCCTCGAGAAAAGGGGTAACTTGAGAATTCGACAATGCTATAGTTATTCATTTAAATAAGGAAAGAGAGTCTGCAATAACTGCATAGACTGGCCTATGCCTAGACACGCATGCGCAACTTAATTGTTGATATATCTGTCAGATTTGTTTTATATGTCAAATCCAAATCGGAGTCGAAATCATAACAGAGGGACCGGGACGCCATTATAGTTTGTAAAAGTCGTTTTATTGCTTAATAAATATTTCTATTTCGACTGTAATATTGTGTTAGTTTTTACTTTTCCTCACTTATGGTTGGAAAAGTTATGTTTTAACCAATTTTTTTTTTTTTTCGAGATATCAACTAAATTATCCGTTTTGGGTGTTTTTAAGACCTCCTGAGTGGTTTTCAGCATGACGTCTGTCGTCTGTATGTGTGTTATCATCTTAGCGCCCAGGGTATGTAAGCTTGGAAACTTGGCAGAAAAATCCTTATACTTCTAGTTGTGCCGCCTGGAAAATGAACATATTCCCCCATCTTGAACCCAGTTTGCTGAGTCAGCCAAAAATTAAAAAAACTCGAAGGTCCGACCAAGTTGAAATTTGGCACGAATGTACCACCTCTGTATGCAGGGGCGTAACTAGAATCTTGGGGGCCCTGGGGCAAGATTATTCTGGGAGACCCACGGGAGAGGTATTGAAGATCCCCCCCTTACAAAATAGGGGGTCCAGGGGCTCCCCCGGAATTGTTCTGAAAAATAACCCCTAAAAACGTGTTTTAATGCATTCTAGAGGTCATATTTACCCACATCTACTGTATTTTATTTTGTACATGACACCAAATCGAAAATGTTTAATTTAGCCTCTTTGTCTAAATCCTCATGGACCTCCTGGGTAATTTAGTTAGCCTACTTCATAAGTACATCTATAGTTTGTACGACCTCTTCGTAGTAGTTTAAGAAATTGTAGACTGAACTGTTTTCGTAATTAGTCAATACTTGTAGTTGTAATATTAAAATATGTAAAGATAGGCCAGATATGATAGGGTAGACAGTTAAAGAAAATAATAAACGTGAGCGTGGAACTGAAGAAATTAATCAAAAATGTTCAAAAAGTAAGTAAATGTATTGTTAATACTTATATACAAAACACAAAAAGACAGACTAATTGAAATCGCAAATCAGACAGACAAGATGAAGCAATCTTCATTTATTAAAATTCCTTTCTTCTTACTTTTGACGAAGAAGTTTCATCGATACCTTGATAAAAGTTTATTGAACTTCGTTTGTCATGGCCCTTACTTTTGTCCTTTTCTTCCCCGTGGTCTTCTCCACGTCCCGGGGGATTGCCCCGGTTGCCCCAGCCTAGTTACGCCCCTGTCTTTATGACAAACAAATCCACCAAGTATTAGTAATAGTTATAATAGAAATTATCATTTTCAAATATATATATATTTCTTAATTGACTTCCCCTTTAACAGCTTTCATTTTGTATTTATCATAAAAATCAATACCACTAATTTAATGCACTCAATGAGACCTTTAATTAGAAGTTATTAAGTTATTAGAATCATGCAATTTGACTTTCTGTAAATGACGGGGAGGGATTTTTTAAATTCGATTTTCGACAATTTTACCCGAAAAAGAAATTTGAAATATTTTTCTTATATAGTCGACATTTGGTCCGGTTTCCTCTTGTACGATTTTAGAAAATTGTACTTTTTGGGTACAGGGTACAGCTTGATTTGAATGTATAAATCTTCATTAAACAACAAACAGGAGGTTTGTGTTGTATATTCATTACAGGAGTGACATTTCTTCGAAAATTTAAATTCTTCGGAATTTACACGTATAGGCAACTCCATCGGTGTGGACCTACTGTATATGAGCCATGTATGTACTAAAGATAAACGCGACTCTTTTATTACTAAAATACTAAAAATTGATTACATTTTATTGGTGCTAAAATAAACTTTGATTAAGAGAATTAAGACGCCAGAGAAACAGTAACTTTTATTAAAATTATATGCAATTCAGGTTTTATGAATCATAAAAATTGCCGGCACTTTACTCTGTATAGATTTTTAAGTTACTACTAACTTTTTAGAAAATAAATTTTGTTTCATAAGTAAAATATTGTACCTAATAATCTAAAAATGTACAATCAATAGTATTATCTGCTGGGATTTCATACTGAATGGGACTATTTCATCAAGGGCCTTATTTTTTTTTTAAATAATACGTGGAAATCTACGGGAGTCTTTTGTATCCTGCCCTACCCCCATGGTCTCCGTTCTTAGCGATGTTTTCTTGCAAAAAAAACAAAAAAAAAACTTGTGATGTCGCGGGACAGACCGGTATGAACGAAGTTCCTTTCGCTTTTTATTAAATATAAATTATAGATAATTTTATCAAATCTAAACAAGACACATAAAGGGTAAACTGAATATACCACTAAGTAATTTCTCATGATTAAATGGGATTACCCTGACTGCTGTTGGGTTATTAGAGTAGTCCACAGGTTGACATCTGTAATTGTAATCCCACAGCCAGCCTCCTCGTAAATGCTAAAAAGAAAAACAGTTTTATTTTTTGTATATTCTTAGTTTATATATTATTATCTGAATTATTATAGTTTGTACCTTTTGACTACATTACTAACCTCTATGAACATGATGGCACTGAATATGACCTGGAAACCATTGTAAAATACAAGGAGGTTTTTAAGTTTAAAGGGCTTTCTGTTGTCCATAATTTTAGGCCCTAGAAATACTGACAGGTAGATGTAGAGAACTACTGATAGAATTGTCGGAATGGGTGACTCCATCATAGGCCAGTCTTCTACTCTTTTATCTATAAGATTAAAATAATAGGTAATAATAGTATCTTTGGATGTAAAAAAAAACTGGAAAGTAAAATTTTATAACTAAAAAGCATTAATTACCTTCCAATTTGTCCAGTATAACATTATATTGGTGGAGTGTTGTATTGACTAAAGTAGTAATCCTGCTTTTCCCTTGTCCACCTGAGTAAAATAAAATAGAAATACTAAATAATTCACCTTTCTTTACTACTTCCCAACTATAATAACTACAAGCAAATATTTTACTTTTTTTCCTTTTCCTGTTTTTACCCTTTTCTTAACTAATGTGGCCAAGTGCGAATCTAGACCATAATGTTAGAGGGGAACTTATCTTTAAATATCATTTGGAAAGGGATTATTTTGCGGAGGGAGGATTCGAAAATATATTACCTTATAAATGGAGGTTTAATAGTAATTTATGTTACTAGGCAGCAAAATGGAATTTTGCTGACAAGTTTTTAACTTTTAGTTACGAGCCGAAGGCGAGGATAGGCTAAACCAATTTACTGCAGAGGCGAAGCCGAGGCAGGAAATTTACTATTTGATTGACGAGGCGAACCCGAGGCAGGAATATGTTAATTACCTGCTAAGGTGTAACCGAAGCAGGTTATCTTTAAACGAGTCAGGAATGTTTCCTTTGCTGCATAGTTACAATATTTTATCTATTAACGTCAGAAAAAGTACTCTAAAGATTTTTTTTAAAATAACATAATTTTACCATTTAACAATTACAATTTTTTTATTATTATAAATTTTAAAGGTATTTTAAAAAAAATATATAAATATTTAACAGAATATTACGCTTAAATATTTAAAAATGAACAATGCGGGAGAGTTCATAACCTGCGATGTAGTAACCTATTCTTAAAAGTTTGGTGCCTGTTTGTTATTTTGCTGACACTTTGAACATTTGTTGGCACTTTGATATTTTGCTGACACTTATTTATTATTTTGCTGCGTGTTTTTTTGACATGTTACATGTTACAAAAGAGTTAAGAGAAATTACATTTTGCAGATTGAAAACAGTACAACAATGCTTAATTATGCTACCGTGAGTAGATAAACTAAATTTTTGGTGCTAAATAAAATGTTTACCATACAAACAAGCTTAGTTGAATACAAATGTGTAAAAAATCAAATTTGATGGTTATTTTAACTCATAAAATAAATTATTTAGACTTTGGACTCGAAATGAGTGGACATTAGTTATAATATAGTAGAGGAAATTCCTATCGTAATACTGATTTATAATAAAGCTTGTTTATCTTTTTATTCTTTTAAACTAACACCAGAAGCATTGGCACTTATTACAATAGTTGTATTACTTCATGGGTATAAACGCAATCTTTCATAAATATTATCTTAATTATTATCCTTCTGAAACATTCACATTAATCTCAAACTTCTTAATGTGTAGCTTATTTAATTAGCTTATTTAGCTTATTAACACCTTACAATAATAAGATTAAAGAGGCAGACTAATACCGTTCTGATAACTAAGAGCATATTCTAAACAAGAGAATTTTTAAATGCATTAAACTAATGTTGTCACAAGGGTGCCGCAATAGCAAATGACAATGATTAGATTGCTTAATGCTTGAATAAAAAGAGAAAGGAATATAACGAAATTATCCTCTAGAAGTTATAGATAGGTTTCTAATATATTTTAACGTTTCGAAATGAACTTCATTAATTAAAGTTAAAAATATAATTCTCTTGCATTAAATAGAAATAGTGGATAAACTTTGATTAAAATAAACCTGATAAAATGGCACTCATGTATGTCCGAAAAAAGTGAGAAAAGCTTTATTACATTATATTATCATTGTCCTCATTCTTTTGCATGTTTGAGTCCTATCATTTTTACTTTCTCATATAAAGAGAAATTATTGTGATTGCGCGAAAATTCAATTTTGAGATTTTTATGGGTTTACACGTTTTAAGGTCCCCTGAATCCAAAAAAGTGGTTTTTAAAAAATGTCTGTCTGTCGTCTGTCTGTGCAGACGTCTGGTGTCTAAACTACTGAGCCGATTATGACGATATTTGGCATACATGTTTAGAAAAATCATACCCCGAGGCGAAATCAAGAAATTAATTTTAGCTCCAAATTTGGGGGCGCTACCCCCAAAAAACTCTGCAAAAACGTGAAAAACAAAAATTATTTCTCGAAAACGGTTCCGACGATTTTGATTAAAAAATTCTAAAATATACTACGTTCACACATCGTTTTGAAAGCGTTTCGGATCCAATTCGTTTTCAAAACGATACGCGTTCTTACAACAAAGAATACAGGTGATCGAAATATTTGTTTTCGAAATCTCGTAACGGTGACGTCACGAGTAAAACCTTCTTTCTTGTTACCTAATATGTCCGCGAATTTTTACATTTTATTTACAAGTTATTAAAAGTTTTTACAGGTTCTTTATAGTATTAACTTTTGTTTAAAAACGTTTTTGCAGTTTAAAAAAAAGAAACGGAAGCTCACGAAAACTTAAAAGCTTCAAGAACTTAAAAAGTTGAAAAGAGTAAAATAACCTGATATCTCGATCCCCTCCACGACCTGTTCATACGAGCGTTTTGAATTTCGATCCCCCGATCCGATCACGTATTTTTGGTGGAGCGGATCTAACCCGATACGATCCGCCGATCTCCGTTCGTACAGCGTTTTGAACTAGCGGATCGTTTTCAAAACCGTTTCCAAAACGATGTGTGAACGTAGTAATAGTATTAGTCCATTTAAATACGAATCTAACAATATAAGCAGTTTTCCTGGATAAATCTAGTTCCCGAGAAAGTAGCTTTAAACGCGGAGGGAGAGAAGCCGGGTTCGATTCCCCGCCGAGGAGAAGTTATTTTTATGATATATTTTGACCAAATGTTCAATAATAATTAAATGTACCAACGAAAACTAAATAAATGAAAAACACTGGGCCAAGTAATTATGAACTCGTTATGACAAAGTTAGTCTGAGTGTTGAGTTTTGTTATTGTTTTCAATAATCTGTCTAATTTTGACATGTTGTTTTTATTGTTTTGTTAAAAATCCAAATTGTACTTTCCAATAATTATATACTTTTTCTTTGACTATAACTCTGCTAAGTCTGTTATTTTCAAGTGGTTATGGGTTCAGACTCACTTCCGGACTGCACGTATCGTAAGTTTTAAACTTTTTAAAATATTATTTTAAAACTTCGTAGTTATAGATTAAAAGTCGTAAAATTTGACTAATGGAAAATTTTAAGTATAACATCGGCCGCCTAGAAGGTAAAGGTGACTGGGCCACCTGGAAGTACAAGGTACAGCTCTTACTGAGGAACATAGCTGGAGGCCTCCATGTTGTTGAAGGTACTCTGGTAAAACCTACTGCTTTTGATTCCAAGGCTACTCCCTCAGATCTTGTTGAGTATGAGAAGAAACTTGAAAAATTTTCGAAAGCAGACAGTGAGGCGCTGCTAGCGATTACTACTAATATGACAAATGATAATGTACAGAAAATTATGAGATTCCAAACTGCAAGAGAAGTCTGGCTTGAACTGCATAGACTGTATGACGGGCCTACAGAAGACAAAACCTATGATCTGTGTTTACAATTTTTTACATATAAAATGGATACTAATGATGATATTGCTTCTCATTTATCTAAAATAAAGAATTTGTGGACTAATTTGTGCATCGAAATTAAAAAGGATGCTCATAATGGTAAGCGAGATTACTCTCTACCTGAAATTCTACTAATATGTAAGATCCTAGGTACTTTGCCTGATGAATATTTTTCATTCAAGTCTAGCTGGCTTCTTATGCCCAAAAGTGAAAGAACTATCGATAATTTAACTAGTCAACTATGCTCACATGAAAGAGCGCTTGCCAAGAAACACTGTCATGATGATTCAGACAAGTCAGAAGTTTTAGCTACAAAATTCAAACCTAAAGGAAAACATATTGTGGAAAAACCAGATTACAAGGATGAAAAATGTACTTGCAATAAATATAAAAATAAACAATGGTTTAATAAATCCAAAAATTATAAAGATTGGAAATCTAACAAATCTAGTAAATCTGGTGCAAGTACAAGTCATGTCCTATCCTTAACTATGTCGAATGAAGTGTTGATGGAATGCGATCAGTTTAATTGGTACATAGATAACGGTGCTACTCATCATGTGTGTAACAACCTTGATCTATTTGACTCTTTAGATAAGTTTAACGATGAACATGTAGTAACTACGGCTAGTGGTCACACAGTGAATGCTGTCGGAAAAGGAAATATTTTGGTACAATCAAGAGTACACAATAAATGGGTCAATTATACTTTAAGTGAAGTTTGGTATGTCCCTCAACTTAAAAAGAACTTATTCTCTGTTTTATCTACTCAAGACAAACATCCTGAATCGAGTCAATTTATCTCTGATGCAAAAACGTGTCACTTAAAAATTGGTGAAGACCTTGTTTTGGTGGGTCATCGTGAACGAAATGGAGGTCTATATAAAATAAATTTTAGAACAGCCAAAAATAATAAAAATAAAAATGGAAAACTCAATTCAGTTGAATCAGATCAAAATTTGTTACAACTCTACCATGAACGTTTGGGTCACCAGAATAAAAAACACGTTAAAGAAGTCATAGAGAGGGAACTTAAAATTAAAGTTAAAATAGACTCCGAAATTTGTGAAGGCTGTCTCTACGGGAAAGCTCATCGTTTGAAATTTGGGACTCGGGAAAGAGCTAAAGCCCCTGGGGAATTAATTCATTCAGATGTTTGCGGTCCGTTTGCAGCTTCCAACTCAGGATATAGGTACTTTGTTCTTTTTAAAGACGACTTTAGTAGATATAGATTCGTTTATTTTATAAAACAAAAATCTGAAGTTTCTGAGAAATTGAGAATAATGTTAAAATCAGCTGAAAATATCGGTATACAAATCCGTGAATTACTAAGTGATAACGGTGGAGAGTTCGATAATAAAGAAGTAAGAAATATACTTGAAGAAAAGGGCATAAAACAAAGTTTAACCATGCCTTACACTCCTCAGCAAAACGGCTGCAGCGAGAGAGAAAATCGAACACTTGTGGAGTGTGCACGATCATTGATGCATGCGCACACTGAGCTTCCTCATTATCTCTGGGCTGAACTAGTAAGTACAGCAGCTTATATTCTAAATAGAAGTGGACCTTCTAGTATCGAAAATAAAACACCCCATGAACTATGGTTTAAGAAAAAACCTAGTATTAAACATTTCCGCATAATTGGGTGTGAATGTTATGCTCATATTCCTAAATGTAAACGGAAGAAAATGGACAAAAAGTCAGTGAAAGGAATTCTGATAGGGTATGAATATGGTGGATATAGAATTTGGAATAAAGAAAGTAATAAACTAATTCGATCAAGGGACGTTACTTTCAATGAAGAAATACTAGAATCCAGTAATTCATATCAACCCACTTTTCAGAAAAATAAACAAAATAAAGTTGACAATTATGAAAAAAAAATTGAAGATGAAATTACAGAAAAATTAAAAGTTGATACTTATAATGAAGAAAATAAAAATAATAATCAAGAGCATTCTAAATCTGATATAGTTCTTAGGGATCGATCAAAAATTAAGAAACCAGAACGATTTGAAGATTATATTGCTACCGTAGCAGCTAGCGTTGCAACAGAAATAAAAACACCTGAAACCTACAATGAAGCTCTAAAAAGCAATGAAGCAAGTGACTGGGGTCAAGCAATGGACGAAGAAATAAAATCATTGAATGAAAATAATACCTGGGTTCTTGACAACCTTCCTAAAAATAAAAAGGCAATACCTTGCAAGTGGGTTTATCGGGTTAAAACTAATCCAGACGGATCGGTTGAAAGATTTAAGGCGAGGCTGGTTGTGAAGGGGTTTTCTCAGAGAAAAGGAGAAGATTTTGACCAGACCTTTAGTCCTGTAGCGAAGATGACAACTATAAGAACTTTGTTGAGCATAGCGGCGAATGAAAAATTGACACTATCTCAATTCGACGTTAAAACCGCATTCCTTTATGGACATCTCGAAGATCATGAAATCTTCATGCAACAACCTGAAGGATACTCTGATGGAACTAACAGAGTATGCCGTTTGTTAAGAAGTCTTTATGGACTTAAACAGGCACCTCGGTGTTGGTATAAGAGATTTGCTGAATTTCTTATTCAAGCTGGATTTAAAGAATCTGATGCGGATCCATGCCTTTTTATTAGACAGAGAGGTGAGGATAAAGTTATAATAGCCTTATACGTTGATGACGGGTTAGTAGCTGCTAGTGATCAAAATAAACTAGAAATATTTCTAAATGAACTTAGAAATGAATTTAAAATAACAACAAAAAATGTTAACTACTATCTTGGACTGGAAATCAACCAATGCCCTGATGGTTCAATTAAAATAAGTCAGAAGGCCTACACATCAAAAATTTTGGAAAGATTTGGCATGAGTGAGTGCAAATCTGCTCCTACTCCAATAATTAAAGAAGCTCCAAAACCTCCAACAAATGAAAACGTTAAATTAGGGAAAGCAGAAGACTCTGATATTATTGAAGAAGGTGTATTTCCCTATAGACAAGCGGTCGGTGCCCTCATGTATTTGATGGTAGGTACTAGGCCTGACATCGCCTATGCCGTTGGTGTAGCTAGTAGAACTTTAGAAAACCCAACCATGGAAGATGTAACTAAAGTTAAAAGGATATTCCGTTACCTGAAAGGTACTATTGACCATGGAATAATGTATACAGGTAATACCGGCGAAGGAATATTAGAAGGATACAGTGACGCTGATCTTGGAGGAGATCTTTCCTCTGGTAGATCGACAACAGGAGTTGTCTGTAAATATGCAGGCAAGATAGTTTCTTGGTTAAGTCAGAGACAAACATCAGTTGCTATTTCGACCACGGAGGCTGAAGTAGTAGCTGCGAGTGAAGCATCTAGAGAAATAATTTGGCTTAAGAGACTTCTAAATGAAATCGCAGATCTTAAGAGCATTCCTCAATTGTACGTCGATAATGAAGCTGCAATAAAATTAGCGCAAAACCCTGAACACCATCGACACACAAAGCATATTCATATTCGACACTTTTTCGTGCGAGAAGCTGTTCAACATGGATACTTATACATCAAGCGAGTTTCAACAGAAGATCAACTTGCTGATATTTTGACCAAGCCGCTACATAAGCCTAGAATGGCAACACTTATGAAACAACTTGGAGTAGACAGTCTATTGAAAAAGGGAAAGTGTTGAGTTTTGTTATTGTTTTCAATAATCTGTCTAATTTTGACATGTTGTTTTTATTGTTTTGTTAAAAATCCAAATTGTACTTTCCAATAATTATATACTTTTTCTTTGACTATAACTCTGCTAAGTCTGTTATTTTCAAGTCTGAGTTGTCTCTTACCGATACTTTTACTATTAATTAATCGAAATGAACAATTCAACACATACTCGATGTGGTCACATCAGTGTGACCACATGTTCTACATACTATAGAACATATTCATATAACTATTCAACACATACTCGATGTGGTCACATCAGTGTGACCACATGTTCTACATACTATAGAACATATTCATATAACTATTCAACACATACTCGATGTGATCACATCAGTGTGAGACATGATCTACATACTATTGAACATATAAGTTGTGTACAACCGAGTTAAATCATTCTTTTTAAAAATGTCCACTTTTCAGTGTCCGTAATTTATAACAATTTAACTTATAATCTCCTGCTTTTGTCTGTCTGTCTGTCGTTAACGCAAATGTATCTCCTAAATACCAAACAAAAAATTTGAAATTTTGCAGGTATTTTTGTGTAACAAACAAAACAAAAAAAACTATAAGGAAGGCCCAAAAAATCGTTTCTTATAAACAAGAAAAGGCATGGGGAGGACAAGCACTGAGTACAAATATGTATTTGTTTTCATTTTTGTACTAATTTATCTTAGTGCCTTAAAAAATGTATTTCCCGTTCATCCCCCCCCCCTCCCCCCCCCCCTCTACCTCTATAACAAATCAAGAAAATATTATTAATTGCCTACTGTAATAATTCGGACTCTTCGTCAGTGCCGAAAGCTTTGGCAACTTTAATTAATGATGTATAGAATCGTTTCAAGGACTTTTAAAATCTAATAATATCGATTCATTATTGAGAATATCATTATTTTTAGAATAAGTAAATTATTTTTACAAAAAACTTTATCTTAATTTTAATCCACGAATAAATTAAACAACAATTGCATTAAAGTTAGGAGCATTCGTAGTAGAAAAAAACCTCAACCATATAAAGAATAAAATGATGAGTCATTATAAAGATCAATTATGGTCTATTGATAATTAAAGGGGGTATTATAAAAATTCTCAGAACGGTACTTAAGAAATTCTACAGAAAAATTAAGGATACAATTCAGAACATTTTTGGCCCATGTGAAAAAAAGGTGTAAGGTAATTATTGTTGAAATATTGAAATAATTCCATGGGAAGCGGACTTAACCAGAACAAAGCTTTATATGTACGCATATTTATGGAATCATCGTCGGTTCATTGATACTTAGCGTGTACTTGTACCTTCGATGCCGAAGAGTTAATATTTACTTCGATCTTTATCTGGAATATGTTATTAAGCTTGCAACTTAACGATAGTAATAAAAGTTAATTAACTAAGTACAGAAAATCCAAGAAATCATATGCGAGTATATAATTACTAAAGTTCAATGTTTTCCATTTATTAGTTGACTCGGGTTTTCCAAGTTACATTTAATTACAAGGCAATACAGGGGCTTACCTAGGAAAGGGATAGGGGGGATTCCCCCCTTGAAATTTAAAAATAATATCTTTTTTGTTAATAATAAAATTAAGATCTTCGTGTTATATATCGTGTGTCTAAACATACAAATATATGTATGTGTATTTCACATACATATATTGTTATGTGTAGACATACACACACGTATAAATATATATATACACATACACATACACATACATATATATATATATATATATATATATATATATATATATATATATATATATATATATATATATATATCTGTATTTAATCCCCCCCCCCAAAAAAAAGGCAAGGCATCACTTGCCTCTATAATTAAAGCTTGCGTACTTCAATAAATATTAATAATTAAGAAAATATAGTTAATCATGATGAGTTGACAATCAAAGAGGATGATTGGAATAGTGTACAGGAGTGGGGGACCACCCGGCTTCCCCAATTTTTCTTTAGCTCCATTCTGAAATTTATTATTTTTTTACCAATATCCTTCATTCTAACGGATTGATTTTAATTATGACTTCGTATAAATTATCTAATGTACTGTTGGAACATGGATGTAAAATTTCAACTTAATACAAGCTGAAGTTTTTGTGTAGTGATGTGATATATTTTATAATATTAAATTTAATACCTTCTTAATTCTAATTAAAAGCATATGTCTCAATCATACTATAATGAATTTACGAAAAAATACACGAAACGTCTCACAAATAAAGTAATGAAAATCAGCTAACTTTGATTGCTTTTAATAACACCTCTAAAAAATCCATCAAGAAAAAATTACTTATACATTTTTTAGTTGAAAAGGAGATGACCGAGGCCATAATTCTGTGGAAAGGGGTACGAAGGCGAGTGGGGTTATAGGGTAGAACCCTTTCATCGAAATCAGCAAAGTGGTTTAGTCTCCACTCTACTCGACTGCACAGACGACCCACAGATATTAAAATAATATTTAAAAACAACATTTTTTTGGACTCAGGGGACCTCAAGACATGTAAATCAATTAAAAGCGAATTTTCGTGCCATCACCTACACTCTAATCTCTAATCTCTGTACACTAATCTCTATACATGTCTATGTGTATGAGAAAGTAAAAAGTAAGCAACCACCTGTTGAATATTTTAAATCTTTTCAAAAATAAATTGATTAAATTGTTTAAATTAGATATTATTGGATTTAAATTAAGTCTTATATGAATTAAGTATGAGAAAGTATTTTTCAAGTTTGTCATACTGTATTTGTAGTCTACTTAAAAGATAAAAAGAGATAAGAGTTATGAAACTACATGATAAAATCTATTTGTGATTAAAAAAGAAATGTTAATAATAATTTCTCGAGACCGAGATGTTACGAGGGTCAGTGTCAATGCTCTATGATATATACGTAAGTCGAAGCGACCTAGGTTCCCATACTGGGAACTGGATGTATTGTAAAGATATAGGTCTAAGAATACAATGTAGTAATATTAGAAATATAATATGCATATAAACATTAAACATTTTAAATTAAAAAACCAACAATAAATCATAAAAATGTTTATATTGGTAATTATAATGTCAAATTATTAAAATAAAAAAAATACAGAATAAAATGGAATTGCGCCAAAAGTTGACCTCCAATTTGTTTTGGCTTAATAATTTCCCATACTGAAAATTAATCTGAAAAACCTTAAAAAGCAACATCACTCTAGTAAGGAGGTTCTTTAATTAAAAAGATAAAAAATCGAAAAGATTAATATTTTATTTTTGTTGAAAATTATAATTTTTTAATTACATGAAAATTCATGCCTTTAGTGTAACGCCCTTATTTTTTTTAGATTGTTTTGGTGTCAACAAATAATTAATTACAAAACAGCAATTTATTCCAATATCAATATTATTGAAAAATACTCTCAAGGTTACATTTCATTTCAAACTTAATTCAGTAATTTACACTTACCCAAGTGCATATAACTAACTAACTACGTGGCTCAACAGCCCTTGAAGGGCTTATACAAGTACATATTTATATAATGGATGACGCGGGGTTAGTATGTCGCTCTATCAGCCGTATAAAGCTTATAATTGGCATTTGCAACCAGTTAGTCACTACCACACATTAGCAGCTTCCCACGTGGGGTTAGTATGTCGCTCTATCAGCCGTATAAACCTTATAATTGGCATTTGCAACCAGTCAGTCACTACTACACATTAGCAGCTTTCCATTTATATAGCGATGCTGGGTGAACACCTAAGTAGACAGAGTGCCCTTGATGAATTGACCCTAGATCTGCGATCACCCATCCAAATGGTGATCACGCCCAATGCTGCTTTACTTTATTAATGAGTAATGAGTGGGGTAGCGTCCCAAATTTGGAGCTAAACTCATTTCTCAATTTTGCCTCGGGGTATGATTTTTCTGAACATGTATGCCAAATTTCGTCAAAATCGGCCCACTAGTTTAGGCTCCACGCGTCTGCATAGACGACAAACAGACGATAGACATTTTTTAAACCAATATTTGAACTCAGAGGACTTCAAAACGTGTAAATCCATCAAAATCTCAAAATCAAATTTTCTCGCCATCACAATACTCTCTCTTTATACGAGAAAGTGAAAAAGGAATGAGACAGTAAAATATAAGAATCTTAAAAGGGTCTACTACAGGCACAAACCAACATTTTCTAACTTCATTTCACTCTTTTTCAACTTCAGCTTCTTTCTTTGTATATTTATAACTTAATTTTCATTTTTCCACTGCAACGGGTGACTAATCGCAAAATCTCTAGACTACTTCAAATCTTTACAGAATCATTACAAAAAAATGATGTTCTGGCCTCGATATATCAATGTGCAGACTAAGAAATTCCCCAGAGCGGCAATTTCTGGGGGGCGAAAAATTTTTGAATTGATAAAAAGTTTTTCAAATCTTCCAAGAGTTAAAAATCCTAAAAGAGCAACTTTACTGAACAGCAAGTTGAAATCTTTGGTTTTAATGTGTTCTGAAAGAGACATATCACTAAAAAACAGATTTTTCCGAAGTTGTTACCGAGTTCGCTAAGAAAAAAACCATGCAGTTAAAGCATAGAAAAGTATTATATTTCAGGCTATTCATTTACTGTAATTCATTTCATCAAAAATTTGACTTTTTCTTTAGCTTCAAAATGTTAATGTATACTTCATACACGAGCTGTGGACAAATCCAAAGATAATATTTTTAATTCCCATATCTAAGTATCTATTTCGTTTTTTCTTTGGTAATATAAGTTATAACACAATTTTAATCCATGTGTTTATTTATTAAACACAAATTGATTTTACACTTAAAAAATTAGACATACAAACTAGTACCTTTAAAATTATGTTCATGTATATTTGCAGTTTGCACTAAAAACGCGGTTATAAAAAAGAAATATAGGCCTACTAATTCTTTATCAACAGTACACACCATTTCAGGTTAATACCTAATACGTCATTTTTACAACAGTATATGGTATATCAGCCCACATTGGGGTACCCGAAAATACTATTCAGTAATGAAAAATATCTCAGTCCTTTTTTTTGGGGGGGGGGGAGGCGGCTGCAAAAGGTTTTGACCAGGGTGCAGCTTACCCTAAATCGGGGCCTGATGGTGTTTACCTTACTCATATAAACACCACACAATAAAAAACTTTGATTTCTGTGATTTACACATTTTTAGCTATACATTTTCAAAAAATTAAAATTGTAGAATGATGGTTAATTCAAATATAAAATCAAATAAATCATTTAATATTTATACTACAAATATTTTTAGGAATGAATTTAGCTCAATTTAAAAATTTAAAAAAAAGTATTTTTCTAATTAATTATCGAATCATGTGGTTTTTCTATTTATATAATTTAATTATTTATATATTATATTTCTAAATAGTTCAGTTTCAAAATTAAAACAAATAAAAAAATAAAAATAAAGAAAATCACCTTGTTCCAGAGATGCGGAGATAGATAGAGCAGATTCTTTAATAAGCTCAGCAAAGGTATCACCCATGTTAACAAATGTTTATATAAATTTAAATAAATTGATTAATTTAATTTGCTTACACTAAAGACACTAGCTTACTTCAACGTGTATTTCTCTCTTGGATGTTTTAAAATCAATAAACGAGATTTCTATTTAAAAGCAGAATTTACAAATTTATTTTAATTTAGAATAAATTCATGTTCCTTTTTCATGGTGAACAAACAATCATTTAAAGAAAGAAATAAATATTATTTTGGTTAAAATGAATATTGTAAAAAAATTTTATATATTAAATTTTGAAAATAGTTCTTTGGGAATAATACTAATAATCTATTTATCTAATTTAAATATATTAAAGTTATTTCTTAAGTGATTTTAATTTTTTTATTCTAATTCAAAATTATTAAAAATAAAGCTGTAAATAATTTATAAATAATATAAATTATAAATTAGATATATAATGTTTTAACTGATGTACAATATAATATTCTGAAACGTGCGAAAAGAAGTATGCATATTTATTTTCATAAAAAAAAGCTTTTGTATGATAGTTAGTTACTAATCTTTTGTATAATACTTAGTAACTAATGCTTTTGTGTAATAGTTAATAAAGTTTTTGTATATAAAGTATGTTTGTATAGTAGTTAATAAAGTTTTTAATGAGAGCTAATAGAAAAAGAGTAACTGATTGCTTCTCGAATACAAGTTCGACTAAGTATCAGCAGGGGTCGAGGCAGGGCTAGAGACACAGAATGAAGTATGGTCCATTTCAAGTAAGTTACCCAAACACCTAATCCCGACGGAAGCATCTCACGGTGGGGGTAACATGTAGACCTTGATTCTTGATTTAGGTAATGTCACAATATTACCAGTAATAAATCTATGGGGATGAACATCCTAATCCTAATGACAGAAAGTTGACGTCATTCGTTTTTCGTTAATATATTGAGAAAAAGGGGGTTGAAAATTCCCATGGTTATTCTAAAAAATTAAAAACTTCCTTCTTCGGAAGTAAATTAAGCAAAGGACACAATGAGGTTCAACTATATGTACACATAATTAAAATAAGAGTAATTTTTTCAAAAGAATGGTAAATATTAGCTATCAGATTGAAACCACAAACTGCTATAAGGAAATAAAAGGGTATTAAAGAATTTAAAAATTTCATATTTTCTACCTTGTGTTGAAGAGGCGTTATAAAAGGACTTCAAGGATGTCCTATCTTTAGACATTACCTGAACTCGTGAGGAAAACCATGAAAGAGTATTTTTTAATATAATACACATTAAAGAGTAGGGTTTTTCATATATATGCACTAAACATACCCTCATACCCCCCTCCTCCTCCTCCCGGTCACGACGCACCGTGTTCCAGCCCCCTAACCCAGAAAAATATTCTTGGTAAGCTACCGTTTATATATTCAGAGTGTTTCAAAAATTAAAATTTAGATGACCATCCTAAATGGAACAAAAAAGTCCCTATGAACCATACCTTGGTTCTTACTCGTTCGGCAACCATAACCACTTTCAAATTTTTCAAAAAATCATTTTTTTTTTTTAAAGAAAAATTGACTTGTCAGATTAATAAACCAAAAACCATTTTAAAAGGCATAAAATTCCCTTTTAAATTACGAATACACTTGCGTCTATAGCTAATGCAGGAGTAAGAAGCTTTGAAATCAAAAATTGTATTTTTTTTAAAAGAAATGGTACTCTTATAATCGACGTATGTGTTAAATAAGCCTAAAAACTACTTTATTTAATAAGCTTTAATTTGATGTAGCGTATGCCATACCCAAATTTAGCATTGATGCCGAACTGCTAAAATAATTACAATGATCACTTAAAAAGAAACATCAAAAGTCATTGAAACATCGCGAATATTATTTTAAAACACAATTTGTGGATAGAAAAATGTGTTTTTGTTTAACGTTTTTTGAAGCGACTTTTGTATTTATTTATTTTTCTTAGATTGCTCAAGGTATAAACAAGTTTTACTTTAAAAGTAATGTTCAAAAAAATTTTTACGTGTTCAATTTTCTAGTTTAACTGCGAACTACCCTTAATATCAAGACCAGTTTATTATATATAATCAGACCTCATAAGCATTTATACAGAAATAATCTTATCTGATAACATCTTTTTTAAACCTACTAAAATGTTTTGGTACATGAGAATTTAATTTTTTTAAGGATGTGGGTAAGTTTACCTCTGACGCATTATTTATAAGTTTCCAAAAGGAAATCCTTAAAAATAGTATATAAAGGTGATTCAGGTTGGAGTATGAATAATTAAGGATCATAGTTAATTAGAGACTAAAATCTACATTCACAGACTAGCAAACGCTTTGTTTTTGAGATATTGTGTTTTTGTTTTTAAAAAATGTCGAAAGACCAATTTTTTTTATTACGTAAAACTTTAATAGCTTGAGGAATTTAATTTTCTTTAATTTATTTAAAACTTTAATACAGGGAATTAATAGCTTGAACGAATATAATCAGACCAACACCTTTTAAGTTATATAATAACTTAATTTATTTATATGTTATCTTCCCATATACAATTAGGCACATATATACACACAGGCTATATTTATATAGGCACATTTATTTACATAAAAATTATTTTTGCTTGTAAAAAGCGGCATCTTAAAAAATTAAACTTATCTGATGTATAAGCAAATGAAAAAAAAAAATGTTTATTACTCTTCTATAGATTATCTTAATTCAATAATTTCAACTTAATTAATTAATTAACTAATTACTGATTATTGTATTGTCATTAAGGCTCTACCGCTCTTTGAGGTTAGGAAAAACAGTAAAATTACAATTTTACTGGTTCTAAGCAAGATATAAAAAATCTAATCACAGGCTTCATTCCTAATTTTAATTCTGCACAATTTGAGCCCTATTTCAACTTTCTATGATAAATAGTACAGGCGCCATTTCAATACAACGAGTTTTATCGTTGTATTGAAATGCCATTTTATCGTTATTGAAATGGAGACAAACAAAAAACATTAATTAATAAAAACATAATTAATTAAATACATAATAGTTAATTAGTTAATTACATAAGAGTTAGTTATTTAATTAAATAATAGTTACTTACTTTTACATTTGAGGGTGTTTCCACTTAACAGCAGGCATTCCCCGTATTCCCTTTCTCCATGCTCTGCGATCCTGCCAAGAGTCCTCGCCAAGATCCCTTCTTTCCATGACCTGAAATTAATAATGAATTAATTATTATATTTAATGATAATTAATTAATTAATTGATTAATAATTCATTGATAATTAATTAATAGAGTAATTAATAATTCATTGATAATTAATTAATAGATTAATTAATAATTCATTGATAATTAATTAATAGTAAATTAATTAACTAATGACTAATTATTGCCCTGCTATCGGGAATACATAATCTGTGCAGGGTTTAGCTTTCTAGGATAGTTGGCAAGAGGGGAAGAAGGTCAAATTTAAGGAACAAGATTTAGAGACAAATGAAATTAAATTAATTAGTTAACTAATGACTGCATATTGTATTGTTATTGGAAGTACATAATGTGTTCAAGTTTCAGCTTTCAAGGTTATAGGGAAGTGGACCTAATTTAGGTTACAAGATATGAATCCAACTTTTTATTAGTTTACATATTTGGTATGTAAATCTTAAATCTTATAATTACAACAACTTTCTGACTACGTAGAAAGCTGAAACTTGCACAGATTAAGTATTTCTGATGACTATACAATGATATGTCCTTAGTTTTAATAAAGGTAGTATAAAGGTTAATAAAGGTAGTTAATAGTTAATAAGATAGTTAATAAAGGTCAAGTATGTGCTGGTCTGCACACAGCGAGGGTCCGTGTAAGTAGTTACCTATTGATGGTGCTTTTTAAAAAATGCTAAAAAGCCTACTTTGAACTATCCTATGGGTCTGATATTCTCAAAACACATAAACAAACTTCTGATAATGTATTTTTTGCCACTGAACCGGACTATAAACATATAAATACATCGAAGAGAGCATAAATATTAAAAAAATATATATAATTCTGATTTCGAAATTTGCAAAAAGTGGTATCTTTACTTTTGGTCGAAGAATGTTCAGGAATTTTTTCAGATTTTTTGCACTTTACATAAGCGAGATAGAAGGGGGGGGGGGCACTATTCACGCACCCACTTCAAATTCGCCTACGCTCGTCCTGTCAAAGCTTATAACCAAAAATTATATAATTTTCTAATCAGCTCAACGTACCCTTTCATATGATACCCCTCAAGGTTTCCAAAAAAAAAAAAAAAAAATTAACCCTTTTTTTACCCTAATTTTTTTGAATTTTTTTTTTTTTTAGTCGCTATATTTTTAAAATGCGTGGGTATTTACTATACACAAATACACATATATGCCAAATTTCAAAGAGATCGGACGAAAGGTGTAGCCGTGAGAGCAGGCGACAGACGGACGGACGGACAGACACACGCAGGAAAATATAAGGGTCCTTGGTTTTGCCTACGG
The DNA here is from genome assembly GCA_951217055.1 of Gerris lacustris. NCBI lineage: Eukaryota > Metazoa > Arthropoda > Insecta > Hemiptera > Gerridae > Gerris > Gerris lacustris. Next base: position 19,587,318 of record OX578283.1, read on the forward strand.
ACCCTAAAAATTAGTTTGTATTAGTCGATTAAGCAAACAAAGATCCACACAGGTGACATCAGGTAAGTGAGGTTATTTTCGTTTAAATAATTTAAATATTTTTAAAAGTAGGTTGTTTAAAAATTTAATTTAAGGAATTTGAAAGCTAAGTGAGGTTTAATTTGACGAAGATTAAAAAGTTTAAAATAATATTATATATGTTTTTAAAACATAGTATACAGTTTTTGACATTTGTTGATAGTGTCCAAGTTTTTATCTTTGGAGACGTTACTCGTTGAACTATGGCTTCAAAAGAAAATATTTTCCCATTTTTAGTGCATGTTTTACTAAAGCGAGTTTTTATTCTTATGGTCCATCATCAAAAACAAGGAACCTTTTACAATCTTGCGCTTCAGCGTCTATATAGGTGCATTATTCTCCGAAAGTTTCAAACTTTGAAAATTTGAAACTTGTAGTTATGTTATGTGTAATAGTAATAAGTAATAACCCAATCACAGGAAAACTAAAGGGATCCCCAAAAAAATTCCCTAGAAAATTAGTTCATTCATGCATTATGTGGGGTGTTAAATGAAAAAAGAGGACGCTCTAAGCACAAAAATATATTTGGTTTCATTTTTGTACCATGTGGCCTTGAAAATCGATTTTCGAGTTAGAGAATAAATACGAAAACAATCATAGTTATTATATGTCAAAAAAAAATCAGTCCAAGACCACTCAGACAAACTTTCTCATGCACAAGTTCATAATTATACTTAGCCCAGAGTTTTCCATTTACTGGTTTTCGTGTTTTTATAGGTGCATTGAATTATTATACAACATTTCATAAAAATGTATCATAAAAATAACTTCTCGGCGGGGAGTCGACCCCGGTCTCCTTTCCGCGTTTAAAGTTATTTTAAACTAGTTACTTCAGTAACTAGATTTTCTCCGGGGAAACCGCTTATATCGTTAGATTCGTATTTAAATGGACTACATTTCAGAATTTTTTAATCAAAATAATCGTAACCTTTTTCTTCACGTTTTTTCCGAGTTATTGGGGAATAGCGCCCCAAATTTGGAGCTAAAATTCATTTCTCGATTTCACCTCGGGGTATGATTTTTCTGAGCATATATGCCAGTAGTTTAGGTTCCAGGCGTCTGCACAGACAGACCACTTTTTGGACTCGAAGGTCCTCAAAACATGGAAATCCGTCAAAATCTCAAAATCAAGTTTTCGCGCCATTACAATACTTTCTCTTTGTATGAGAAAGTAAAAACTGTTTTAAGGACCCCGCGGACGCGTCATACGACGCATTTTTCGCAAGTCATTATAATAAATGGTTCAAAAGTTATATAGCCAAAACAAACATTTAAATGACCGCCATCTTGATGCGTTTAGTTAGATTATGCTGGTGAACGAACTCGTCGTTTAATTAGCTACAGACCGGTGTGTGCTGAAAGCTCATACTTGGCCAATTTTTTTTTTTTAAATATTTTGTTTTTACACAATATTAATAATAATAAATATTTCATACGAATTGCGCATACAAGATACAAATATGCGATAAAACATAATTATCTCTTTTAATCATCTCCTGCGATTAAAAAAAAGTCTAAGAAGTGCTCCGCTGAGCAATCCATCGAGGCGCTCTAGGGTTGGAGTAAATAAATAACATAATAATAATCCCCTTCTTATTTTCGCAGGGAAGGTGGTTACTCTTAGTTACGTCACTCATTATTTCATTTGATAAAGGAAGATAGTGGTAATATAATGATGTATTTACAGGTATGAGTTTAAGATAATATAAACTCCAAATGAAACATCACAAACCGACTACATAAATGTTTTGACAAAATCGTGTCACTTGAGAAAAGTAGAGTCTTGAAGTAAACTTTAGTCAAAAGTATCTAAACTAATTGAAGCGAGCGTAAGCGAGCTTCTTACATTCAACAAACTATGCATCTTGTCTGTCTGTCTATCTGTCTGTCTGTCAGTAACGTTTACGCATGTGACGATAACTTTAGTAAAAGTTGACCGATTTAGTTGAAATTTGGTATACATGATCCTCTTACTAATACTCAAGCTAAGTTCGTTGGACAGCGTGATCCGTCCTAGATTTCGCGCGCAACGCTCGCGTAAACGAGAGGTTCAAAAATTAAATTGGAATTTCAGGACGGGAAAAAATTCTATCCTCATCTATTCGATGACACGAACATTTTTTAGAAATAACATTCATAGCGACACCGCTATGAATTAATAAAGATCGCTAAAACTATTAAAGCGGACCTAAAAGTTTAGAATAGAGAAAACAACCTTTTTACCGATATCTTACGTTCTAACGTAACGATTTTAATAAAACTTCATATACACCATCTAATGCACAATTGACACAGGCATGCAAAATTTCAATTTGATACATGCAGTAGTTTTTTTGTAGCAATGAGATACATTTTAGAATAATTGAAAAGGAGATGTGTGGTTAGAGGAATAGTAAGAATGCGGGGTGGTTCCCTTACTACTAGCCGCTGTACTACTACCATACCCATTATCTATCAACTCATTATGATTCATGATTATCTATTTTTTCAATATTCAATACATATTTATTACTATGCGCTCGCTTCAATGATAGAGCCACGCGATGCCTAGTAATATTTATAATTCTAACATAAATATTTATTATTGTAAAAAGAATGAGAAATATCTTCTTTAGACGTATTGTTTTACCTTAGTTAAGATATAATATATAAATAAAAAAATCAGGTACGGGGTACCTCGGAACTTTTCCTCCCTTTGGAGGCCTCTAACATGGTCTCTCCTGCTGCTTCGCAGCAGGAGGAAGCAGAATTGGGCGTGGTCAGTTCTTTGATGGGTGACCGATTTGAACTGACTGATTTTTTTATCATCATTTTTTTTTAAAAAAAGTATAGATTCTTTTTATTTATTCTATATAATTTATATATTATTATTTGAATTTTGGCGGTATTTTGACAGATGTAAACAAATTTTTACGTATAACAAAAGTATTGCACTAATTAATAATTATGTTGGCTTATAACTTTTAAACTAATAAATGGAGTTTCAGCGGTTTTTTTTTAATCTATTTGTTCCTTATTTTTTGCTGGAGGTACATTCGTACCAAATTCCAACTCGATCGGACTACTTTTCGATTTTTAAATTTTTGCTGACTCAGCAAAATGGGCTCAAGATGGCGGGAAAAGTTGATTTTCCGGGCGGCCAAACTAGAAGTAAGGACTGACTTTCTGGGCGCTACGATGATAACGCACATACAGACGTCATGCTGAAAACCACTCAGGAGGTATTAAAACCACCCAAAACTGATAATTCAGTTGAAATCTTAAAAAAAAAAAAATTTGGGTGAAAACAATATTTTTCCTACCATGGGTGAGGAAAAGTAAAAATAAAAATTTAAATACATAAACATTATAAAAAATCGATCCAACACAACACAGACAAACTTTCTCATACGAGTATAATCTCGGCCAGAAAACATGAATATATTGCTATCCAGACAGACGGATATGCGTGTCGATCCGCTAGCTGGGACTGTGAATTGTGAACCCGCCTTTAGGAACTCTATAGAACCTTTCAAGTAAAGTGAAAGTCCCACCAGGCTACCGTCAACTCCAGTCTGCCATCTTTTTAAACTACATATTATAAACTCATCATGATTAACTATTAATTTCTTTTCGACACCGTGAGGGGTATCATATGAAAGGGTACGTCGAGCTGATTACAAAAATATATAATTCTTATTTTATAACTTTGATAGGGCGAGCGTAGGCAAGTTTGAAGTGGGTGTGAAACGTGTTAAACTATACAGTGTTGCCTACGGACCCTCGTTGTGAGCTGGCTAGCACACACTTGACCTGTTTATTATAAAGTTTGCAGAATGTTCTGTCACGAGATTCTACTCTGTTTAGGCCTGGCAAAATTATTACTGCATTAAAAAGGGTTGTAAATACGTTAATTATATTTAATTCAGTTCACAACATATGCCACACACCATTCGTTGAAGTAGACAAAATTTAATTAAGAGTAATCACTGGAAGTTACGGAAGGTTTAGCTACTGATAACTAAATTTTACACCATTTATAGAAGAAGAATTAAATTACTTGTAAATAGCCTACATTCATTTTGTTTCTGTAGCTAATAAATTAAACAAGTTTCGATTTTGATTTAGTACATCGCCAATTATAATTAGTCTATTTGAAAAGTAATTTAGATCAAAGCATTAAAACGGATTTGACATTGCAGGTACCATTATAAAATAACTTCTTGAAGTGACCACTAGGTACTACTGCGCCTATAACGATCATAACTATTCATTTGTTCTGACAGAGACCAAAAATCACAAATTAATTCCTTATTCTTAAGGTGTTAAAAATGAATCCTCTCGATAATTACTAACGCTAGTTAAGGTGTCCCTTGAATTATCATTGCCATTGCCATGGCCATCGAACTTCATTCCTATTTCCGCTTCATCATTTCGAATAAGAAGATAAAGCACAGGCAAAATGGTTTTAAAAAGAAGAAAAAATACTTTGAAACAGGATAAAGGGAAACGCTGATGTAATTTTAATGGTTTGACGTCTTTGCACTTGAAGGATAAGAAACAACAGACTAATGAGTTACTCCGCCTGCTGACTGTTACCGGAGGGATTTGATTTGTTGCTAATTTTGACAACCTGTAGGCACAACGAGCTGTTAAAAGAATCATTAAGGAAAGAATTTTCGAGATTATACTTACTTAATCATAATATAAGTAATCCCACTAAATGCCTTGTGATAATTATTTAAAAAAATATTGTTTCCGAGAAAAAAAATCTTATAACTTATGATGAAGCTTAATTAAACGGCGATCATTAAAAATTAAAGTTTTAGAATTATTTAAACTAAACGAAATTAGTCTTGAAAACTACATTTAAATAACTCCTTATTTTAAATAGGAAATTCTTTATCTTTTATATGATGAAAAAGTATCTGTACATTCATAAAACATTAGATCATAAAAAGAGTTAGAGCTTTTGCGTTAACAAATTCACTTTATTTCCTATTATTGCATTTTGCTGTGGATCCCAAATCTTATTGAATTTAATGTTATATTTTACCCCTAATCGAGATTTTACCCCCAATAGCGTTTTCCCTTGGTATTGAAATTAAGTTTATGTTTCATTGTTACCAATTGTTTACATTATACTTAAAAGCAAATAGAAATGGTTAATATAACTTCTAACTTATATCTAGTTCCCCTGTGACTACAAAAAGAAGTATCTAAAAGTGACGAACGGAAGGGGTACTTAGTAAACATTTCAGAGATCGCCTCAGAGGCCAGAGATCGGATTAGTATCTACATACCAACTTTCTGACGAATCCACGGATAAATTGGGTGAAAGTTTTATTCAAATAGGTCCTGTAGATTTTGAGATTAGTTTCTACCTACAAACTTCCTGAGAACCCAGGGATACATGGGGCAAAAGCTTCATTCTAATCGGTCTAGTAGTTTTGGAGATTAGCATCTACATACAAACTTCCTAACGAATCTACGGATAAATTGGGTGAACGTTTTATTCAAATCGGTCTAGTAGTTTTGGACATTAGCATCTACATACTAACTTCCTAACGAATGATGATAAATTGGGTGTAAGCAGCGCCGGTGCTACACTTTTGGCCGCCACAGGCAAGATGGTTTTTGGCCGCCCCATTGAAATAGGCTTTTTTTGACCGGGGGGAGGGGGGTGGGAGAAGGGTGATTTTTGGGGGCTTTCCTACATTTATGTGTTTGGGTTATTACACAAAAAATAACTGGAAAGTTTCAAATTTTTGTGTTGGATTCTTTCGGGAATAAAGAACCTTTAACGACCACGAAAGATATTATAAAATTGTCCGTTTGGTTTCTCCTACGGACCCTAAAAATGGATGTACCTAGAGATTATGCAAATTCAACAAAAGTTGGCCTATAGTATTGATATTATAAAAAATAGGCCTGAACTGTCACTAGGACATGACTATGTAACTGAATTTTTGGATGTCTAACATTTTATAATATTAATATCATCTGAAATCTGAGGACAAAATTATAATATTTAAATAGAATCATACACAAGTTATTTTTTTTTTCTATGGGCCTGAAATTTTCTATGGCCATATTTTTAATATTATCCTTAGTGGATATTATATTGTGAATTGCTATGAAACTCGAAACACGCCTCCTCTGATATTTTATTTTAGATTAGATTAAAAAATAAATGTTTACTAATAAGCCAACTTTTGTTAACTTCGGACAGTCTTTTTTGTTCTTGGGGTGTAAACTTAAATTATTTTCAACTTTTTAAAATAAAATAATTTTTCCACTATCAATTGCCCTTACAGAGACAGAGGGCTGAACAAAGTTTATTTAATATAACCTGACTGCTTTTTAAAATAGTTCATGTCACTATTATTTAGCTATGATAGTTTTTGAGTAATAAAGTAAAGTAGGCCATTTTTAAAAACTCAATATTTGAGGAAGGGTACTTCTTTAGATAGTTACTCCCCTATGCTGCTTTAGAATAAAAGTGACTTTGACTAAATAACTATTAAGAAAAAGAGATGTTTAGTCCAATGTAGTTTGGGACCAAGGAATATCCCATTTCTGTTTTTATAAGGGGAGTAACAGTCTAAAAAAGAACATTCCTTACACCTTCTTCAGATTGTTAATACCCTCAGTTTTTTTATAAGGGGAGTAACAACATAAAGAAGTACCAGAGGAAGAAACCTATAACAGAACTGAGCTTTATATTTTTACTTTCTCATACAAACAGAAAGTAAAAATATTTGTGATGAAGCAAAAATTCGATCTTGAGATTTCGATGAATTTACACGTTTTGAGGTCCCCTGAGTCCAAATAGGCGGTTTTTAAAAAATGTCTGTCGTCTGTGGATACGCCTGGAGCCTAAACTACTGGGCAAATTTTCACAAAATTTAGCATACATGTTCAGAAAAATCATACCCGAAATAAATTTTAGCTCCAAAAACTCTGAAAAACGTGAAAAAAATGATTTCCCGAAAACGGTTCCGACGATTTTGATTAAAAAATTCTATAATGTAGTCCATTTAAATACGAATCTAACGATATAAGCCGTTTCCCCTGGGAAAATAGCTTTAACCGCGGACGTAGAGAGGCCAGGATCGATTCCCCGCCGAGGAGAAGTTATTATTAAATTTTGATGAAAATATTCAATAATAATTAAATGTACCTACTAAAACTAATAAATGGAAAACACTGGGCTAAGTAATTATGAACTCGTATATCAAAATCTTTGTCTGATTTGTCTCGGACCGATTTTTATTTTTTTAGGATTAGGAGAGATGTAATAATTAAAAAATTAAGGGAAGGGTAGAAAATATATTGTTATAAAGGGGTAAGAAAAGAGTCAATTAAATAAATAAAAAAAAGATATGAGGCATAAAAAAAGGGACTTAGGAGGGTTATTAGAGAAAGAAAAATACATATTATACAGCAAAGAGAGCCGACATTTTTTTTTAGGAATAAAAATAAATAACACCGGTGTAACCAAGAATAAACCCGAAATGCGATTAGCTCGGCTACAAAACTAAAACAGCACCTGACAAGGTAGTGTCTAGGGGTGTTATTACTAGGGTTCCATCTCTAACTTGCCTACTCAGTACGGGGGTTACGCACATTATTATCGTTTTACTACTATAGATTTTGTTTTTCAATTTATAAAATAAAACAAACTGAGGGCGTCATCGGCCGCCCCCTGAGTTTGGCCGCCACAGGCGGCCGCCTGCTCCGCCTGTGCGTAGCGCCGGCGCTGGGTGTAAGTTTTATTCAAATCGGTTTAGAAGTTTTAGAGATTAGTATCTAAGTAAGTTTTAAAAACATGTATAATATTATTTTATACTTTTTAGTATTCGACAAATTAAACCTTGTAATCTATTCTAACCTCACTTAGCTATCAGTGGACGTTGTCGTCAAATTCCTGAAATTAAATTCTGAAACTTACCCGTTTAAAATTAAATTATTTAAACGGAAATAACCTCACTTACCTGATGTCACCTGTGTGTATGTAGTCGTAATAGACAAAATAAGAATAGCACTTTGATCTGATTAACTAGAAATCCAATATGGCGGATAATTTATGTCACGCGATTTTTTTTTTTTAATTTTGAGTGGGGTATCAAATGGAAGGTATTAAATATTAAAGAGTAGATTACAAAAATATATAGCACTTGTGTAAATAGTTTAATTTTCCACGCCATTTTCTCAAAAAGCATCAACATTTTGCGTGCCCCCCCCCCTCCCCCCCTCTTATGCTAACATATTACATATTCACAACTCCAACGAAACCCTTTTTATGTGAGACCAACATGCACAACCATTTTATTTAACTATCAACTCATTATGATAAACTATTTTTACTACATTGCTCTCGCTTTGAAAGAGCCATGCGATGCCTAGTTTTATTAATGTAACTCTAGTCCTTCCACAAGAGGCACTGATGGTTGCTTCATAAAAGCCAAAAGCTGCTTTGATAAATAAAAATAGTATATTATGTTACTAGGCTGTGAAGTGAGTTTTTTCTTTACCACGGCAATTGCCAAGGTAAAGAAAAAACACTTCACAGTTGCGTAGCATATGCTATTTTTTCCGAGGTAGCAGACAATGACAAAATATTAAATATTAATAAATACTCAATATAATAATAACAAATATTAGTACATACTTAAGATTTAAAAAAAAGAAACCTTAAAAAGAGGTTAAACTATAAGAAAAGACAAATAAAACGCATTGACATCTAGCGGAATTAAATGGTACTAAGCATTTCTACAAAGACTGCAGCTCTACTAACGGAAGTTGTGACAACTGCCAGCAGTACAATTAAAACTTTTTTCGTCCTAGGACGTAAACAATTTTTTCTTTACAGCTAGGAGTAATGAAAAGATTTTTTAAGTCCACGTAATGAAAAAATGGATTTTAGCTATGTTTTTTAGGCTCTAAAGTTACTATTTTACAGCCTACCACGGAAAAAGTATTATTTTACGCGAAGACAGTTTCTCCGATTCCAAAGCGTCCTTTTGTAGTAATTATGAACTATGTTTACAACCATAATTATTATATTGCATGTAGCGATTGTTCAATATTTCTACATAATACCACAATTGAATTTATCCCAAATTAAACTTAAAAGGTGTGAACGTTCCATTCACAATTCTTGGAATAATTATCCTTACTAATTAACCCAGCGATTAACTAAATAATGATTATTATTCAACATTACAAGGTATGGTTGAAAATTACACTTCATAATATACTCTCGATTAAGTTAATAATCATCATTTTGTAGATGGTAAGATAATTATGTTAATTAATCAAACTTTTTTGCTAGAGGACCGGATACTAAGTTTCGATATACGTATTATAGACTAAACAAGAAGAAAATTATAGTTATTCGTAAATGTAAATGATAAAATGTAAACAAGGCTATGAGATAAAGTTTAATTCTTTCAATTACTTTGTATTATTGTTAAGTTTAAGTACAATCAAAGGAATAGTAATTTGTTTAATAAAGTTACTTTTATTCTGTTGGTAGGTATATGTTTACAACCTTAAGACTAAATTAAGAATTAAGTATAATAATGTCAAGAATCTCTGCATAAAGCACACGGTCAAGCATTCGTCGGAACTTTACAAAACTAGTTAAAGCATTAATAATAATAATAATTAAGTGAACAGAAATATAAAGATATAATCATAATGCAGATTAATTATAATAACAATATTTCACTAACTTCAATCCATCAACGTAAATTATGTTTTTAAAACTTCACGCTTAGCCTTTCCTAGAACTATAGACTATAGTTAGTTACGTATTGTTTACGTGTTAGTTTGAGGGTTATTTTTCAACCTTAAGGTTATATTTTCTTCAATACATAACAAAGTTTGGTAGACATTAATGATCATTTAAGTGGCGGGATAGATTGATTTTATTAAACTCAAGGGTCATGCAGAGAGGTTATAAATTAATTATTATTTCATTGAAATTATAAACCCGGGTTAACAGTGCACATTGAGACGCAGGGAGCGGGAAAGTTTTTAATATATTCACGGCAGCAAAATCAAGCATTGTTGTACTGTTTTCAATCTGCAAAATATCATTGTTCTTGATTCTTTTGTAACATGTCAAAAAACATGCAGCAAAATAATAAAGTGTCAGAACAATAACAAACAGGCAGGCAAATTGTAAGAAAAGGTTACTAGATCGCCGGTTACGAACTCTCCCACATTGATCATTTTTATAAGGGTTTCGTTGGTAAAACCAAAAAAAGAAACCCTTATAGTTTCGTTCCTGTGTCTGTCTGTCACTCTGTACGGTTCCAATAACTTCTGAATAAAAAAAGATATAAATATGAAACTTTGCAGTATTAAAGATCGTTTTGACGCGTACACAGGAAAAATATAGCGAATTCAATATTATCAGCCGTTCAAATCCAAAATGGCAAATAATTCATGTCACGCGTCATTTTATAAAAAAATATTTTTATAAAATTTTGTGTGGGGTATCAAATGAAAGGTATTGAAGAGTAAATTACACATATATATACCACTTAGGGAAAGTGTTTAATTTTCAGTGCCATTTTGTCAAAAAACATCGAACTTTTGCGTGTCCCCCCCCCCCCCCCAAATCGTATTTCCACTGGATTATAGCAAACAATTTTTAATTTGTTAACTGGTTGTATATTTTAAGATGTAAATTATGTATTGGAATAGTGATCAAGAGGTGTGAAAAGCTTGAAAATGACCCAAAGGGGTTGAAATATAGCATTTGATTAAATTTGTGTTGAATGTGAATTCTTTGAATATTATTGAGTATCCTATAGATAGACCACTGTTTCCCAATTTTTTTATTAGCCCGCGTGGAAATCACTTCTACCTACCATATACAGTTATCATGATTTTTATAGAAACACTTATTAAAAGGTTAATAAATACTTGATAATAATACTGCTCAGGCCCAGTGGCGTAGGAATTCATTTTTGGCTCAAGCCCGAGATTACCGTACTCCTTCGAACACTCCCGGAGTAGATCGGTAACGAAGCGTTTGCGGACTTATATTTATATGATTTTTTTAGTTATGAATAAGTCAAAAAATTGCCACCTTCCATTATGTACATGATATTGAACACCCTGTATGTATATATATATATATATATATATATATATATATATATATATATATATATATATATATATATATATATTACTAAAGAATTTAAAAATCTTGTCTTTCCTCTGTTTTTATTAATTTTTTTATTTTACTAAATGTAATTTTTAATAGTTAAATTTCTCATGGTCATTTTCATACAACTTAGTGTTCTTTATATACTTTATAGTACAAAAGGATTAAGTTTAAAAAATAATTAATTCATCAAACCTGTTTTTTTTAACGATTAAAATAGCATTGTTTGTTTGGGTTATTTAAATAATGTAAAAATATTTCCTAGATATTATTTTAATAATAATGGCCCAATGTTTATTAAAATGTTTTACATAACACGCATTACCAACAACAATTTTATGCAATAGATAACTTCAAATTAATGTATTATGGAATAATTAAAATGTTCATATAAAGTAAGTGCTATTAGCATGTGCGTAGCATAGCGTAGGTTTTAACTTAGGGGGGGGGGGGGCATCCCAGTGGCGTATCCAGGGGGGGCACAGGGGGCACGTGCCCCCCCAGACAGGCCCAGATTCGATAGAGTAAAAACAAATATGTTAGGCTCTCACGCATTAGAAGTGAAACTTCAGTTCTAGAATGCATTGCTCTCTTTAATTTTTTGAATAATTTATTATTTCAGGATTAAGAAATGGTTATGGGCTATGGGAAATTTAATTGAAAAAAAAATTGCTACGCTATGCCAACCACATTTATTCGAATAAAAATAAATGTTTGTTTTGATTTGCTGGTCTTTAAATAGATATAATACAATAAATCTGTAAAAATGTTACACTTGGACGAGTCTCGAATCGCAAACTTCGTTACACGATTTCACTATATGAAAAAATTCACTCTACCGCCGCCAAAGAAGTTTCACTTCAAAAAAAAAATACGCCGTATTTTTTTTTTTTATTTAATACATATTTTTACATTTACCTCATATTCAATTTCACCTCATAAATGCATAAAAGCTCTGTTTTGAGAGGTCATATCTGTTTTGAGAAGTAATATATATATACTAAAGTCAAGTTGAAAACACATGTTATAATTGGCATTGTTTATAACCTGACTGACTGAAACTCGGTAGGGGAAACAGCGACTCCGTCACGGCGGCTTCCCAAAGATATACATATTGTTATCTATATAGCCCTCCGCCCCCATGGATCCGCTAGCTATGAGCCCACCTTAAAGGTGACTGCTGTCATCACTCAGTGATCGACGCGACTTTATCAATGATCGCGGCTAGGAAATTGGTAACATGCAAATTCAGAAAAGAAGTCCTACGAGACAATCACTGGAGTCGCGTCTAGGAACACGAACCTTTAATATTGTGAAAGCCAAACCTACGAATTTGAAGGCTGTTGTCTTGTTGACATTCCAACCTGTCTTTTGGTTTCCTTTTCCAATTTGTTTTTATTTAATAAACCCGTTTAAAAGACCCTTATGTAGCATTCTTTTGCTACATACACGAGTTCTTACATGAATTGATTCCCGAATAACTTGGTTTTAACAATTAAAACTTAAAAGGATTTAATGATGATACATATTCCATCTTTAACTTCATTCGGTATTTACGTTAGATGAGGTTGACTATTCAGGTAAAACAACAAATGAAACTAGTTTTATGTAAGTTCTAAACGAGTAAGGTAGGTCAGTGTATAAGCCGTAATAGCAGGTAAAGAAACTTGTTATACAAAAAAGGATGTGATGAATTCTAACCAACTAGAATCAGGTTGCATATAAAGATATTGTAAAAGATCTTGTAAAAGCAACGCAACAGGTTTTTTTATATTCTGGTAACTTTATATGTAGATAGTTATTAATCGAATCAAAAGATAAATACAGGGTGTAGTTGTATCGATCCTAAACTGCAGCTTAATGAAACAGCTCAAGAGCTGCTCGTGTGCCAAAATTCATGGCACGAGCTGCTCGTGTTGTCCCTTTAAGGCTGCCGCAGTGCGACCGCTACCCAATGAATTCACTGCTTGGGCCTTGGGGTGCTATGCGCCCCTCTCTATGAGTGTCATAGGACAGCACTTTGTGGAGGAAAAAAGAGTGGGACATTACATTGAGCTTATAAATTAAAAGACAATATTAATTTACTATGGAATGCTACGGTAATGATCAAATACCGTTTAAATTGATAAATAAAAGTGTAGGACACCTCAACACAAACTCTCAAAAACTGTGTTTGGGTTTAAGGTATGTCGTGTTTGGCTTTACGACATGACCGCAATCATGTGCTCAATTCTTTATATAAAACGAGCCCTTAAGTCTGTGGCAAAGGGCTTAATTTTATATTTAGAAAAAAAACTAAAACAAACATTTATTTTTATTGGAATAAATGTGGTTGCCTTAGCTGAGCAATAGCAAATCATTTCGAGATGCGTCGTCAGGACACTACTCGATTATATAAATGATTATAAAAATCAACTTAGTAGACTTATCAGGATTATATATACATCAAAACAATTATTAAAGGACAAGAATAATGGCAACTATGTGCAAATAAGAATAAAATTCTATTTTATATACATATTTTTTTAAAATAAAAAATCGGTCCGAGACAGCTCAGACAAACTTTCTCATATGCGAGTTCAAAATTATTTAGCCCATTGTTTCCATTTATTATTTTTCGTAGGTACATTTAATTATTATTGAACATTTCATCGAAATGAATCATAAAAATAACTTCTCCTCTGCGGGGAATCGAACCCGGCCTTTCTATGTCCGCTTTTAAAGCTATTTTCTCAGGAACTAAATTTTTCCCGGGAAAACGGCTTATATCGTTAGTATTTGTATTTGTAATTGCATTTTTTTTTAAATAAAATCGTCGGAACCGTTTTCGAGAAATAATTTTTTTTCACGTTTTTTCAGAGTTTTGAGGGATAGCGCCCCCAAATTTGGAGCTAAAATTCATTTCTCGATTTCACCTCGGGGTATGATTTTTCTGAACATGTACGCCAAATTTTGTCAAATTCAGCCCAGTGGTTTAGGTTTCAGGCGTCTGCACAGACGACAGACATTTTTTAAAAACCACTTTTTTGAACTCAGGGGCCTCAAAACGTGTAAACCAATCAAAATCTCAAAATCGAACTTTCGCGCCATCACAATTCTTTATTCTTTCTCTTTATATGTGAAAGTAAAAATTCGGTTTAGACACACCCGTGACCTTGAGGCCCGAAATCATGTACTTTACCAGGGAGCTAAAAATGTAGTTGACATTTCGTACAACCATTAGATAATTTGTAATAAATTATAATATTTTATTATCGGTATATTTTTAAATTGGTTCGTTAGACCTAAAATGCTAAACACTTGTAGTGTTTTTTTTTTAATTTTACCGCGAAATGTATTGGAAATTTATTGATTTATCGACTAATGCTAATAATTTGGTAAAACTAATAACTGATTATTGTATTGTTATCGGAAATGCATAATACATAAAAGCAACAAACAAGTCGCTAGTAGAAAATAGGGGAAGACAAACCACTTGTTTGATAATAGGAATTAGGCTACTTATTAGGGACTTGTTCACTAATCCCTTTTGGAGTTCATCCACTTCACACTACAATGAACCGCTGAAGACAAAACAGATTGATCAATTGTGTACCATGTAAAATAAAAGTGCAATGACATGAAATCGAACCCATCTTGTTAACTTTGATTTGACTTTAGCTCTACGGCTACTCCAAATCCTCAATTTATCATTTTATTAATCTTTAAAATTCATATTTCATATTGAAATGATGATGTGATTAATTTGTATTAATCACACCTATATACAATTAAAAAAGCGTAAAGAAAAATAATTTTTATCATCGAATTTTATTTGTTTGACAACTCTTAATTAGAATCAATTAAGCTAGGCAAATGAAGCCAGTCTAGCATATCAGTGTGTACAACACTGATATAAAAAATAATTATATAGATCATTAATCTTAAGCCAACTATATACTATTTCTATGAACTATTCATATCATGGATTATTCAGGGTCCAATTAAGAGCAGTTTAATTACAATGTATTTAGGAGAAAAGTAATTGGAGCTTTATCTTCGTATAAATGCAATCATTAAATCATGATAGAGTATAACGTTATGGTTTAGAACAAGCAAAAACTAGATGATCAACTCGCGTGAGGTTTCTACTGCACTTTGCATTTAACTCTACAATATGTTCCTTATTATGAAAACAAACGACGTTAAAATGAAAATAGATTTAGCAAATGCTCCTTAGTTGAACAAGCAAGAAGAAAGAATGGAAGTGAATTAATTGCTCCTTTTTTTTCTTATCTTAAATATTCAGTAGTTTACTGCAGAATATCCTCTGCCAACAATGTAATTTAGAAGTAATGCTCATGCAAATAGATAAATGTTACAAATAGATAATGTTACAATAGTTAATATGTTATACAATACGACTGAGCTAACATTTACAACGTGTATTTGTTTCGATATATCCTAAATTAATTATTTTGTTCTTCCACATCGAAGTGGGTGTCCTGCATGCGACAGCATTTGAGTTTCATATTTAGATTAAGTAACCACCATTCAATAGTTCGCTTGAAAGTGATCACAGATTTCAAAAAGCTATTCTAAAATAAATAAACTTTCTCCTCACTAAAAAAAAATATGATTCGTTCAGACACTTCCTGCAACTAGATCAATCAGTGTCAGAGTCTTTTGTGTTTAAATTCCTTCTGAATACTTCCAGCTATATGTACAATATAGTTTTTAAAGAGCAAAGGTGGAAAGTATTATATATTTACTGCATTGCTCAGCCTTTCCTAAATATAAGTAACTTTAAGGGGGATTATGAATGCTTATATCAAATTTATTTATTAATTTTTCACCCACAAAAAAACAAATACGGTTGTTTGGACATTTATATCTTATAATCCTTTATCTCGGGCCGCATGTTATCCACCAAGGGTGAATAAAGATAGTGTTTTATTTGTTTGGGAGATTCAAAGGTTTGGACCTCTTTCCAAATTACGAATTAGAATAGGATTACTCCCTCGATAGATTGTAATAGTAAAATTATATAGTTTCTTTTATATTAATATTATATATTACATGTTTATTCATGACCTATTTTATTTTCTTAAATTATTTTTTCCCTTAAGGGCACTATTCAATTTTCTTGTAAGGGAATTCAGTCGAATTGTAGTTTGTTTATTATTTTATTATAATTATCTTTAGAGAGGATTATTATCCTCTCTTTTATAGTATAGAGGAAAGGTGGTATATTATTATATCTATTACGGTTTAATAAATTGCTTATACCCTTTTCAAAATATAAATTACCTAAATTTGTATATACCTACTGAAAATAATTTTGATACTCTGTTCATAAATTTTGAATTTTTACTGATACTTAATTTTTTACATACACAAGACAAAGTAAGTAATAACTAAGGGTACGAACACAGTGGAGCCCGGTTGGTAGCAGGGTAGGTTGCATGTTCCTAGCTGGTTACCTAGCATGTAGCGGGCCACACACACAGTGGAGCCTGGTTGGTAGCAGGGTAGGTTGCATGTTCCTAGCTGGTTACCTAGCATGTAGCGGGCCACACACACAGTGGAGCCTGGTTGGTAGCAGGGCAAGTCGCATGTTACCTAGCTGGTTACCTAGCAAGTAGCGGGTCACACACACAGTGGAGCCTGGTTGGTAGCAGGGAAAGGTCGCATGTTACCTAGCATGTAGCGGGCCACACACACAGTCGAGCCTTGTTGGTAGCAGGGTTTGCAGGGTAGGTCGCATGTTCCTAGCTGGTTACCTAACCATGTAGCGGGCATGTAAAACGGATAATTCAGTTGAAATCTCAAAAAAAAAAATTGGGTGAAAGCAATACTTTTCCTACTATAGTTGAGGAAAAGTAACGTACACCTTTATCTTTATCTCATTTTTTCTTATTGTGATAATGCTGGTTTTTATTCCCCTCCCCCTGCCTTTTTTAAATTTTGTTATACATTTTAAATGGATCTTTTTCACTAAATACCTCAGAAATCAAATTTGTTAAATAGGTAAATTAAAGGAAATCGTCCTTAAATTTATTGTTAAAATATATTATATTGAAATAAATAAATATTTATATGTAAACATAATTTATATAGCTATACAAATATATATATATCACCGCAGAAAAAATGGAAGTGTTAAAAAGCGCCTCTACTCGAGGCCAATCTACTACGTATAGAGCTGTGTAACAATCGAGGTAGGAATTGTCCAAGCTTGCTGATGCTATATGCTTACTGCACTCATCCAGGTAACCTGCCAGGCTCCACTGTGTTCGTACCCTAAAAGGTTTGGTTTAGCATTTTTTTTTTTTTTTTTTTTTTTTTTTTTTTTTTTTTTTTTTTTTTTTTTAAGTAGACGTGAGACTCATTACCATTACATTTGTTCGTTCTCAACTAGCATGCAGTTTTTAAATAGAAATCTGTAATCTTTTTGTCGTCCTCAACACTATTTTATATATATACAATAATAATTTATATCGTAGAGCGTTAAACTAGCGGCCCAAAGTATTTTTGACATTGTATAAATGCATAAACAAAACTATGCATACATTTGCTTAATGATTATACTTCTTAATTTAATGCTACTTAACAGGTCCTCAAGATGAAAGAATAACTAATAAATTATCCATATGCAACTAAGTTAACAATATTGAAAAGTTAAAATTTAAACTTATAAAATTATGAAAATTTTGAAAGTAAAAATTTTTACTAATTCAAATGTAGTAACTGAAAAATAATAAATTATGGAACAGATCCCAATATGAGAATATATTTTTGTGTTTATTGATGACATGAGTAATTTAAATATTTACTTTAATTATTTATGAACAATATTAAAAGTTTTTTTAATTTAAAAAAATTATTCACTTCCTACATGAGATTGCGAATTAAAATTTTGGTACACAGGGGTACGGGGTACCAATGACAAAGTAATGGATACCCTTCATGATGCATGTCGTTGAAAAGTTCTTAAAGGGAAAAGTAATTGTTCGTATGTACATTTTTGTCTTATTAGGGAGGGGGGGGGGGTAAATGGAAATTTATATCTATATCTATATATATAAAAGTCAACGTATGTGTATGTGTGTGTGTGTGTTCTTTATACAAATCTACAGTTTTACTCCGATCTCGATGAAAATTTGCACACTTGACCTTCAAAGCAAGGGATGCTCACTGTGTCCATGAATTTTTCGAAATTTAGATTTTGGTACACAGAGGTACGGGGTACAAGAAAAGAATACGAGGTCAAAATAATGAATATCATTATAATATCATTATATATTCATGATGCATATCGTTGAAAAGCTCTTTAAGAGTACTATTATTGTTGTTATGTACATTTAGGGGGTAAAATGGAAAAATATATCTAAAAGTCAACGTATGTGTGTATGTTCTTAATAAAAATCTACAGTTTTAGTCCGATCTCGATGAAAATTTGCACACTTGACCTTCAAAGCAAGGGGAAAATCACTGTCTACATGAATTTTCGAAATAACATTATGGCATACAGGAGTATAGGGTACAAGTGATGAATACGAGGTCAAAGTATAATGAATACCCTTCATGATGCATATCGTTTAAAAGCTCTTTAAGAGTGCAGTAATTGTTATGTATAGTTTTGTCATATTTTCATTTAGAAGGGGGATAAATTTAGGATATTTGAAAATTATCTTCTTATTAAAGAGGAGGGGAAATAAGTGGGAGGGATATAGAATCTAGATATTCTCGCATAGTAAAATAATTAAAATGTTTCTCGACGGTAGTTTATAGACAATTTAAAATAACACTCCGTAGCGAAGCACGGTTATCCAGCTAGTAATATTATATATTTTAAATGTAATATATTTTTGTGGTAAACCTTTATAATCGTAATTGAGAAAACTAAAGATTAAATTCTGACTTATGCGCTAATTTTCAAAACATCCAAAGAATTTTAGTCATAGGACAAAATCGATAAATCATAAAGAATGTTGGAGTGTATCGTTGTAAGAACGACTGGGTTGCATATTAGATTATATATTTATTTACTTACATGTGTTTCTCTGTATTTGCTATATCATGAGAATCTTTTGCCCAAAAAACAATGATTTTTCTTCTTATTACCCCTTGTTTCTGTTCGTCCTTATAATTACATATGTTTAATTGTACCCTGTGTTGAGCCTGGATGAAGTCAGTGGAGGGAGGTGTCTACAGTGAATATTGGACCCCACTTCTTTTCAGTACCGTAACCTGAGTCCTCTAAAGAAATACTCTCATTACGAGTACAATCCAGCCCACTAGCCTTACCTTCCCCTTACAGTGAAATCAAGTAACTCACTAACTTAACAATTTATTCTTAAAAATATCTCTTTTAAGACATCCTTCGTAAGTTCATTCTTTAATTACATTGTACATCGTACTATATCCGTCATTTTTTTAAAAAAAAAGTTATTTTAACTCAGTGAAATAAAATTTAATTTAATTTGTCTTATACCCCAAGTTAGGGGCCTTGGATTTTTTCTCTTCATTTGCATCAATACATTCCAGGTAATTCAAAAGTTAAAGATTTAAAAATAATAAAAAAAAAAAAAAATTAGCTCATTCAAATAATCATGTTTACTTTATAGGACAAAAAATAATATGTACTTCAAAACGAATATAACGTAGATGTATCTATGGATTGTCATCCTTTAAAAACAAAATAAGCAAAATTGTTTTAATGTCTTAGTAATCAACACCTTTTCAATTGAATAATTCATTAATTAATTAATACGATGGATCTTTAAGGTGTGAAGAATAAAAATTAATTCATTTGAATCAACGAGATGTTTCGACTTTTCCTCAATATTATGACCTTATTGTGGAATCAGTCATATTCATTATTTAAAAGTAATTTTAATTCCGTGCGGTATTTATTTCATTAGGGTCCGTAGGCAAAACCAAGGACCCTTATATTTTCCTGCGTGTGTCTGTCCGTCCGTCCTGTCGCCTGCTCTCACGGCTACACCTTTCGTCCGATCACTTTGAAATTTGGCATGTATGTGTCTTGTACCTATACCCATATATTTTAAAAATATAGCGACTTAAAAAAAAAAAATTTCAAAAAAATTAGGGTAAAAAAACTTAAGGGTTATCATTTTTTTTATTTTTTTTTCGACACCTTGAGGGGTATCATATGAAATGGTACGTCGAGCTGATTACAAAAATATATAATTATTTGGTTGTAACTTTGATAGGGCGAGCTTAGGCAAGTTTGAAGTGGGTGTGAAACGTGTCCCCCCCCCCTTCTATCTCGCTTATGTGAAGTGCAAAAAATCATTCTTCAACCAAAAATAAAGATACCAAATTTTGGAAATTTCGAAAAAAATATTATTTTATTTTTATTGACAAAATACGTTTTTTTATAACTATGGTCTTTTCGATGTATTTATATGGTTGTAGTCCGGTTCAGTGGCAAAAAAATACTTTATCAGAAGTTTGTTTATTTATTGTTTGTTTTGTGTTTTGAGAATATCAGACCCATAGGATAGTTCAAAGTAAGCTTTTTAGCATTTTAAAAAACACCATGAATAGGGTACTACTTAAACTATACAGGGTTGCCTACGGACCATCGCTGTGTGCTGACTAGCACACACTTGACCTGTTTATTTTTATAATAGAGCGTTATTAAATAATTAAAAGGATTTAAAAGCCTTTTGTTATTATTCCGTTGTAAAATCTAAACGGTTAGAGATAAATTAATGAAACTTAGGGGATCCGTACCATGTAAAGGGAAGTTTGTTTTCATGCAAGTACGCGAGTGGATGAATACACACTTCCCTTTACATGGTACAGATCCTCCAAATTTCATTGCTTTATTTCTAACAGTTTAGATTTTATAACAATCTAAGTCTTATTTTTTTACTATTTCGGAAGGGTTATTTAGCTATCTTTGCCCCTCTGTGGGGGGCAAAATATTGGAGATAGAAAAAATAGTTTCAATTAAAAGTTTATTATTTTGCACCGTAGATTCCAAATATGCTATCAAAAATAGACATTCCAACATGAAATTTTGAAGTTGGGTGGCCTGGGGGCAAAGTGTGTGGTTGCCCCTAGTGGGCGATTGCATGAAAACAAACTTCCCTTTGCATGGTAGAGATCCCCCAAGTTTCATTAATTTATCTCAAACCGTTCAAAAGTTAAGAGGGGGGGGGGAGACTTTTGGACCACCCTGTATTACATCTATATGCATAGGTTTACAATACAAATTAATATAATCTTTTCACATTATAAAAACAATAAAAACAGAATATATTAAACACGCGGCGTACGACGCAATTGACTGCTCTCAATGTAGTCGGTCATATCACGCCCGACGTAGAACGGTGGCGTGGAACGTATTGCGCTGTGTAGGAAAACACTAGCACTAAATTCTTACCATGGAGTGCCGGCGTGTTGCGCTGGGCGTATTACGTTGTACGCGGTGCACCAATCACGCTTGCTAGGAAAACCCGCCTTTTGACCCCTTTTTTATTAAGAGATTAACATGGAATGACAGCGAAAACGGCAAAGTAAACAAAGAAATAAATTAGTTGACGTGTGACAACTAGGTTTGTTTACACTTGTGTCCTAGGTATCGGTTTAATTTTATCGGTACTTCTTTACTTGTACACATTTTTCTTTTTCTTCTCTTACCGTCCCCTACACGGGGGCATATCAATGGCACGGTTTAGATTCGGTGTTGGCGAGATCCGTTGTACAAAGATTTATCCTTTTATAGTTTTAAAATCAGCTCTCTAGATGGTTGTCATTTATGTGAAGTAAATACATTCGGAACTATTTTTTTTCACTAACATTATATTATAACAATGACAATCATATTATCAACATTACATTTTATGGTTCAACAGAAAATTTAAAACGTAGGGTATAAAAAGTTATTTTTATCTTGTAATTATTTGAATATATATACTCAATTAAAAGCATTTAATATAAATAAATTAATTAAAATATATTTTCCCCACACTATATTCCTTGCCAAATATTTTACATTTCTATCTTCTCAAACAAAAAGAGCTAAAATATTGGTACTGATCCCACTACTTTGTTCAACTGAGTCAAAATTTACTTTTTTTATTAGCAATAATTTGAGGAGATAAAAAAGGTTAAACCCAGATAAGACTTAATGTGTAATAAAAATGCTTTTAACAATTATATTTTCGTTTGTAACCATTCTTATATATATATATAAATATAATTGTGTTTTTCAACTATGTCTATAAAAATAATGTTTCCTGTTGTTTTTGTTTTTTATTAATTTAATATAATTTTTAGTAATTAAAGTTTCTGTACTCTAAACTTTAATAGTACTTTAAGTTAATTAATATGACTTAAAATAATTTGACCCAAGTCAAGGGTTCTCTTTTGCCATATTAATTTAATTTAATCACAAGTAGAGAAAATTAAGTTAAAAGGTATTCTATATTAAATATAGTAGAGCATCCATAATTTGAACGTTAGTTATCTCAACTTTCAATTATCCGAACTAGCAAAAAATAGAAAAAATCAAAAGCCACCGCTTAATTAATTCTTTAAAAAAGCGTTGTTAGAGTAATACTTGTACTGGATAAATCAGA
This sequence comes from Gerris lacustris, assembly GCA_951217055.1. Classification (NCBI taxonomy): domain Eukaryota; kingdom Metazoa; phylum Arthropoda; class Insecta; order Hemiptera; family Gerridae; genus Gerris; species Gerris lacustris. Next base: position 19,610,160 of record OX578283.1, read on the forward strand.
CCTAGTAGAACTTACATGGACAGAAGACTTAGCTAAACCTATGATCTCACAACTCACAACGTTTTACGTGAGACTTTGCTTATTTTTTGGCACTAGTGTTTTTATGGGTTTGATTTTTTTTTACATGAAAAAAAAAGATTTCCAATACCACTACTATTTTCTATCACTTGCTTGGTTTACGTTTGTACATTTATTATCGTAATCTGTTTGCTTTTACATGGATTTTTAATTCAAAATAATTAATTCTGAACTAATTTCATTGCATTTACTTTCAATTTTTTTTTTTTTTTTTTTAACTTATAATTTGAAAACTATTTTTTTTTTATTATTGAACCCAATAATAAAATAGAGTTATATTTGCATGTAATTAATAGCCTCCAAACTGCAATTTGCATGGTATTTTATTCTTAATAATTGAATAAATTATGTATAATATAATATTTTTATACATCGTTTATCAGATAATAACTAATATCTCAGCAGTAAATATTAATTTAACAGTGTTTCAAGGTTGGATTCTTTTAGTTGCGTCACCCTAGTCTGTCAACTTAGTTCCTAGTTAATGTTTTTTGTTCTCGTCATTTTACGGTAATCTTTAGTGCACCAGTGTAGTAATATTATGAGCGTTGTAACTACTCCCCCTACTGTCATTTTGTGATGATTTATGTTTGTTTCAATAAGTAATTGTTTGTTTAATATAAGTAAATACCATAGTTATAGTTGATTCTTGGAGCTGGGATTCATGGTCAATAAATGAAAAATAAATTGATTTAAGTCGAATTTTTAAACACTATAATTTAATTTTCTAAACAAAAAACCAATCGGGATAAATCATTTCTCAATAATAATGCCCTTCATTTTAGTCAGAAAAGTTTTATAATTTTTATTTGTGGTGAACCCTTATTTTGATTATTTTATTGCATATGTAACGGGGATTTAGTGAGTGGAATAAAGTGAACTGGTTAATATGTTTGATAGATATTTATTTGGTATATGAGTGTATGTGTATGATTGTTTGTAAGATGTGTACACCTCCAGAGCTAAGATCGGACTCCCCGTGTGACTCTATGCTAGGGCTTAGTCTGTTAGATTCTTGGTGGGGGAAAGCACCACTAGACAGAAATTCGAGCCTTTGCTAGCCTAAGGTCTACACTGCTTTCCTAGAATAATCTGGACTTGGCTTCCCCGTTACACATATAAAACTATAATGAGATATTTTCTCTTTTGGTCTTTCAAAGGTTTTAAAAAAGTTATTTGTTTTTTAAGTTTTTGGTAGTATATTCATACAACGGAAAGTTTAAATTTTAATTTAAATCAAATTATAATTATTATTAACAACGGGAGACAGACAGAGAAAAATAGACTCCAGCACTGGGATTTAAACCATGGGCCTCCTGTATTTCCAGTACAGATGCTCTTATCAACTAAGCTATACTGGAGAATAATTTCCTCTGTTGTTAACGATGTGAATTCGGCACTTGGTATCGTTAACAACAGAGGAAATTATTCTCCAGTATAGCTTAGTTGGTATAGCTTAGTTAGTATAGCTTAGTACAGCATTCACTCTTACTAAGTTAACACGCATACAGAAGATGACATTGTAAGTCGAAACGCGTCTAGTAATTATAAAAAAAATTGTGGTCACAATATTGTTGTGTTTCTTTTTTAACCTCTCTAGTCATAATTATGAAGTGGTACCACAAAATCTTAGTCAAAACAATCAACTATTAGTTGGTAAGAGCATCTGTACTGGAAGTACAAGAGAACCGTGGTTCAAATCCCGGTGCTGGAGTCTATTTTTCTCTGTCTGTCTCCCGTTGTTAATAATAATTATAAATTGATTTAAATTATTTGTTTTCTTCTCTTTATTATTTATAAAAAAGCTATATTTCACCTACTTCGAGCTTTTTTAGACTGGTAACATTTCTCTGTAACATTGTCTATTTAGAAAACATGTTTATATCTGTTTCATTTTTTTTTATTAAAATATAAAAACAAAAACTTCATCATATTTATTATTCTCCTAAAACAAACCATATTTTCCATACTTGGATTTATATCAAGATGTTAAAAAAATTAAAAATGAGTCCTTCCTGTATGACTCACATGGGAAGACTACTTTTTTAAAAAAACGGAAAGGAGGAGAAACCCTTAAGGAGAAGTTTTAAACGCACCAAGGGAGGAAACAAAGTCATTACACCCGGAGATACTGCCTAAATCCCGAGGCCTAGCAAAGAAAATTAATAATAGCGAGAGTACTATGACTTTTTGCTCCCGTGGTACGTACAAGATTCTTCCTCAAACTAACACTAATAAAACCAAAGATTTCGATTTTAACGATTTCTTTAGGTATTAATAACTAAATTTACAAATTTTTATACCTTTAATTTGAACAAAAACATGTAAAAACAAAGAGAAAAGTTGTATACCATTTTATAGCAAAAAATCGAATGAAAATTAAATGTGCAATTCGTGCAACACTGATTTTTTTAAAGAAAAATAAGTTGGCTCTACTACTGTTTACAAATTTTAACTTATTTTATTATTCCTTAAAATAACGTCAGTATTATTAAGTTTAGCTGATGGGGTACTTACTTTCCTCCCTTATTTTTACTTTCTCCCTTATTTTTACAACTAAGCTGTAATGGGATCCATTGCTCCCTATAAAATAGGGTGGAATGTTAATATATACATATATTATATATGTATAATGTATACATATATATAATATTTTCTGCCTTCTGGAGGAAGCATTATTTTTCTATCCTTAAAAGACCATAGGAGAATATACCTACCTACACCTACAATATAGTTTTATCTAAAAACTTAGTTTGCCTAATTTATACAAATATGATGCATTTGATAAAAAAAAAAAAATGGAACTTAGAACGTATTCTATTATAGCTTTTAGCTTTTCTATTATAAATAAAAGGGTACCTACCTATTTATGAAAATTACTCATCTTACTTTATCTTTATATTTATTATCTTTTGTATATTACCTACCTCGCATTGTAACGAGCAAACAGAAAAAATGTTTCAAACTAGAGACAGGGCCTTCGCTCTAGATAAAAATATCTACTGAAGGCCCTCACCAAGAAATAAAATAATTATAATACAAAGTAATATGTACATGAGAATATATTGGTGGAAATAAACATATATTATTATTATTATTATTATTACATTACTACGTAAATAAAATAGAGACATTATTAATGTTCTAATTACACTGTTCTGCAAAAATTTAACAAACTTTCGGGCTCGGGTTGCTGAATCCGAATCTGAAGTCAAAATTTATCCTATACGTACAGCTTTCCCGGAAAATGCTCTTAAAGTTTGAAAAAATTGTGTTTTGGGGGGTTTTCAACCCAATTTTTCACCCACAAAAGTTTTGTAAAAAAAAAATTATTGGGCGTTTTAATATCTTCAAACCACGAAGAACACGAATCTAAAGTAAAAAAAAAAAAATCTGCTTATTTTACTTTTTTAAAAAATTGAAAAAAAAACCGATTTTTCCTCATTTTGTCTTTGTATTTCTATTGCTTTTTCAGTTATATTCCAAATGTTTTGTGACGTTTTTCTGACATTATTCTAGAGAATTACATTATATGTAACCAAGGGGGGGGGGGGAATAATAAAAAAATTGGGCAAAACCACAACTTGTATGTACATTTTTCAATTATATATGATATGCTAATATACAATATCCCCCCCCCCCCCAAATGTTTCCTGCGCACCCTCCCCCGTCGGTCACATCAATTTTAATCTAGAATATTGTCAATAAAAATCAGAAAAAGTTACAAAGCATTTGTTTTATAACTGAAGAAGGGATAGAAATACAAAGACTAAATATGAGGGAAAATTGTTTGTTTTTTTTCTTATTTTTCAATTTTCTTAAAAAAAAGTAAGATCAGCAGATTGTTTTTGACTTTAGATTCGTGTTCTTCATGGTTTTAAGATATTAAAACGTCCTATAAATTTATTTTTTACAAGATTTTTTTGGGTGAAACATTGTGTCGAAAACCCCCAAAAGCACAATTTTTCCGAACTTTAGGCGGATTTTCCGGAAAAAAACTGTACGTATAGGATACATTTTGATTCAGATTCGGATTCAGGACACAAAAATACTTTAGAAAAGGACATTTTCATTCTGAAGCTTTTTTTGCAGAACAGTGTTATTATAAGTAAGTTACACGTTATAATTAACTTATAGGCAAATTTGATCTTCTTCAATCAAACTAAATAGGGATTGAAATATGACGGCAGTCCATAATAGTCCAACTTATCAAATCAAATCTAGCTTATCTTAGGAACATTATAATAAAACGTATTACGGAATCCACGAATATAACATCTCTCCCATTCATCTCTTCGTCTATTTTTACTTTCTCATATAAAGAGAAAGTATTGTGATGGCGAGATAATTAGATTTTGAGATTTTGATGGATTTACACGTTTTGAGGTCCCCTGAGTCCAAAAAAGTGGTTTTTAAAAAATGTCTGTCTGTCGTCTGTCGTCTGTCTGTCGTCTTTGCAGACGCCTGGAGCCTAAACTACTGGGCCGATTTTGACGAAATTTGGCATACATATTCAGAAAAATCATACCCCGAGGCGAAATCGAGAAATGAATTTTAGCTCTAATTTTGGGGGCGCTACCCCCCAAAAACTATGAAAAAACATGAAAAAAAATTATTTCTCGAAAACGGTTCCGACGATTTTGATTAAAAAATTCTAAAATGTAGTCCATTTGAATACAAATCCAACGATATAAGCCGTTTTCTCGGGAAAAATCTAGTTCCTGAGAAATTAGCTTAAAACGCGGATGGAGAGAGCCCGGGTTCGATTCCCCGCCCAGGAGAAGTTATTTTTATGATAAATTTTGATGAAATGTTCAATAATATTTAAATGTACATTTGAAAACTAATAAATGGAAACACTGGGCTAAGTAATTATGAACTCATATATGAGAAAGTTTGTCTGAGTTGTCTCGGTCCGATTTTTATTTTAATGAGGGCTTCAAATCATAGCTCGTAAAAGGTTTTAATTCTCAACAATATGCTTAAACTTAAACCTACGTTTCAATAGATTTTTCGTTGTGAGCTTCTATTCTTCATATTTTAATAACTATACACCATAATTGGCAGATACTTGTTTTACATACCAATTTACCACCAATCATTTGCTTATTCCCAAAGTAATTATATTTTGGCATAAAACTAATTATTATTGGTTTAAAAAGAAGTAGGTTCAATGAGATAATAAGTAGTAGGTAATAAAGTCATTATTGTTTATTACTTTTTCCTTCAAGTTTTATGACTGGTCTTGAATTATTTTTTCACATTGATATTTATCTTTGATTACGTAATTTTGGTAGTCATTACAATTTTAAATCAGTATAAAAAAAGAGCATTGTAAAAACTTGTCCAAAATGTGAATTTTACTTCGTTATCAATTTTCGAGATAATGCTTTTTCGAGTTATCAGGTCATTTTACCATTTTACAAGAACCAAAAATTTAGTTCATAATTTCTAGACTCACCTCGAGGTGTGATTCTACTTAGTGGTGCATAAAAAGTCAGATAGATAATTTAGGCTCCACTTCGTTTTTCCAAAAAAATCTATAAATGTTATGTTAGCACATATATACTGCACAAAGAAAAAATAATGGAGCAAAAACTAATACATTCTTAATAAAATTAATGCAACAGCATCCAATAATAAAATTAAGCCTATATAGTCATATCAGATTCCTCATATATTAGCAGATTAACTACGAGTAAATTGTTCTATACTTTATATTAAAAAAATTGGGATCTACGTCTATATAATCAGCGCCGGTGCTACACTTTTGGCCGCCACAGGCAAGACGGTTTTTGGCCGCCCCTTTGAAGTAGGAATTTTTTTGACCGAGGGGGGGGGGGGGGGGAATTAAAGAAGGATGATTTTTTGGGGCTGTTCTACATTTATGTGTTTGGGTTATTTCACTTATTACACGAAAAATAACTGGAAAGTTTTAAATTTTTGTGTTGTGTTCTTTCGGGAATAAAGAACCTTTAACGACCTCTAGGCAAAGTCAGACAAACGCAAGAAATTATAATTGTTCTGGGTTTGGTTTCGCCTACGGACCCTAAAAATGGGTATACCTAGAGATTATGCAAATTCATCAAAAATTGGCCTATAAGTTGGTAAAATTAATTATTTTACTATTTAATATAAAATATTCCTATTTTAAGTTGGTAAAAATAGTATTGATATAATAAAAAATAGGCCTAAACTGTCACTGGGACATGGCTATGTAGCTGAATTTTGGGATGTCTAAAATTTTATAATATTAATATCATCTGAGAAAAAAATTATAATATTAAAATATAATCTTACATAAATTATATTGTAGGACATTATATTGTGAATTATAATGAAACACGCCTCCACCGATACTTTATTTTAGATTAGCATAAAAAGTAAATTTTTACTAATAAGCCAACTTTTGTTAACTTTGGACAGTCTCATCTTTTTTTGTTCTTGAGGTATGACAACTTAATGTATTTTCAACTTTTTAAAATAAAATAATTTTTCCACTTTCAATGTACGGGGGGTACAATGATAGAGGGCTGAACAAAGCCTTTTTAATATAACCTGATTGCTTTTTAAAATAGTGCATGTTCACAATTATTTAGCTTTAATAGTTAAGTAATAAAGTAAAGTAGGCTATTTTTAAAAACTCAATATTAGAGGAAGGGTACTTCTTTAGATAGTTACTCCCCTAATTTGCTTCAGAATAAAAATGTCTTTGACTAAATAACTAAGAAAAAGAAAGAGATGTTTAGTCCAATTTAGTTTGGGACCAAGGAATATCCCATTTCTGTTTTTATAAGGGGAGTAACAGTCTAAAGAAGATCATTCTGTACACCTTCGTTAGATTGTTACTCCCCTCTGTTTTTGTATAAGGGGAGTAACAATCTAAAGAAGTGCCAGAGGAAGAAACTTATAACAGAACTGAGCTTTATATTTTTACTCTCTCATATATAGAGAAAGTAAAAATATTTGTGATGGGGCAAAATTTGATCTTGAGGTTTTGACGAATTTACACGTTTTGAGATCCCCTGAGTCCAAAAAAGCGGTTTTTTTAAAAAAAAAAAAAAAAAGAAAGTCTGTCTGTCGCCTTTGCAGACGCCTGGAGCCTAAACTACTTGGCAAATTTTGACAAAATTTGGCATACATGTTCAGAAAAATTATACCCCGAAATGAATTTTAGCTTCAAATTTGGAGCCTCTACCCCCCAAAAACTCTGACAAAAACGTGAAAAAAAATATTATGTCTCGAAAACGGTTTTTACTATTTTAATAGGAATCTAACGATGTAAGCCGTTTTTCCGGGAAAAATCTAGTTCCTGAGAAAATATCTTTAACCGCGGACGGAGTGAGGCCAGGATCGATTCCCCGCCGAGGAGAAGTTATTTTTAAATTTTAAGAAAAATGTTGAATAAAAATTAAATATACCTACAAAAACTAATAAATGGAAAACAATGGTGGCTAAGTAATTAGTAATTAAGAACTCGAATATGAAAAAGTTTGTCTGATTTGTCTAGGACCTATTTTTATTTTATTAGGATTAGGAGAGATACATATAAAAATTAACAAATTAAGGGAAGGGTAGAAAATATAATATGTAGCTATGAAAGGGTAGGGAAAGAGTCAAGAGAATAAATGAAAAAAGATATGAGGTGTAATAGAAAAGACTTAAGGAGGGTTACGAGAAAATGAAAAATACATACATAGATAAATATATTATGTACTCATATAATAGCTAAGACAGCCGATAGTTTTTTTGGAATAAAAAGAAATAACACAGGTGTAACCAAGAATCAACTCGAAATACGATTAGCTCGGCTACTTAACTAAAACAGCACCTGATAAGGTATTGTCTAGGGGTGTTATTACTAGGGTTCCATCTCTATCTGCCTACTCAGTAAGGGGGTTACGCAAATTATTATCGTTTTGCTAATATAGATTTTGTTTTTTAATTTATAAAAAATAAAACAAACTGAGGGCGTCATCGGCCGCCCCCTGTGTTTGGCCGCCACAGGCGGCCGCCTGCCCCGCCTGTGCGTAGCGCCGGCGCTGTATATAATAACACCTTTTACATAATATTCAACGGTTATGTTAACTATCCTTTAAAGGAGACTACACCATAAATAGGTACACTACTCTGTAATCAACAGTGCGTGAAATAGTCGCATCGACACAGTTGCATTTCTTAACAATCTGCAGCATCGCTACCTAATAATTGTATCTTTAAAAAATAATCATGATGTTTATCAAGCCATTACAGAGATACTCGTGATATTTTCCCATTAATGCTAGTTACGTTATACAGTGAACTATTGTAATTTCCACTTTGAATTCCTTTCTTTTTACTATAATTGATTTAATGAATGGGTTTAAAATTCTAACGGAATTTGTTTCCTAAACATCACATAACAACAATACTTGTTTAATAAGTTCATAACACTAATTGTTATGAACTTGTCCTAACAATTAGTTTTTAATTTATTTTTCCTCCAGAAGGTAGAAAACATTAACATTCCACCCTAGTTTATAGGGAGAAAAGGACCCCATTACAGCCTAGTTGTAAAAATGAAGGAGGAAAGCAAAAATCAGAAGGAAAGTAAAAATCTTGGGGGAAAGTAACAGTAGAGCCAACCTATTATTCTTTTAAAATGACCAGTGTCATTAATTAATTTAGATAAGTTATTAAATCTATTTGAAGACCAACAAATCAAAACAAACATTTATTTTTATTGGAATAAATGTGGTTGCCTTAGCTTAGCAACAACAAATCATTTTGAGGTGCGTCGCCGGGACACTGCTCGATTACATAAATGATATTACCTACCCTTTTATTATTTTGACATCTATATCATATTCAATTACGTCGCTTGTTAATTATTTATAATAACTTGTGAAGGGACAAATAATAATAAATAATCTCAAGGAAAACCAGTGGTTGAATATAAGTATTTATATAAATTCCAATTGAATTACATACCTTGTATACCTTCCTAAATTAATAATAAAAAAGTATGTATATAAATAATAAATTTCTAACGGGTAAAAATAGTTAATAATTATAAGCTCTGAAATATCTTCCTTGTTTTATATTAAACGTGTAATTGACTAGTCAAAAAATGTTTTTAAATTTAAACGTGTAGTGATTTGGGAAAGGAGTTTGTGAGGGACAGAGAATAGTGAGGGGGAGGGACAGCAAACAACATTAATAAGAAGGGAGGGGGTCGAAGTAAAATTTATTTACTTGTAACTGAAGGGATCATTAGATATAGTAAATCATACTCGGACAGGGGGAGGCTTGGCTCACCTATGATCTCGATTTCACAACTTTTTAAACTAGGGTTATTTTTTTACATAAGTGATTTTGTTGGGATTTCACTTGTTTTTGTAAGTAATATTTAATTTCTAATTCTATTTTTCTTATAGAACATATTATAATATTTACATATTACTAATAATAATACAAATTATTAATAATAATATAAGATATAATATGAAGATAAAAAAAGATCATGGATGGAAATAACAGGAAATAAATATAAATAGGGAATAATAATCATTGTTTAGAATTTAGAGGAAAGCGATTGAAACGCAAAGGTAAGCTGTGAAATGCGGTTGGTGTTCAAATATAACTAAACAATTATCTAGTGCACCTGAGCGGACGAACTGGAAGTGTATGTTAACGATCTTCGACCACACTTATTCCAAATTAAAATGTTATTAATGAGCTTAAAATGTTATTAATCGATAGATTATTTTGACTTTCTCTACAAGGTAGCGCTAGTTATATATATTTTTTAGAATATTTTGAGTAAGGGTTTTTTTATTAGCCTTGAAAAGGAAAAATAACCAGATTTTTTTTTTAAAATCCTTTTTTACTCATTAAACATTACCTATATACAAAATTTTAAGTTTCTGGGATTGCTAAAAGTGGTTTAGAATTATGATGAGTCAATCAGTGTCAAAATAACAAAACTTACGTCTTATAATATATATATGGGTAGAGCTATAAAATTTTAATTTTGGATTACTTTGTAATGTACCCTAATTTAAAATTTTATAATAGAGGGTTTAAAATTAAAATAGGATAATAGAGGGGTACAAAGTACCTTGATTTGATAAGGATGTTACGGCTGTGCTTGACTTGGCGAAGGCACTGCCATGTTCTTAGATTTAATTTTACTATTGTAATTATTATCAATTTGATTATTTAATTTTTTCTATAAAAAGTTCATCCTAATCTTCGAGGAATGACCTTTTACCACGAACTGTCACAGTTTTATAGGGGTATATCTCCAAAATTGAGAGTTAGTATTAATTTCTCGATTTCGCTTCAGGGTAGGATTTTCCTTAACATGCATGGCAAATTTCATTAAAATTGGCCCAAAAATTTAGGCTCCATGCGTCTGCACAGGTTACAAACTTTTCTCAAAAACCCCTTTTGGGACTCAGGGGACGGACCTTCAAACGTGCAAATCTATTACTAATAATATCAAAATAAATGAATAGTCCCATCGCAACACTTCCTCAATAACTATGCTACGTATAAGAGAAAGTACCAACAATAATAATATATAGCTTCTTCTAATTAAATATTTTTTTACTTTCTCATATTATAAAGAGAAAGTATCGTGGTGCCGCGAAGATTTTGAGATCCCCTGTTTTTTGAGTCCAAATAAAAAAGTTTTTTAAAAAATGTCTGTCTGTGCGAAATTTGGCATAAATGTTTAAAGTAATCAGTGCGGAGAATTTTATTTTATGAAACTATTAACTTGGTAAATTATACCTGACTTTTAGTAACAGATATTTATAAAACAATTTTCATGATAGCCATGAATATGCCCCGAAGAGGGGCGAAATATAGCCAATCGAAGATTGAATATAAATTATATTATTTTTTGTAATTACCCTTAAACGACCCACATGTAACAGAAGACTATTAAAACATTTATTTAGGGCCCTAACTGACATGTATTGTCCACACTTTTTTACCATCAAGCAATTTTCTTCCTAAAAGTACTATTGTTTTGATTTCTTAATATACTTTATAAACTTTATCAAGGTCTTTATTTAGGTAAAAATTTTCAATATGGTATAGAATTATTAAAGTAAATCCAGAGGTTAATAGAATCTAAAATATAGTCTATATTTTATCGTATAGTTTCTAGACTATGTCATTTTCATACTCTAGTTTACTCACAGTTACAAATAGAAAATATTAAGACTATAAGTATAAGCATAAAAGCTTGCTCAGTAGAAAAGGTCATGTCAATCACTAGTTAAACCAAATTATGATATTATTTACTCGAAATCAGAATGTCATAACTCATAACATTGCAATAGATGGCCTTAACAATCTATGAAACTGATAATGCTTACATTTAATCTATAATCTGTTGCATAGATCTCTGCCTACCAAATCACGACTTAAAAGAAAAATTTGTCCAATTTACAAAAAATTACTTCTTGAAGCCTTCAAATTTTTACTTTAGGCTTTTAAATAAAACTTAAAATTATATATAGTTAAAAAAATAATATAAAAGTATTTTTTTCAATAAACGACTTAAATCGGTTTAAAATTACTAGGTAATAATAATAACAGTGGTTTATAACTGTTTCACGTTACCCTTAAACTCTGGTGAAGAAACTATAAAAATAACACTAAAATTAAATTTATTTACCTTCCTAGAAGTGAAAGGAATCTAGTAGTAATATTGACATTATAGTTACGTCAAAGTTACAGCTACTCTAAATAAGCCGCCTATTACAGTAAATTTACTAGTGGAAATTGCATTCATAGTTTTCTTTATGAAAGAGAAGTCGCGAATCATGTAAAAAAACTCTTGAATATTAAAATCAAATATACAACTATACATGTACGATGTACCTATTATACAAGTATATTCCGAGTGAATGATTTTTTACAGGAACCTATACCGACAGATTTTAATTACTCTACCTATATAATTCTTATACTCCTGAATAATTTACAAAATAAAAAATATCTTCTTTTAGAAAAAAAAGTGTTTAACAACAAACAGTAACTTGGCAATGCCTCTACTCTATACAATACAAACGAGCAAATTTGTATTTTGTTTATTGCTTGCTCAATCAAAAATGTATTTTAGTTTGTTTCTTTATCAGGATAAATGAATATGCGTAAATATATATGTATTTGTTAAAAGAAAAATTGCTTGAAAAGAATTGCAAAAAAAGAGATACGTTCATTTTCATTAGAACTAATCCACTTATATTAATAAATCAGATTATTAATTAATAAAATGAGAGGATATGTTACCGATATGATGTCAAATAAAAGACAGTGAGAAAGTTTATGCTAACATTTAGCTAAATTTATTAGCATCATCAGAGCAAGAAAGTAAAGTTTATGCTAACATTTAGCTAAATTTATTAGCATCATCAGAGCAAGAAAGTAAAGTTTATGCTAACATTTAGCTAAATTTATTAGCATCATCAGAGCAAGAAAGTAAAGTTTATGCTAACATTTAGCTAAATTTATTAGCATCATCAGAGCAAGAAAGTAAAGTTTATGCTAACATTTAGCTAAATTAATTAGCATCATCAGAGCAAGAAAGTAAAGTTTATGCTAACATTTAGCTAAATTTATTAGCATCATCAGAGCAAGAAAGTAAATGTAAATAAAAATAATACTAATAAGGTCGAGGTTCTCTAAGACATTATAAAATGTCTTAATAAAATAAGCGAAACGTTAGCATAAACTTTCTCACTATATGTTTAATTTGACAGCATATCACTAACATTCCCTCTCATTATACTTGAACTCCCCCCCCCCCCCCCCTTTCAATCACTAATTAATAAAGTAGATATTTAGAGATAAGCGATTCAATATTGCTCTACTCCAGTTTTGAGTGAGTGATTGGTGATATGTTGTCATATAAACTATCACGGAAATAACACAATGTGTTATCTCAAAGCATAAGCATAAATAATATAATGTATTATTTTTTAATATATGTATTAATATAATGTATGCTTTTGAGCCTAGTTCAGACGGTTATCAATTTTGGCCATAAATATGCAGAATTCTACAATACAATATCTCAAGAACCAATTGTATCACTACATTTAAATTTGAAAGTTACCTTCCTTATATAATAAAAACAATGTTAGAGAGAAAATATTTTCCAATCTGTCATTTTCATTTGAGGTGTGGCAGTCTCAAACGTACTTGAAACTAACTCTCCTCGCTATAATTATCACCAATTCTTTGAAGCGCTAAAATGAAATATTCTGCCAATTAGTGTGCCACATAGCTTCCTTGCGTTCTATTTGATATACTTTAATGATTTTATACTATTAAAACCTATTATTGTCAAATGTATTTAATATTCCCCAGTTTTTTAAAACTATCAAAATTGTTTTGATATTTTACATTAATTAGTGTACCAATTTAGCAAAATTTAAAGAGTGCAGACGGTTTAAATTAATCTGGGGCCATCTCCTGACTACTTTCGACAAACCATCCAACTTTCATAAAAATCAGTTGTGCTTTTGATGATATAGGGGTAAATAAATTTATGTTTGTGCGCATGTGGAAGAGAAAAAAATGGGCGCAAAAGGTTAAAACTTATATGGGACCAACAATGGGCTAATTATGTCCTACCATCCAAATTTCAATAAAATCATGTAAGTAGTTTTTAAGATATGTTGGTTCACAAAAATTGAGCGACTGACCGACAGACAGACACCAAAAATGTTCCCTGATGTCTAAAACGGATTTCTGTCTTGGAATTTTTGAAATAGGAGACCTAAAAAATGTTCGTTCTTCGGAACGATCACAAAGCTTCCTTAAGCCATACCTTCGGTAAGCTTGGAAGCAATCATTATATTATTTGGTATGATAATTGTTACAATAACAATTCTTGTTTGCCGAGAAGGAATTTTCTGACATTTGATACCTTAGTTAGGCCCTAAGGTATCAAAATGTATAATGTCAGAAAATAGAGCTGTTTTCCCCCTAAGGCTTAGTCAATTATCAAATTATTAATTAGTAAGTTATCAAATGTCAGAAATTTCTCCCCTTAAGGCTGAGGGGGAAAACAGCTCTAAGTTAAAAAATGGGGAATTGCGCCCAGACTGGTCTTCAGAAATTAGTATAATATAAAAGATAATCCCAATTTCAACCTAGGGTTTCGATAAGACACCGGGAGAGGGGGGGGGATTCAAAAGGACAAAACCTCGGCTTTTCCTGAAAAGTTAATATGTTAAGCTAAGTAACTAATTAGGGAGTTAAGAAAATTAGGGATGCATCTAGTTAATCTCACATACCAAAATAATGCTAATGTTTCTTGCCGATAGTTTAGAAACCAATTAAATTAAAGAAAAACATTAAAAATGAATACACTCTGAACTGAAGCACGGGAATCCAGCTATTATTATTAGATAAGCATGCATCTTTAATTTCACTTCGCTTGAGTGCTCACTGGTCTTGCTCAGCTACTGCATAATAACCTGTACACCTGAATTCATTTTAAGACCACAAAAACAAAGTAATATTCCAGCATCTATGTAGAATTTATTAACTTTAAGTATTATAATTATAAATAAATAAAGTTATTTCGAAAAATGTAACTCAATTGCACTATATAAAAATAACGAATGTTACAATTTAATTTAAAGCTTTTTGTTTTGGTCAATATTTAAAAATAAAAAACTTTGGACAAAACCTCAGTTTTTTGTTAAATTAAAATAACAATTAAAATTGTGAATTTAAAATAAATTGAGGGTTTGAATTATCGAGTCCTATATACTTAATGCTTTGAAAGATAGAACATAATATAGATCATAGATATTTTTGGAACGAAGTTCCTTATGGCACTTTCTGGAGCCCGGGAGTGAATCCGAAAAAAACGACCAAAATCACCGTCACGAAATCTACAGATGACGATGAGTAAAAGATCACCGAGTTAGGTGAAATTTGGTACACATGTTCATTTTACCAATGCCCAGGCTGAGTTCGTCGGAAAACGTTATCCGCCCAAGCGTTCACGCGCAACGCTCGCGTAAACGTAAGCTTCAAAAGACGGGAAAAAGTGTTATTAAGGAAGCCTGTTACTTGACTTGATTTGATTATTTTTGTTATAGGTATATGTAAAAAATGTCACTTTGTTTTGTAAATAAATAAAATATAATCATGTAAAATTTCACCCTGATACAAGCAGAAGCTGTAGAGTAAGGAAGACATATATTTTATAATATTTTAAATTAATTGGCCGGGTAGGTAGAAAACAGTCCTATTTCAATCCAAACTCCTTTAGCAAACATACTCTTTCACTATAAACTCATCAACTTGATCAACTTTTTTCTTATATTCAATATATATTTTTTATAGTAAGACGCTTGCTTTAATTATACAAATAATTATTTTATTTTAATTTTGCCTTAACTCTGCTAGGTACAAACAGTTCGTTACTTTTAATTTTGTCTCTTTTCTAACTCCGCCATGTATAAGTAGATAGCAATGTATACGTACTTAGCAGTGTGATTTTATAATTTATATTTAATGAAAAATATAAGGAACTTCGTTCCTACCGGGTGTCCCGCGACACCACACGTATTTTTTTTTTATATTTATTGTGTTCCAATTTGTTTAGTGAAACGTAATATCCTTGTCGTGAACTTGACTACTTGACTCAACTCGGATTGACATTGAACCAAAATATGTATTTTATGTATGAATTTTGATTCCAAGTCCAAGGAAGAGATCCTTCAACATTTCGACTCCTAATTTATATGTTTGTATAATTATTGGGTTCATTGTTTGTTTTTGGGTTATTTTTGTCTTCCTATTTCCTAAAGGTCCTGACCTTTCATAGCACCGTTTCAATGTCTACAGTAGTATTATTTTCATTTACTTTCAAATGTTTTACATTCATGCAAAAGATGTTGTTTTCAAAATAATATAATAACTGATAATGGTGTAGAACATATTAGTATTAATTTATTCATCTAATAAAGAAGATATATGACGCAAGGTGCTGTAATATTAGGTTGACAACTTTAAACTGTGTTTTCACAAATCTAAACATTTGAAACAAACCTGGGAACGACCAGCGCACGTTCCTAAACTGTTTAATAGTTTTCTCACTACAACCTATCATTTGACTAATAGTTACAATGGATTAAAATACTATCATTAACTTAAGTGATACATTGAATTAAATGACAAAATACGACAAGGTTAATGATCCTAAATAAGTTATTAATACGCTACACGCAATATGAAACTCCTAAACATTATATTTTTTTTATCTTTGCAAACTATGCCCACGTATTGGCACATTAAAAGCTATCTTTTCACTAGACTTCTCTCTATAATACAATTTTACAATACTCTCCTATTTTCAATACTAAATTTACAATACTGACCTACTTAAGATAGTCTCCTAGTCTCCTATTTGCAATAATCTCCTGTTTACAATACTAGTTTTAAAATACTAGATTTTCAATACTCTCCTATTTTCAATACTCATTAATCTACTGTTTGCAATACTCTCCTATTTAAAATACTCTCCTATTTGCAATAATCTACTGTTTGCAATACTCTCCTATTTAAAATACTCTCCTATTTGCAATAATCTACTGTTTGCAATACTCTCCTATTTAAAATACTCTCCTATTTGCAATAATCTTCTATTTACAATACTCTCCAACTTTATTTATTTATTGATTTAGATGCAAGTAACTAGGCGCAAAATAAAAAATTAAGGATGCTTTATACCAAATAAAATTTACTTATATTTATGTATTGTGTATCTGCCCATATTATTTTATATATTTCTGATTCAATATAATTATTATTCATAATTTAGGATTTTACTAGTAATTAGTGAGCGGGTTTTTTATGTATTCGAAACGCTTATTTTAATTAAGGAACTTTAACCGAACCATATGAAATAATAAGTTTCTATAGTCTACTCATTTTTACAGCATCGAAGTTCAGATTCAAAGTAATTGAGCTAATAGACCTACTAATAAAAATAGTTTTAAAAACTAAATAGGTAATTGTCTTACTCTCTGAATTATAGGTATAACAATTAAGCGATAATTCAAATTAAAAGAGGGCTAAATTTTGCGTTTCAAAACAGTAGCAAATCGTTTCGTCAATTCTCAGCATAAAAGCCCCAAGAAACAGATTTGATATTTATAGACGAAAAAGAGTATAAGATTTAAAATCATAATTCCATCACGAAATATAAGAGCAACATTAAGAAATAATGTAATTTAGTTTCACAATCTTCATAAGATGTGTAATGTTAAGGAAGAAAAGCATTAAGGACAAATGACACTGTCACATCATTATCATTCCTTTCTTTTTATAAAACTCTAGAAAAACTACTTTTATTGTAACTCAACAAGTTGCCAAGATAGCTTACACAGCATACGTAACAATTTTTTATTTACGCTGTTCTCTAGTCTGTTTTTAATTATTATTATTTGTACACAAGCTTCATAAAAATACCTATTCTGAATTAATATTAGGTACTAACTCTCAACGAGGAATTTACTTTCGTCCACGTGATGACAGAGTATGTTATTAGCCAGGAATCTGTTACATAGATTCTTTCGAACGTGACTGAATCTAAAACTATCACTATTATTATTATCACTATTAAAAAAAAAACTATTAAAGTTATAAATGGGATAACTAGGCATCGCGTGGCTCTATCATTGAAGCAAGCGTATTGCAATAAAATACTGAATATGTATTAAGAAATTTATTAATAATGATTAATGTCATAGTTGAAGATAAGTGGAAGAGGGTAGAGTGAGGTAGATTGGGGGTACTTGGTACAAACCTCTCCTTCCTAGATAAACCTAAATAACTTCACTCCTATCTTAACCACCCGCAGTACCTTTTAAACAATTATTATAAATGTATCATTTCACTACTCAAAAATTACTGCTTGTATGAAGTTGAAATTTTATATGCCCGAACTCTTGGACGGATTACGCTGTCCAACGAACTTAGCCTGAGCATTAGTAAAAGGAACACGTATACCAAATTTCAACTAAATCAGTCAACTTTTACTCATGTTATCGTCGGACACGTAAACGTTACACACAGACAGACAGACAGACAGGATGCATAGTTTTTTTAATGTAAGAAGCTCGCTTACGCTCACTTCAATGATAAGAGTGATTATAAGTAGTTAGCAAAAAAATAGGCAATAACAATTAATTATGCGTGTATTTGCCATTCCAAGAATCAGTTTTCAACCGCAAATACCGAAATCGGATTCTTATTCTTCCATTTATCTTTCAAGAAAAAATTAGTCCGATCCATCACAGACTAACTTAGAAACTTTCACTCTATCATCTCGGGCCCAGATCCCAGAAATTGTTTGTTATCGATTTTAAACAAAATCAGATTTATTTTCATCAATATCTGGGAAACTAAATGTTTCTCGAAAAAAAACAGCTATCGTTAAATTCGTATTAAAATGGACTACATAATTTTTTTCAGTTTTTTTGGGGATAGCGCCCTCAAATTTAGAGCTAAAATTCATCTCAATTTCGCTTAGGGCTATGATTTTTCTGAACATGTATTCCAAATTACGTCAAAATCGGCCCAGCAGCTCAGGCTCTACGCGTCTGCACACACGACAGATAGACATTTTTTTAATAACCTCTTTTTGGACTTAAAGTACCTTAAAAAAATTTTAAATCCATCAAAATTTCAAAATCGAATTTTCGCGTCTGCGCCATCACAATACTTTCTCTTTGTATGTGAAAGTAAAAAGATGCTCATAATTATGGGACACAAACGTCGGATATAGCTTTAATCATATGTTATTGTAACTCCACCAAAACCTACTATAACTTATTGCTTGTATTTATTGTGTACTAGCTGTTTCTCGTTCGTCGCGCACCGGAGAGTTATTTTTAATGTATTTTTTTTTTTTTTTAATTTGATGCGTTTATCAAAAACCATCAAGAAATTTCTTAATTGTTCAAGGAAGTTTACTGAGCAAGAATATGCCGATACCCCTCCCCCTCCCCCTAATTTCTGAGCTCTTTATAGATTCTTCTTCTTCTTCTAACCACCTCTAGCGTTTCAAAGAAGGGGTGATAATTATGGTAGTGAATATAAGTGCCACCATCTTGAATCATAATGGCTGATTGCAGATTGGATAACCGTTTCATATAAAAAGTTTTTGTCATAAATGAAAGCTACCTTCCAAATTTCTAGGTTCTAGTGTAAATGGTTCCGGAGATATCGTAATATAGAATTAGATATATAAATGACCGCTTTTTTAACTATAAAACTATCCTAAATCAACTAAAACATTATCTTAAATAAACTGTAACAATTACTTAATATAGCTTTTAAGATCCTATTTAAAAAAATCCTATATACCTAATAATAATATAACGATTAACACAATTTGGGCGACCGTTCAGAAGGGTAAGAACAAGGAGAATGAAGTAGTAAACAAAAAATAAAAGAAAAGCAAGGGGAAAAAAGGAACCTATAAAACCACTTAGTGGCTTAAGAGTAAAAAGAAGGTGTGGGAAACCTGAAAACGGGAAACCCCGTAATAAAGGTAAATTATGGGAACGGGGAAACTTCGGAGAACTAATTAAAGACCCCCCAATAAACCAAGTTAAACAAAAACAATCTTTACTGTAATCTGGGAAAACAGGCTTTGTTCACTCTCCTGTCAGCAAATAATATTGGAAGAAAATAATACTGGTACAAAGTTACAACGAAACCAAAAAAAAAAAAAAAAAAATGTAAATGCAAATATAATAATAATCCATTATTATTCTTGCACCAAATAAAATAAGTTAGGTTCTTAAATGGAAAATACGTATACATTTTTGCTAGCGCTTCCTATGAGGCCAGTACATAAACTCCAAGCGGTGGTCATCCACCAACCTATGTTTTTAAGTAACTGGGTGGAACACTAAATAATTAAATTTCACAAAATAAAATCTTACAAGTAAAAGTAAAATAATAATTAAATATGAAAGGGCTTCAGATTTCTTCCTGGGATGCCTAGGGTGAAAGGGATCAAGCCAGAAACTGGTTAAACGTTCGCAGAAGAGGGGATTGAATTAAAGTTAAGAGAGAAATATAATTTTAGCCTACCTCAAATAGAGCTGATGAACGATTGCAGCGCCCTAGCTAAACCTTAACCTTCAGTTGGCTAAGATTTGTAGTTTTAGGGTAGCGATGGCGGAGACCTACGAAATGCTAATGGTTTCCGCAATCCGAGAAGTTCGGCTCTTTCTTAATCTACCGTGAGTGAGTACAACTCTAAACTTAAACTTAATAAAATTTTGCAAAAACAAGAAGATAAGTAAGTTCCTCACCACCAGCTCTTGGACACAACTAACCGTACTTCTGACTCAACAAAAACACCGTTTCCTGCTCTTATAACCTCCTCCTCAGGGTTACCCAAAAAAAGGTAAAGATATAAGAAAACTAAACCTAGACACAATAACAATTTTAAAAAAATACCCTGAACCTAAAGTTAGACTTATCCTACAAACCCCTAGATTTTCTTAAAAACAACAAAATTCATTTTAAAAAATACTGTTACTAACCTAACCCTTCTACGAATATAAAATTTGTTTCAATCAGAGAATAGTTTTTTTGAAGTGAAACTTCTTTGGCGGCGGTAGAGTGAATTTTTTCATATGGTAAAATCGTGTAACGAAGTTTGCGATTCGAGACTCGTCCAAGTGTAACATTTTTACAGATTAATTGTATTATATCTATTTAAAGACCAGCAAATCAAAACAAACTTTTTTTTTTTTGCAATAAATGTGGTTGCCTTAGCGTAGCAGTATTTTTTTTTTTTTCAATTAAATTCCCCATAACCATTTCTTAATCCTGAAATAATAAATTCGTAAAAAAATGAAAGAGAGCAATGCATTCTAGAACTTAAGTTTCACTTCTAATGCGTGAGAGCCTCACACATATTTTTTTTTTTAAATTATCGTATACAATCATAAAGGAATGAGTTTTGTAATAAAAATACAATAGATCGTTGTTTATAATGTTTCAGATAAAAAATGTCGCTGCTCTCAAACAACACTGTGGCCAGGGCTTGGAACTTTATTTTTGTTGAATTGGCAGGTACTGTATCTTACTACATAAATATAATAATAATTGATTGTTCTAAATATAATTTCTTACTATATATAATTATTATAAAACCATAAAATCTCGGTAGTTCGGTATTCAGCCACAAACAGCGCTATTATCACTTTACATATTAACTGATGTATACCAACCAGCGATCATAGAATCCTTAAACGGAAAGATTTCCAACTCCCCTCTTTATCTACCTGTGTTAGACTACTAGCGCTCCACGGGAATTCCGGTTAATATTGTAACTAAATCTTTTACACCATTCAAAAGATTTCGAGCTTCTTAATTCAAAGAAATAAATTAAAATATTAATTTATTAAGTTTGCTAGATTCGAACCCGGGAACTTATGCATTCGGAGCAATCGCGCATCTCATACAGCCACCGAGGCTGGTTGTTTTTCGTATGTTTATTTACAAAATAGTACAAATGTCTGACAACCAGTATTTGTTTATATTTTATAATTCGAGGAATGTCAAAAGATCATAAGTAGTTTACAACTTTAACCGCCATCTGCCTGACCAGCGCTAGTGGTCTTACACCTCTAGAATACTCGAGTTGGATACCAACAAACTTTATTAATATCCCTATTTGATATTCATAAAATTTGGAGATTTGTCAAAAATACTCGCGTAAGAGCATTGTGCTCACATGCGATTATTATCATTTTGAGTTTTAGATGGAACATGAAGGTAAAAAAGCACTCATTATTTTATACTAGTATTTTTACACACTGTATTTTTTATTCAAAAAACCTATAACTTTATTCCAATTAAAACTTCTTTTTTAAAAAAAAAAAAAAAAAAAAAAATCTACAAAGTTTCTGACTATTAATTTGTAAAGAGAATGTAGAGCGGGTATGTCGTAAAACCAAATATTATTCTTGAGTGCTAGTGAAGGGTTGTCGTACTTTTACATTAATCAATTTATATGGTAATGTATCCATTCCATAATAAATTAATTTTGTCTCTAAATTTAATTCATAAGCTCTATAAAATTCTTTAGACCTTGACCTAAACATAGGATGCTGCCCGGTGACACTTATGGGGAGGAGCGCTTAGCCCTCTAAGCAGTGAATTTGCCGAGTGGCCACCTCCTGGGGGTGGACGAGTGAAACGAGTAGGGGGCAGAGCCCCCTAGTTATACTGTATTTTAATAATTTAGATTTATAGTTATAAATCTATTTTAATATATTAATTTAAGTCAACTAAATTAGACTGAAGTAGACCTCGGGTACAAAAAAAAATAATAATAATACATTTTTATAGTTTTTAATGTACTTAACCTATTGAATGAGTAATCCAATTTATGAACCTACCTACCTGACTGAATAAAATTTACACAATTTTAAAAGTTAAATAAAGAAAATGTTTGGATCCACTGTGGATACAAACGTGAGCGGGCCTGACGGAGCCTTGCAAGATGGTTCTACTCGAGGCACGGAGAATAGAGCTACAGAGGGCTGAAAGGGAGGGCTTGGATCTACTGTGGATCCACCCGCTAGGCGCGTTAGCACGGCATGAATCCACCCGCATTGAATGGGTTAATTTTTGTTATTAATTTGTTAATTAATGGGGGCTCTGGGTTATGTTAAGGAACATCCATGCCAACAACAACTGCATAACAAACAAACAAAAAATGCCAAACGCTCAAGTTAACACAGAGACTGCTCTGCACAGACAATTATTCCTAGCAAATTCAGATTAACTCTCGCTACAATTACTATAATGTAAATACACATTCTTCAACTATATATATGTATATATTGTTACAGATCCTCGTACTAATGACTGGCCATTGATTAGAAACCCTCTAACTGGTTTAACTATCCTTGGACTGTACTTGTACTTTGTCCTGTCATGGGGTCCAAGGTTTATGGAAAACAGGAAACCTTTAAAATTACAGGGTGTTCTTGTCATCTATAACTTTCTTCAGGTGATTTAATAAATTATTATTTTTACCATAACTTCAATGTATAACTTTTATTATAATTTATATTTTAAATAAAAATAATTTGAATTTCTAATAGAATTATTCTTTATAATTTTTTCCTGGATTAGGTTCTATTAAGCCTCTACATATTGTACGAAGCACTTGATGGTGTATGGTTGAGACATTACAGTTTTAAATGTGAACCAGTAGACTGGAAAGTAAATCCATTTACAATGAGGGTCTGTCGTGGATTCTACATTTACTTCTTAGCAAAACTCACAGAACTTCTTGACACCGTAAGTAAATGTTATTGTACAGTTTGAGACAATTAATGTTAAATGGTTAAACAGATAATTTTACTTTCCATTTTGGTGGACAATATGATTCTCATGATCCTAAGTACAGAGATTAGTTAGTAGACCAAAATTCGAGTTAATGGTAGTTCCTCAAGTGCAGTGACCACTTTGATTTGGAGCAATATTTGAATAATTAACCTATCAAGTGACAAGCTAACATCAACTTGATTTTTAGTCTACCAACTAATTTTGTACTCAAGATTATGAAAATCACATTGTCCACCATAATTAGCGGGACATGGCCAATCTCCACCGGTTTATTTTTTTCAAATGTCTATTGCCAAGCACCAAGCTATGTCCTGCAGACGAACTTAGCCGATCACATTCTTAAAAGGCACCGTAAGATTATAACTTATGCACAAAATTCTAGCTTGATGTTAGTCATACACTTTTTTGCACGCTATCTTGGACTATAAGATAATAAATAATTATTTACAGTGAATGAAAATTCATTAGTATCAAATAAAGTAATGAAAAAAAAACTTGTTTTAGCTTATGGAACAAACATAACCAAACCTACCCAACCCCAAAACCTCTAACATTACAAAAAGTAGATACGCCGTGCGTGTATAAAATTTATATGATATCTTAATTATTATCACTCTCATTTAAACAAGGGCAGTCAAGCTTATTTAGGGTATAATACTTGTTAACTTATTATTTGTGCCTTATTATTGTTAACGCTTTAGATCGAAAAAGTTTGATCTAAAGCGTTAACATTAATGATATATAATAGTGTTTCTAGCTTTTGTTTTCCTAGTTGCGATAATAGAGGAATAATCATAGAGAGCTTTTTACATTAAAAATGTGTTATGTTAAACCATATTTGCCTATAAAAATATGGTTTTCGTTTGTGGGTTTCTGTTGGTGAGTGGTCTCTAGATTTTGTAATTTGAGGCTAAGGGGAGTAATTTATTTATTTTTCAAATTTTAGTGTGAGTTTGATATTAATTAATTTTGAGATAAGAAAGGTGTCTCATGGCTAAAGTGGTTTTATTTTTCAAAGCGCAGCTTGCTTTCAACCATTAATGGTAATTTATAGCCGGTGAAAAGAGGCAAAATGTGTAAAAGAAAAAAAAAGTGTAGGAGTTGAGACAGAGGTTGAAATTGACTATTATATAAGTCAGAATTATTATTATTATTTTAACAAGTTATTTATTGGCATAAGTAAATAAAAAAATTATTTGTGTTTACCGGAGCCATAATGTTATTTTGAGAGGGGTTATTTTGTGCCTTTTTTTAATTTTTGATATTTTGGTAAGGATTGGAGCTTTTTAATCAAATTTGTGGAAGGGTGATGGCTAATTTTGGAGTATGTATTTATTTATTTTTTTAAATGGAAGCTTTTGATAGGATTTTTATTAGGGTTGTTTACAGGTATTTAAACGGGTATCATAGGCAGTCTGTGGACTGACTTAAGAGGGGACCAACCTGGCAATTGCCTGGTAAATTGAGGGAAACCACAGAAAACCTCAATTAAGTTGTTTAGACATGAGTCCTTCCAGTAGAAAAAAGATTTCTATTGGCAGTTTTGACTTTTTAAGGATTTCTGTTAGTAAAGTGGTCTCCAGATTTTTTTATTTGAGGCTAAGGGGAGTAATTTATTTCTTTTACTAATTTAAGTGTGAGTCTTTTAGTGTTTTAACTCTTACACTGATTTTTTCTCTTAAGCATTTTAACTCATCTCACTGAAAATGACCAAAAGTGGTTGAAAGCCAGCTTTGTAAAATAAAGTTACTTCAGCAGAGAAATGTATTTCTTTATTCATATTATAGAAATATTTAAATCAATTTTTTTAAAAATGATATCCTTAATTTTATTTTTCAGATATTTTTTGTTCTACGAAAGAAATCATCACAGATTTCATTTCTTCACTTATACCATCACACTGGTATGCCAATGCTTACATGGGCTGCAGTTAAATATTACCCAGGTGGTCATGGTTCTTTTGTAGGCCTCATTAACTCATTTGTTCATGTTTTCATGTACACCTATTACATGTTATCTGCACTTGGACCGAAATATCAGCAATGGCTATGGTGGAAAAAATACATCACAGTGTTACAATTGGTGAGAGCTAAAATTTAAAATAGTTTGCAAAATTCCTGTACTTTTAAGGTGTAGGTTAGTTTTACTTTAGTAACTACAAAGCAATGATGTATAAAAACAATTATATTATTAAAAAAAACATTTATTGATACAAACTCATACATTATGAGTTCAAGTTGATATATCTGCAGTTTTGAATGAAAAAAAAAAAAAAAAATCAAGAGATATAATTATAAATAACAAGATATTTAAATATTAAAGACCTAGAATATATAGAACATGATTATAATATACCAGTATATTAATCAGTAAGGAGCCAGCATGACCGAGGTGCTCTAGGCACCCGCCCAGCTATCAATGAGCCGAGGCGACTCATTGGTTGTGGGTTCGATCCTGTGCCATAATTCACTAAATTTCATGTATGAATCGCGGACAGAGCAGGGCGAGGGACACCCCCAAAGGGGTTCTATTCCCCCAAGCTTTGACGCACGCTTATGTAGCTCACTAATGATCACACCATACTCGCTTCAGCGGTACAATATACAAATGTATGATGTGTGAAGTAGCTAAAACTCTCTACCACGGGGCTAGAAAAATGGGTCTACTATAAGGCCTAATTACTAGGTTCGAACAAGTGGTTTGTCCTACCCGTCTAGTAGGAAGTACTAGATAAGTACTACTACTATAATATACCAGTAAATATTTATTTAGAATTGAATTGCCATTTTGTAATTAGCCCTAAAATCCCAAAATCCCAAAAATAAATGCAGTTTACTTAATTCAGCTAATATTTAGATTAATTATTGTTTATCATCTGGATGGATAAGGTAATTTCATAATGAAGTAGATGCAAAATCTGTTGGTTTTTTACTTAAACATAATATTGTTTGTTTTGATTTTTTTTTTTTTTTTTTTTTTCCAGCTACAATTTTCTATAGGATTTTATCATTGGATACAGCTACTTTGGATTCCTTGCGAATATCCCTGGTGGGTCTCATTTTTAGCCTGTCCAAATGCAATAATATTTATCTACCTCTTCTCAGATTTCTACATTAAGACTTACAAATCTGACTCGAAGAAGAAGACAATTATTACAAATAACAATTATAATGAAGCCAGTACAAAACAAGATTAAATTTACACTTGGTAAAAACAATGAATATATTATAAATGAAGGGGGAAAAATACAGAATATCTGCATAATTGCAGTAGAACCTCGATTAACGGCCAAACACTGTAATTTAAATTCTCAGATACCTATATGGACCTATTATGCCTACTAGTAAGATCTCAGCGGACATCTCAATGGTATTAATTTATAACTATTGTATGTTTTTCGCCTTTATACCACTTGTTTATTCATTAATTGTTTATTCATTAATACTTCAAAAGCCTTGGGACTAAATATGTAACATTCTTAGGATTGTTGTGTGTTTTTTTTATATAATCTTGCAATTAAATTTTAATCGATCCTTTAATTACGAAGGAAATTAGGAATTTTAAAGGATCAATTAAAATTTAATTGCAGGATTATATTCATAACATAAAAAAACACAGATACACACATAAACAATACATCCAATAAACACAAAAAATATTCATAATGAATCAATAAAATAAATAAATAACAGCTAATAGACCCGAAATAATGAAACCATTTATTTTGAAACTAGATCAACTTTAATTGATCAGCTTTGGCTATTATCATAATTATTAAGAAGAACATGTTTTGAGTTTAAACAATTGTTATACTTTCAAACCATTAAAATATTTTTGTAGTTTTAAATAAATAAAATTCATGAGTATTATGGAATGTAAGTAAAAGAGAGAATAAAGTAGTAATAATAATTGTAAATATGATAATAAAAAGTTTAAACTTTTAGAAAATCTTCCAATTAGTTGAATTAGTACATTCTTAAGAAAATATACTATGCAATATATTTAGAAATAAAATATAAGAAAATAAGCATCTCTTTCAAAATACATACGTTTCTATAACTGCGTAGATAGTAGAATATAGATTTCACTTTGATATTGCAATTAAAATATAGACCACCTATAAAGCCAACATTTTTTGCTTTCACAATTAGGAGGTTGAAAAGTCCCCCCCCCCCCTTCTCATAACTTTTGAAAAGTTTGAGATAAATTAATGAAACATGGCAGATCGGTACCACGTAAAGGGAAGTTTTTCATGCAATTACACACTAGGGGCAACCACCCACTTGCCCCAAGGCCAAACTTCAAAATTTCAAATTAGAGTGCATATTTTTTATAGTAGATTTGGATTCTACGGTGAAAAATAAGAATATTTTAATTAAATTATTTTGGTGCGGTTCCCTCACGTTTCATTAATTTATCTCAAACCGTTCAAAAGTTAAGAGGGAAGGGGGAGAGACTTTTGGATCACCTTGTAAACGCATTTAAGCTCAAGAACTCTCTCTCCTCCTAACTCCATCTG
This sequence comes from Gerris lacustris, assembly GCA_951217055.1. NCBI lineage: Eukaryota > Metazoa > Arthropoda > Insecta > Hemiptera > Gerridae > Gerris > Gerris lacustris. Next base: position 19,638,166 of record OX578283.1, read on the forward strand.
AATAAGCATCCATTGTCTTCCTAGGAGCTCTGATCTCCTCCGCCCCGAATACATTGACCAGCCATTGAATCTCTATCTGGCTGTCAATGAAGGTTGGTGATGCCCTAGTTCATCCTAGCTGTTGATAACCATTAATTATACATCAGGTAGATGCTCTCAAAAACCCCTTCTGCTCCCACCTAAGCAACCTTTCCATTTTTCTGACAAAAAGTGTCTACACCTCAAATCCATAAATTACTAAAGACACAACCCATCTTTGAAAAACAACTTCATTATTCACAAAATTATTTATAAATAAATAAGCAAATAAATGTGATAAAATTAGAAAGTTTCAGATTAATGAAGTATATATAAGGATTTAATTATACATGTTTAAGAATCATATTAATTTAAAAGTGCTGTTAATTATTGAAAAATTATTGTGATGTTTTTGTATTTATAAGTTAAGCATTTTATTTACAATTTAGAATATATTAGTGTTTTTTTTTTTAATACATAATGTATTGTTTTTTTATTTTACCTATTAAAAAATCAGTCTGAAACCACTAAGCCAAACTTTCTCATATAATTGTTGCAATTCTCCTGTATATATATTCTGTGTGATATTATCTCAGGAACTAAAACTAATTAACTCCTTAACGCCACATGTAAAGGGCCTAGTCTTGCCAAATGCTACTTCATCTTTCAAAACATTTTATTACTCAAAATTATAGCTGGAGCATTGTGGTATGCACCATTTTAAAGATCAAATAATTACTTCCCGAAGAAGGGCAAAATATAGCCATTTGAAGACAAACATGTGAATAAAAAAAGTTTCTTTTTTTAAATACCCTCAAACGACCTACATGCAACTGAGAATAAATATAAGGGTAAATCAAATTTAAAGTGCTATTTTGGAATCTAAAATTGGACTAGACTGAAAATTTTGACATTTTTAAAAAAAATTATGGAATGTTCTTGGACTAATTTCAGATATATTGCAGCATGCGGGACAGATAGGAAATAATTTTTTTAAATTTTTAGGCAGGAATTAAGTTTATTTTATAACATGGTAATTAAGCCACATAAATTACACTTTTTCGTGCACGGTTGTTACATTTTACACTTTACGAAATTGGTCAGTAGTTTAAAATAAAAACCCAATTTTAATACACCATTAAATAGCACTCTTAAAAGCCTAAACAATGAAAAACTTAACCTAAAAAGTTTTTGAAAATAGACTAATAACATGCACGGTAATTACGTTTAAAAGGGCACGTAACTAGAAGAACAATCGGAATTAGCGCTAACTCATCACCTATCAACCGTTGCAAGAAAACCAGTGTTGTGGCATTGGAAAAAATCTCTCGCCACTTAAAATCTCCCTCCCACACCAGAGTAGGGTCACATTTATATAATGCCATGGTAATTACATTTTATTAAAGGGCAAACTTTAACTTGAAGATCCGTTTAGTAATAATTTATTATTTTTAATAACTAACACATATTTTAATTCTGGTAGGATCCTACTTCAAAATTATCCAATAAGTTTTTGAATAACATTATTAATGTATGAGCTAGAGCGAAGTGAATAGGAACAACTGACTTAAGGATAGCTACGGTTGTGAAATCGCCTTTTGAAAATTTTTGTAGCGATTAAAATTAAGCGGCACATATTTTTTTGCTTGGTTGTAGTTCTCTAAGCTTAACTGAGTTATCATGAAGAAAAATCCTGTTAATTATGTGAAAAAGTCTCCAGTTACTCATCTAGGACATGAAAATTGCACTTTAACCCATTCAGTGCGGGTGGATCCACTGTGGATCCATGCCGTGCTAACACGCCTGGCGGGTGGATCCAAGCCCCTTCCTTTCAGCCCTCTGTAGCTCTATTCTCCATGCCTCGAGTAGAACCATCTTGCAAGGCTCCGTCAGGTCCTCTGACGTTTGTATCCATCCACAGGGGATCAATTTTTTTTTTTTTTTTTTTTTTAAATTAACTTTTAAAGATTCTATTCAGTCACTAAGGTAGGTTCATGAATTAGATTACGCATTCAATGGGTTAAATTAGAATCACCCATAAAGGGGCAAATAGAACAAATATTATGAACAAAACTTTGTTATATACATAATGATACTAAATTAGAGTCCCCTAAATTTAAATTAACACGTTCACAGCTGACCACGTTTCCGGAACGTAATGCTGGTCGGGTCAATGGGGCTGACCACGTTCCTGGAACGTGCTCTCTCTACACTTCTACCTTAATTCTAATACCTAGCCTCACGGTTCAGATTCTTTTAACCCGTTAGCCCTCTAGAGCACATTTCTACGGTTCACCCCACTTTTTCGCTCTCGCCTAGCTTTTTCCGTTCTTTATTTATTGATACCTATATATATACCTCACAGGCACAGCCCTGAGCCAGAGCAACACAATTAGTCGCACCCCGTGGACGTGTTGTTAAAAGAGACTTTCGAAGATCCAACATGATTGAGACATCTTACGCAAATAAATGTGTTTTTTAATTCAAATAGAAGTGTTATGGAATTATGAAACTAAATAGGTTATCTTTATGAGCTTTGTTTGGCATTATACCAACAGGATTTGTGTATACACACTAAGTAGAAGTGCCAAACATATCATACCTCGTAGGTTTAACCTAAATAGATTAATTTAATTTTCCTTAAAAATAGAGAGATCTTTATGTAGGAACTTATGTGGTGTAATCCCATAGCAGTAGTCTGGTATAAATAATAATTTCCAACATTTTATGCCTTGACCTAAATTTATGTTGTGTAACCTATACAACTACCCCACATTATTGAGATTCCAAATAAACTTAAAGAATTTACAATCATTTAAAGGTATGCTCTTTTAAATGTTAAGTAGTAAATTAGAAGACTAATGTTTTGAAAAATTTGATCTAGTTGTATTAAACTTCTATAAATAAATAAATTTAACAAAAAATATTCTTATATATTGAACAAAAAATAACAAATATGAGAAGCAATAAAGAAAATGTTTATATATTTACATAAACTTTTTTTTTAAAAAAAGAAGAAAAATTCACACGGTATATTTAAATAAATTTTCAGGAAAAAAAGGTTTTGTCATTTTCCTTTTATTTATCTTAAAACTAAAATTTATTGTTATGTATAATATTTATCTTATTATAGTTTTACTTTGTAATAAGTATTTTTGAGATACTTTCTTATACATCAAAACACTAAATAATATTTAATTTTGTGAATTTTTCTTCTAGCCTAATATAATGATTATTATTAAGTTGACATATTCAGAAATACAATTCAAACATTTTGTTGTAATTTTTTATTTTAAACTTAACTTTGATCTAATAGTCAATATTTTACAAAATTAGACATGCAAATAAGCAAGAAAATGTATACCATGATAATGAAAAAAAAGTCACGTAGAAACTTTGTTAAACATTTTGAATGGCGTTGGGAAAACATTGTCAAATTCAAAAACCTTCAGGTAAAATAAATAGTAAATTACTGTGATGTAATTTTACTTTTGAATTTGAAACATTTTTACATGAGTAAAGCTACATGTATATGTATATATATTTTTTTAATATTTTACCAAAAATAAAAAGCCAACTTAATTTAACCATTAATAACAAGTCTTAAATCTCTACAAAAAAAAAATTATAAAAAAATAGGAACATAGATAACATGAAAATTATTTAAACCTAAAATAATTTGTTCTAAAAAATCACAAAGTAGGTAAATCATTTATGTACAATGAAGTCAATCAATCTTCTTCCATTCAGAAGCTCCTAAAAAATAAATTAAATTAATTAAAGGGTGAAGACAAACAAATCTTAAGTAGGTCCTACTCCTAAAACTTGAGTGAATTATTTATTTTGAAACCATAGGACCACCAAGAAAGATTAAGAGATCTTTTTCAACTTTAGTTAGCCTGAGCAGCATTTAATTTAATTAAATATATTCAAATACCTGAAAAAAAAATGTAAGAAAGATACCTTTAAACAAACGGAGGATTGTAGATCTTAGAAATAAGTTTTAAGCCCACAATTGCTGCAAGAGATTTGTTCCAAGCTGTATCTTTTTGACATAATAAAGTACTTTAAGAGCTATACCAAGTTGAAGTCCTAGATCATTAGTAACACGCTGTCGGCTCATTTGCTTCAATAGCTTACCATCTATTTCCTAAATAAACAAAAGTCCGTTAAAATTGAGCTTCTAAAAAAATTGATCAGACAGATATTCTTATTATAAGCATTAGGCCCCATTTTTTATCTTTAATCATTGACATTATTGGAGTTCTAAGTCTCCCGATAGTGACCATGTTGTAATGGATGATGGTTGGATGTTCCACCTAATCTGCTAGAGGCAACTTCAGGGTGGTGGATGTTGCTTTTATAACAGTAATGAACTCTTCATTAAAGCAACTTTAACTAACTTCCGTACACCATGACAAGCACCACTTTAAAGATGCCTCTAGCAAAAGAGGCGAAACAAAGGAATCATCATACATATGTTAAGACATGATCTTCACCAGCAGATCTAGAACTCCTTTATGAAATCAACAGAGAAAGCCTACGAACTAAGACATTGTTAGTATAATTATTAAAGAGGAAGAAAGAAAAACAAATAAAATGTAACCCATGCCATAGAATTGACCTATGGATCATCTTTAAGCTACAATAAATAATTTCATCACAAAATTTCACAAAAAATCTGCTCAGTAGTTTTGATTTTTGAACCTTACAAAACTTTTGAACCTATCACAATACTGACTTAAAATTAGTAAATTTTAAATAAAAGTAAATAACATAAACATTTATGAAAATAAATAATCTACAACTTAAATTCAACATGAATAATTGAAAACAAAAAATAAAATCTTAACAAAACAAACCAAAGAAAATCAATTATTCAACAAATCACACGATTTGAAACATTATTTAGTCCAAAAGAATGCAGTGTAGGTTAACCTTTAACATAAGAGGACTGATAAGAATTCCGTAGTATATGCCCAGATTAGTAAAAAAAAAAGGGCAGTTTTTAGAGTTTTAATGTTTTATTTTTAATTTCATGTATTTATTTGTGAATTGAGGCTTGATTTAATTTAACTAGAACATTTAGATTTAAATAGTTTGAATTAATAGCTATTTAATAATACATTTAAGCTTTCAAAACAGTGTTTCCCAAACATTTTTAGCCCGCGGCACACCCATTACTTTATGCAGGGCCGTCGAGAGCCATTCTGGTCCCCATGTCAACAAGTCTACTTGGTCCCCGATTTACTGTGGGAGGGGGGGGGGTCAGAAATTTTTTTAAAATTACATGACTGGAAATCACTTTTTACGCCATTTTGGCTTTTACCTATCATGAACAGTTACCATAATTTATATTAAAACACTTATTAAAAGGTTATTAAATACTTGATCAAATGGCACTTAATATTTAACTTAGAAACTGATTTATTTCAGTTCTTATTAGTAGAACCCGTTTTCTGCAGATGATACACTGAGGTATAGGTACCTCTTCATTTGATATTGAAGTAAATGCGAGACAAACACGTTTCATGATATTTCCGCAGTCAACTTTGATCTCTGTATGAACTATACCGTGTGCCTTCTGTACTTTTCTCAGAGAGGCATTATTTTTTTCTGAATTATTTGGATTTTAATTTTTTTATCTCATGGCACACCTGGTCGACCTCTAATATGCAATAAATAATTTTAGAGAATTTAACGTCCAAAAAAAAAGGGCTGAAATGCCATAAAATTTCCATAATAGTACAAAATATATAAAAATCAAGATTGTCTTTGTAAATTATTTATACTAATTAATTCAAAAGGCAATTAAAATTAAATGATATTAAGGATGTTTACTACTTACAATATTTTATTTTAGTTCATTGAAATTTGTTAAATGCTAGGAGTATTAAGACTTAAATTAAAAATAAAATGTAAATTTTAAATAAAAGCAATTGAATAATAAACTGTGTTCATATCAATAATTACAGTGTGGATCAAGCCATTATAACTCTCTTGAAATTCTTGGTAAATCAAAGTGATTTCCTTTTCCCTTGCTAAGTTAAGATTCCTAACCTGGATGACTCAAAAAGTAAATAACTCGATGAAGAAACATATTCCCTCGAATTTCGAGTTATTAAGGTAATACAATTTATATTGAAATTATAAAATAAAAATGACTCTTACCTGAGCCTGAAATGCATCCGCAACGTCCTGCCCAAACTTATCTAAGAAATAATCTGAGACTTGTTTAACAGTCCAATCATCTACTGAGGGAATAGGCTCATCAGGTTTATGCCTCAAACAATTGGGTGCTTTAAAATTTGTAGGTAACATTATTGGTTTCACAGAACTTGGCTCTGTTTTTACTTCAATATTTTCCAATTTCGAGTCCTACAACATAAAAATGCATACAAGTTAATCTATTGAAAAGTTGGTAATTTCATTGTATTACAATGACATATTAGAGAATAAAACTTGAAGAGCAAAATTGACCAGTTTTTTGTCAAATACCTTAGTAGTAGTAGTAGTAGTAGGATTTTAATTAAAATTAACTTATGATAGGGAGGGATATTTAAAAAAAAAAACAGTGGTTGGGACCCAACTGGAGTTCAAAATTTAGACATTTAGAAAGTCAGGCATACTAGGAAAACATAAATGTGACTGGCTGTGGGGCTTCACCCCCTATAATAGTGTAAAAATAAAAAATAGGCTGAGCGACTTTATTTTTTCCCTCACATAGGTGTTGGCCAACCTGAGTGTACAAAAATTTATTTTAATTGTAACAGAACTGTACCGTTTAATCCAGATTTGTCTTGAAAACTTTATTAGGTAATCAATAGCAAACTAATTAATTAATTATTAGGTATCGTGGTTTTTACATTATAATTATCAATTTATAAAAGTAGGATTCCAAAAATCAGAAAAAATGGGGGAAATCCAGTGAGAGCTCAATATTTCGACATCAGATCGATATTTTGTTAGTCAGGCCAAATTACAAACAAAAAGCTCACTGGTTCGTCCAAACCAGTACTTGGTATTAGCAGAGGATAGTTTGAGTAAATGGTTTGTAAATAATACCTGCCCAGGTTTGAACAGTACCAAACACGGTACCAAACACTGTCACAAGTCGGGTTTGAACAGCTTTTATACTGCTTGGTTGGAAGGAACCTACTATAGTCAAACTATACGAGTACTAAAATCATAAGTGTTGATTAAACAAGAGGAAAAACCAAACCCTGACAAAAGGGAATGTGATTGTTTAATGCTGTTAGATGGCCAATAAAAAAAAAAAACATGACTATAATTGCATCGAGACACTTTAAATAAGATTTTGTGGTACAGATATTCACATAGATATGATATTCACATGATCTTTATAAATATGTCAGAATTATTAAATATGACTAGGTTAGTAGTTTTTACCATGAGAAAATAAATAATTTCTTCTCAGAGAGAATAGAATTCAAATGGCTTTATGAGTTAATTTTTTTTTTTTTTCTTTGCAGTTTTTTAGTCCCGTTCAACAGCTTATAGGTCATTACAGGACGGGGGTTATCCGGCCACTTTACTCATCTAATCGATGAGATCATCAGTGTGAAACATGTCTCACCCCGCTGGGATTCGAACTCACAGCATGGGTTTAGACGGGTTTAGACCTCGGTTTCAGAGTTGAGTGCGCTAACCCCTCGGAGTTAATTATATTATAATAAGTTAATTATTATTAATTATCCTAACCCCTTTATGAGTTAATTAAATTTAAAAAAAAAACTGATTATAATAAACAAAGAATAAGTTCATTAAATGTTACGCATTTGTTACTGGTGATGGTAATCTGCAGAGAAGATTCTCCACAACCTATAATGAGTAAAAAATAAATAATCAAAATATTGTCTTAATACGTTGATGGAGAACCATATTCTGGGAATATGGTACTGGTAGGGTCAATGGGGCAGGTTACGTTTCAGGAATGTGCTCTCTTGACTACACTTCCATCTACTTTCTAATACCCAGGCCCACTATCAGATTCTATCTAACCAGTTTGCCCTATAGAGCTTACCTGTATGGTTCTATACATACTTTCCGCTCTTTCCTAGCTATTTCCTTATTTAAAGTTGATTTTTTTTCCTTTATTCCCCAGGCAAAGGGGTTCTGCCAAGCAATTGTTTGTCCGCTGTCAACGTGTTAAATTTACTAAGATACTTATCACATTGCTCTAAATTGTAAACAATATTAAACCTATATCAATCAATGTCATCCTTTGAAAAATAAATAAAATATAGAAAAAATTAATTATTATAAGTAAGATTGTCTAATCCTACGTTTTTTTTCTAATTCTTAAAAAAATATGTTTAATTTGACCTTTTACAATAAACTGTGTCAGCACAAGTTTGAGTTAAGCAGAATGGTTTAAATCAAATCATAGTGACAATAAAAAATTAAAGATATCCATAAAAAAGCAAACCTTTGGAGAATTTTGTAAATGTTGAGTTGGAGGTGAAGATATGCTTTTATTAGAAAGATTAGATGTGGGTGAAATTTCAGATTTGACACTTGCCTTCTCCGATTCTTTAGCGAGTTTATCACTATCTTCATCACTTTCAATAACTTTTCTTTTTTCTGAAAACAAAACTATTATCAACAAAAGATAATAAAAAAAAAAAGTTTCAAAGCAGTAAAACCAATCTATAAGATGGCAAAGCAATGCAAATAAGTAGGTCGGAATTGGCTAAAATACTGATAACAATTTTATAAACAAACCGAGATAAGAATAATGTAATATAATATATCATTGTAAATAAAAAAATACTAAAATCTCTAGGACGCAACATGGGTAAAACTACTAATAATAAAGAGAGTTATTGTAAGTAAAATGTGGGGTTCTTCTAACTCGTATACTAACTTCTATATTATATCTTAACTAGGAAACTATTTAGAACGTAAAAATCAATTCAAAATTTTAATATATAAAAATATTGACAACTTTGACAAAAAAATAATAAAATAAATAAATAATATTACGTAGGGCCTAAGTCCCTACAGGACCCCCTCCCCAGCTGAAAGCGGACTTTTTTCGCTTTGTCTTTGCCTGCCACTGCCAACTTGGCAGGTTTAAGCCTATTTATTGACACGGCTTTTTGGGCACCATTTTGATTTATTATGAAGTTTTTTCTTGATTTTCTAATAACTTCAAATGGGCCTTCATATGGTGGGTTAAGCCCACCCTTGCATCTATCGACTCGTACAAAAACATGGTTACAATCATTGAGTGATTGGGGTACAAAAATTTGTTCTTTTGGGTTTACTCTTGTGGCTGGGGAATAAAGGGATCTGAAATTTTGTGTTAATTTATCTACAAAGTTAGTGGGATCAGAAATATCAAAATTACGTGAGGGTTCGAATAATTCTCCAGGTACCCGGAGGCATTCTCCATATAGCATCTCAGCGGGACTCATTTTAAGATCTGTTTTCACCGCAGTCCGGATTCCCAACAGTATGAGTGGAAGCTCATCAGACTAACAGGTTAGGTTGCCAGATGTTCGAATGGCTGATTTTAGTACCCTGTGAAACCTTTCCACCATACCGTTGGATTGCGGATGATAAGCTGTAGTTCGGATCTGCTGGGTTCCCAGTAATTTGGTAAGCTCGTCAAATAACCTGGATTCGAACTGGGAACCTTGGTCTGTTGTTATTTGTAGCGGAACTCGTATTTACGTACACAAACTTATCTGCCACTGTTTGTGCAGATATCCCTGATGGGGTATGCCTCAGGCCACCTGGAGAATCGATCTATTATGGTAAGGATATAATGAAAATTATTTGACACTGGTAATGGTCCTACCAGGTCCATATGAATGTGTTGGAAGTGACCAGGAGGGATGGGGATTGATTGAGTTGGGGTTTTTATATGGCGATGGATCTTTTGGGGCTGGTCACTTTTATATCTCCTGGACTATTAGAGAAAAAAGCTTTATTTAAAACAAGTAAATTTAAAAAAAAATTGATGGCACTCTTTTACAGATTGTCTTAATTCAATTATTTCAACTTAAAAAATTAATTGATTAACTAATGACTAATTACTGTAGTATAATCTGTGCAAGTTTTAGCTCTTTCTAGGTAGTCAAAAAGTTGATCAAATTTAGCATCAACATTGTTGTTCATTTAGCAGCAACATTTGGAGACAAGAGAAGTTAAATAAAAGAGTGTAAACAAATAAATAAATAACCTAATTAATAACAATTGTCTCCAAACGTATAATTAACTCTAACATCATCTAATTCATATAACAACATAGACAGATTAATGATTCCATAGTTTACCGTTTTCATCAATTAGGGGGCAATTAGAACATCTCCAAATTGTCGTTAAGAGTGGAAGTTGAACAGGTGGATAGTGGCAATCAGTGTGATAAAACTCTTCACAATAATCACATAACAGCATCACTTGTTTCTGTCAACAAATATAAATCCAATTTCATCACAGAAAAAAAAAGAAAAATATTATGCTTATCTGATAAAAAAAAATACATGTACATAAATTGTAAACAAAACCACCTGGTTAATGTAAGTAATTGTTTGTTACCTTGTTAGATTCTTGTTCACATGCAGAGCATACAACAGGGTTGTAGATTTTACAGTCTTCACATCTCCATTTCTTTGATCCTTCATAGAAGCTTTCATTCTTCAGACATTCTTTATGAGCTGAAACAGAATAATTCTTAAATTAAAAGGAATATCTAAATAAGAATGTTAGAGACATATTATGAGAAACAAAGTAATCTAATAGACATATTATATATCTAAGGAAGTGTTCTTGACAGCATAATGCCCAAAGTATGAAACAAAATATTGGGAAAAATTAATCTGACAAAGAATAAGCAATTGATAAATATAAAGTAAAGTTACTTTTTGTTGGGTCTATAAAAATCTAGATATTTTCTACAGGTCTTAAAAGACCAATAACAATAACAGAATGATCCTTATTCAATTCTACATAAGATGTACCTTAAACAACTGTGGCTTGTTAACAAACAATTAAATTCTACATAAGATGTACCTTAAACAACTGTGGCTTGTTAACAAACAATTAAATTCTACAAAAGATGTACCTTAAACAACTGTGGCTTGTTAACAAACCATTAAATTCTACCTAAGATGTACCTTAAACAACTGTGGCTTGTTAACAAACAATTAAATTCTACATAAGATGTACCTTAAACAACTGTGGCTTGTTAACAAACAATTAAATTCTACATAAGATGTACCTTAAACAACTGTGGCTTGTTAACAAACAATTAAATTCTACATAAGATGTACCTTAAACATAGGGTGACCATAAGTAAGATTGTCCAAAACGGGACAAAGAAATAACCGGGGGGGGGGGGGGGGGGGGAATAGGAAGGTACGAATTACATATATCTTAAAATTCCCGATTTTAAAATATTAGGAACTTTTTAAATATTTCAGTAAACCTAGAATTCGAGGCGGATTTTTTTTTCTCCAATTTTAAAGTATTTAAAGCCGAAGAAGTTCGGCTTAAATTCGAATTACGGTAGTGACGAATCATCTGAATCGATAATACCTTTAAATTGATAATTACTCCAATTGAATAAATACTTACTAACATTGAAAACGTCTCATGGCGTACGGGACAGTTTTTCATTTTATCCAGATCTTCTGGATAAAATGTCCCTTTTCCCGAAAACGGGACATTTTTGGAAACCGTCGGGACGCCTTCAAAAGATGAAAAAAACGGGACTGTCCCGGCCAAAACGGGACGTATGGTCACCCTACTTAAACAACTGTGGCTTGTTAACAAACAATTAAATTCTACATAAGATGTACCTTAAACAACTGTGGCTTGTTAACAAACCATTAAATTCTACCTAAGATGTACCTTAAACAACTGTGGCTTGTTAACAAACAATTAAATTCTACATAAGATGTACCTTAAACAACTGTGGCTTGTTAACAAACAATTAAATTCTACATAAGATGTACCTTAAACAATTGTGACCATAAACAAAAAACAATTGTGGCTTGTTAACAAACATACTGAGTAAGGAATAGTAACTCCTGGTCCTTAACTTTATCTTGAGTTTAAGATCCTTAACAATTATATTATGTTAATTTGTCAATGATGTATGGATGACAAAATAGAATAAAGTTAAATTGTGTAGGGTAAATCTGCTGTAACTGAGACTAACTTAACTCAATAAGGGTTTTTTGGAAACCTTTAAATATAAGAGACATTTTTATTCAAAATGGTTTTCGCTTATCTTAAAGATTAACAGAAAAAGGAACTTCACTAAAATTAAAAAATTACAGAGAAATAAAATTTGTAAAGAACTATAATAACCTCACTTGGATTAAATCAACTGTAACCTACCCTGCCTTAAAAAAATGTCCTTTAACTTAAATATTAATTATAATGCTCTTACATATCTAATCAATAATCTACAGCAATGTCCAAATATTATTTGGTAAGACTAATATAGGTACTTCTTTTGATTGTTACTCCCCTGTTCTTTATTAGAATATAAATAACTGACTAAACAACTATTAGGACGAAGGGATGTTTAGTCCAATGTACTTTGGGACAAAGAATTATCACACTTCTGTTTTTATAAGAGGATAACAGTCAAAAGAAGAACATTCCGTAAACCTTCTTTAGATTGTTAGTCCCCTCTTATTTTTTTTTTTAATACAGGGAGTAACAATCTAAAGAAGTGCCCTGATATTTATAGTTGTTTTTAAGGCAATCTCTGTCCAACAACTAAATAACACCATTAGGCTGAGATATAATAAAATTATGTATCAAACCTATATTCAAACACAGTGAGCAGGAAAATATAGATGGATGTTTCTTATCAGCTTTAGACAAACAAATAGAACATTTCTTGTTAACATGAGACGGAGGTCTACCTCGACCTTTATTTTTATCCTTAGGAGACTCCTGAGATAAATTATCACTAAAAGATTCACTAGAATTTTGAGATGTCAAGTCTAAAACCAAATCCGGATCTTTGCTCATGTTCCATGATTTGTTGTTTCCTTTAGGCCCTCTCCGACCACGACCTGCTTTTTCTCTAGTAGCCACTGTCACCACTGTACTCTAAAAATAAATAAGGGACAAAGTTTAACAAAGTACTACAGTGTAATGAGTTCTTGCTATATCTTAATATAACGGATTGTAATTGTAATTCACTTCATGCTTTTAGTAAATTGAGTTCACAAAAAGTTTTAAATCTAAGTTTGAAAGATTTCTCAAATATTGGTTAGAAATATGAGTTCCTTTGTGTTAAACATAGTTATATGTAGTGTAAAAGTAGTTCTTAAACCTTGCTCTGGATATTAGGTTGGCAACAAGGTCCCAATTGTAAGGATTTTTTTTTTTTAACTTTAACGAACAGAATATTAAATTGACAAGTTATATTAACAGGAGGATGATATTCATCCTCTAAGTCTTATCCTACTAAAATATCCAAAGAATCAACTAGGATATTGCAATTTTTGAAGGAAATCATCATATTGAGCTCACACCTTTGTTAAACTAATATTAAAAGGTATGGCACACTTATAAGAAAGATGTATACTTAAATATGAAATTCCTGAAAGCAGCAAACAAGTTTGTCCACAAAAGCTGACAAAGCCTAAGTATTAACAGTTGTTTCTAGGCATAACTAATTTACTTTTTTCAAGATTTATTAAATATTTTATTAAAATTGTTACTGATCTCGTCATATAATTGAGATCTCTCTGACAGCATGGGAAAATCGAAAAAATAAGGAGGGAAGCCAAAGAGAACTCAAGATTTTGACGTTTAGAAAGTAGAGCCAACAAGGCAAACAAAAATGTCACTGGCCCCACACCTCTTAAAGGCATAGTCGCTTAAATTTTTCTGTCACGTAAGTTGGCCAGTCTGAGCTGTCAGATTAAACTCTAATTGTAAGACGAGTATATTTTAAAACAAATTATGGCCGAACTGAAGGAGATGATACGGTCGAGAATCGCTTGGCACAACTTTGCATAATTTATACACTTGAGAGATAATATTCCTCTGCCAAACAGTACATTTGTATGATTTAAACATTTGAGAAATTATAGAAAAATGATTTTTTCATAGGAGAGTTGATATCCCTTTGACAAAAAGATACATTGGAGTGAGGCCCCGCCATCTTTTCTATAGACCGCCTTATATTCTTCAGTTTTACCCAAATAATGTACACAAATGTACAGAATGTATTATAAAATTAAAAAAAATTCTATCGGAACTCTGTTTAATTATTTAGATGTCAATCACACAGTATTAATTTTATTACCTTCCTAAACCCTAAAAGGTTACAATTCCTACCTAAGCATTTTAGAATACAGAATCACTTCTTGCAAATGGACACAACATCCTGATTATGTTGGAGAATTATTAGAATTTTATAGTCTTAACTAGTCTGGTCAAGATGACAGCGTGGGATAATAAAAAAAAAATAGGGTGGGGCCAATGAAAGCTCCAGATTTTCAAAATTAGATGTTATATGTCAGAAACTCGATTTTCATGTCAAAAGTTAAAACTCGTTTTGATCACACAGTAATTCAAGATGAGGAAATTTACCTTTTTTATAAAGATTTTGTTGAGGAAATTTCCGAATCAAAACATTACAAAACACTGTAATTGGAAAAATAAAAATAAACTTACTGAGCCTTTTCGACGATTTCTTTTGACTAGAGGTGTAATTTCGAATTCTGATGGATCATAGATTTTTTTCTGTAACAAATAAAGTGCATTAATTTAAGAGAAACAAAACTGTGTTCGACTGAGCTATTTGTTTAAGTTAATCAAAGTTTAAGATTAATATTAGACATACAAAAAAGTAAGTAGCTAATGTTTGCCTTTTGGTATAATTATTGCAGTGGAACTTATAGTATAGAGTTTTCTTTGGTGCAGAGAAATTTTACAATGCGATAACATGATCCTTTGTCTAAAAGTGATAATCACAAATTTACCTATAGAATTAACATTTGGAGGAAATTTAATTGATTTTATTTATTTTAAATTTAACTAAGTGTCACCTCAAATTTTGATACCAATAGCTGGAACAATAATACATACAAGTAATGATTTACCAAATTGAGTTTTCAAGGGAAACTACCAACAACTTAATCCCACATTGAACTAGAGCCAAATGTTCTGGTTGTAGACTCATGAAAAATGTCAATATTAGTATTATTGTGATTAGATAAAAACTAATTTCAAATTCTGAAGTACTTACAGACCTAATAAAATATCTTGACTCATAGAGAAGGAGGCTTAAAATATTACTCAATTTCTTGATCACAATAAATGTACAGACATTTCAGAATTTTAACACTAACTTTTGAAAGATTAATGAAACAATGAAAACAAAATAGTAAACTTGTAAACAGAACAAGCCTACCAATTTAATTTAAGCAAATAGCCTTTAAAGTGGTTCCAATAATTAACAAGGAAATGGTGAATATTTTGGGTATGATATGAATTATAAATTATTAATCAACAGTGGCAATTGTTTTAAAATGAAGCAAATAATAAGCTGTTTTAAATTGATGTAATAAGGAATCTTACTTTCCTGATGACCCGGCGCCGCTTGTTATCAAGAATACCAGATGATTTATCAGAAAGTTGACAGGTGATTTCTTGTTTCTTGGTTTTTTTACTAACTTCTTGTTCCGTCATAATATCGCTGTCTTTTGTATTTTTAACATTATTCACAACGTTTTCTATTGATCGACGCAAATTTTGAAGTTTATCGTTAGATTTTTTAAAAGAATTATCTGTATTCATTACTTCAGTGGAATCGTTTAATAGGGAGGTCTGGGACGTATCAAAGCTGTTATCCATGAATGAATCTTCGTTGGTCAGTTCGGGACTCGATTCCAGAGCCTCAGCTGATTCGAACGAATCCGACAAGTCGTCCATGTCTAAATCGACTTTCGCTGAACTCTTAGAGTTTCTTATGCTTAGGACAAAATCGCCGGCACTATTTCTTTCTAAAGTTCCCCTGTCGATCTCCGTTTGAATCTGTTTACGGATCTCTTGGAGCTGGACCGCGCCGTCCAGCTGTTCGATTAAGGACGACTGAAGTCGAGTTTCGGCGATTCCGCCGGCTCCCTCACCGTGGTCCTCCACTAGGAGCCTCAGCATAGTCGACACCACGAAGGAGCTGTTGACCTGCGCATCCAGTTTCTTCAGAATGGTCTTGCTGGGCTGGCGCCAACTCAGCATGTTCCTGAAACTGATGTTGCCTTTGTAAACGATTTCTTTGATTCTGTTCTGTGACAATAGCTCCTCCACAAGGTTAATGGTTTTGTCCGAAGGAAATCCGTGTTCTTCAGATAAGAAACGAGCGATCGCTGGAAGGTTTGGCCGATTCTTACGCGACCTCAAATTATCGATAGTTTTGATAACAAGATTTAAATCCGATTCAAGCGTCATCGAAGAAATAAGTAACGGGTAGCATATGTATTACTGACGAGGTAAGTCTTAACTTTCAAATACACGTAAAAGTACACCTGTCTTCCGTTCTGCAAGTTCATATCGCCTTATTTACATAGAAAATGCAAGACCGGGTATACAGGGCTCCTTGAACAAGGGCCGTTGTCCGTCGTTGCATAAAAAAAAGTTAAACATGATTTACTACTCGAATGGAAAGCGCAGAATGAACGGATAGATCATACAGTACTCGACGCTGTACAGTATTACGAAAGCAATCGACGATAAATTGGCGAAAGTACTATCTTCGTAGGTAGAAGCGCGAGGCACGAAGTGCGGCGTGCGAAGCCGCCCTACATATGGGAGATTTTATGAGGACGCTGTTACAGGTGGTAACACTGAGGCCTGGATCGAAGAGCTAACCTCGGGAGGTTACCTTCCCGCGCACTCCAACTTCACTTCACTAGTATTATGAAAGCTTCTCTTCTGCTACCTTGGCAACCGAACCCCCTCCGTAAAGATAATACCAAGGTCGTGTTTACAAGCCTTCTTTTACTACTAATTATTACTATTATTTACTTTTACTATTAATTATTATTAATAAAGTAAAACTCTCACGATTTATCAGATGTATGCATTTTTAGGTTATTACTAGTACCAATTGTAAGCAAAGCATTTTAAAGAATAATCAATCTTATAAAATTAGGTCTATATTGTTTAGCTGATGGAGTAATGGAGTAGGTTAAACTTAAGAGCCAAAATAACCAATTTGGAGCTAATTTCGCAGTGTGCAGGAAATTACTCAATATCTTGGCAGAAACTCTAACTTAAATTTGAATAGAAAAAACAGAGTAGGTAAGATTTGAACAAAAAAAAAAAACTTCTAGACGCATAAGGCAACAACGTGAATTTGTAAAAAAAAAAATCTCCCGTCTATCCCCCCATCTATTAAGTACACCTCCCTTAAAACAATTACATAAATATATTCAATAATCTTTTTAGATGTAAATCTGTTGCGTAATGCATAAATAGATAATTTGGGAAAAGGGAGGGGATTTAGAGATCTCCTAATTTTATACTTGTGTTTATATTTTATCTCTCATTAGGCTTAGGCTTAAGGTTTGTCTTGCTAGCAGTTCTGAGAAGGTATATTGGCTAAAGTGAATTGTACGGTGCCATCGGAACTTTAATTAATTTGTACTTCGATTTGGACCTCTACCTGGTCTATATGCAGCAGGGTTGTTTTTTTGTTTTGTTTTTTCAGAAAATGAGCGGAGCATGCAAAGCGGTACGGATGGGCCGTTGAAAATTCTAGGGCAAAAAAAAAAATCTCGATTCTGTAAACAGCACCGTACAATTCACTTTTACCTGTATATTAATAATATTATATGGTATGCGTAGGAGGCCGGAGGCCCTGCCTCATTATTAAATATTCGAACATTGCGCTTTAATATCACTTTTTCCTATGAACCTTCAAAATAAGCCATTATTTAAATTTCTCACAATCGGTTTTAGAATTAAATGTTAAATAAATTTTAAAATGAATAAAACGTTTAACATTAATTTTAACTTTGTATCAAAAGAGAAGGGTATTTAGCCAGCCTACTATCTACTTCTAATTGGCCGATTTACTTACGTTTTTTTAAAACTGTTCCTATTTACATTATAAAAACGATTCTGGTTGTAGCAACTCGATAAATTCAATAGTTTATATTTTAAAAAATACGTAAAGTGTCACTTTCAAGGAAATTATTGGAAGGTTATAGTTAGTTTAGGTTAAGCTTTGTAATTTTTGACCTAACCTAACCATATCCTTACTTTATTTTTCTTAGAAAGTGACCCTTTACGTATTTAAAAAAAACAAAAAACTATTGAATTTATGGGAGTGCTACAACCAGAACAGTTTTTCAAGGGGGGGAAAAGAAGTAAATCGGCCCCAATTAGAAATAGGTGGGCCTAATAGTGCAGATCTACCGAGTGGTTTTAACAATAAATTTTTGCACATGGTAAATAAAATGATAATAAAATAATTGCACTTTATTTTACTGCGCATTCCTCTGTACATCGAATTTAACTTTAAGTAGCATGAATTGGTCGTTTAGGACCCTAGAGTCAAGATTTAGTTTTATAAACATTAATCAGTTTACACATTTTCATCAGGCCTCAGACCATTCCAAAGTTGAATAAAATTAATGCGCAAAAAATAGATTAGACTGCAGACGATAGAGCCTAAAGGTTGGTGAGCGAAAAAATTGAATAACCTCACTATAATACGTCCCAACCAGCGAACCCAAACCTTTGTGTTCGCCAGAAAACCGAAAGGAGGTGGTTCGACACGAGCGCTTTGCAAGCCTCCCTCGAACACGTTTACGTATACACTGTCGAACTGAACGACTCGTGAACAGTTCACAAACCGTTTATACCAGGGGTGTACTGTGGACGAAAATTTAGCAAAAAATCGGTCCGAGACAACTCAAACTAACTTTCTCATATACGATTTCAAATCATTAAGCCTAGTGTTTCCATTTATTAGTTTTTGTCGGTGCATTTAATTATTATTGAATATTTCATCAAAATGTATCATAAAAATAACTTTTCCTCGCCGGGGAAATGAACCCGGCTTCTCCCCGTCCGCGTTAAAAGTTATGTTCTCAGGAACTAATTTTCTCATATATATCATCTCGAGCCCAGATCCCAGAAACTTTTTGTTTTCAATTTTCGACAAAATAAGATTTATTTTCATCAATATCTCGGAAACTAGATTTTTCCCGGGGAAACAGCTTATATGGTTAGATTCGTATTTAAATGGACCACATTTTAGAATTATTTAATCAAAATCGTCTGAGCCGTTTTCGAGAAATATATTTTTTTTTTTCAAAGTTTTTGGGGGGTAGCGCCCGAAATATGGAGCTAAAATCATTTCTCAATTTCGCCTCGGGGTATGAGTTTTCTAAACATGTATGCCAAATTTCGTAAAAATCGGCCCGGTAGTTTAGGTTCCAAGCGTCTGCACAGACAGACAATTTTTTTAAAAACCACATTTTTGGACTCAGGGGACATCAAAATTTCAAAACTGAATTCTCTTTATATGATAAAGTAAAAAATCAGTGGATGTTCCAAAGACTAAGGAACTTCTACTTCTGGTATAATTTTTATGATTTACTTGATATTTCTATGTGATTTTGTTGTTTCGAAAATGTATTGTTTAATTATTGTTAAAATGTATTTGTTAAATGTATGTATGTTTGTTAGTAGTAAACGAAATAAATTAAAATATAGATTTATCAATTTCTCGTTTTTGGGATTTGTAGGGGTACTACTGGACTAAAACTATTGTGTCATACTCGTACGATTGTAGAGGGATTCAATTTTTCTAAATTCATGTACAGTGTATGTATTATAATGGTATGTATTATTAATGGTGGATGTGTTATAAGTATTATAAAAACTTATATTAAAACAAGTCTTTGTACATTTCGTTGTATAGCTCATTCATAAACCCTTAACTAACTTTTTAGTGGCATTATTACCCTTAACAATGTTATATGAGCCGATATAAATTCAACTAAACAAAGATAAAAAAAAGAATCAGTACGGTAAATTAGTATATCAAAATTTTGTTTCTTAATGTGAATAGCTAATCGAATTTAACGAAATAAGTTGCCTAAATTAATTTACGCAAATTGTACTTTTCGAAATGAAAATTTTTTCCAGCAGTACTACAAAATTTAACTACGAGAAAGTTATACTAAAGTATGGAGTATGGAGTTATTAAACGGAATTGTTTCCCCTAAAGTAGGTATACTTAGTTTTGTTACTGCATCACAAATCATGTGATGCAGTAACATGGTAAATTTAACATGGTAAATGCCTATGGTAAATTTTACCTCCAGAAAATTTTACCTCCATAAAAACGAGTTTTTAGAGGTTATATTTACCAAAATTTTCCGGCCCGGACCCCCCGGCGGCGTTCCGGTACTGAAAAATGTGCGAGTGCAACTTTGGTTAATACACACCTTTAATACTAGTTTATTTCCGGGATTAAAGTTTAATAGAATCATAACTCCTTTGCCTATAGTGTGAACTGAACTTAAGTGCGATTTTCTTTGAGTGTTTTTTTTTTTTTATTCTTTATTTACTAAACAAGCGTGAGAAAGTTTAATTTAAAAACTGATAAAACGTATTGTATAGTTTTATAGATTAAAAAAAATACGAAATATATTATTTATCTGGTAAAAACTACAAAAATGTTATTTGTGATAAAATAAATTATCAGAGAGAGTTCCGCCAACGATTTAGGATACACTAAATCCCGTATAATTTGCTAGTTTGTTTGCACTTTCCTCAAACAATGGATAAGTTAAATTTTTTAAAAAAAATGCATAAGTATTAAAGCGTGGATGAAATAACTTATTCCTCTTATTCCTACACCATTGATAATAAACGTAACAATGGCTCAGTTAATGGCAGTAATTATAACATAGTAACTCAATCTCTTTCAGTTACTCTGTAAATCTGTTATCTATTGTTTTGATAGGTCGGTAAATAGAGGTATCACTGTCTAGGTTTTGTTGTTATTGTCGTGTCCATCTGTTTGTCTTTGTTAACTGTTATCACCCTCTGACGTTTCCCCATCACAAGCATCTAATTCCTTATCATTATATCATATTCCAACAATGTTTTATTTTTCCTTATTTGATTTGATTTATCTGCCCTTTCTTTTTACCTATTATATGATTATGGATAAAAGATAATAAAGTATATTTTCAAACGCAATCATTCTATACAATAGATTCAGTTTAAGAGAGTTTGTTACCAGAGATACATGTTCCATTTTTAAGTGTACAGTTTTGTTTTAAATTGTAATAAAACTTCCGTTTCTTTAAAAAAAAAAATGACTGCTAATAAAACTGACCATTTTGTTTGTCCATGTTTTGTTTTGTAGGTATGCACTTAATGAACAAATGTATAGTGTACCTGCCTTAAGTTTCAATTTTTCTTAATCTTAACCAAATATACATTGACAAGTCTAAACTAAATCTTTTCTTGGCCCTCAAAAATTAATATACACATGATCGCGTGTGTCTAGTGAACTTTAAGTCAAAGTGGCATAAAAAGCCCACTTTTCTTAAACCAAACTAAAAACTACACATTAAATGGTCTTTGTATTTATAATTATAACTTGTCTATAATCATTAGATTTACCCAATAGCAGGAACTGATTGCTTAACTTTGTTTTCTAGAAGTGAGCTAAGAGACAGTGTATTTTACAATATTCCTGTGAAACTACAAAATAACAAAATGTCAGATGTATTTACTTCTTTATGCAGTGGTCTGTTTAAACTGGACGAAGAAATTACCAGGTACCATTTTAAGGTTTAAATACTATAATATCTCTTTTAAGGGTATAGAGCTTCTATATAACCGCTGTTCCTAAATACATCATCTCGCTAATCTAGATTTGATGGGACCGGGAACATGTCCGTGTCCGGATTACTGACGCTGAAAGTCTGCATTAAACGGAATCAGTTTTAAAATGTCTGAAAATCTAGTTTTAGCTGGGTAAAACTGTTAAATTTGATGTTTTTATCATAAAAATTATTGTTTAGTCTCAAAATAGGAACACTTATTAAACCTACCTATTGATTTAGGATAAAAATCTTAGCATCTTATTGATATACATTCAAAGTTTATTTGGTTGCATATCATTAGAAAATTAATGAGGTCCGTCTGGATTAACCGGATTAGCGAGAGCCTTATACTACTTTACTGTATAAGTTAATATTGTGGGTGGTTTTCTTGCCATGATTATTATTTTTATCATTTCTATTCCAATACCTTTAATTATTAACAGAGGAGAAAAAACAAAAAACATTTTGCAATGTTTAGTGAATTATCTATTGATTTATTGCACAAATCATGTCGAATTTTGGAAATAAGTTATTTACCGTGATGGTTCAGATTTCAGATATAAACACTTCTTTATAATATTGAATGAGGTTATTACAAGAAAGTTCTATTTACAGACCAAACAGACAATATCTTGTGAGGTTCCTCAGAAAATGTAATATAGAATCTATTTAGGACAGCTACATAAGATTTTGTTTACGTTTCCGGTTGATTCTATCTTCACATAGAGTCATTCAAAGAAATCATTCATTGATTTACGGTGAATTCACGTTATGATCAATGATTACATAAAATATATAATATAAATAGTTTTAAGAATGCTTCTAGTTCTAGGTCTTGTTAAATTATACGATCTCCATTCTTTTTCTCTAGTATAAATGATATTACTTCTTAAAAAATTTTAAAGATATGTTTATTAATAGTAGTATTAAGATAATAAATAAATGGCTATTTTTAAAAATGTGGTAATAACTTTTTACAAATAGTAGAATATTCAAACATTATGAAAAATAAAATGGTTGTGTTGAAGTCTCACGTAAAATGGATTTCGTTGGTATTGTGAACATGAAATTATTATTTGGCAAAGGAACTGCCGACAAAAAAAAATGCAAATTGGTCGTGAAAACTTGAAAAAATAAAATCAATTTTCCTAGGTCTAGTAAATCAGATCAAATTGATATTCTTATTTTCTCTATGGCCCAGCAGACCGTACATTTTGCATATTTTTAAAAAAATATTTTCAGTAACAAAAAAAAAAAAATGTTTTTTTGGAGGGAGGAGGGGGGGAACATGCAAAATTTTTTTTCCACAATGGCGAGGAAAATGTATCACTTCCCACAAGTGTTATATAACCATGCAAAAATTTTTTTCCACAATGGCGAGGAAAATGTATCACTTCCCACAAGTGTTATATAACCAACCGATACCTTAATGTGAAAAATCAACCATTTGATACCCTATACTCAACATTTATAACACCAAAAATTAGCGGGATATGGGTTATCCGCCGATAATTTTGAGTTCGCTATATTTTCCTGTCTGCGCGTCAAAAAGATCTTTAATGCTGCAAAGTTTCATGTTTTTATCTCTTTTGATTCAAAAGTTATTGGAACCTTACAGAGTGACTGACAGACACATGACACATGAACGAAACTATAAGGATCGGTTCGTTGTTTCCATATCCTATAAAACTATAAGGCTTTTTATTGGTTTTACCATTTGGAAACCCCTGAAAATGGTAAGATCTTTAAAGAAACCAAAAATTTATCTCTACATCTTGATCTTATTTTTTATTAAGCGTTTATAATAACATAATATTAAATGGCGAGAGGAAATCTTAGTGAATCAGTTCCAGTGAAAGAAAATTTGTAAAATCAAAAAATGTTAAACTATGTATCTTGGGTTCTGAATCCCTCTCCTGGTTATTTCATCCTCTCCTTCTTTTCACTGTCCTCTTTGCTATATCACCGTTTAATTTTACCACTTTTCATCCATCCTATTGAATTTTTTCTCACTGGGTGGGTCACGTATTCAACCACCTCACTTATATTCATTCACCTCTGTGTGTCACTATTCTATGTCGCCCTTACTTCTTAAACTCTCTGAAAGGGGGGGGGGGGGGGGGCGAGGGGGGTACCCAGACAAGGAGCGAGGTCAGGACTACCCCTTAGCCCACCCTTTTACCCCCTTCAAGGGTAGAACGGCTATATATCAGCTGTTCCTAAATACATCATAAATACTAAATACTAATCTTTTTCCTTATTTTTACTGGTGAAAAAGCTTAAACTCATAGACTTCACCTTATTTTGCCTTTGTTATAGCCTATTTCAAACAACAATATAAAATATCTACTATTTACTAACAATCTTTCTTAATATAGTATGGAAAACCGTAAAATATTAGATATAATGTCTTATTATAATAGGATTCAAAATTTAGGATTATTGTTTGATGTATTTCCAATGGTTAGAAGAATTCTAGTTTTATTTTAAATAAACCTAATCTAATTAAATACGCTGCAATAATATAATTAACAGATTCTCCGGAGGAAGGTTTCCACAAAAAATCCAGCAGTCGTCGGATTCACTACTGGATTTTTTGTGGAAACCTTCCTTCGGAGAATCTGTTAATTATATTATTGCAGCGTATTTGCTGCAGCAAAGAATGTAAAGCGACGACTGGACATGTCTGGTAATCTTAGGTGTCTGAATTTTGTTCGGATATTCTATCCCACACACACTCTTCTACACACTTCCTACACGGAATGGTCTCTGAACTTTGTTCGAAATCACTAAAGCCTCAATTATATGTGGTGAGTTTACTCGCTACTTGCTTGCGAGTTTACAAACTGCTAGTGAATTCGTTACGTGTAATAATGCTGGCTAGTAAACTCGCCATTCGCTTTACTTAAGCGAGCAAAGTTGAATGGTGGGCTACTTTACTCGCTGGCGAGTGTACAAGCTGCTAGTGAATTCTTTAAGTAACCAGTAACTCAGTAACCAGGTCGACTGACGATTAACTGTGGAGTGTCAAGACAGCTTCGATTAGTCTTGTTGCCAAATGGGTCCAGTTGAAGGAAGCGATCGACCAAGTAATAAATATAAACGGGTTTTGTTTGAGTGTGATTGCGTGTGCTCACATTTACTAACATTATTATTTTTCTCGTTTTAACTTTCTGACTAGCAGCAAATAAAAATTAATAAAACGTAGGATGACCCCCTTTATCTTACAAGGGTACAAATACAAAATTAAGGGCCCGGTGAAGTAAACCATAACTTTTAAATTAAGCGCGACGGAAGGCAACGTTGTGGTTACTAACGGAACTAATCGTGGCTCGGTCAAAGTGGTTGCAACAATCCCGGTCATTCACAAAACAACAGAAGGTTTACGAACGCGGTTGTTTGTTAAATAGGTTGGTCTTTCCGAAAGCACCGGCTACTTCTCAGTCGCCTAGTTAATTAGTTCATAATTAGTGATTACGAACGTACCCTTAATTTTACGTCAATTCTACTTTGAACTTTTGGAAATGTTAGCATCTCTTTTATTTTGTAACAATAATTACTTTAAAATTCTAATAACATCATATTCGCAACATTAAAAGGAATAAGAAATAACTCTATGTAATAAGATTATGTAAAAAAGAGACAAATAATTTGCTCCAGTTTGGCTATTATTTTTATCATGGAATTTGTTTTGATATTTTACATGCATTCAAGTAATTAATTTTTACATCAATTTAACAAAATTTAAAGTGCGCAGACGGTTGAAATGAATCCAAATTTCTTAAAATCAGATAAGTACTTTTAAAGGTATAGTTGTAAATAAATGTATGTTTGTGCGCATAAGGTTGAAACTTATATATGGCCTAATTATGACCTACCATCTAAATTTTATAAAAATCGGAGAAGTAGTATTTAAGATATGTTGGTTTGCAAAAATTGAGCTACAGACAGACCGACAGACAGGCACGGAACCAAAAACGTCCCCTGATGTCTGAAACGGATTTCTGTTTCTGTCTTGGAATTTTTGAAATCGGAGACAAAATATATTATAGGATTTTTTTAGAGGAAAAAATATAGCATTATTTTCACTTTTATGGTAGCTTGAGGCCCGATGTCGAATGCTCCACCACTAAGTGCCAATTTTGTGCTCGAAAATTTGAAGTGCGCCCAAAATTTTATTTTTTAAAAATTTTGAGTTGGGTATCAAATGAAAGCTGCTGAAGAGTAGGATACAAATATATATTTTCTTTTTTAAATTTTTCATTCTTTATTGGTTTTATAAGTCAAAATATACCCCCCAAAAAAAATCCCCCCCCAAAAAACTATATTACGGCTGGTCCTAAAATTTCGAAATAGTTTATGCTAATACATTATTGAGGGGCGATGAAAATTTCCCGAAGAATGTAATTTATATTTCGTTATGAAAAACATTGTGACCCCCCGGGGGATCGAACCCGGTACCCTTGAGAACGAAGAAAATAAATCATTATTTCATAATGGGTATGCTTAATCATCTACAAAACCCTAAAAAGTACTTGGACGCAAGTACTTCCCTGTGTTTTTTTTAATCGGTCAAAACTGTTTTGATTTTTACTTGAATTAAAATATCAATTAAGCAAAAGTTAAAGAGCGCAAATGGTTCAAATTAATCTGGGGATATCTGCGTGGTACTAATAAACTATAAAAGTTTCATACAAATCAGATAAGTACCTTTGAAGCTATAGGTGTAATTAATGTATGTTTGTGCGTATGTATGGAAGAGAAACAAATGATCGCAGAAGGTTGAAACTTATATGGGACCAACAAAGGGCTACTCATGACCTACCACCCAAATTTCATTAAAATTAGACGTGTAGCTTTTAAGATATGTTGGTTCACAAAATTTGAACGACAGGCAGACACGGAACCAAAAATGATCCCTGATGTCTGAAACAGATTTCTGTCTTGGAATTTTTGAAATCGGAGACCTAAATATTTTTCGTTCTTCAGAACGATCACATAGCTTCCGTTACCTTCGGTGAGCTCGGAATCAATAAAATGTAAAAATAGACTGCCAATTGGTGTGGCACATAGCTTCCTCATATCCTACCACGTACTTAATTGATTTTGTGGTTTTACATATTGTCTAATTTGTCTAATTGTTTCCCCGTTTTTTTTTAATCTGTCAAAATTGTTTTGATTTTTACTTGAATTAAAGTATATTAATTAAGCAAAAGTTAAAGAGGTTCAAATTAATCTGGGGCTATCTGCGCGGTACTTTCGATAAACAATAAAAGTTTCATACAAATCAGATTAGTCCTTTTGAAGCTATAGGTGTAAATTAATGTATTGGATTAATATTGACTTCGAGAGCAACCTTTATCAATTTTAATTGATTCTATTAAAATGAATTAAGTATTCTAGTGTAAATGTTACTTAATTGCATTAAATGAAGAGTAACTCAATATTATCAAACGCAGACTTTCAGAGAGTTAAAAGGGGATATACATGTCATTTATTATAAAAACTAAAATAAAACATGGAGAAGTGTAAAATTTATAGTAAAAATAAAAATAGAAGGTTGTCTAACAATCAACTTAGGCAGTTTATCCATTGACAAAATACAACAGTCAATGAGAAAGGGCTAATTTTAAATTTCATTCTGGACAATTGTATTTTAAGTGACGATAGACAATCATAAAGAAAAGATTGCATGTCTGAAGGGGTTGTCGATGAGACACGAACATGTTGATAAAGGGCAATATCCTTACAAATATTATAGATAAACAATAATTTATACTGTTTGATTTTTAATATTGTCATACAGCTTTAATATTTAACTGTTCTATAATGATGGGATAGGGTAGGTACTTAAGAACATTTTCTAAGATTTTACGGAACTTATGCATATAGAAATCGCTTAAAAGAAAAGTCATCATCACACTTTGGACCTTAGGATAACAAGTACGGATCACTTTCGACAAATGTAGTTAGTTATGATCATGATCAGAGAACCTTTTAAAAAACAAGTACTTATATCATATTTCTGCGTTTAAAGGTTTATTCTTCTTGTTTCTTTTTTTTCAGTTTCTTAGTGGTAAAATAACAATAGTGGTAAAATACAACACAATAATGGTAAAAAAACAATAGTGGTAAAATAAAATAAAAAAATACGTGTGGTGTCGTGGGACACCCGGCAGGAACGAAGTTCCTTATGCTATATATTAAATATAAATTATATAATTACAGTGCTAATTATATGATACTAACTACTTATACATGGCGGAGTTAGAATAAGAGACAAAATTAAAAGTAACTATTTGTACTAGCGGAGTTAAGGCAAAATTAAAAGAAAAACTTTTTATTAACTTTAAAAAGAACGTCTTACAATAAATGATGTATTGTAAATTGAGAAAAAAGTTAATTTTGATTAGTTTATAGTTAAAGCAAATGGTTTTAGAGAAGAAAAGAACTGTCCTATCAGACATCCGTCGGCGAATCTCCAATTAAAATATTATAATATAAAATATAAATCACCAACACTAAGACACTTCTGCTTGTATCAGGTTGAAATTTTACATGTCTGTTTCAATTGTACTTTAGACGATGTGTATGAAGTTTTATTGAAATCGTTACGTTAGAACGTAAGATATCGGTATAAACGTTGTTTTCTTTATTTAAAATGTTTAGGTCCGCTTTAATAAATTTTGCGATCTTTATTACTTCATAGCAGTGTCGGTGTTCGTTTTACTAAAAAATATTATTTAAAAAAGTTTTTTGTCTTATTAAATAGATGAAGTTAGCATTTTTTCCCGTCCAAAAAATCCAATTTTAAATTTAAAGCTTACGTTTACGCGAGCGTTGCGCGTGAACGCTTGGTCGGATAACGTTGTCCAACGAACTTAGCCTGGGCAATGGTAAAATGAACATGTGTACCAAATTTTAACTAACTCAGTGATCTTTTACTCAAGTTATTGTCATCGGTAGATTTCGTGACGGATTTTGCGTGACGGTGATTTTGTGACGGTTATTTTGTGACGGTGATTTTGGTCGTTTTTTTCGGATTTACTCCCGGGCTTCAGAACCATAAGGAACTTCGTAATAATAGTGGTAAAATAAAACTTTTCAAAAGTAAAATATTGCAATGAGATGTCTTCTTAAACAAGTTATTTTAAAAATAACTAACGTCACACGGACTTTAAGAACGGAAACGGAGCCTGACCTACTATTCCCTGCTTCTATGAATGCTGATATAAGTATTTATAGCAGAGAGAACTTGCAAATAAAGTTTTACTCAAAATTTGATTCAGAACACATAGGATAATCGTTGTAATATCATCAGACACAAATGTACCGTGAGATCTCCTAAACAATTCACTACACTAGAAGATGGTTTACATTAGGATACTCTTTAATTGGAAAATGTGATGAAATACTTACAATAATTGTCATGTGGAGTTAAAATTAATAATAGAGAAATTATGTCGAGAGAGAAAAATTGTATATCTAAAACATTGGTACATTTAAAACAAAAAAATAAGTATAAAATAAAAATGAGAAAAATCTAAAAACAAAAAAAAAAAGAAAATGCAAGCCTTATCAAGTTCATCATAACATAAATGAACCAAAATTGAAAGTGACAAAATAAAAACCGCGATGAAAAAAGGAGAGTCCATAGGGAGTGGTGATTATTCCGTGACATAAAAGTAGGAGGGTGATAAAGGACAAGGTGACTGTGAGAAAGGTTGGTGATATAGGAGGCAGGTCCCGGGGCAGGATCAATATGAAGGCGGGCGGGCGGTCTTGTTGCTGGGAGAGAAGTCCGGGACGGAGTAGCAAGACCAGGCAGGGAGCCCCGCTGTTAGGCTCCCTTATAAACTTCCATGTATACCACACCTCGCCGTACTGTAAGTACTTCATAAATTATTTCATCAATTTTATTCAAATTTAAACAAAATTTTAATTAAAGAAACATTTTCAAACAGCTATTGTATTCATCATGTGTAACGCGCTCAAGCTTTAGCAGCCTCTTAAATATATTTTATTTTTCTTATTAAAAAAAGAACAAGCTATGCGCTACGCCAATAAAGAAAAAATCTCGCAAATTTACTTATCAGCAAAATATTATTTATTAGAACTCGTTTTTTTTAATATATTCTCATATTTTTTTTCTTTACAAAAAAAAAAAAATAAATGTGTGAACTTAATTTTGATACTTTTAAAATAAATTGAAATTGGGTGCCTTTTTCCAAATTTGTTTTACCAACTATTTTTATTAACGTGTGTGTGTGCTTGTGAAATTTTGAAATGTGTAGATATATAAATTGATAGATCTTCATATATATATATATATATATATATATATATATATATATATATATATATATATATATATAATATATAATTAAGCAATTTAAATATTTAAAAAATTTACTGATTTAAATTAAATATATCGGTGTAGATGCCTTAATTATAAAATTGTCTTATTACAGAATATGTATAAGTTTTATCATAAATTTTAAAAGCAGTGAAAACATTATAATGTTCTTTACTTATTGGTGATAACATTTTACGGAATTTTTTTTATAAAAATTGTTATTTCTTTGTGTCTAGCTCTTAACAAAATGTACCGGAATTTTTGTATGTTTTATTCAGAAATTACAGAATGGCCAACTATACTCTTTTATAAATTTATTTTTTAATAGATAATTACCATTTTGATGAAAGGATTCATTGCGAACTTCTGATACTTAGAACAACTTGAAAGATCTGCTATTTAACTTACGTAAGTACCAATATATATATTACATGAATTATTACATTTTAGAAGTACATATTATTAAGATTCTTTTAAAAAAAATGTTTTATTATTTTATTCATTTTTACCTTTCTTAACAAAAATATTTTAATTTGTATTTGATGGTCTAAAAAAAATGTAGTTAATAATTGGTAAATGGTTAAGAATAGTCAGGTCTACATTCAGATTCCATTAAATGAATTTTTATAGAATTGTTAATGAAAATTAGAGGAATATAAATATTACTACAAAGTAAAATGAGAGATACAAAATGAGAGGTTGGACTATTGTAAATTAGACTTGTGAGAAAAATTTAACTAAAAGGCAAATAAAGATTGTATACATACTATAATATTAGTTAATAATATCATATTTATGGGATTTTAATATAAAATTAAAATATTATTCATATTAATAATATTTTTCTTTTCATTAGCTTAATAGGAGATCAGAGGATATTTTGGTTTTAACTTCTTCCGCAAAAAAAAAAAATAATAATAATAATAATATATATATATATATATATATATATATATATATATATATATATATATATATATATATATATATATATATATATATATATTTGTAGTAATTCCTGGTATAATTTTTTTTTCTTAATTTCTAATACATTCATATAAATAATATTTTTCTTTGCATTTGGTTCATAGGAGATCAAGAGGAGATTTTGGGAGCAAGATAACTTCTTCCGGATAAATTCCTGGTATAAATGTTTTTTTCTTTATTTCTAATTCATCATAATTATGGTGTTTATTTTTCTTGGTGGGGGGGATGTGATATAAACCTAAAATCTTGTCCCAAAGTTTTTTCCTGTTAATGTCTTGTCAGGTGCCATTAATTGTATTAATTTCTATTATAAACATGTAGATTCACATTTCGTCCTTAATTTAATAACTCATTAATTAACGGTTTCTTTTTATTAATATTTATTCTTTACCATATAATAATTATGGTTTTAATTATTGGGGTATTTTTGGTTGTTAATTTTTTGGGGAAGAAAATGCTCTCCAAAGTGAAAAGATAGATATTAAATACTGGCTCCAGTAATACTGAATGTATTCTTTTTAAGCCACTTTCATACCATAAATAATATTTATTATAATCTTTAAGAATTTGAGCCAAAATACATTAATTCTCTCGACTATGATTTATCCTTTTTCTTTTTTAAAAGAAATCTTATTTTAACTGTGAAATATTTAACCATGACCTTGAACTTGACCGTATATTGGCACTAGAATCATTTTTATTTAAGCAATAAGAAACCGTTAACTGTTCGGTGATTTTAGGTATACTTTTGTTTTATTTATATATACATACTCACACACACACACACACACACACACATATATATATATATATATATATATATATATATATATATATATATATATATATATATACATACATGTATGTGCGTGTGTGAATATTGAATATACATGCATATATATTATAGGGATATTACATAATACAATAGTATGATAGTAGACTATTATTATAATATTAATTAATTTTAGATTAAAAAGTAAAACATTTGGAAATTCAAATTTTTAAGTTTTAGGTAGTATTCACACTACGGAAAGATTAAATTGTAATTTAAATCAAATTATAATTATCATTAACTACGGGACCCATACAGAGAAAAATAGACCCCGGCACCGGGACTTGACCCACGGGCCTCCCTATATCCGTTACAGTTACAGGCGCTCTGACCAACTGAGCTATTATACTGGAGAATGATTTTCTTTGTCGTTACCGATACAAAGTCCCGAATCCAAGCTTTCAATCTTTTCTACAAGTCTAGCAAGCCAATATTCACGGCAATAGAACTATAGACCTATTCTATTTTCTCTGTATGTCTCCCGTAGTTAATAATAATTATAATTGGATTTAAAGTAAAACAATTGGTTGTAGGGCTTTAATGTTGAGGAAAGGGGTGCAATACAACGGAACAATCAAATTTAGTCTATTGATCCAATTAAATAATATTTCAACTGCGCTTAAACCTGAAAGAAGCATACGAACATCTTATTTTTTCTTTATGGTGTTCATTAGTAGTATGATTTTCATAAGTGTTTCTTAGATGTAATGGGCAACATAACATTATGCGAAATTAGTGCAGGATAATTTGAAAGAAAGAAAATTAGATTTATTATTAGCATTAATTTTTATTTTAATTCAGGGAAGGTTATCACTATCACCCTTTGAAACCCACACAATCCTCTTCATCACAATTGCCAATTTAAAAAACCTTTAAAAAAAAAAAATCCCATTATCCCCCTCCCCCTCTAACTTACAGTCTTCCTAAAATCGTCCTACAGTTATTTTATATGTGGGTGCAGGTCTAAACTTCAACTCATTTATTATGCTTATGTCTTGTTTTTTTTCACAACTAAGTTAGACGAGGTTACCTAAATTTCTTAAATGAGATTAAGAAATTTCTCATATGCGCAAACCTTAACTATCTTGGAATCTATTGGTCTAATTAGAGAATAGAATTACGTAGGAGGGAGCTAATTTTGTTTTATATACTAAAATGGTCTACTTAGTTAAATTAAAGCCCTAACGAGCCGGTCAAGCAGAAAGCGGACTCCTCGGCGGACAGATTTGCTGTTGTATTTTCCACTGAGTTTTCGGCGGACGGATCAACCCGGACCTTTTGATTCTACTGATCAATTGATTGATCTTGTGCGGGAGTGCGTTTTTCTGTATGATATGCGCCACCCACTATATATATTTTCTTTATGCCTTCTCTGTTTTGACATTTTACTCGTAGGTTCTAGAAGAGTATTTTTAGGTAACTTCTAAAACTGTTCTTAAGACATTCGAAAATATGAGAAAACCCGGTGTTCAAATGATCTCAATTCTCAGCACAGACTGTGAAACTTGCTGAACTCGCGTATTTTCAATTTGGTGTTGCTTGCCTCAAACCGACCAGAAGAAGAAATTCTTCTTCGTTCTTCATCTGCTAGACAGTTCTACGCTCTTCATCTTCTGATTTTAGAACAAAAAAGAACACGAGTTGAAGAAATCACGTTGTACCTTGTCCACGTTCTGTTTTACTACCCCAGTCCATGACGGACGGTGGACAATCTTTCCTCAAGGGCCTTAATCTTTATTGATTCCGCAATAACTAAACCAATATTGTATCAATCTCTAAATTCAACTAATTCTTGAGAAATTGTATCTGTATCAAAAAAAAAATCAATTTTAATTTTTTGAGAAAGATTTAACACGAATTTCTTTAAGAAATCTCATTATTCTAGTTATGCGAGAGCCAATACTATGACATCCATCCTGAAGATGTTCCTTATTGTGGCTTCGAAATGATGACTATATGACCGATTTTTTTATTTATATTAAGTATTCTTGGTAGGGTGTTGTTCACACTTCCCCGGAAAACCTAGGTTTTTAGATATTATTTTAATACTGTTTATCAATCATATATTCATTATAACGATCTGGTAACCATCTCAGCACTTCACCAGATTACTGCTGCAATAAAAAAATATCCTGTCATCTTACTCAGGCATTTTTCAGCATACTGACGATTTATTCGACATCCACTCCTGTTTGGTTTAGCTAAAAGCCTAGTAAGCATGTGTGAGGAAGAGGATAAACCCCTTCTAATTATATTAATATATGATATGCAATAACTCGACTGAGGTACAAATCTTTGGCTGTCATTTCGCTTACTGAAGAACAGTGGTTGAATTGAGAAAACGAGATATGTATTTGTTTTATATGGGTCTGTCAGCCTGCGTAGTGGATAAAATACTATAATAAGTAATTTTTGTCGGTGTTTTTCATTAAATTAATTTATTCGTTTACTAATAGTTAGTAATAGTAGGTTACTAATATGCAGTTTTAATGATTTGTAGACTCTGTTATTGTTTGTGTAAAAGATTACACGTTTATTATAAATTTTTGATGTAATTTATTATATTAAAACCTCAATATCCAACGATTTTATACCGGGTTTTCACCTTGGCTTAGTATGTGAGTTCTTAGTTATTCGAACTTTATCTTTAAAGTCTCCCGAAATAAAATTAATTAACTTAAAATTAATAAACTTAATAAGACAATTTACTCAATTATCCTCATTCTTTCGATTAGTTAGTAAATTAGCTAACACTAGTTTTTATGCTATTTGCTTTATTCTGATTTATTCAAAGGCTTGTCGAAGATGCCTCATGGAATCATGTTTCAAACCATTTCTGGATTTAAAAGAGAATTATGTAAAGATTCCCAACAGATTTAAAACAATAGAAACGCTTAGCAATAGCACTTCATTTTCAACATTGTATATTTTGTTTTGATACCAATTATTCCTAGTTTACACTGACACTAAAAGCTTGAACAATCAAAACCTTTTTATCTTTTAATATCAAATAACATTTTATACTTCACTTTTTTATAGAAAATTATCTCTATTTTTTTTCTACATCATTATTATTATCTTATTGCACTTTAATATTTTCTTATTATACATGAGCCAAGTCATGATATTACTACTAAATATGAAACCAGAATTACTATTCTAAGAAATTCTAATCTATAAGCTGTCATTATAATATTCCGAACTCTTCAATGCTTTTGCTTCTTTAATGATATAAAATATAGTATGTAAGAGCTATAAGGTAATAGGTTTTTTATTATTGTTATTATATCTATATAATTATTACTATCCAGCAAGAATAATTAATTAGCATGGACGTATACAAAGGATTTCTTTTTGTATAGCTTTTATCTATGTTTTGCTTTTGATACTCTGTTTGAATACTATTGGCAAGATTCAACAAAATTGTTTCGGTGTTGATGTATTTCTTCTATTTAATTGTTGGCATTATATCTGGGAGCACGGCAGTGCCTCTGGCCCGTCGAGCACAGCCGTACCATCCTTTATTGCAACAAACTCAAGGCATTTTGGACCCCCCTCTATTATCTTATTAAAGATACTTCGGTGTATAAAAATTAATTTTAAATTAGAGTTCATTCCAAAATGAACCAGAAATATAAATTTTACACCTCTACCTATATTGGTTCATAAGATATATGAGTCCAAAGTTTTGTTATTTTGTCACTGATATATTGACTCATTCATCATAATTCTAAGCTAATTTTATCAATCCTATAAACTTGAAAATTTTGTATATAGGTAGAGTTGAATGTAAAAATAAAGGAAAAATTACAAAAACCGCCAATTCAAGAGTCTGTGAGGGACTGAAAATAGAGAGGAGGGGGGGGGGGGGCAGACAAACAACATCATTTATCTATACTGGATAAATTAGCCCCAGTAGAACTTACTTTGACTGAGGGAGACTTGGCTAAACCTATGATCTCACAACTTTTTACGTGAGACTTGGCTTATTTTTTTGAGCTGAGCGAAGCGAAGGTCTTATATACCACACTTTACATTTTTTTGGACGCATACTCCTCTTGAACGGCTAAACCGATCCGCACAAAATTCAGCACGTGTCAATGTGAACAACAACAGGAAGGTATAAATCTGAAATGGCCCAAATTGGTACACAGGGGTACGGGATTCAAAAGTGTCCTCCTGAACGGCTGAACCGATCCGCACTAACTTCGGCATGGTTAATGTGACCAACCAGAGAAAGGTATAAATTTGAAATGGTCCAAATTGGTACACAGAGGTACGGGGTATATGCCTTTCATAATGCATGTCTTTGAAAAGCCCTTTAAGAGTACTGTTAGTTGCTGTTATGTTCACTTTTGTCATGTTTTCATTGAAAAGGGGAGTCAAATAGAAAAACAGGGGAAATAATACTTATTTTAATGAAAAATTAGAAATATTACTATTTTTGATCCAATTTCAGCGGTTTATAAATAAAAATGTTTATTATTTAGGATTAAAATGCATGGTAGGCTCAATATTGCAAGCAGGCAACTGCATTGCACACCTAGTACACAAGTGTTTTTGTTGGGATCGTAGTACACTGGGCGCTATCTGTACAAAATAACTAAGAGCTTTATCATCCCAACGCAAATTACCATTTTATTCAAGAATTTTAAAATCAATTTTAGTGTTAATGTACTTTCATTAAGATGTTTATAAATAGAGTGTTTGATATTTCAATTATATTTTTTTTCTAAATAGGGTAATGATTGAGAAAGAAAAAATCCTTTGATGGAATTAAAGGAAAATATTACTAAAAAAAAAAACTTCATAAAAATACTTTTTCATACAATTGTTACGAAAGTCTATATTCATTCTGTTGTTATTTTCCCTCCAGTTTTTCTAACCTTAAAATCATTTATTCTTTGATGTAACTTCTTATATAAATCTTATTAAATTGAAGTGGGTTATATCTAATTTCAAATTGTCCTTTTTTATTTTGAGAAAATATGTATAAAATCAGAGAGAATTAACATGCATTATTTTTTTTAAAATGGCAGTCAGTCATTACAGACCTCTTAGAGGTTTAACATCAGCTCTCTAGATGGTTGTCATTATTATTTGAAGTAAATAAATTCGGAACTATGTATATTTTTTTTTCACTAACATTATATATTATATAACAATAACAATAATATTATCAACATTACATATGATTCAACAGAAAATTTAAAAACGTAGTATGTAAAAAGTTATTTTTATCTTGAAATTATTAACAATTTTATCAGACATACCAGGTGAAAATTCTAAAATAAAAAATAGATTTGAAACC
Source organism: Gerris lacustris (assembly GCA_951217055.1). NCBI lineage: Eukaryota > Metazoa > Arthropoda > Insecta > Hemiptera > Gerridae > Gerris > Gerris lacustris. The sequence continues at coordinate 19,675,530 of OX578283.1, forward strand.
CGTCAAAATAAAGATCGTAACGTAAATACTATGGGTCGTGTCAAAACAAATAAAATAACTTGCTGATTTTTTCCGAACTAACTTTCCGTACAGCAAAATTTGCTGAAAACGAATGAAATTCTGCTGAAAGATGGCTGAAAGTATTAAAATAATGCATTGTCATTGTGTTCTGAGCTATTCTAAAAGTTTCAAATTGTCTTTAGCTACTCTGGAAGTTAGTTAGAAATCGAATGCAAGATTTGTACTGGACACACAATTAAAGATTCAAGAAAGCAAGCTAATAAAAACGTATTAAAATAGCAAATAGATTTATTTCAAACTAGGTTTCCTGAACATGGATGTTCTTACTCCATTTAAACCAATTAAATTTTTATTTAAATTATCTTTCCTCGTTTATTTTTTTATTTAAATTATTCTCTGTAAAGCCTCAAAAATCAGGAACCATCATCATTGATATTATCCTGTGACTTAGAATAAATTTTAACTTATTTAATGTTTGAATATAATATAGATACCTTTCTTTAAAATAAAAATATAAAAATTCATAAAAAAAGCTGAATTGTTTTAGCTAAAAATGACCCAAAGGGGTCGAAATATAGCGTTTGATGAAACTTGTGTGGAATGTAAATTCCTGAACTATTATAGAGTACCTAATAAACTACAAGGAGAAATCCTTAGTTGTTTTTTTTTTTTTACAAATATACTTATAGAGGGTAAACTACTAAATAAAAATTCATAGTATAGGTATAGTAAAAAATACAACCAATTCGATAACGATGCTAGAAAGAAAATGCCTTTTGTGTTGAATTAATACATCTGAAATTATACTGGGAAACGATTTTAAAATAAGATTAGGGTTTATAAATTCTAATCATTTTCAAAATACAGTCTTTCGGAACAGTGTTGATCAGTATCAGTTCTAAATAAATACAAAACTGGTTAAACAAACCACATCTACATACTGGCAAAACAACGTGATGAAAGATCTTTTTGCTTACTGATTTTGAAACCTCATCGGAAATACGCAGGAGACTTTGATTTCAATAATCAAAACTCAGTTCACTGTCGATAATGAGTTAGCTAGAATAAAACATTAGATTTTTCTCTTTTTTTAACGGTGAAGGGAGAGGGTAACAAAAAATAAGTGTTTGGAACTGCTAAATAGATTCTTTGATACCTAATATTATTGTTGAAGGTTTTAAATCTTTAGCTGAAAGAAAAGGAGAGCAGAATCTTGTTGAATTTGTTGTGTTTGCCAAGTTTCAATATTGCAGATTTATATCAGATAATTTTAGAGGTACAAACAATTCAAGAGAGAACCATGTAATAGCTATGATGGATGTTTGAGAAGTGGGGGCTTTTATTAGTCAAAATTACCTTGATATGAAAGAGTTCCGAATCTAAATCCATTTGGTCTCGAATAAATAGTCGAACATTGATATTGTTATAATTATTAATTAAAATTATTATTATATAAGAAAAATAAGTATAAAAAAAAAAATATATAAGATAAATAAGTTATAAGAAAAATAAGTAGGTATATAAATATACCTACTTATTTTTCTTGTAGAATTAAATAAATAATTGTATTTTAATATAGCTTCCGAGCTTACCGAAGATGACGGAAGCTATGTGATCGTTCCGAAGAACGATAATTTTTTAAGTCTCCGATTTCAAAAACTCCAAGACAGAAATCCGTTTCAGACATCAGGGAAAATTTTGGTTCCGTGTCTGTCTGTCGGTCTATTAGTTTGCCACTCAATTTTTGCAAATCAATATATCTTAAAAACTACATATCTGATTTCATTGAAATTTGGGTGATAGGTCATAATTAGCCCATTGTTGGTGCCATATAAGTTTCTACCTTCTGCGCCTATTTGTTTCTCTTCCTCATTCGCACAAACATACATTTATTTTCACCTCTATCATCAAAAGCATTTATCTGATTTTTATGAAATTTGGATGGTTAATTTCAACAATGTCCGCTCCTTGAATTTTGTTAAATTGATTCTTTAATTAATGTAAAAATTCAAAACAATTTTCACAGTTTAAAAACGGGGGAAAATTAAATAAATTTGACAATAATAGGTTTTAATTGTATAAATTCATTAAAGTATACAAAATAGAACACGAAGAAGCTCACACTAATTGGCAGAGTATTTATTTATTAGATTTTAGTAAAATTAATATGTAATTTACGGGTTAAAGCAGAGTTGTGGAACCTAGCTGCATTACACCGAAGAAGTTGTTTGTAGATTACATAGAAAGACTTTTGTTTTAACTTATATTGGGTCGGTGATGTTAGAAAAAAGACACAATGCGTGACCCTGAATTTAATACAAGTATTATTAATAATAAGAGTTGAAAAATCAATTTTAACTTTTTCTTTTTTTTTTAATAAATTCAATACATAAAACAATTTTATGCAAAGAGGAGTTTGAAGCTTTGGAGGCTTGAAGTATTGACGGCACCGGTATTACGATAAGTACACTCCAAATAAAGTAAAATTTAAGAGGCTGGAAAAGTTAAGTGCTCCATGTATTATTAACTGCTGACATGGAAGTTTTTCCATTCCAGATGCTGCTTAAGTGCCCTTAACCAGCTTCAAGCTTTCACGCAGTAGGCTTAAGTAAAACCCTTATCCCTAACTCCGCTATAAGTAGGTATCAGTCACTAAAATAAAACATTGCGTTACTTTATTATTAATACTAAATAATTTAAATTAAAAATTTATTTTCATTTTGATATTTCATTTTCTAAAATTATAAAAACATTGTAAGAGTATTGTTCTAATTTTCAATTAATCTAATGCTTTAAAGCTGTCGTAATACTTGTTTTAAATGTGTAGTGTAGTCTGTCTTGTCTGTCTGTCGCTCAATTTCTGTGAACCAACATATCTTAAAAAAACTACTCGTCTGATTTTAATGAAATTCAGATTGTAGGTCATAATTAGCCCAATGTGTTTCTCTACCACAAAACACAAACATACATTTATTTACACCTATATCTTCAAAAGTGTTACATCTGATTTTTATATAATTTGGATTGTTTGTCAAAAGTAACCAGCGGATACGGATAGCGTAAGCTTTATTATTCCATCATAACTTTAACAGGTTGCTTGTGACAAAATATAAGGCCTAAAACTATCGCAAGCACTAAAGCTTGTCTTAAGTACACTTAATAATAGTTATACTTAGGCAGTTACTAATAACAGTATACTTAGGTATCCCGCAAATCCAACGTTCTCTGTATACGCTGATTTTGTCAACAGAATACAATTTTTTCAGATTACCTGCTAGTACTATTATAATTAGACTATATTATACCTTACTGCGTAGGCTTCCGAACTTCAATAACTTGGTTTTCCGGTGAAATCCGCGTCCCGAAGAGGTTGAAGTCCAACGTTTCGGTTCCACTAATGGAGGCATCGTCAGAGGTGCATCGTGATGTTGGCTCGAAGCAAACAGTATACCAGTATATCCTGTGTTTGCTTCGAGTCAACATTATAATGCAACACACTCCTGATATGCTTCTTGTAGTGGAAGCGAAACGTCGGACTGATAAGGATTTCACCTGAAAACCAATTAATTATAATACCTTTTATAATTACTCTATATTATACTTATTATGTATAACTTAGTGAACCTCACATATCTTGTTCAACAGTTCTATAACATATTTTAGTTTCCAACGAGGTAATATTACTTTTATTGAAATTAAGCTCAACAATAGGATTTTATTAGCACCTATTTATGTATTTATTATTACCTAATATGTATTTTTTTATATTTTTTTTTGTTAATCATTAATTAATTAAATATGATATTTTGTGCTTTAAATAAAATATTACTAGAAATATGAGAACAATTTGTCTGAGTTTGTCAGATTGTTTTTTATTATTATCATGTACTAAATGTGTTTTGAAGATAAGTGTTGATCGCTTCAAGAAATTTAATGAAGTATAAATCTCATGGCCGCTTTTAGTCTTCAATTGTCTGACACAATACAATTTTGCATAAAACGCAATTTAAGATAAATGCTCTTCAAACTTTCTTTTAAATGAAAGTCTCTTAATAAAAAAAAGAAAATTGGAACATGTAGCAAGTACGAAAAGGTTTGTTGAAATGGTAGGCATTACAACAGCAGTGAAGTTATACACAGATAACTCGTCGGTAGACTCATAAAAATAGATTTTATATGTACATATGTCTTTCTTGAAGACACTAATAATAGCTCTATGTTGTTGCCAAAAAAAGAACTAAACTTCATTATTTTTTTATTTTAACTGAAAATTTCTTTTATTTTAGTACTGACTTTTTCAGGATTCTTAGCATCTGCGGAAAAGCACTGTTAGTCACGAACAGACAAAAAGTTGAGTGTTCATTTGAAAAACAAATATATTGTCTTTGGTTTAAGTTTTTATACCTCGAGTAACTATATGCGGAATTGAGACCATTTGCGGGGTATAAAAGTAAGAAGAAATTGTGTCAGAACTCAGACCCAGAATATATTTACTTTTCTTCAAATAGGTTTGTATTAAAAAACAAATTTCTACTTCTTTTAAAAAATGCTTTACTACTTTCACGTAACTCTAAGAGTCATAAAATTGAGAAAAGAGTATAGGTATTTCTAAAAAAAAACTTTCCACGGTGTTTTGTCCCATAATTTCCTTCTGTAGAATGAATAAAAGATTTTACACTCGTAACTATAGGAACTTAAAACTTAATTTTTAGAACTTTTTTGCACGCTTAATTACAGATTTTTATTTTATTTTATAAATATTGAACAACGTTGTGTTAAACATTTTAAAGAAGTTAAAGGTATACTTTTCTTTAAGGTTAAATCGTTAAAATTATAATAGTTCCAACCCTTGAAAACGGTAAATAAGACTACTTTCCTTTAAAGAGTTTAATTAGATCAGCCATAAGCAGCTTGGTTCAAAATAGCATAAAAACATGTTTTTTTCCATTTTACCCCGCTCTTATATGAAAATATGACAAAAGTGTATATAACAACAATTACCGTACTCTTAAAGAGCTTTCCAACGACATGCATCTTGAAGGGTTTATACTATTTTGACTTTTGTACCCCGTACCCTTGTGTACCATTTTTTTTTTTTCACCTATCCAAATTCTAAACCAAAATTTTCCTATATTATCATAATCCAATAATACGCAGATTTCTTTGAAAATTCGCTCATTAAGTCATGGTGCATGACTGGACTTTTTTTAAAAAGAAGTTATTTAATGCCACTTTTATTGCAAGCATTTAAACTCTTCTACTGCTCCAACTTTTTCTAGAACAACTGCTTCAGGACAATGGCTGTTCCTGCGATAAAAGTAATCCTAAGTAAAAGTATAAGGACTTTCCGTAACCCTTCATTATCACAAAAAGACATTTTTTGTTATTGTTCCATCAACAGAATTATTATGTTAATGAAGAAAAATAATTATTTGTAGTTTTGCTCGAAGACTGTAGTAAGATCACTGCTGAGTTTGATAACTTTAACTTTGCCCTAATGTAATTCAAGAAGACTTTTAAGACTGACCCCTGGATTCAAGGTTGTATATTTAGTTTTAACGATAGATTTTTCCATTCTGGTCTGAGATTTAAGCTCCGTACAAGAAGAGAAAGAAAATAATAGATTATTTATTCGATAAATATGGATGAGATTAATGCCCTCAAAATCGAAACTGTGCTCCAGACTAAGTAAAATAACCAACATTGAAGTAATATTAAAAAACTACTCCGCCATTTATATTTTTTTGTTTTTTATAGTTATCAATAAATATTAATGATTTATGAAATATACCTTAAAAACATTTATTAGATTAAAGAATAGTGCTTTTACTGTCGACATACATAATATATATCTTCTTTATAATTTTGTTATGTTCAACTAATAACAATAAACGAAAACAATAACCCTTAAAATATACTAACTTATGTAACATAGATAACAAATAGACTCAATTTATTTTAATGATGTTAAAAATTTAAAAGTAAAGATTATTTTTATTTTGGATGGTAGCTTCTGAAGTTTTCTGATCAGTTAAAGTGTCACATTAGTTGTAGAAAGGTTTTTGCAGTCTTTATATTTTGTGATTGATTATTTTGCGATTTTCTAAAAGACTTTTTCTTATAAGTAAACGAGTAACTGTAAGTACGCGATTTAATTTCACTTACCATAATTATAATAATAATCTTGAATTAACAAATTTAACAGCTTTTTAAACATTATATTCAATTATGTTGAATCTCAATGTTTAAAATATTTTATTTAAAATTATTGATTGAACAAAGTATTTTAATTAGTTTTGGTTAATTTATGCAGTTCACTCCAGTAAATTTCCAATCATCAGCATCAATACATTTTTATTACATACTTAAATACAATTTAAATAAAGTTACTTCGTTGATGAGAGCATAATCAAAATTAAACAAGTTCCACGATTCGATTCTGTGAGTATGATAATATTTAAGAAAATACAGTTTACTAATTGGATTGTTATTATAATTGACATTACCAATTGAAAACCTGTTCAGCGTGTTTATTGATATTACAGATGTAATAGTAAAATTATTCTATTTACTGAGTTAATAACACATTTCATTACTATGTACATATTATTATTATGAACTCTACAACACAAGTGGGTAGTGCGTGTTTAGTTTGTTTCAATAAATTATTTTTGGCTCACATTCGCAATACTTTTACAACATCCTCTAAAAGAAAAATTGTTTGAAATGAAGGCTTCCCTAAGACTATAGACTTTGTATATTCAAACTATAAAACATAAAATACTTCCTTTCCTAACATATTTGATTATATTCCTTAACATTTTTAAATTTGGTATTTGGTTATAGCTGTTAGCTGTGATTGTTGTTATACGTACCTTTGAATCCATTAAGATTGCTTGAGCTTGCTAGTCGGAGATTATTAATTGTCAATATAATTATCAAGCAAGTACTACCATGTGTTGAAAACGGTGATCTTTAACTATAAAAGTGTTTCTAGTGTAATTATATTTTGATGTGCAATATTTTCTCAGGTTCTCTTATTAATTTTTGGTTTACGTTTACGATTCTGTTACTTTTTACTTATAATTTTATTGTTACATTATTTTAGTGAAAAGTTTTATTATATGTATGTATATGATATCATGATGGCCTCTAATTGTGAATTGCAGCGCTTTAGAGCACCTCGACTTGGACTTAAGTTAAACAGTGAGTTTATTATTTCACATATGTTAATTTTTAATTAAAAAATAGCCTACAGTTTTATTTTAGTACTGTTATAAATCTTGTGCTCTGGTGGAACAAGAACAAGTATCCGAACACTAAAATATCTAGTTCCAATCTCAGATGAGTCATGTTCCATTCGATTGATCACTGCGTGACGGTTCTATCCTTCCGACATGCTCTTTTAAGCCCCATCCCGTGCCTTATCCCAAGACCTTAAAGATATCGATCGGAGCCTAAAGAAAGAAACAAAAAGGGTTATATATATATATCACTTTATGATTGATTTAGAAAGTATTAAAAAATAGTCAGCCAATTAGTGAGCCTCACAGCTTCCTCGCGTCCTATTATACTTTAATAGGACTAGGATAAGTCCCGTATACTTTAATGATTCGTGATGCTTTTTAAACCTATTATTGTCAAATTTATTTAATTCCCACCTTTAATATTTTGTTCCTACCTTTTGTTGAATATGTTAAAATTGTTTTGATATTTTACATGAATTAAAGTACCTACATATTTAGCAAAATTTTAAGAGCACAGATGGTTGGGGCTATCTGCGGGCTATACTTTAGACAAAGCATCCAAATTCATGATGAGTACTTTTGGTGATATAGGTGTAAACAAATGGATGTACAAGTGGCAAAAAAGAAATGGGTGCAGGTTGAAATTTAACCTAATCTAATTATGACCCATTAAAAATTCGATTAGACGAGTGGTTTTTTAGAGATATGTAGGATGTTGGCTCGCAAAAATTGAGTGACAGACGGAACGACAGACAAAAACGAAACCAAAAATGTTACCTGATGTCTGAAACTGTTTCTGGTTGGAATTTTTGAAATCGGAGACATTAAAATTTTTCCTTCTCCAGATTGATCACGTTACCTTCGGTGAGATCAGAAGCAATACTATTTGGTTAACTATGTAATCGTTCTGAAGAAGGAAAAGATACAAAGTCTCCGATGTCTAAAAACTCCAAGACAGAAACGTTTCAGAAATCAGGGATGATTTTTGGTTTCGTGTCTGTCTATCGCACAATTTTTTAAAACTACTCGCCTAATTGAATTTTTGATGGTAGGCCCCAATTAGCCTATTGTTGGTGTCATATAATTTTCAACCTCCTGCGCCCATTTCTTTCTTCCACAAGCGTAAAAAGTAACCGAATCGTAAACCAAAAATTAATAGGTGAGCGACTATTTAAGAGAACTTAGGAAATAAACTGATTAGTTCACTTATTATCTAAATAATAACCTCTGTTTTTTTAGGCAAACTTTAGTGGTGTAACAAGCATTGCGTCATGACTATGGTATATTAAAATTATGATTCACTTATTTCTCTAGTTTAATAGAGCTACTGTTCAATTGTTTAAGGTTAGTTGACCTCAGTTTTAACAATGACCCGCCCCTTACTGGACATGCATACAAATTAACTAACTGAGTTATATTGTTTGACTCCTACCAACAACTAGTTGACCCTTGAACTTTTGACACATCAAACAAAACCAACTTTGATTAAATGACAGAAGTATCTCTATATCAACTTAAAATACAAATTAGCTCACGATAATTTACTCACAAGGAAAATAATAATCGGAAGAGTGTTATAACTGATTCATCTTTGTATGTTATAGACATTTAAATTTATTGCGTAATAATATTTTTCGACTAGAGAGAAAACACTTTATTTAAAGAAGTTATAGTCAAGCTGCCCTAATACAAATACAATTGAAATATTTATAACAAAAGATTTTTTTTAAAAAATGATTTGCAGTCTATTTAAATAAAAATGAAACCATATAAATCGCTTTTGAACTGAAAATCTAGTTTTATAGGTAAAACAAAGATTCTGCGGAATTTAGGGACAATGCAGTGGTGTAACTATGGGCCCGCGCGGGCAGGCATTGCGGGGGGGCCCCGAGTGCCAGGGGGCCCCCAATCCAGAAATAACTAGAATTACTATCCTTGTACCAACGTCTAGGGGGGCCCCCAATCCTGAACGCAAGAGGTTTTTTTTTCTTTGCTCGTCAATTTCTTTCTTTGCGAGGGGCCCCCAAAAATGTCTTGCGGGGGGGCCCCCAATGGTCTAGCTACGCCACTGGGACAATGCCAACTATATTAGTAGTAATTGTGTATAGAAGAATATAGGGTCAATTATTTAAAATTTATTAAAGATTTAAATAGGTTCAATAATTTTTTCCGGTGAAATCCACGTCACTAAGGGGTTGAAGTCCGACGTTTCACTTCCACTACTGGAAGCATCTTCAGGGGTGTGGTAAAGCGTGATGTTGACTCAAAGTAAACACAAGATTTACACAAACCAATTTAATTATTGCGATTTAACCCGAGGAAGCCTACGCACTAATTTAAATAGGTTACTTTTTATTTCATTTCATTTAAATTCGTATAATTTGCTTAAGCCATGTAATTCTGATCTGTCTTTTTTTAATAAAACTAATATGGAATAAATGTAAAATTAAAAAATAAATGTTGCAACATAAAGTTGAAATAATTTTTACAATAATTGTTCAATGCTGGTTTTCAACCTCATCTAGTCATTTTGAATGTCTGTGAGGAGAGATTAAGTCAGTCTACATGCTCAAAATGAGGTTAAAAACTAAATCAGTCAGAAATTCAATTTTTTAAGTTTTTGGTAGTTTTCATACTACGGAAAGTTAAATTTTAATTTAAATCAAATTATAATTATTATTAACTACGGCACAGGAGTGTATTTTTCACTGTCTGTTTCCTGTAGTTAATAATAATTATAATTTGATTTAAATCAGTCAGATTTAAATTTGTGGTTGAGTCGGCTTTCCACCGCTACAAAGTTAATTTCAAAAGAGAGACGTCTTTCTTCAATCCTAATTAAGTTTATTTCTTTCACAACAAAATAATAAAGTAATTTATACACACTTTATATTTGCATCTACAGATAATAGAGTAAATTATATGTACACCTTACAAATTATGTATAATATAATAAAGCATATACTTAAAAACAAAGTACAAATGTATACTTAAACATATTATTTGATAGAAAACTTAAAAAATATAGAATTTACCTGTCATAGATTATATGGTTTTATTATATTATTTTAAAGATCAAATTGAGTTTTTACAATAATTATGATAATTCAGATAATAAATACCTATGATTCATTCAAGCGAACACATTATTCACCTGTAAACTTTAAATGTAATACCTAATTAATAGTTAAGTAACATAGAGCGCAGATAACAAATTATTATACTACATGATGTACTGGTGATAAGTATAAGTTGGATATTAAAGGTCGATCATACAATGTATTACTCATTAAATTGGTATCCTACACAAATTATCTAATATTCATTAAAATGAATTATTGTGTAAATTAAATCGATGTGTAAATTTAATTATTTTTACATTAATTTAATTTAGAAACGTTAAGTTCCCATAAATATCTTAAGTATTTATCATTTATATAATCGAGTAGCGTCCCGACGACGGCGATGAATCACCTCGAAATTATTTGTTATTGCTAAGATAAGGCAACCACATTTAATACAATAAAAATAAATGTTTGTTTTGATTTGTTGGTCTTCAAATAGATATAACTTATCTAAATAGAGATCTAAATTAATCGACTTAATTTTTTTTTTTTTTTTATAAATATAAAATTAAGCCCAGTTGCCAAGTGCTTAGCGGTTCGTATTTATATAAAGTATTTGTTTAAATAAATAGTTTAAACTTTGTTATAACATATTAACTATATTCTTACTTTAAACAATGATTTAAATATTTTTAAAAATCAAAAATTTATTGTAAAAGTGGATAGTAATATTTTATAATTAAAAGTTGTTATTTAGATATTTTAAAAAGCTATTAAAAGAATTTCTAGTAGGTTGGTAGAGCTGAATTATTGTTAGTTAATAAACGTAAGTGGGCAACTTAAGTTTATTATCTAACAATCCTGTTTTCTTAACATTGCCATCACGTCTTAGCAGTAAAACTTAATTGCTTAAACCAATCGGAATTAATATGAGCCATTTTATTTTTGATTAAATTTGTTCTTCGAGTTCTATTCGCTGCATGAGTTTCACTTAATTTTCAGTAGAAACAGCTATTTAAATTTAAAAAAATAGATTTAAGATCACATCTTTTTGATTATTAAAAAAAATTCTGAAGCCTGTAAAAAGTTTTCTCTTAGATAATTGCTTCTTTAAATCCCCTCTAATTATCCTTACCTACATTATACAGTTGTTGTCGAACTCTTCTTATACGGAAAAGACAAGAGTCTCTCCTTGCTTGAGTTGACCAAACTCGTTCTGACGTAGTTAGGTTGCAACTTCAACTTTCGTAATGATAATTGTTGTCGGTATTTGAGGTAGGAGTCGAGGGTGAAGCCGGTCACAGCTGAGAGGAGTGTGCCCGTTGTTGTATCTGTGTGTTGAGTGTTGAAGTGAAGGAGGTAGAAAGGGAAGGGTCTGGCTAGGCATGGAGTCTGTAGTTTTGGAGAAGGGATCCCCTCCGGCTTAGCACTAGGGTAGCCAGAGTTCAGTTGTTGACTGGCCGTCGCGCAGTTCGCATCGGTTTCTCGGCTGGTCTAAATCCGGTCCTTCCTTCTCCTTTTTTTAACATCGCTCAACTAACCAAACCTACAACTCTTTCTAGTCTCACCGAGTGATTAAATCTCTTTAGTTTTTTTCTTTTGATTCGTTTAAAAAATCAATCTAATCAGCTACTTTCCTCTTACTACTAATAGATTAATTTGTTTACATTGGATTACAAATGAAATTAAAACCAGTGGCCTAATTGAAGAAAAAAGTACCGGTATTGTTTTACCACTTATCGTTTCGTTTGATCTTGTCTATTGTTATCAATCTGCCATTCTACTATTTACAGATTTGAAAATGCTGAAAAGAATAAATTAAGCAATCTCAACTTAAATTATTACTACTTGATTTACACCTATTTAATCTTATTAATTTGTTTGCTACTTCTTTAAGTCAACAAATAAATTTTTGTTTTTAAAATAAGTAGGTTAATTAAAGCAAGTGTTCTTTAAATATATTTCGATTAGTTAAAACAATTTAATTGTGGATTTAAAACAAGGAGACTACGACGATACACGACGACATTCACGATTCAACTTCGATGGTCTTATTTTTCTCCGGAAAAAATCGTAAAAGGTAAAAAATTACAATATTTATCGTAAATTGATATATTTAAGTAAGAATCGATTCTGTAATTGCAATTTAATTCTTGAAAATAGATATTTCTAATCGATAATTGATAATTATTATCAATGAATTAAAATAATTATTATGGAATCAATCTATTCTCGAAATCAACATATATTTTGTTATTACAGTAAACTATTGTTAGGTTTCAGATTGTTAATCGTTTTTTAGATTACGTAAATTTCATATGTATCGACATAAAGTATAACTCCGATGATTCGGACTAATTGGGACCAATATTTGTCCGGATAACCTAACATCCGGGTAATCAAATTCCAAATACAGATCCAATGAAGTCAGGCATTTTAAAGAATAAACGTCAAGTAATTATTAAACAAATTAACTTTTACAGGTATTAAAAGATATACCTATCTAGTGTTTGAGTTCAAGAATTTGTAGTACGTATTCAAAAGAAGGGTACATTTTATTTGGCTCACCTATTTCTAATTGTCCGATTTACTTACTTCCGTTTTATTTTAAACCTTTTTCTTTTACATTATAACAACGATTCTGTTTGTTGCACCTCGATAAATTCAAAAATTTTGAATAAGTTTAAACAAGAAATCACCTTTCTAAGGAAAGTATTGGAAGGTTATTGAAAGGTTAGGTCGAAAAGTTCAAACCTTAACCTAAACCAACCATAACCTTCCATTATTTTCCCTAGAAAGTTAACACTTTACGTATTTTGTTTTTTAAAAAAAGTATTGAACTTATCGAGATGCTACACCCGGAATTGTTTTTATAGAGTAAAAAGGGACAGTTAAAAAATGAAAACGGAAGTTAATTGGACAATTAGAAGTATGTAGGCTAAATAGTGCAGATTTACCAAAAAATAATAATAACCTCTAGAAAGAGGGAATGCTAATCATCTGTTATTCGCTAACTCAATTAAAAATTGCAATATCAATGTTTTTAGTCAACCAGAGTTGGATGACCCTGAGGTTCTTAGCCTCTAATACTTGCCCCCTGGGTCTAGGTGTCAGTGTAATCAACTCCTGTAAACTAACAACTAGGGTTATCTGTGGTAGAGCCAGTGCCGGATCTAGGTTTATTCTCAGGGGGGGCAAAAGCAGATTTTGCCGCCCTTGCTACACAGGGGCAGATCTAGCAGTAGAATTTGGGGGGAGGGGGGGAACTTGAGAGGTTTAGCCTCAAATCCAAAGGGGGGACCGGGTGTGTCATATGTCAAGATATGACATTGAAAAATTTATTAGTTTTAACATAGTTTTTTCTTAACTTGTTTGTTTTGACTTGTTTATGATAAAATAAAATAAGTTCAGTAGTTGTTTGAAAGCCAAAAGAATTAGTTCATTCTTAGAATAGTAAAAATTATTGTCAGAGTACGACAAACCGGGGGGCCTCCCCCGGAAAATTTTATAAAATTAGGTGCAAAAATGGTGAATTTTAAATGTTTTGAAGAACCTTTTTTTAGAGCTTTTTCAGCTAAAACTACAGTACCTATTCTATATTGCGTTTAAAATACCAATTAATAATGATAATTTCTATATTATTTAACCTGTAACACTATACTATGCTATTAATTCTTCTAAATCCATTAGGAGGGGTTACCCTCCTGCCCAAAGGGGGGTCCGGGGGGCCTCCCTCGGCAAATTTTAGAAAATTAGGTTCAAAATGGTGAATTTTAGGCGTTTTGGAGAACCTATTTTTTTTTTAGAGCTTTTTCAGCTAAAACAGCAACTTTAAGTTTGCTTAAAATTATTTCTGCAGAATTTTTGAAACCTTTACTATCTAAATCGGGGTGTAGACTTAAAAAAAATATTTTTTACCTGTAACACTATACTATGCTATTAATTCTTCCAGTTTCATTATGAAATACCTTCACAACTTCCTATATATAGCAACTGAATCAAGTAGATACACACTCAACTAAGCATATAATCAAACATCCATTAAAGTATGCAAATAAACAAACGAAAAAAAAGTTTATATTTGCATCCCACATAAAAATGTAAGTGGGAATCCCAGTTAGCAATTTTAATATCAACTTGACTATTGATCCATAACTAAGGCAACCATATTTATTCCAGTAATAATATAGGTTTGTTTTGATTTGTTGGTCTTCAAATAGATGTAATAACTTATTTAAATTAGTTAATGTAAAATGTTTACGTTTTATTATTGTATTACATATCATGTAATATATTAATTTGTTAATATTGGCAATAAATTACTGTTTATTTATTGATATTTTTTGCTTCCAACCTCACCGAGGTAACTGATGCTATGTGATCGTTCTGAAGAACGACAAATTTTTAGGTCTACGATTTAAAAAATTCCAAGATAGATTCAGACATCAGGGAACATTTTTGGGTCCGTGTCTGTCTGTCACTTTTTTTACGAACCAACATATCTTAAAAACTACTCGTCAGATTTTAATGAAGTTTGGATGGTAGGTCATGATTAGCCTATTAAGTTTCCTTTCGCGCCTACTTGTTTCTCTTCCACAAGCGCACAAACATAATTTATTTAAACCTACAGCTTCAAAAGTACTTTTCCGATTTGTATGCAACTATTAAAGTTCTTTAATTTTTGCTAAATTAATACTTTAATTTGGGTAAAAATCCAAACAATTTTGGCAGATTAAAAACGGGGAGATAGTGAAACAAAATAGACAATAATGGCTTTAAATGCATAAAATCTATAAAGTACGTAATGGGATGCGAGGAAGGGATGTGCCATATCAATTCAACGTATTTTTACAAATATCTCGCTTCCTATGGCTCGGAGACAAATTAAAATTATTATCAAAAAGCAAAACAACTAAATTTCCCACAAAAAAGGTCTCATTCATTTTTTACGTACAAAGAACGGTTTAGCAAAAACCTAGTTTTACTATAACTTGCATTGTGATTGTATTTGCACGACTTTTTACGTGATTTTGTGAATATCTCGCTTCTTTTGACTCGGAGACCATTGAGGATAAGATCAAAATTTAAGAATCCAAAATTTCACACAAGAAACAATGTGTTCATTTTTTACATACAATGAACCGTTTGGATAATAATGCGCTCCGAAGTTTCCCTTATTGTCTCCGAGCCATAGGAAGCGAGATAATTCGTATAAAAAAGACCAGTCAGCACCATGACTTAATGAGCTAATATTCAAAGAAATCTGTGTATTATTGGATTATGATAATATAGAAAAATTTTGGTTTAGAATTTGGATGGGTGAAAAAAAAAATGGTACACAATTTTGACAAATTTGACCAGTAAATGGACTCACAAAAAGTATTAATAGTATTATTATTTGCGTTAACAGTTTGAGTCTTTCTTGATTGAACTTCTTAAATAGTTTTTTGAAAACTTCAATATGCTTTCTTTCACATGAACTGTAAAGAAAAAAAGGGTAAACGAAGTTAATAAGGGTGGGTATATCAGATTGGACAAGATAACTGTAATTATATTACATATTATTAAAAATTACATTTCACCTATTTTTTAGGAACTTTTTTTAGTGAACTTTTTATTATTTTTCCTTTATTTATCAATTTATTTTTCCACCTCGTTTTGCCGCCCCCCGGGCGTGCCGCCTGGGGCGCTTGCCCCCCGCAGCCCCCCCTTAGATCCGGCACTGGGTAGAGCTACCACAGATGACCTACCTTCTAACGATTTATTTTGGGGTTTGCTCCAAATCCTTCGATTTCGATTTTTGTTAAATATTTTAACGTGACCTTGAAATAGTCAACTTTGATTTTCCTCTCGCATTTTTTTAAAATAACTTATTATAATAATTGTTTTATTTATGTTAGAGTTAGAATATTACAATAAAATCAAATTGGTATGTGTAGGTAAATATTGTGAAATAACAGGTATCCCACTAATTACAAAAAATTAGCTACGGCAATTACGAACAAATTGTATATTTGATTGATTGTATCCGTTTTAACTTTTGCAGTCATAGAATCATTTACAGGATCGATTACTACTTTATTTCTATTTAAATAGCGAGTAACTATTGCACTAATTAATTTTTGTCAATAGTCATAGTTAAAAAAATATTATAAGTTAAAATATTAAAGTTATTAATTTACTAACGTTAAAGAATAAGTCATCGGCGGAGCGGCGAAGTTTACGTAATCGACCAAGGTCTAAAATAAGATGTACTTGGTGTGTTCGAATCCCAGAGAGGCGAGTTTTTTTTATATTTCACTGTCATGTTCATATTGATTTATGGTGTGTAAAGCAGGCAGTAACCGAATGTTGTTATATGTTAAAAAGTATAAGAAAAGCACTCAAAAATAATATTTTTTAAATAATTAATCCACAACAGCTCCAAAGTTAATAAATTGACATTCAAAGAAATAAAATGTTTTAATGTATGTATTAAAAATGAACAGAATCCTAAGAACTAATGTTTTCTGTTGTGAAACTCAAGCACCTTAACGAGCTTAAAAGTATTCTTTATTTATCTTACAGAACCTTGTACTGGTACAGCGTGAAAGACTACTAATAAAAACTTTTTAACTTTGTAATTCTGAAACAGTTACTCCTACAAAACGAAATAATTAAATGTTTCTTTCAGAGTTATTACTTAGTGCAATAGTTACTCAATACATAATGACAGTCATTACATTCGACTTAAAATTACTACTTAAGTTTTTTTTGCATTCAGTTACCAGTGCACTTATACAACTTCATTCGTTCTGTAACTATTGCAAATTTGCTTTTTGATTTCTTCAATTTTACCACGTTGTACTTCTGCTTGCTAATATTATTTTATGTTCATTTATCTTTTTTTGTGTCATTTGTTCAGGCTAGTAATTAAGTGTATGTTCATGTATTTGTAATTGCATTGTATTTTTTTTATATTTATTTTAAGTATGGGAATAAATTATTTATTCCAGATAGTGTAATCTTGGTTAACAATTGCTCCTGCATATGAATGTATATTATTAGTCAATTTATTAATTTATTAATAATTAATTCTTAACATATTTTTTTTTGTGTCTTGTTGTCCAATTCAAAAATAGCACGTTATACTATTAATTTGTTGGGGATGATATCTCTCTTGGAAATATTGAGAAACACATTAGTACAAATTTAAAGATATTAAAATAAACATTTTTAGTTTTATTCATTCTTCTGCAAGTAGTATTACATCAGCAAAACGCATCTTTAATATAATTTATTTTATAAATATTGGAAAATTTTCTGCATGAAAGAAAAAGCAAATAGTTTAGCGACAATTTGAGTCTAACTTTGGAATTTTTGACGTATGTAATTAGTAATCATACGTAACATACCATATTATTAATTTGTTCCATGCTATTAATAAAATATAAGACCTTCAGAAGAACCATAACGGAAGGAATCATTTTGCAATGAGTTGTGTTTAAACTTTTTTCTTTTTCGAATAATTTCTTGAATAGAAATAATAACGGGTTTTTATTTCTGGATGAAGGGTTCTATAAATTGGGTTCTATAAATTTGGGTTCTATATATATTTTTTTTTTAGTTAGGAATATGAATAGAAATAAAATAACAATGACCTAGAAAGGAAATTGTAGTTCGTGAAGATACATGTATATTTAAAAGTAATGATACCTTATTGAATTTATTTTGTTACTTTGTTAGTTTACCTCAGAAGTGTCTAATAAATCTATAATATGCTTAAGTGATACTAACACTGATAGCTGAAGTTCCGTCATAAATATCTCTTGTTTTTAGTTATAACATGTCCATAACAGTTTTACATGTTAATGAAGTTAATCGTTAATCATTCGATTTTACGAGTCGACATTCGAATATTGCGTTCTATATATGTACACATGGATCTATTTAGTCGCTAAATCAGTCTCAAAACCAGTAGGAGTAAAATAATTGCCATGAAGGTTACCGAGCAATCTCCTTTTGAATGCATGGTTACAATTTATTAATTTAACTTTTAAAATGATTATGTGCTCACGAAATTGCTTGTGGCTGTATTTACAATAATGATATTTAACTATAAATAAAGGGGTAGTGTTGATGATTTTTAAGGTTTCGTTGGTAAAACCTATAAAAGAAACCCTTCTAGTTTCGTTCCTGTGTCTGTCTGTCTGTCTGTATAACACTTGTGAAAAGTTTTTAATTTTTCATGCCATTGTGTCAAAAAACATCAAAATGTTGCGTCCCCCCCCCCTTGTACTACTTCCATTTTCACAATACCAACGAAACCCTTTTTACGTGAGACTTTACGCAAAACCAATTTATTTACTTAATATTGTTATTACTTAACGATTTTTGACAGCTTTTGTATTACTTAGCGGTACAATACAAAGGCTGTCAATTTTAGTCGTTGCCTTGATTTTCTTCGTTAGAGTTTAATTTATATTAATTGATTAATCATTCTGCATTAATAATGGTGAATCCCATATGTTTTTGACAGTATAAAGTTTTCTTAATAAATGATCCATTCCAGGAATTTATTCAGCTATCTGACCGACTTAGTTTTTAGCACATACAAAAGGTAACGATAAGCTAATATATTGCTTTATATCAATTAAGTTTTCTTCGTTGACTTATTTTTAAGTTCTTTGACTCTAGAAACACCGATTTCGACTGTTCACATAATTTGGATTTCGACTGTTCACACTGTATATACACACTTATACGAGGTTCAGTTCAGTTAGTCCAATCAAGTTGTTTCTTTCAAAGATTTTGTGAAACTTTACAAATAGTGAATAAAACTCAATGAAACGTATTAAAGAAACACCATAATTGATGCGTGTACTGAATATAAAGAAAGTGGCGGCCACAGTATTAAAATATTTATTGCGTTATTTTATTAATCTATTATGAACTTTATATTTTTATCAATTTATTGTATGCTCTATTGAACATGTTTAGTTTCTTATTATTGCTCCAGGTCCAGGTTTATAATAGAAAGCTCAGAACATTCCTTTTTTGCAACTTTTCCTTAATTAGTAACTTTTCTGAAGTTAAGTCATTAAAGTTCAATTCAGCTTGCTTAAACAAATAATAATTAAGATCTAAAAGAGTGCTTATACATATATGTCCTCTTTTACTTTCTTTCCTTCCTCAGCCCCTTCCACTTAAAAGTATTCCAAAGTTTTGTTTTTCTCTTTAGAAGTTACTAAGATAAAAGTGTACAAAACACTTTCCCTTTTAGTATTACTTACTACTTTTTTTGACGCTTGTCTTAAACGATGTCGTGATTAGTTAGGTGTATTTGTTTTGCTAAATATCTTTCCACGTTTATTTGTTTAGAAATGAAGTCGAACTTTGTTAAATGTATTTTTCAAGTGAAGATTTCTTTATTGTTGATTTCTATTTTACTTTCACATTACATTGAAATTATTTTTGCTTCCGAGCTGGTGAACGAAAATTGGTTACACCTCCAAAAGAAAATTCCAAGACAGAAATAAATTTTAGATATCTGGCCCCCAGCATTTCTTAAAAACTTCTCGTCCGATTTTAATGGTAGGTGACAATAAGATCAATATTGGTCCGATTTAAGTTTAAACCTTCTGCGCCTATTATAAGTTTCTCTTTCTTTTGTGGACGAATTTATTTAATTTCTCTTCCACATGCGGACTAATTTATTTAATTTCTCTTTCACATGCGGACTAATTTATTTAATCCCCTCCCTCCCTATTAGCTCCCGAGACTATCCACTTCATTTTTGGCCTCCGGGCTATCTGTTGTTGGTCAGTGAAAAAGTAATATTTTAGTTGTAAAAATTAAATAAATTAGACGATAATGGGTTGTTAAAGCATTGCACACACTAATTCGAAGACTATATTTGAGATTATCTGAAAAACGAAATTCTTTTATGCCTTCCAATTCAAAAATTCCTTGACAAAAATCGTTTCAGACACATCAGGGAACAGTTAGTCACACTCTGTCTCTTGCAAGGTTTGCCTTATTTAATTTTACTTAAAAATAAAAAACGAAAAAAAAATAAAATGTTTTAAGTAATACATATCGCACAATTAATTTCAGTTTTGACATTTTATATTTTTAATTATTATTAACATTTATTTTATCATATAAAATAAATTTTCATCAATCATGCCTATATTGAATAATAATCGTGTTGTGTATATGGGCTTTCTGTTATTAATAACTTTTTGAATACTCACACACTCACAAATATTTATATAATATGTATGATGTAAAACATTATATGTATAGATATTATTATGCTAAAAGGTTATCTTATTGACGTTTATTTGTGAAAAAAAAAAAAAAACAATAAAAAAAACCGAATCGTGCATTAATTTGCTTTATGTTTATAAAAAATCTCAATGTCTTATCTAACTATAAATATATAAATAAAAAAATTTAAAAAAATGATAAGAAAGGATCATTAAGTTATTTAGTAAATGTTCTATTCGTGTATTATTTATTAAATTAATAGATTGATAAAGATGTTATCTATTAGTTCATAAGTGTATCAGTTCTAATAATGTAGGTAGTGGTTCCATAAGGTTTTTAATATTTATTATTGTTTTATGTGTTAGTTAAATTTTCATTCATTATTATCAGAATACAGTTATAAGGTTTTTAAAAAAAAAATAATAAATAAATAAAAAAATAAAAAAAAAAAAAAAAAAAATATATATATATATATATATATATATCAGGAAATTACACAAATATACACGTGTATAGACTCTGAACTGTTACAGTAATACAACTTTAAAGTCTTCCTTCAAATAGAAAATATTTAAGGTGCTTAATTTCCATTAAGGTCCATTTATTATTTTGATGTTATTTGATTTGTTGGCTGACGCTTAACTCAGGTTATTTATAAAAATGTTTATTTATATCTAAATAACTGGGTAGTTATTTAGATGTTTTATTTGTAGCTGTACAAAGTTGTAGTTTATTTTTTTTCCAACAGTTTGATGAAGTTAAGATGAAAATCTCAAACAAAAAAGGGGTATCAGTTTATTGTAAAAAGAAAAAAGAAATAGAATATAACTGTCGATCTTTAGTTCTACACTTCACAACAAAATCGGACGGTATTTAATATTACCAACAGCTATTAGTATGGTAATAAATAGTACATCCTATTTACCGTGTATGCTATGCAAACGTATAGTACCATATATCACCATACACTTAATTACCATATGTCATTAAAGTTATTGCTTCCGAGCTTACCGAAGGTAACGGAAGTTATGTGGTATTTTTTCCAGAACGAACATTCTTTATGTCTCCGATTTCAAAAATTCTAAGCCTGAAATCCGTTTCAGACATCAGGGAACCATTTTAGCTCCGTGTCTGTCTGTCGCTCAATTTTTGCGAACCAACATTTTAAAAAGCTATTTGTCCGATTTTAATGAAATTTTGATGGTAGATAACAATTAGCCGGTGCCATATAAGTTTCAACCTTCTGATCCGAAGAAAGGAATTGTCTCTTCCACATGCGCTCATTGTACATTTATTTACCCCTATATCTTCGAAAGTACTGGTCTGATTTTTATGAAATTTGAATGATTAGTCTAAAATAGTCCGCAGATAACCCAGATTTATTTCAACCGTCTGCGCTCTATAAATTTTGCTAAATAAATACTTTTGGAGCAAATTAAATAAATTTGACAAAAATAAAGCATAAAACCATTTAAGTATATGTATATGAAATAGAACGCGAGGAATCTATATGCCACGCACTAATTGGCAGGCTATTTATATGTAAACATATCACAGGTCAAGTAAGAGAGAAAATTATACTCAATTAGCTAAGTTGATTAGTAAAAATATCATACTAATGATATAGAGTACAAATTACCTCATAATTTTAGGGATCGTATATTATATCGGAATATTTGTAAAAAGAAGTTCACTTTCTCATTAAGAAACGCAGGAGAGTTTATATTAAAATATTATGTGATTTTTTATATTTATAGATATTTATTAATTATTATTTTTAATTCAATATATCATTTATACCTCAACAATGCATTTTATTATTTTCACTTTCCTTTTTTTTTATCTGCGTGCTACAAAGTAATATTAAAAATATAAATATCCATAAGCAATTAATCAAATAAAACAATCTTTTAAGCACTCTTACACTGTAATCTACGATCCGTGATTTTTATCATTATCAAAATTTTAATTTTGTCCCTTATCAATCTCTCTTTTTTGTCGATTTGTTTACTCCGTGATATCTCAGAGATAAGGAACTATGTATTGTGGATATGTGTTACGTTTAGTTGATAAATTAGCCTCGTGAAATCTTCTTCGTTCAGATTTCTCGCTACATAATATGTTTAGATAAAACAAGCTGTTTTATTTTAAAAGTTTATCAACTAATATATTATAGTTATTTGGTTTTATATAATTATTTCATTAGATTAATCGTGTTGAAAGTTTTGTTTTTTCGTTATTTTTTATTTCATATGTGTTAATTTCATCGTGCTAAATACAATTATATTTCTCGAAGTGACAATTTCTCAATTAAACACAGTATAATTTAAGTTTAACGGAACGTCAAATAGAGAATATTTAGAAATATTGAAACAACTTTCCAAATAACTTCTCTTTTTTTTGTTTTTAATTAATTTGCTTTAGTTTCATCTTCGTTATCTATAAATCAATATTAATGTAACATAATTATTATGTTAGTTTAGCCGTAGAAAAGTAAATCATAGCAAAATGAATAACGAAGCATTTAGTACTTTCTTTGCTGCTACGTCAAAACGGAAAGAAAATAGCGAGAAGCAATCTCGACAATCAAAGAAAAGTAATCTTTTACCAGAAAATACCGATGGAAAATCGGAAAATAAGATTCAAGAAGAAACGCCTCAATGTAAAGAATCCGACGAAAAAGACGGACAAATTTCTGAAGTTAATGTGGAGTGCTCTAATTTCCAAAGAGTGTCTACGATAAGAATTGGAGAGACTAAAACACTTGAAAAGAAATGTAAAATTTTAGCATCTACCCTAAATGAAAATGAAGGTAATATTAAAGCAATGGAAAGAAACGAACAAATTATAACTGAAATTAGTACAAGCGATGAAGTAAAAATGAGAAACGTGATAGAAATCCAAAAGACGGATAATTCAATTTGCGTTAGAAATTCTGAAGTATCGAAATCTACTTTGAAGGAAGAATTAGTAGGAAATGAAGGAGATGAAAATATTTCGAGTTTTAGTGAAGAAACAATTAAAAATGACAATGTAATTAACGCTGGAAAGAAATTAGAAGAGGATAATGAAATAATCAGCCATTCTACAGATGATGTCATTGCCAAGTTACTCAGGCGAAGTTCAAGAAGTTTATTTATGCAAAATATGAACGTTACCGAATCTAATGATTCTACATCTTACAATATCCAGGATAAAAACACCATGGAAAGTAGCGATTTGAACCTAGTTGAAAGTATAAAAGAAATGAATAAAGGGAATGAAAGTATGACGTTAAAAGGGGATAATGCTACAAATTTTAGAACGACAAAACTTGTTAGAGGATCTCAGACATTTAGGTATAAATCTAACCAGACTCAAAATATTAATGACAATTCTTCATTTTTAAGCGACAAATCTAAGAAAAATAATTGTGTTGATGAAATATCATTTATTGATGATGATAATCAAGAGTCAAAATACTCTGATAACATTGCTACTACAGTTAAAGAAACATCAGTAAGTGATCATATTTCATATTACAATCACCTTAAAGAGAATATAACCTTAAGAAGAGAAATTTCAACTTCGAATGATAATAAAATAGATGTTAGTGGTCTGTCTGTCAATGAGCAATCTTCCAGTGAAAGAAAAAAGGCCATTAAACTAATAACCGAGGGCACGGAAAAAGATTTGAAGAAGAGCGAATCTACAAAGATTCCAGACAGGTACTAATACTAAGTTTTTTTACTCATTAAGTATTTAAATAGTTTAATTTTTATTTGAGCGCGTTATATTATCTTAAGTATTTTTAACTAACTTTTTAATTTATTATTTTTTGTTAGTTGACTCACAATTTATTTATGTATGGAAATGTCAAGGAGAAAACTATCTTTTTGTTCTTTCTTAAATGGTAGCTTGAATTATCTGAAACTGTATAATCCTGTCGAAAGATTTTTTTTAAATTTGTTTGTCTTTTCTCGTTTGCCTCGTCCACTAGGAGAAGATAGATTCCACCCAGGTCCTGGCAATTACTTCCACTACATTATTATTAAACAAGCCGTTAAGCCCGTGGCAATGGGCTTAATTTGATATGTAAAAAAAGTAAAATGAAGTAAATTAATTTAGATGAGTTATTATATCTATTTTTTTTTTTTTTCTTTATTTTTTAAGTCACAACTACAATTTTTCCATACAACTTGTAACAAGCGACTGAGAGCAATAATAATATTAATTATAATAACAGTAATAGTAATATAATAATAATAACACTAATAGTATTTATATCTATTTGAAGACTAACAAATCAAAACACACATTTATTCTTATTGGAATAAATGTGGTTGCCTTAGCTTAGCAATAACAAATCATTTCGTGGTGAGTCGTCGCCACGGGACACTACTCGATTAAATAAATGATAAATTTATTGTTTTAATGAGGAAATGGTTTTTAATGGTTATTGACTGGTGTCAAGGCGATGTTACTCTTTATTTCTTTAAACGGGATGTTTGTAATCCCCTGGTAACTGCCTGGAAACAGCCACCCCTTTCACCCCTAGCCACTTCTTTGTCATAAAATAATTGACGGTACTTTTAAGTATTTAAAATACTTTTAAATAAGACGGTACTTTTAATTAATTGTATTTTATAGAAACATTGAGAAGTTTGTTGTTAGGATAAAAATTCTGTGTTATCAACTATCCACTCATGAGCCTATTTTCGTCTCAGGCCTCTCCTTTTTCTTCGTGAACATTTGTGCTAATTGAGTGAAGATAAAACTATTTGAGATTTTATATCTTATGATAATAATAGGTTCAAAATGTAGATAATTTTTAATTTCGATTTTCCATACTCATTAAAACTCGATCAATTATTTATTAATGTAACACTTTTTTTTCTTTAACGAACAGCACGACAGCAGTTGTTAATGATGTAAAAACTACAAAAGGGTTTAATTGGTTTAAATCGAAACGAAATGTGACTAAAAAAGTACTTGACGAATCGCCAGTAGAGCAAATTCAAGATCCTGTCTTAAAAAATGAAACTTCCAACTGTCAACAGGATAATATCAAGGCTAATGAAACTATTTCAACGAATATTGTGCGGAAATGGTAACATTATTTTTATAGATTTTTTTTTAAAAAAAAAGTAATATCTCGTTTTAGTTTTTTTACTTGCCTATCTTGTGAAATCATGCTTAAACTCGATTTGTAATTATTATAGAGGTCTGAATTGTCGTTTTAAAAACTTTGGAATATTTTACCTCTCTAACCCCTTATTTATTCTAATCCTGAGGAAAAAGATGATCGACTTTCAAATTTTTATTCTTTTAACCCCTAATTTTGTTAACGACCCTTTTTTTTATAAAAATTGTTACAACTTAAGTATTAGGTCAGCTGCATGTCATTAACCTGCTCAACTAAGTAATTTTTTTTTTTTTTTCATTCCCAACGCTTGAATTAGTCCTAGCGGCTGTAAGGTGAATTATATTATGTCTAAATAAGACATAATATAATTTACCTTACAGCCGCTAAGACTGACTCTTAAGTATTGGTAACGAAAAAGTCTGGTAATAAAATATTTACTAATGAAAAATTAGCAAATAACTAATTTGAGTTTGTTTTAATAATGCAACCCTGTAGTCTGGAAAGGCTAAGCCTTTGCAGACTGCCCTACCGAACGGAGGAAACCAGCTGTCTATGCGCATGTCCAGTCTAAGATGCGCAGGCGCTCTTTAGACTGAGCATGCGCATAGACCAATGCTCGGCTCGTTTCCTCCGTTCGGTAGGGCAGTCTGGACGAGGCTTTGCTAAACGTTTAACAAAAAACGACAATATGCTGTAACTTAACTTAAACAGTTTGGATGGTTACAATAAATGAACAAACTAATGAATGATATGTTCCGAATAATCTAGGTATTATTGATGCATTTTTACTGTATTTTAGTTCAGAGCCTCAAAATATATTCATTGCTACTGGAGTCAGGCCTTTAGTTGTATATAGTACGAAAAATTCACCCAATGAGTCCCCTAAATTCTATGATAAGAATATCAGCGAATCTGGAGCAAACTATTCGTCACATGCTCCTAAACATGACAGGTATAGGTAGAAGAGTTATTCCATTTTTTAAATGATGTATTTCTTATTATTAGATTTATTTTAAGCGATTTCCTTATTTATTAAAGCTTAAACTGATCTACGTTTTTGTTTATATAATAATCAATTATTTTGTAGTCCAAATTGATGTTTTCTTAACCGTATATTGCATAATTATTCTAGAAGATATATTTTTATGATATCATATTGTTATAATGATAAGTACGATGTACTCGATTATATTAATTATTAAGATAACTGTCAATATATACGAGCTATTGAAATTAATTACATCAAAACAATAATTATATTTTTATTAATTTTGTCCGTCTATTGTAATTTTATTTTATGCAGTACTTGTGATTCTGGAGTGTTGGACAATTTATCATCCGATGGTAAACCGCTCGATTTAAGTGATGCCACTGATCTCCTCAGGAAATCTACGGATGAATATAAACTTACCTCAAACCAAAAGGATCCTGTCAATTCCGGCCTTGAAAAATCTAATGAATCTATTATTGGAACCAATGATAATAACAAAACCATTGAACAAAATTCATTAAAATTAGACACTTTAAAATCATTTGATTCCTCCAACTGTAATGTCGTATTTAATAGCAGAACAGATTTAAAAAGTAGCGATTCATCAATAGTATGTGGTGAAATTGTTGACCCAAACTCTTGTACACAGGATCAGAAAACAAGAGATAGAGTAGAGATTCAGGCAGAATCTCTTTTACTTTCGAATTCTTTCGATAATTCAAATTTAGATTCGGAAGAATTAACTACGGTTTTAGGCAAAGAAGACGTCTCTGATTTAGAGGCAACACAAAATTCTATTGATCGATCAATTCCAAAAATTACACTTAGTAGATCCGAATCTGTGTGTAGTAATGATTCCTTTAGGTCCGTCTCATCTGTCTCTTCACAGTCTAGTGATATTTCTTACAAGTCAGTTGTGGGGGAAAAAGTTTTTTTGGAAAAAGCTTTTGGTGCAAAAGCTAGCAATGACCTGTCACAATCCAATACCGAACTATCTAAATCAGTAAACGAGCTCTCAAAATCGAACAATAGTTCTTCAAAATCAGTAAACGAAAATACAACATTTAACAATGATTCTTCAAAATCGTTATCTGATACTGATACGAGCCAAATTTCTACCGATACTTCTACAAAATCAAAATCCCGAAAGAAAAATATGAAATTTTCAATCAAGTCTTCTAAAACTTCATCTCCGCCTAAGAAAGACAAACTTACTATTGATGTCAACAATGATGTTCCAAAGGAAAAGACGAAACTCGAAAGGTATGTTTCTCTACAAATAGTCCAAATTTACTGCTTTATTTGAGCATTTCTAAATTTAAAAACCATTCTATCAGAATTACTAATTCATTTTCTTCTATGATTGGTTAAGTCCAACGACTCCTGAACCGATGACTGTGTTTATGGCCACCTCTGGAGTCAGACCTGTTCTAAGCTTTCGAAAACTTAAATTGTTTGATTCAAAAACTCCTTCGGAAACTCCACATAGCAAAGAAAAAGAAAAGGCAGAAAGGTAAATTTTAACTTATAAGTTCTCGTCCACGTTTTCTTGTTGTCCAAAGTCATTGTTTGTTTATAATATATAAGAATTTACATATAAGAATTAAAAATTATAATGTTGATACATAAGTTGAAATAATATAGTCTTTCCGTAGAAGATTCATTGCTAGGATCATTATAAAGATAACTATCATGTAAGTTATTTGCTGAAGACTTATATTCCAGCTGAGGGTTCAAAATTTCGGGGGATGAAAATAAGAATATACTGCATATTAAACATATTACCATAATTATCTTGTTTAATTGATCTTTCTTTAGACTTGTCTTACTTGAAAAAAATGTTTTACTTTTAATTTTATGGTGACTTGTTATGAGCTATTGCTTAATTTATTAAAGCCGTAAAAGGTAATTGTGTATAATAATCTATTTAATCTATAGATTATTAATCTGTTTAGCATTTTGAAATTAATCAGTAAGTCTAAAGTATGTGGAATAATACCAAATGAGATTTAAAATTCATTAATTTTAAGAAAAATTAACTGTTTTAATTGCAGTTGATCTGAAAGTAATTTGTTTTCTTTCTGCCCTCCTTTTAATCGGAAAGCAGATTCGGTTGGAACTGAACTTGAAAAGCCCTAACTGTACAAACTGGTTTTTAATTTATCCATTGCATTTTACAACTTTGCATGGATATTAGTTTGAGGTCAGTGTTAGTTATGAATTAATGACATCTAGATTTTTTTCATCCTTACTTATCTAATTAACATGACCTTTAATTGCTATAGCATTCGGGTTTAAAAACGCACCAGGATTCTTTCAACTTTATCAAGGTAAACTAAATGTTTTTTCGAACTATGTGGTTGCCACATTGGACCTTGTAAGTAATAAAGCTCTTTTAAAAAGTTATTAGATTAAAGTCTTTTAGTAATTGGTCCTTGTAATAGGTTTGAGCGTAGTTGACGTCAGCAGTCAAGTTACAATGTAGTAAGAAGTTAATAGGTTTTGTAACAAACTAGTTGTTCTTTTAAGGAATGGCTATAAATTTGTGTTGTTTTTTTCTGTGCATGAAGGTGCGAGATTAGTAGAGTTGAGTAAGGCTAAACAAAAGAGGAAGAATTGAGAGATGGAGTAATGAAATAATAGATCCACAATATCAGCTATTTTATCTATAAATAGGCCGAATCATAACAGGTAAAAGGAAATATAACCAATTCACTGCTGGAATCTGTCCGTATTGTAATATTTTATACCATTATCAAATCATAACAGGGTGCAAAATCGGATTGCATTTTATAATACATTTTTACGAGGAACTTGTGATTTGTTGCTGTAATCTTGTTTTATATTATTTCATTTTATTTCGGTATATAATGTTCTTTGATAGTTTCATCCTTCTTTTGGCCTACATACCATCTACTAACTAGTGTCTCATGCTAAAAGTAACTGATTTAGTGGCAAAAATAATATACGAGCTGTAATCTGAATATTTATCTGACATTAAGTATTTAAGATTCATATGAATTTCATTACCATGATAATTTTTGATTTATGTGACTGTTAAATTTACGCTTGAAATTACTTGCTAGAGATTTATACTTAAAATTATCTCAGAAAGCTCGTTGAAATTGAAAGTAATCACCCGGGGTTTACAGGGAGAGAGGGAAAATATTTATACATTTTCCATGTGTAATATGAATACGTAAATTATTTTCGCTATCTGTACAACAACTATCCTCTTGTATAGTTTCGATAACTTAATATTTAATAGGTTTTTATAATACAGCTTTTGTTAAAAAATGAAAATCTAGTTAAATCAGTGTATTATTATTTGGTATGAAAATACTAGAATAAATATGAACAAACGGAAAGGCTCGGATGAATGAGTAACCAGTACTTATTGTCAAAATAAAATGACAGCTTCTAATAATGAACCGATTTTTTATCAGCTATTCATTGAAATCATAAAAGTTTGCTTGTTTTTTTTTTTAACGATAACTTGCGTAAAAATTTATCGATTTAAACGATATTCGACACACAAATTCATCCGAGAATTAGTGGTAACTGTATAGTTTTTGGAAATTTCACACTTATCATTTTCAAGGTGCGACTAACTGGGCGGACGACTTAAACAAAAGAGTTTACTCAGCATGGCATATTATAATACATTGTGTTAAAGGTATTGAAGAGTAGGAAAAGAATATTTAACTATTATTACTACAAATTATTTTTTTTGCGAATGGCCGAAATGAGAGTGTAGAAAAATTTTGTTTTTTGCTTATATGGCTTGCTGCATAATATTTTAAAGCTCTTGTTGTATAGAGAAAGAAAATATACATATTATGACATTATTTTCAAAATGGCTGCCACAAAAGACTGAAAACACATAAATTAAGGGTTTTTAAGTCAAATGTCATGCTGTGTTTAAAATTAAAGGTCTTTTTGAGTAGCTAATGCTTATTTTTGTAGGGTATTATTCCCTTGTGCTACCTAAATACGCGAGATGAGAAAATATTTGAACCAAACGTTTATATAATTTGTATTTAATATACTGTCATTTTGAGTTGGTTTTTCTTTTGTCAGTTTATTACTAGGAAATAACCAGATCGTTCCGGTTTATCGTTGTATCACTCATGGGACTACTTTAGATCTATTTCCGTAGAATTATGCTTTTTCACAAAAAGCATTCTACTCTACCCACTAGTAGTTTAATTAACTTCCAAGGACAAAATTGATTTTTTGCCATTGTTTTTTGTAATTAATTAATTATATGTTCTATTCTTATGGTGTTAATTGATTTTAAACAATGCATTTTATTTAAATTATTACAAGTATTTCTCTTAAGTAGAGAAAAGAAGTTTAAAGAAATATTTCGAGTTTATAATTATACAAAAAATTAAGTATAAGTTCCTTTGAGCTTTAGATAATTTAATGGCGATAAAACAGTTAATTGAGTGGTAATTATTTTGATTTAATTTAATATATTTAGTAATTATTTAATAGTTTTAGTAATTAATTTGATTAAGTTAATATATTTAGTAAGCTAATTAAAAAACTTTTGATTAATTTAAATTGTTTACAGTAAAGTATCCTTCATTTTGTACTTTATAAAGATAGAACGTTTAGTATATTTTTTAACTATTCTAAAAAGTTTATCGACTATTATTATAGATTATAGGAGATATAAAAATGTATATAGATTCTAGTAATACAATTAATACTAATTAATTTTTTATTAATTATCTCTACTTATTCCTTAGACTCGTTTAAAGTGTCAGCTGGTTTTAATTTGATCATTTAGCTTCGAAATCGTTACCAGAAGATATATTAACCAGAAAGATATTGGTAGAACCAGAAAAATGCACTACAGTTTGTGTTGTGCCAAATGTTTGTTAGTGCGTTGACAGAGCGGGAAAGTAAAACTAATAGGGTGGGGAGCCAATGACAACTTGGGTTTTTAAAATCGTGAACTCTCATTGGCTCCCCACCCTATTTTATGAGTTTCAACTCGCACTGTCAACGCACTAACAAACTGTAGGTAAATAGTTAATGGTATCTCTTACAAAACGTTTAATTATTTTAAAATATACAAAACTTATTTACTTTTTCAAATTTTTGATCGTTACTGTCGTCTAGTAAGATAATAATATTTTCTTATTTCTACTTAGTGTGGAGACAACAACATAAAATGTGTACTTTTATAATCTTCGGTTTTTTTAAAAATAATTTTGTGGTATACAATTATGTACATAGATGTAAAAATGAGCGCTAAGACAATTACTTCTTGTGTCTTTGTGCAATTTTTACTCTCTCCATTTGAATGTATTATAGTATGTCACATCTTATAATTACCTCACAATTCTCCAAATTAAGTGAAAGTTTTATGATCTAAGAATGATGGCTACGATATTTTGTTTCTTTATAATATTTTACCGAGTTCTTTTGCCATAGTCGTTGCTTTTTAAGGAGATACGGTGCTTACTCTGTATAATTCTGTCCCCTCCTTTAGGTCTCTCTTAGAGGTTGGAGGCTTTTTAAAGGCCTACGAAAGGTACCGCTGTTATTGCCAGGTCTCTGCTTTGAAGAATAAACTTCCGTTACCTCCGTACAACCCGCTGTTGCTAGTGACCCCAAAAAAACTTTTATAATACTATCTCTATTTACCTGAACTAGCTTTTACCTCCTTTCTTTATCCGTTTTCCTTGCTAACCCTTCTACTAAAGCTTGTGTAATTTACTAAGGTAGCATTCTCCAGGGATATCTCGTTTATTGTTGGTTAGTTTATTTCAATGCTGCTCTGTATTATTTCTTATAAATAAAATTTAGAAAACCAGTTTGTTTTCAATTATAGGTATTATTTACTGCAATACCTATTCAAGTCTTTGTTTTATTTACTATCCCAACCTTATTATATGCTTCTTGTTACCTCTGTAATGGGAAATCGTGCTTTATTAAATTAGATCATTATGAAATATAACATCATTAAAGTTTTATCATATTAATATGATCCAATAAACCATTAATATAATCATATGACCATGAATTAACAATTGATAATTTTTCGGTGTAATGTATATAATTAATTTGTACTGACAAATATTTAATTTGAAGCTATTAACTACAGTCTTTATAGTTTTCTAATCGCTGTAGACAGTCATAATACGCGTTGTACTCTTTAAGGAAGAATTTATTTTAATATTTATATCAGTTTAACTGATAATAAAATATTGTTGATGTTATGATGTATTTAATTGACAATATGTAACTCTTAATTACTTAGATGGAATAAAATATTGTTGATGTTATGATGTATTTAATTGACAATATGTAACTCTTAATTACTTAGATGGAATAAAATATTGTTGATGTTATGATGTATTTAATTGACAATATGTAACTCTTAATTACTTAGATGGAATAAAATATTGTTGATGTTATGATGTATTTAATTGACAATATGTAACTCTTAATTACTTAGATGGAATGAAATATTTTTTCCTACAAATATAGTGGAGAAAGGAGATGTCCTTATGGAAGTTAAAAATGTGATCATTGTTTATAACCACTTAAATGTTAAATATATATTTATTTAAATATGTATTTTAATTAATTAGATATATTAATTATATAAGTTATATTTGTTTAAAATTTATGAAACGTAAATCCATAAATATTCTATGGAATCAGCCAATGTGGTATGTATTTACCAATTAACTGGTCTTTAAAATATCAATGTGAAGTAGCTCATTCCTCTGTCCTGTAATAATTTGAAGTTAAATAAACCGAAAAATAAACGCGAAGATTAGTAATAAAAGATGTATAGGAAATCAATTCGACAGACTTCTTTCAAAGCATAAGTTCGTTGATCAATGCAATTTTGACTGGAATTACTACTAAAACTTGATCAGTTATCAATTGTTAGCCTTTTTACCCAATCAGCTGGTTACTGAGAAAAATAATCGTTTGTTTAATTTTTACTTTTACATTATTTTCTGGTATTTTTTTTAAATATATTTATTTTTCTATAATAATAATCTTAAGTATTAAAAAATAGTTTTTTTTAACTTTTCTTCTATTAGGTCGCATGTACCCTTATTATCAATTCTAATAATATTGATTTGAAATACATAGTATCCATTCTTGTAACCTTGAATAATATAAATTGCATTTATAATGAATATTTTTTCCTTCTTAGAAGTTTGACCTTTAATGAGTTTGTTCACCTTCTTTTATACACGGTGGTAAATACAGTATAAAAGCACTAGATATAATTAATACAAAAAATAAGATTTTTCCGATTTTTTAACTAAGTTTTATGTTGAGTAAACAAGTAGATAAATATAAATTAAATTATAAGTAAATAAATTATTTTAATCATTTACATCACAAGGTTTGTTCCATCCATTCAGTGTACTGTCTGCGGGATCGTCACGGGCATGCGCAAAGGTTAAAAGCCGTTCCAAGCCGACTAATGACAGTGTATCGTACCATCTGTCCTCCAAACTTTCAAATCGCGCAGAAATCGTTTGCAAACCGTTTACTGCAGGGTCCAAACGATCCTCTGACAAGTACTGGTTTGAATGACCTGCGCAGTTATATCAATCGTCCCACGCGTCAACTGGAAGGTTCCCTAACTTTTAGGTTTCCTTGAATGTTTTTAATACGGTGCTAATTATAGTCCTAAACCCGTTTCAACCTGGCATGATTTTATTACAGCGCAATGTTAGCGCATTCGTATAAATCCTGCCTAAACGATTCACGAACAATCCGTGGGACGATACAAAATACAGTACAATTAGGAGGGTTGGAATTTAACCTACTGCCTCTATAGAACCATCATATTAGTGATAATTACTCGTATGTAAGATATAGATAGATCCATTTACCATTCATTTACCTGCGGGTAAATCGGTCGTGTTACAAGAAATTAGATACTCTTTCACTTATTCAAATATTTATATAATTCTATTTCTTACATATTCAACAATTACGTTAACCCTTATAAAGGGTGAAACTAATTCAATAAAAAAAAGAAAAATTAAATGGATAGACAGTGCACAATCAAATCGACTAATATGACCTCCTCAAAAGTTTCTAATTTATTTTTCTAATCTTTGATTCTTTTGATTTCTTCAAAAATTATTTGTACCCAAATTACGTTTTTTTGTAAACATCAATATATTTATATGAATCCTCAAATTTTATTTTTTATTTTTGCTAAGAATTTTGTCTTTGAAGAAGTAAGCCTGAACTCGCTTCTACTGCACATACAGAAAGGGCAACTCATGAATATGTAAAAAAAAAAAAATGAAATTCTGTGAATGCATTTGTTTATTATTTACAAAGATCATTTACCTTAAAGGAGCAAATATTTAAATTAAATATTTTTATTTAAAACTAAATAGGATTTGAGATTGACCCAAGAGATTTAAATCAGAGTTTTCTTGGGGCAAAAATTTGAATATTTCGCTTCCCCTGTCATTAGCTGTATTATAATTTTGGACCTGGTCTTTCCGGTCTAACAAGTCGGTTTTGGCTAACTTCAGTAAGTTGCGAGAAGGAAAACTTTTAAATCTGTTAATAAAATATAAAACCCTCTTTTCTGCTTCTTTAAACATATAATATTACTTACTTATGCATACCTCTACAAATAGTTATTATATTAGGGATATTTATGGTCTTTAGTTTAACGTGTTAAACTGTGTTGTTGGTTAAATGATTCTTCATTTTTAACAAATAACTAGTTATATCCCTTTAACATTTAACTTGGCTTTGATTTGAGTGAGTTATAAAAAGTTTGGCAGATGTTAAAGCCTCGTCCAGACTGCCGAACCGAACAGAGGAAACGAGCCGAGCATTGGTCTCTGCGCATGCCCAGCCTAAAGTGCTCCTGCTTATCTCAGACTGAGCAAGCGCAGAGACCAATGCTCGGCTCGTCTCCTCTGTTAAGTTCGGCAGTCTGGACGAGTCTTAAATCGTGTGAGATCATATAGGTAAGAAAATAGGTGAGAAAAATATATTTCTTCCTCCTTGATTTAGATCGGGAAGCTTTTTTGGCATTTAAAATTGAAAATAAAACTGTGCCCTACCTATTTTTTCCTAAATGGAATAAAATATCTAATCTATTAAATAATTTTAATAAATTGCAAATAAAAATGAAGGAAATTTTAATAAGAAAGATTATTTATTATATGAGAAGTAGGTAATAAATCTAAAAACCGTCAAATGGTGCATGTGCAAACCACTGTTAGCGCTACCTGCTTAACTATAACTTATCAACTGATACAACTTATAACTCGTCTTCTGGTCAAGGTCCCTCACAAATTTAAATGTTTAACTTGTTAAACTAAGATCCAGTGTCGGACTGGCCAGGTCGGCAAGTCGGCATTTGCCGAGGGCCCACGGGCTCAAGGGGCCCCACTAAGGGCCCACGAAGTTAAAAAATGCATTGTGTAAATATTTTTCTTCAATGCTGTAATATTTTTTCAAATGAAATAAATAATCGATAAGCATAAAAATCAAAGTAAACACGTTTAGTGGTGTAGTATGACAATTGCCAAAACCATGTACGTACAGTAATGAATAAATGGAATGGAACTGGAACATGGATGGAAGTGACGTAGTGTGTGAAATATCGATAGCTTGATAGGCCACAAAATATTAAACTAAATTTGACGAAATATGGAATCTCTCTGACAAATTTAGCTGCTCGTTCTTTTGATGGAGCGGTCAACATGAAGGGTTGGTTGTTGTTGTAATAGGCTAAAGCAACCACAAATACGAGAGACACCAACAGAATGGCGCATGTTTTTAATCTGATGGTTGTGATTCTACACTGAATTGTCTTAAGGTGGAAAACGTATTTGATGTGAAGAATGAAACGGCTTGTTTCCTCAGTCTGTTCTATAAAAGAATGACTTTTTGGAACCTTCATAAAAAAACTATAAATAGAACTACAAAAAAATTGGTGCTACTAGATGGCAATGTAGGGAAAATCATTTGGTTCAATAATTAATATTGAATTATTTTCAGATGATTTTGACTGCACGACGTATTATTAGATATTTCACAAGTTCACAGCTCGAACACTCATTAGCCAATGGATTAAACTCGAAAATTGATTTAATGCTTTTATAATTTTGGATTTATTCGTAGCAACTTCATCTGATTCTGAAAAAAGACCTTTTGAAAAAGGTCACCCGTCATGAATTTTTGTTTGGTTTACGACTTCGTTAACTAACAGTATCTAATTTAACAAAAAATAGCAGAACAGATGTTATTATTGAGCTGAAGCAGTTTGCCGCCCAGTATGATGTTTTCAAGCTCTTCCTGGAAAGAGAATGTACAGAAGATATTTGTTATGATGAAGAAAGGATCAAGTGATAATGACGTAGCTTGGGCCTTTATGTTTCCAATGTTTATCACGTGCTTTTACTGTACTTGTACTGTATGATCTGTCTTCTCAATCAGTTATGGTATTCTCTAGGCTTGGGATTTTTAAGTTATTTAATGCTGATGAACTATGAAAGTGACTTATACCAAAAATATTAACAAACGTGAAATATTAGATGAAATTACAAGTACAAGGGGCGAACTTAGAAATAAACTAATGATGTGATTTTGGTTATTCCATTAAATCATATTTTAGCAATTTTTCGTTTTTATACATTGCCATTATGTTTTAAAATTAGATTTTCATATTAAAATAAATAATACAACAATTCCCTCTTCTAAAAAAATAAAATAATAATAAATAATGTATTGTGGCCTCAGTAGGGTATGGGTATGTGACGTCATAGTTAATATGTATTTGATAATTAATCCCCTATAAAATTACTATGAAGTATACTCAGTAAAAAAAAAAAATGGGAGGGGGCCCACGACTAAATTTTGCCGAGGGCCCAGAAAGCTGCAAGTCCGACACTGCTAAGATCGTGAATACCCTTAATATGTAGTTAAATTAAAAACGTGGGTTAAAGCATAAACGAACTAAATTCAATTTTTTTTATCTATTTCTGTTCTTAAACTAAGTGGTTTTACTCGCGGTCGTTCCTCGAGTAATTTCATAGCTGAAAGAACTCTGTTATATTTTTTTCTTTGATTAGGGGAGACCGGGGACGGTTGAAACAGGGTACGGTTGAAACAACCCAATTAATGGGTAGAAAAATGAGCGATATTTGGGAACACCCGAGGAAAAGGGACGCGGCTTCCGTGGTGGAATCTGAACTTTTGTGTTTGGTGTCGTTTCGAGTTTATCATAAGTTTCTGAGAGGGGGTATTGTGTTTTCGCGTCCAAAAGTAAGTTTTTTTGTTGCTACTCTTTTGCTTTTTTATCCAAAACTAAAATTGTTTATAACGTACGAACTTTGGTTATGGAAGTTCAACAGGTGTAATTCATTTTTATCTAAATTGTTTATATCGGAGGTTATGACGAAAACTTTTTTAAAACATGTTCTGGGTACGGTTGTAACAATGTTTACAATTAAGTTACCAGATAGCTATAAAGTGTGAAATTTTCAAATACACTTTAAGCTTCATTTAAATAATTTAAATTAAATTTTTTTTTTCTACTTTCGTCAAATGTTATTAGTTTTTATGTTAATTAACCTTGAACTACAAAATATATGATACAAATTACATGTAGAATATTTATTATTGTTTCATTTATCTTAAACACCAATTATTCTGCGTATGACCAATTATTCAATTATTTTGCTTCATGTTCTGTGATTTTGACTCTATAAATAAGTATTTCTAACATAATTCTCTTTATTCTCTTAGTGTTACAGCTAACCTTAATAACTGTTCCAACCGCCCCTGGTATGGGGTCGGTTGAAACATTTTTCCGGAATTTTTAAAATGCCTATAAATAGTTTTGTAAAGCAGATAATCTTACTATAACCTCATCCATTTCTAGTCTAATAACTAAAGTTCAATTAAGGCCCAATGTCAAATACATTGAGGTTAAAATGTTTTCGCAGGAAGCGATTTTGAAAAAAATGTTTCAACCGTCCCTGGTCTCCCCTATTTTTCTTCTTGTCATTTACCTGTTTACTGTATACCATTCTAAGTGTTAGTTGATTTACTCCTTGTAAGAACAAAAGAGATTTTCAGTTAGGTACTATTAGTAGAGGCTGGTACCGAAGTGCGCCAGCCCCCCTTCGGATTAGAAAAAGGTTACGGTCGAAGTGCGCCAGCCTCTTAGTCTAAAGGGTGAGGGTCAGGTAATCCCGGGTTATACCTCTTGCACCCCGTCTAAAACCAAAGAACTTTGTAGTGGACTTCGAAATTGGAATCCAACAAGCCGTTCGAAATGTCTTCCCTAGCACTTTGGAAAAATTCAGGATCTAGGATTTACTGAGGACTACCGATGTTCTACCAACGGTGGCCAACTAATTAAGTTTATCTTCGAACTACCCTATATAGACCCTGAAGAAGTTGAAGAATGTTATATTGAAGATTAAATAAGCCATCGCAATGATCGATTTTGGGACTATATCACCGAGAACTATATTGATCTGTCCACGGCTAAATTCCCAATACCAATGTGGGATTCAAGCCGCCTAGCGTTGGTTGTTCATAATAATAAAGTATCTAGATTCGAAATGTGAAAGTAATTTTTAATTTATTTAGGAGTATGTACATAATTAAATTACACCTTTCAATACGTACTTTGTATTATATTTATTGAATATAGACTCAATTGTATTATAATGTATGTTACATATGCAGAAGATTTTAGTTTTCAAGAGTACGTTTAAAGTTAAGTTAATCTAAGCCCTTCTAATAAATATTAGCACTTACTTATAAGTGAGTGTAATTTATATAAGAAACATTTCTTTAATTATTATTATTAACAAAATAAATTGATTTTTCTCTCGTATTTTTGATTATTTTCTTAAATTTCCTATGTTTAATGATAATTAATTTTGATTTTGTAAGTTAGTTTTTTTTTTTCATTTTGAATATTCACAAATTGAAGTGTATCTTCTGACTAAATTTGGATTTTGTTACGAGAACATTCTACAGATTCTCCTTTGCACTGAGATTTGCTAATGATCGCCATATCACACTGAATAGTTTGTTCAAAGTAACTTCAAATCGCTTTATATTGAGTATATGCGAATATTGACAACGATTAGTTCTTTAGATTAGAAGATCCGTGTCCGAGGTGGGTGGACTACCTGGGGTCGAGAGGTAGGATTAACCCGGCGCACTTCGACCGTACCCTTCAAAAAGGGGCTGGCGCACTTCCCCCGTGACCCTACCTTTCCCGGCGCACTTGGTGTACAGCCTTAGTAGAGATTAGAGATATGCTGTAGCTGTAAGAATCTCTTATACCTGTCTCGTTTACTCGTTACCATCCCTTGTCAAGTTTAGAATTTTATTGTTAATTTTTTTTAACTTAGTGTTACTAATTCCAGTTCATAAATTTTCCGAATTTCAACACTACAAGAACTCTTTTTATCCCCTTTCATGATAACCTTTTATGTTTGCATTAATTTCATTACTGCAAAAGCTTCATGCAGTTAGCATAATTTCCTTTCATAGTTCAAAGATCGTAAACGAGTCACTAGAAAGTTATTTGCACTAAGTAACTTGTATCATGTTCAGTGACTTTATCGTGGTCTTGATTATCTCTAAGTTAAACTAGCTATCGCTGCACTCTCTTATTATTCTTTCTGCTGACGTTTAAACAAATGAAACCATTTTCTTAATTACAATTTGTCGATTCTAGTCTAGCAGTAGTTCAATCTAGTTTTGTAGCTGACGTGATAATCTCAAGGTTTATAGCTTTCTTACTTCTTTAGGTTTACAGCTCACATTCGTGGTAGTATTACTAGCGTATTTATTATTAATGTGATATAATTATTCAAATGAGTACGTGGCTGAACATTATATAACATTCAAATCAAATCTCCATTAGATAAATAAATATACTCTGATATTATTAATTTATTTTACAATCGACGTGACTTATAAAATTAAAATTGTAAGAAAAAATTTAAATTTATTATTGTTGTTGTTGTTTAACTTTTCCAAGACGTAAAATTGTTCGAATAGAATATGAGAATATTCATTTTTTTGTGACTGAGTTTTGTTTTATTTATTTATTTTTTTAAATAGGTGCAATACATATTCTGTGGTTTCATAACTTGATGCAAAATTAAAAATCCATTTTAGGCAAATTTGAAAGCGACCTTCATCCCGGAATAAATTTTCTTTTTTTAAATACATTCATAATGGGACTATCATTTTTAAAGTTTATCTGAATTGCCTATTTTTTTCATATTAAACAATGAATCAGAATAAAAGTCAACATATGTACTTTTCTCTCATATCTTAGGTAAACAGATAAATTTGCTTTAAACGTGTTTACCTTGTTTGTAAGACCTGCTGAGTCTCGAGTTTATGATAAGATAAGACTTTAAGTGTTCCCAGGTGTACACTAAAAAAGATTTTGTCTTTTAGGCAACCACTTCGTAACTTTTTTTTGTTTTGAAAAAAAACGCAATCACTTTACAATATCCTTTAAAACGTTTAGAAATTCTTTTAATAAAAATTATAAATAAATATTTATCAGTCGAACTCGCAGACAGCATTGATCTATTGATCACAAATCCCTTTTTATTGTGACTTTTATATTATAATAATAGATTATTTTGTTATATTCCTCTTTGAATGAATCCGTTTTTTTTTTAAAAAAAAACAAGTTAACCTTTTCGCACAACATAAAATATTCAATCTTAATACTTATAAATAATCAGGTGCCTGTCGCTTTTTTTATCGAAAAAAAAATATATTGCCTACAACATGATTAAGATTATAAAATATGATTCATATACTCTGTACTTTTTTTAAAATATTTTTAAGTGTGATACTCCATATCCAGGTGTTTTATTTAAAATGATAAATTTCCTTGTCTAATCACTTTGTCTTTATTTATCAACAATTCAAAATAAACAAAATAAAATAAATTTTCATATTAGATGAAAGTGGAAGCTTTAGGCTGTACAATATTAATACTTTTTTTTCAATTATTAAATTATTTTCTTATAATAATTAACAATTTTGTATAATCATAATATATAAATGTTCTACAAAAATGTTAATTTTATAGATTACACAACTCTAATATGGATTGTAATACATATTTTAAATATTTGTACTTAAAGTTTGAGTTTTATCTAATGCGATACTAAATTTGGGTTTTATTAAAATAGAAATTCTAGCCTAAGTTTTTAATAAAAAATATTAACAATAAAGGGATAACGGTAATAAAAGAAACATTATTTCTAGTAATTAAATAATTGTTAACAATAAAGCTAATTAATTGATTTCTGTTGTTTTTAAACTGGATCATTTTACGTTTTAGTGAAGAAATCTATTGTTGCAATGGTGATTCAAGTAAGGTATGTTAGAGTTTTATTTTACTTTTAATAATCTTTAATACAAAGAATAATATGTTGTGATGGTTTTATTTCTTAATTATTTTATATGTTGAAAGAGAGTATTGCGATGGTGAAAAAATAAAATCCATTTTGAGTTATTGATGGATTTATACGTTTTTAATCTATAAAAGAGACGTTTATAAAAAATGTATGCAGATAATAGACAATTTACTTTCATTTTAAATTTAATCCGGTTCATTTTTAAGGTTTCGTTGGTAAAACCAAAAGGAAACCCTTATAGTTTCGTTCCTGTGTCTGTCTGTCACTCTGTACAGTTCCAATAACTATTGAATCAAAAGAGGATACACTCATGAAACTTTGCAGTATTAAAGATCCTTTTGACGCTCACACAGGAAAAATATAGTGAACTCAAAATTATCACCTATACAAATCCAAAATGGCGGATAATTCATGTCAAGCGAAAAAAATATTTTTTTAAAAAATTTTGAGTCAGGTATCAAATGAAAGGTATTGAAGAGTATTTTACAAAAATATAACACTTGTGGAAATTGGTTTATTTCTATGCCATTTTGTCAAAAAAAAAAACATCAAAATTTTACGTAAAAAATAATCTGTTAAAACTTTTTCTTGTAAATGTGTTAATTATATAAAATTATTTAATTTAAATTTAGTCTTAATATGTATGTGAGAAAGTTTTGTACTGATTTTTTCTTTTCATATTTCCTCTAATAAAAAAAACAACATTTATTTAAAGGGAATTTCAAATACGCCTTTTTAGAAAGCTATGTGAAGCTAAGTGAAATAAATCTTGTAATATAATTTAATTTTGAAATCTTGATTATCTGGCAATTATGCTAATTGATCGCCGTTTAAGGAATACTGTAGTTGTATTTTTATTCTCAACTTACTGTCCAGGCGAGTGCGTCGGTTTCAGAGGTGGAATATAGTGGGCACCTGAAAAGTTAATGCATTTAACAAGGCAAAGGTTTTGTCTGCTTGCTTGATAAAAATTTCACACAATATACAGATAATCATATATATAATTTTACTAAAGGGAAAGAATCTAATTTCCAAATGTACCATTTACAATATACCAGCCCCAGCTATTTTAGGAATCATTATAAACAACATTTTAATGGTAATAATGCATAACTTGTAAGGTGAAAATAACCTCAGCTTTCAAATTCAAGGAGAAATAAACAGATTTAGTTAAGATTTATAGAAGTGTGTTGCTAATTGTGAATTCTAAGATTCTATAATCAACATTAAACGAACACTCACATCTATAGGACACACACATTTGAAATCGCCGAGAATCAGAACCGTTTCGTTAACTGCCACTGAAGGTGTTGTATTTATATAGCCCTTAGGCCGGTGGCAGCAGGCCTAATTTTATTTTTAGAAAAAAGTAAAACTAAGTAAATTTATTTAGTTAAGTTATTATATCTATTTAAAGACCAACAAATCAAAACAAACATTTCTTTTTTATTGGGAATAAATGTGGTTTCCTTAGCTTAAATCATTTTTAAGGTGAGTCGTCGGGACACTACTCGATTAATAAAGGATGATTAGAGCCTAAAATTAGTGCTAATCGACTGATATATGTTTATGACATATTAATTCTTAACTGATTCTGATGATTCTTCTTGACTATTATGATGATTAATTCTTAATGATGAATTCTTAACTATCAAGGCATCTATTTAATAAGAAATATCTATTTTAATCTTTCTAATAAGTATATTTTAACCTTGATCCTTTGAGTCTTTTGGCACTTAACTAAACTAACAATATTTAATAGTAATGTATACTTTGATATTTTATATTTCCATCAATTGTCTAGATAAAAATTCCATTAATAATTTCAATGTAACGTCTTTAGTTTCTGGGATAAATGAATCATAGGGAGAAATTGCATTGTCTTTTTTCCATCTGCAACAATGTTATTTAAACTCAACTTATAAACACTAAACACATGTGTAGCCATCTAGCGTTTCCGGTGATTGCGTCTAGAAGGAAGTGAAAGCATAAAGAATGTTTACAATTGTGATTTGGACTCAAAACAATAAATAACAAAACTGAAAATAAACTTTCTTCAATTCTTTGCATTTTTACAAAATAAATTAGTTGTTATTCTTTTAACTCTACACTCCTCATAAAAAATAGTGTATCCCCGAGAAGCTGCGTCTCATAAGAACGTTAATTATAGACTTATTCAATTTCACAGTTATTTGATCGATTTGAGATCTTAACATTATTTTAAATTTTTGCTCTATTATATTTAAACCGATGTTGATTTTTTTATTTTGAAAAAGTTGTTCAGTGTTACTGATTTGTTTTTGGGTTTTAAAAAAATTATAATCTGATTAATGTAGTTAAGCAACAATTTTAATTCAAGAACCTTAATTGAAACTTTTTCATTAATATTGTTTTCATTAGAACGAGAAAAACTTTTAACGATTTAATAATTATTGTTAGATATAGGTAGCGTCTGTGGAGGTTATCTTAGGTAATAATAAAACTGTTTCTTCTAGTAAATTCATACTTTGTATTAGCCAAAGCAGCTTTCAGCCTTCATAAGGCCATCATCAGTGGCGAAATGCGGAATAAATAGAGTTACATTAGCAACAGGAAATAAGTGAAAGGTGAGTCTACTTCATGACAGAGATCGACATAAGATCCCTGTTGCTAATGTAACTCTATTTATTCCGCGTTTCGGCACTGATGATAGACTTATGAAGGCTGAAAGCTGTTTTGGCTAATTAAAAGTT
Source organism: Gerris lacustris (assembly GCA_951217055.1). NCBI lineage: Eukaryota > Metazoa > Arthropoda > Insecta > Hemiptera > Gerridae > Gerris > Gerris lacustris. Next base: position 19,720,411 of record OX578283.1, read on the forward strand.
TGGCTTTACTTCGAAAGACAGTTTTATTATGATTTAATAATTGAAATAGTCTCAGAACCATATCAATGGCATTTAAGTTATAACTTAGTCCTATAAACATTGATTATTTTAATTTTCAGCTTGTTTAGTTTGTAACTAAATAATTAGTTAGTAAACTTATCTTCTTGGTTAATGTTTAGAATTTTTTTACATCAAAATTATAAATGACATTGTTTTCTTTATTGAGAAAGAAACTTTTTTTTTTACGTCGATGTATGTCAATGTTACATTAATATTTTAAACCTTGGCGTGGGTTGTCCTAGTCCCTTAAAAAAGACAAGAAAATAATGGTTTGAGATCCCCAAAAGTTTTTACTATGCATTAAACAACTCACGTATCTTCAATTTCTCACTCAATCTTGTGATATAATATAGTATAATGTGTTTTTTGTTATAACGGTGACATTGACACGTTCTCAATCTAGATTCTAAGACAGGATTTTGTCGACTAAACTGTATTTATCACTTTAACTAATGTATGTTATTAAAATGAATAATAACTCTTCCAAACGAAACTGTCTTATTTCTTTGTTAATACGAGAGTGTTGAACTTCATGGTCAATGGTCAATCCAAGAGTTCTAAAATTAACAAATAAATATAAGTTCACTATATCTTATATACATTTAAATTATCATTAAAAAAAAAAAAGATAGACCAGATAAATGCACCCAGCCGCTACTTATAACGTAACAGCAGCGATCTTGGGTGGGTTCCCTGAGCATAATTATACCTTTAATTTTAACTTTTTATTAATTTTTATTGTCTGTATATTCGGAATTAGCTAGAAAGATATCGATTTTGTGCACTTTTACGTGAAAAAGTATAATTGCATGAAAAAAAAAAAAAAATTGTTATGTATTGTACAAATATACTATCATGCACACACTTACACATTTGTTTTTAGTATTTTGAACAATTGGGTTGTTAAGATCGCGTGAATTTTATATGGTGAAGCAATTAAACATAATTACTTTTAAAATCAATATGCTTTTACTATTTTATGAATTCTAAAGGTATTTTTTCCCAACATGTAATCATTGCATGTAATGTAGTAAAGAGAATACTCAATCCCCTTGTGAACTTTTCCATTTTTAAACCGATGAAATAACTGAAATAGATTGAATTCAACTAAAAAATTCGGAATAAAAAGACACTAATGAAACTTTCTCATATTGTTATTAACTTGCCTTCAACCCGCACTCCGTGGAGCGCTAATGCTAGGAATCAGTGCTGTTTCCAAATACATATCATGTAGTCCAAATGATTAAATGAAACGCCTGAATAGTTTCTTTTCCAAGGCCTTCATAGAAAAGAACCAAGATTATATTATTATCCATCATTCATTCCATTTTAAAGAATAAAATACGCTGCGAACCGCAGTTTGGAGCATATTTATTACATGAAAAAATTACTCTATTTTTTTTTTTTTTTTTCTTAGGCACAATAAATAACCATTATTTTTAATCAAGATTTATTATCGGTACTTCTTTAGATTTTACTCCCCTATGTTGTTTTAGAATAAAAATGACTTTGACGAAATAACTATTAAGAAAAAGGGATGTTTATTCCAATGTACTTTGTGGACAAATGAAAATCCCACTTATGTCTTTATAAGGGGAGTAACTGTCTAAAGAACATTCCGTACACCTTCTTTAGATTGTTACTTCCCTTGTTTTTTTTTATAAGGGGAGTAACAATCTAAATAAGTGCCCCTATCTCTACTACCCTATCCTACTACCCCTCTGATTATTGATAGGCAGTGAAAGACTGAAGAGACAAAATAAATAAATCTTAAATTCATTTATAACAAATTAAAACCAACCTGGTTGAGAATTCCGACGATCCGACGCTACTGCTACGAACCATGGACGAAGGCGAGCTCTTATTAGATGCGTACCTTGGCCTTGGTGGCATCGTATGTGGAGTCAGAAAACCACTATTTCCTATAATCAACACACAAAAATTTAATATTAAAAGAAAATTACGTATAAAAACTCAATTATTATTTTTATTTTTAAATTTATGATTTTTTGTTAATAGAAGTAACAACTTCAGTTGTTTGGGATGTTTATTCCAATGTACTTTGGGACAAAGGAAAATCCCTCTTAAGTTTTAATAAGGGGCGTAACAGTCTAAAGAAGATCATTCCGTACACCTTCTTTAGATTGTTACTCCCCTCTGTTTTTTATAAGGGGAGTAACAATCTAAAGAAGTGCCTAAATATCTCACAATGACCTTAAATGTGCGAAAGACTGTATTTAAATCCCATATCTCTTCTAAAATTGACTTATTTTCAAATGTATTTTAAAAATGTTCAACAAGTGGTTGTTTACTTTTTTTTCGATTGCCAACAAAATCAGATTTATTTTCATCAATATCTTGGAAACTAGATTTTTCCCGGGGAAACGACTTGTATCGTTGGATTCGTATTTATATGAACTACATTTTATAATTTTTTTAATAAAATCTTTTTCGATAACTTAATTTTTTCACGTTTATCCAGAGATTTTTTGGGGTAGCGCCACCAAATGCAAAGCTTAAATTCATTTCTCGATTTCGCCTAAGGGCATGCTTTTTATGAAACTTTATGCCAAATTTCAAGTGGTTTTCAAATCGACCCATTAGTTTAGGCTCCACGTGTCTGCACAGAAGAGCCTGTGCAAACATCACAACACTTTCTTTTTATTTTTACTACTTATATGAGAAAGTAAAAACGTATAGCTATAAAAATGAACCGGAAGAAATTTGTCTCTATTTTTCACGAATTTGTCACTTTTTTTTCTATTGTAAATTGTCTATTATCTAAATTGCTGTGACATTGAAATTAATTATTAAAAAATTAAAATGTTATAGTAGTGACAATACGATTAGATTAGGCTTTTGTGTTTAGATTAATAGTTGGGTGTATAGTTTGCATATTATTACATCAACGCTGTTTTTGCCCGTGCGGAAAAATTTCGCACTAGAGTTTCATGACGTCATATCATATAACGGCCTACGCTCGCGAATACACCGCCCCCGGATGCAAACTATCAGCTCTTGTTAGTTGTTATAATAGTGCTAGACTGCAACCCAGGTTCAACTACATAATATGATACATTCCTCTCTCTCGTCTATAATATGTATTTTTATTATGTAATATTTATATAGTATGAAGGTATTCAAACCTTCCAATTATGATGAAAGGAGTTTGTAGAGCAAGGTCACTCCTATTCATATACATATGTATTGCTGCAATTGAATCAAAAGAAAGATATGTCTTTTGAGCAAGGGGAATGTTGAGGCTCTATCAATGACGTACCTCATAAGTCACCTACTGTTAAAAATAAAATTAAAAATAAACTTTAATATATTAATATTAATATAGGGAAAGTATTAGCTTTTCCTCTATAGATAAAGAGAACATTTGTGATTGGATTTAAATTTCGACCTAAGGATTTCATGTGTCAGACTTTGTTTTGGCGTTGTTTCATTTCAGACATTGCCTACCTGATTTAACTACTAGTCCGATTTTTATGAAATTTGAATGGTAGGTCATAATTAGCCAATTAATGGCCCCATATAAGTTTCAAACGTCTTTGCCCATTTGTTTCTCTTCCACGTGCAGACAAACATACATTTATTTACACTTATATCTTCAAAAGTACTCTTGTGATTTTTATGAAATTTGGATGGTTTGTCGAAAGTAGACCATGTATAGCCCCTGATTAATTTCAACGGCCTGCTTGTATTAAATATTGCTAAATTGCTACTTTTATTCGTTCGAACAGATTTAAAAAAGGTAGACAGATTTTTTTAAAAAAGATGTGAAACAATTAAATGAAATAGGCAAATAGGGGTTGTAAAAGCATAAGATCAATAAGTATATGCGATAGGATTGAGAGGAAGCTATTTGTTACACTAATTATTATGTTTTATTTTGGAAATTCTAATATTATTTTTTTTGCTTCAATGTAAAGTAATGAAAACTCGCTTTGCCGTATTTTCCCGAAATATAAATACTGATAAAGTTTCGAGTTGGGTGCAACTGTTGAAAGCTCCTACTTACGCATTAAAAAATTATAATATAGTTATACATTTTTCAAGGTACTCTGATTTAAATTTAAAAGTTAAGGAGTATAATTATCATACAATTTGCTTTACTATTTATACCAAAAATAAAATAAGGGGAAACTTTAAAAATTTGTTATAATTTCTTATATTAAATATTTTTTAATTTTATTATTAAATAAAAGTTCATTGACTCTACTTTTTACCTTAGTTTAAATATAAATGAATTTCTTTTTCATCTTTCTCCCCTTGTACTTGTATTTTGTATTTTTTTCTTCTTTGCCACTTGTATGTAATTATATTAGTCTTTGCGTATTTCCCTGTGAGCTGTAGTTACACTAGGCCTGTTGTACGTGGTGTCGTGCTGGTAATACTGGGTTTGACGCCAGCTTTGTTAGTTTGATGTCGAATCGAGATTATATTGAGAGAGAGAGAGGAGAGAGAGAGAGAGAGAGAGAGGGTGAGTGTATGAAAGAGAGAGTGAGTAGGGCCTCAGCTTGATTGATTATCTTTTGTCTGCCTTTGGGTAGTTAGTCAGTGTAATAAACAGTTTAGGTACAATCCATTTAGAACACCCCCCCCCCTAAAATCTAAAATAGTTCCTCTTAATTTCAGGGTTTAAAATTGTTGTATTGGGAGTATAATTTTTATTAATAACTCGTTCATACTATCCTTGTAATTAAGGATTTGTAATTTATATTAATTATAGTTTAACATTTAAAATGTTGATGTGGGTGTTATAACAGTTAAAATTAGCCCAAATAGGATATAAAATAAGAAAATTAAGAAAATAAATTAGTCCCTACTTAAACTTTTGGTTGTCAGCAACATTTTGGGTTACAAGAATAATCTCTGGATTTCCTTAACTCAACCCCCCTTCATGTTTTCACCTTTTCCGGCACTGATGATGGCCTTATAGAGGCCGAAAGATGCTTTAAAAAAAAATCATAATTTTACGTGGAGACATTTTTCCTTCTCTACCTTTAATGACCTTTACTATAACGTTGCTTATCCTACCTTGCATAGGAAAGGTTGTAACTGTCTTTAGACTATTTTTAGGGTTTCGTTGGTAAAACCAAAAAAAGAAACCCTTATAGTTTCGTTCCTGTGTCTGTCTGTCTGTCACTCTGTACGGTTCCAATAACTTTTGAATCAAAAGAGATAAAAACATGAAACTTTCCAGTATTAAAGATCATTTTGACGTGGACACAGGAAAAATATAGCGAACTCAAAATTATCAGCTGTTCATATTCAAAATGGCGGATAATTCACGTCACGCGAATTTTTTTTTTTTTAAATTTTGAGTAGGGTATCAAATAAGAGTAGATTACAAAAATGTATAACACTTGTGGATAGTGTTTAATTTTCCGCGCCATTTTGTCAAAAAACATCCAAATTTTGCGTCCCCCCCCCCCCTAAAACTGTATTTCTGCTGTTACTAAAAATATAAAAAAATATGCAAAGTGTCCGGTCTGAAGGGCCAAAGAAAATATAAGAATACCAATTTAATCTGATTATTTTAAGTAGTCTGCCAAGTAGTGTTACACATAGCGTAGTGTTACACAGTTAATGTGTTTTTAAGGATCTACTAAAAAGATTTTTTAGTATAATGTTATTGTTAAAGTAGATATTAGTTTAAGTGCAAGGTTATTGCTGTAAGAAGAGTGACCCTAATTACTAGAATCCTTTTTCTTTATAGGTTAATTTCTTTTTCTTTGTTTTGGGAAGATAGTCACGGTAACAAGTTCGTAGGAAATTAGTTTTTATTTAATTTATTTGGATTGTGTTTTTTTGTTAAAAAAGAAAAAAAAAATAAAGTTAACAGGATGTGTGGGATTCCTAATTCAAAAGAATAAAAATGTTTCTCAATTCAATCTTGAAGTGACAAAACAATTTGTAATCAATTTTAGGAGTAAAAAAATATATGATTATGATAATAATCATCAAAAGTAAATACTGAGAATAATAAAATCATTTTATCACTTAGTTCTGTCGCTCTTTAGGCCAAATGATCCTTTGAAAATACATCATAATTTTAAGTGGAGGGATTTTTCCTTATACCTTTAATGATGACCTTCATTGAACTTTTATTACATACATATATAATTAAAACAAGTATTCTAGGAAAATCTTCGGTAATTTACTAAGATCCTCTCTCTGTTTTTGTTCTAAATAATAAAAGTTGTTACCTAATCAGGTAATAACTTGTGATATTTTAGTATCTTCTCAGAATCGGTGTTGTGGACTTCCCTAAATGCCCGCTCTTCGTTGTTGAATATATGAAGGCTAAACATAACTTATAATGTAAATCAATACATTAAGTACAAGTACATCTTATTTCTACGTATTATTAGGCTTCTCGCTCGAAAATGGTAGAAATTATACGATAACAAAGTTAAGTATGTATCTTATTGAAAGAGGAGGTACACATTGTGATAAAACTTTAAAAGATTCTGTGAGCCCAAAAATATAGTTTTAAAAAATGTTTTTCAGCGATATAAAAGCAGTTTTTTCTGGGAAACATTGTATTTACTTGATGAAAGTGCATAAACTGTTTTTTTGTTGTTCTTGGTATATATTTACCCTCATAACCACATACACAAATACATTACATTCTTCTAGTCCAGGAGATAATGTTCAAATAAGTATCTAACTAACATCAAGCTAGAATTTTGTGTATAAGTTAATCATTTGGTGCAATTAAGAATATGTAGTCGGCTAGGTTCAGCTGCGGGACATTGCTTGAATTGTCATTTGAAAAAACAAACTGTTGGAGAGATGATAAGAGACCACCATTTGAATAACTAACCTATCAAGAGACAAACTAACTTCAACTTGATTTTCGGTCTACTCACTAATTTTGTACTTAGGATCATGAAAATCACATTGTCCACCATAATAGGGACAAGGTCGCTCTTTACTGGTTTGTATTTTTCCAATGCCTATTGCCAACCAAGCTATGGACCACATATTCTTAAACATTTTTAATACGATATTTCTGGACTCAAAGGACCTTATAATATTTAATCACAATGTGTACCCCTCTTTCTATAAGATACATACTTAACTTAGACACAAATCCAGGAAACTAAGATGCAAAAGCTGATCTGTTGAGTTCTAATCCACTAGAGGGAGCTAAGGCATTTTTCATATTTCACACTAATTTTTTGACGTTTAAAGTAGCTGACCTCTTCTGCAATAACCTAATACCTAATGTGTTGATCAGGACGTAAATGAAAAGTGAAAAATAAAAAGTGTTGTAATAATCGGTCTCACAATGAATAAAATAACTCAACAATTTTCCTTGCATAACGTATTACCATTACATTATATGAATAATTAATTTTTATGTTAGTTCGTTTGAATTTTATCAAAATATTTTAATAACTGGAGTAGACCAAGGTCACCACTCTCATGAAGAACTTCTACTGGATGTCGGTTAATTGTTTTGTCATTATTATTCTTCAGGATGTACATAAATTCAATTCCTGCCACAAAATAAAATAATTATTATTAAAAAGAACTAGTATCCCCTGTATATCTGTTGCCTAATTTACACATATTACCATCTATACCTAATTGTTATGTTATTATTGTTTTTGGTTCTCTCGTTTCTTTTGTCCATTTATGTCTGTGACAATGAAACCTTGCTTACAATAGTTACAACATATTTAAGTAGAGAGCGATGTATTTATCTTATGACCTACTCTGATATGTAATTTTTGTTTTTGGTATTTAATGCCGCACGTTACTTCAAAATTTGTTAATTCGGCTCTTGAAACGCCATTCTTTGATTAGTTTTAGGCGATAATGCGATCCTTATGAATGTGTATAGAAACAAGTTTATTCCTATTGGTGGAAGAGATTTATTTCACTGGATAAAGTAAATATTTAACTTTTTAACATATATATGTTTTAGCTCTGGGGGACAGAATACTCGTAGTACTATATTTAGCCGATAGAGGTTCTAAATTTTATATAAAATGATATCAGAGCTCCTAGCGGACCAAATGGTAATCGACATTATCAATGTTTCATCATTTTACACCTTAAGATCCCTCTACTATATTAATTATACAAATGTATACTGATTTTTTCCACTTCATGGAAAAACATTGATATGTCGATATGTACGTTCAATGTCTCTAAAAACATATCTACGATTCAATGTTTTTTCATGAAATGGAGAAAATGCGTATTTTTTTTCGGTTTGACTTTTTCGTTGAGATGTTCCAAGTTTAAATTCGAACTATTATTTCTTTCTATCTATGATATAAATTATCAATGTCCGTTTTCAGCTTCTTATTTTCTTAGAATTTCATTTTGCTTTCGTTATATTACAAATAATTTTGTATTTACCTTTAGAACTACTCTCGATAATGCCAGGGTGTAATCGATTTCTGTCAGAAATATGATAAAACTATTTTGCAAATAATATCACCTCAAGTTAAAATAGATGAATGTTAATAATTTAACTTTATGTCCCCAATTATTTTGTTTATCTTACTACCATTTTTTATTTATTTTTGTTTTATTCTTTTGAGGGTGTAAACAGTTTCAACTCAAAACCAACCTGTGTATCTTGAATCTTTAAAATATTGGTATTTTAAAAGTAAAATAAACTAATTTTAACGGTATGCAATTATTTTATTACGTCAGAATCATCTAGTATTTTTTGCTACATTATTGAAGTGAAACTTTTTTGGCGGCGGTAGAGTGAATTTTTTCATATAGTGACATCGTGTAACGAAGTTTGCGATTCGAGACTCATCCAAGTGTAACATTTTTACAGTTTAATTGTATTATATCTATTTAAAGACCAGCAAATCAAAACAAACATTTATGTTTATTGGAATAAATATGGTTGCCTTAGCGTAGCAATATTTTTTTTTTTTTCTATTAAATTTTCCATAACCATTTCTTAATCCTAAAATAATAAATTCGTCAAAAAAATGAAAGAGAGCAATGCATTCTAGAACTTAAGTTTCACTTCTAATGCGCGAGAGCCTCACACATATTTTTTATTATACTTTTGCCATTGTTATTATTGTTATGTTATTTAATCGATTAAGGGGTTTGCATTTAATTACTGCTTTCCATCTTGGAGTTTTACCTGTTTTATAGATCGTTACCGCAATTCTTTAGTCAAGTACCTTTATTAGTGTCACTAGTAAGTAAAGTAAGTAGTCAAGCGGTCAAGCAAATTAGTGTCTCAATTTAAAAAAAAAAAAAAATGGCGAATATTATCGAAAGTTGAGCCGTTTTTTTTAATTTTGGAATATTTATATTAAAAAATAAATACTGAATATCATACAGAAAATATTGATAATTACTCCTAATAAACTGTTACTGAAAAAAATATTACAGAATTAGTTCCCTTTATAATACCTTGGTATGCCTTAATTTGTGATTTCATTTTGTCTCAAATAAATGGAATGGGAAAAGAGATATTATGTTTTTTTTTTTGTGTTTTTTTCAAAGATGTTATGAAACTTGACTGGAAAAACCCTCATGCATAGTGTATGTATATAGTGTATAATAGTCCTTGCATTTATCTAAGTGTTACGGAATGATTGTTTGTATATTATTATACAGAAGTGTTTCAATGAGATTAATTTTGACTGAATTATGGATGTTGTTGTGCAAAAAGACCCATTGGTTTGTAAGGTTCAGGTTTCAGGTTGTGCAATGAACTGGAGGGGGATTCTATAGACTCACAGCGCCCTACTTTGTCCGGTATAATGCAAAACAGGATCTAAGCGCTGCTGGTATTTCCTTTTCCTTAGTCCTCGATTCACAAACAGTTTATTGCTTTTGAAAAAAAAACCCTTTTTTTATGTCTTAAGTTACTTACTTATTAAATCGAGTCCTATTCCTAGATTTAGTGAAGATGTTGGTGTTTATTGTTAGAGGCTTTCATGATAATATTCTTTATACCCAGAAGGGAGAAAAAAGTGAACTTTTCTCCCTAGTTTACTGGGAGGGAAGTTACTCATTGCACCCAGTCAGGTTGAACAGGGAGTAATGGAAAATAAGGGAATCATGACCTCTCATGATTCCCTCCAGTGTTGCCCTAGGCCCTAGATAAAGCACAAGTAAGTTTGGTGCTAATACACAATTTCATATATTAACTATTATTTAATGTCTAAATCTATAATGTAATCTTCACACATATCATGTAACCTCCACAACGGTTGTCATGGTGATTCACGAGAAAAACAAACAAACAAGTTAAAAGTGAAATTATAATTTCTAAATGTAGATAAACTAATCCATATGAGTATACATTAGTTGACAATACTTTTTAATACACAAATCAGCTACCAACTGATTCTCCCGTATAATTTTGAAATTCAAATAATTACTATCTACAATTTAATTTTAACGTTTAAAGTTTTAGTTTATTGTTGTAGACGATCTAATTTTGTTGTCTTGTTTTGACCGTCATGGGCATGCGCAAAAGATATAAGCCGTGCCAACCCGACTTGTGCCAGTGTTATGAACCGTCCTCAAAACTGTTCCAACACATCCAGCGATCTTTTGCGAACCGTTTTCTGTACGGTCCAAACGATCCTCTGGCAATGCCAAGTACTGGTTGACATGCGCAGTTATATTAATCGTCACACATGTCAACAGGAAGGTTTCCTATCTGCTAGGTTTCCTTTAATGTTTTTAATACGATGCGAATTAAGGTCACAACCCTGCTTTAACCTGACATGATTTTATTATAGTACAATGTTAGCGCATTAGCATAAATCCTGTCCTAAACGATTCTCGAACGATCCGAGGGACAATACAAAGGATGGTGCATATAGGGAGGTTGGAACGAACTTATTATTTTAAACGTAAAAAAATGAAATAAATCGTTCTAATATTTTTCTAAATCATGCTTTATTGCCGTTCTCTTATTTATATGCATCGCCATGTAAATTAAACATTTCCACCCATCGTATTTGTAAGAATATGAAAACGTACTACAATCAAAAACCAAAACAATGTGAAAGAAAATAATTTCAGTCGTAGAAAACAACAATGGCCACTACATCACAATGCAAAATATAAACATTAGCGTTTCAAATGCCACTGGTTTTGAATGGAGAGGACTATTTAGACTCTACTATGCTCAATACTCAATAAATCATTGATGAGTGTTTTCCTCTGACATCATTTGAACCTCTTTCAGTTGAATATGAATGGAATCGATATACTCTTCAAGCATAGTAAATAGTAAAAATATTATAGAAAATGCTTGTAGTTTTTTAGTAGGTAAAGAAATAATAACAAATATAAATTATTATTATATCTTTCTATCACTTTAACCAAAGTATTCTTTATATTTATTTAAAGTTAGCTACAAATAGCAATTAAGCTCAATTAAAATTAGTTAAGCCATAGTATTGGAAATATCTATTAAAAATTGGTTGGTGACGTCTCATCGCAGCGTTTAAGATGGATATACGAGTATTTTGTGTAAATTATATGTACTTTATTTTAGTTTTGTTAGTGGATTGTATTTATAATTATAATATAAATGTTGGTAGTTAAAAGCCTCGTCTAAAATAGAATTTTATATGCGAAGTTTTGAAAGATGGCTTAGTTTGAACATTTTATTTTAAGCAATGGAATTTCGTTTTGAAATGGAATTTGAAATTCGTTGAAGTACATAAACATACTTTCACTGGTGAGGGACATTGCTAATTTCATGTTTGGCTCCTACATATTGTTTTAAAGGCTGTAGGTTGTAGGTAGGTGTTAGTTTTAGGTGTGTACGTTGGCTTAACCTTATAACTGAATATATGTTGGTGTGATGACCTTGCCAATGTCAACGCCTCTTTGAAACAGCTGTCTGCAACCCTGGTTCTACCTTCACCTTTAGCTTAATCGGTTAATTCTAACTTGAAACCTATTTTTTACTTATATTCATTTGGGACGGGCCCAATATCTCTTCAAAAAATTCCATTGAAACAATAATCTGATTAAAAGATGCTTAAAATTGACATTTTATACCAAATATGTTTCTATGGGGAAAACTAAACTTTTTAAAGGTGCAAAATTCTTATTATAAGTGCTATATATTTAAGGTAGAGCAACCGTAAAACCTTGACGTCGATAGCTTTCTAGACTTCTTGTGTACTCAAGGTTAGTGAATGTTTTACTCTTTCTTGTGCTGTGTTGGAAATTTTCTGCTAAAGTATACAAGTCTCTTGCTTCTCAGCAAAGCCATTAGAAAAACCGTAAAGAAAGAACACTTGACGAGTATATTTTATTGCTGTGGTATTGTCTTGGCTCTGTACCGATGTGACCAGGATAGAGGCTCGGTACGGCCTGTAACTCTGTTCTGGTAGGCGGTAGAAGTGAACACTAAGTACGATGAACTCGATCCATCTCCCTCCCCCGATCTCAAGGACGGACGGGGCTCTATGTACCTCAGCTTTGTCGGGGACTCCCAGGCAGACTCCAGGCCTACCTTGCTGGCCACCAGAGCAGAGTTACGGTCAGCCTACTTAAACTCTTCCAGCTTTACCTTTCTCTCTTCTTTATTTCCTAGGTCATAAAAAGTCTCAAAGGTGATAAAAATCATTTTATTTCCATCAATGTTCACCCTTTTTTTAATGAAAGTTCTTACATCTTTCATCTTTCTCTACGAGCTCATTTGAATGGATTATTAAACAATTTTTGTATCCTTTATTTCTTTAATTATTTATCTATTTTAATTTACATCGGTGCTATAGTCATAAAAGAGGTGTAGTTCAATAACCAAATAACGTCTTCACACAAACATTTTGTGGGAATACGAAGACGTCATTTTGTGTGAAGACGTTGTTTAGTTATTGAACTACACCTCTTAAAGGGATGAGCTGTTATCACAAAATTGGAGATAAACATAGTCGAGGATCTTAAAACAGTGCTAGATTATTTATAAGGCGGAAGATATCACGACGTCTGTTGGAACGTATTCGAGACAACTTTTGGACATTTTTCGAAAGCGCCTATATATTCGCACGAATGGCGAGGCGAACGTTTAGTAGGTTCACTCGTCATTCCCCTTGTCGCTTGTGGTGTTCGCGCTAAGAGTGTTTTTTGGGACAAGTCAAAGGCTTGTATCGATGAGGTGAACACTCAGCGTGTGTGTAAACGGTTATTCACGTTGTAGGGACGAACATACGAATGCCACTCTCGAATGTCGCCAGGTATAACGAGGTGAAGCACTAGCTGTGGCAATGTGTATGTGCGTTATTAGGTTTGAGGAGAGCAACATTAAGGGGAATGCAGGGGATGCCTTTAAGGCACTCTAATTTTATAATTAAAGAAAATATTTATTTTTTATACAAAATTAAACTTAAAGGAAAAAAAAAATTTCAGATCATAAAAATAGCAACCTTTTCAAATAGGGAAATAAGAAATATAAAACCACCTCGTTAATTAATTATTAAGTTATATTACTAATTAAAGCTCAGTCAGCTTGGTCTGCGGTCACTACACTCCTTGAATAATTCTAGCAAAGGTTGGTCGAATTAGTGGTTTCCAAAGAAAAACAACTTTTTAAATCTTATTAATGAAATATAACTATTATTATTTTCTTTTAACTGGTTCAAGTTGACGTCTCAGAAAGAGAAAATGTGGGAAATGAATTGCGTTAAAAATTATTCTTTTTCTGGGAATTTTTAAAACTCTCACGCATTACCATTTTTATTCTAATATTTTTTTTAGCATTGCAATATAGTAATAAAATACTCTTCATTAAGTTTTGAAGTCGAAATGATAAGAAGAAAGTAATGCGAACGGGTTTCACAGGTGTATATGACTGTAATAATTAAAGTGTACCCACATAATAGATTCTTTTATAAAGAACATATGTTTTCAGACAAGTTAATTTATGAAGTTACATGGAACAATAGTATACTCATAATGGTCAGGTGTTCTGTTTCTTCTTCTAATTCGTTTCTAAGGTAGGTTTATTACAAAGGAGAGTTCTTTCTGCTTTCTTAATTGTTGAAGAGGTGAATAGGGGGAAAAAATAAGAACAGTCTTGACTACGATGTGAAAACACAAAATATATCGTATTACCTTGACATTACCAAGTATGTACAGTGAAAATAAATAAGCCTATGTTATACTTTTATTGTGCGTGTGTATTTTTGTAATTATTATTATTACAATCTGTATTGAGTTAGCAATGGCGGAATCAATTTAATTGGAAAAAATACGTATATATTTAAGAGCCATAAACGAAATCCTAAATGCTTAAATAAATTGCTGTCTTGTGAGTGTAGGTCTTCCTTCTTTACCCACATAAGCCCGTTACCTATCTCTTTTGCCATCACGTTTAAGCGGATTTGTCATGCAGTTTAGGAAAATTATATCACTTAATAGATAACATAAGTGGTTAAGGAGGGCATCATATATGATTCGAGGTCTTTGGAATACACGAAATGTATTATTCAATAATGCAGTCAAGAAGTTGTTATGTAGGAATTTATGTAATTCTCATTGATACTGAAAATTGATGTTAGTAATTTCGAATGAGTTTCAACACTCCTGGCTATTTTAGTGATTTTACTTTTGACTATTTGCTTGCTTTGTCTTAATTAAGTTACCTCTAGCTATCATCATGAAACAAAATAGTCTGTCAATTTGTGTGGCTCATAGGTTTCTCCGCATATATCACGTATTTTATTGATGTTATTCTTTTACATCCCATTATTGTCTTATTTATTTAATTATTTCCTCCATTTTTACTTCCGAGCTTACCGGAGGTATCTGAAGCAATTTCAAAAATCCCAAGACAGAAATCCGTTTCAGACATTTGGGAACATGGGGGAAGTGTCTGTCTGTTGTCTGTCTATCTTTCGGTCTGTCTGTTTGTCGCTCAATTTTGCTTCGTATTTTGCTGGTATAAGCTTGGAAGCTGTTAAAAGAATTTAATTAGAGTTTTTCAGACCAATCTGTTTTGAATTTTTGTTAATGACGTTTTAAATACCGAATATGTTTACTTTGCGAGTTCTAATTAGTGTAAATTAATTGTCTTGTAGGTACTCTTACATCTTAAAAGCAAACCTCAAGGACATTAGTTATCATTTTAAACTGGTTTATGTTACTCTCCTTGGAAATAAAATCCAATCACTAAAAATTAAGACTTGTGTTTGATTTCCAGAGATGTCCCACTAATGACCACCCTAATATATCTTCTTATGGGATGATCTCTACGACCTGAAATAACACAAATCTGCTATCGATTAGGACAAAACATATTTTACAGTGACGATCCCATCGATACGAGCCAGTGGATTATTTATTATATATTGATGTCAAAGGGGACATAAAGCCAATAAAATCTTAGAATTCGGTTTCCTACCGTGAATATAATTTTTTCCTATTAGTATCGTAAGTTTACAAATTCTTCTGTTTCATATTAAGATGGTATAATTTGTTAAAAATAATCAATATTATGGTTAAAAGTAGGCCGTCCTTGCTGCTATTAGATTATTAATGGTCATGACGAGCCCATGGGCAGGCCAAGGCACTAGTTATTACATCCTTATCATCATTTTCTTTTATAACTTCTTATCATTATGAGAGGAACTAGTGACTTTTAACCTTTTTTATATTTTTGGACAATTTAAATTCATAATCTATTAGTAAAAAAAAAAAAAAAAAAAAAAAAAAAAAAAATTAGATATTGATAACAATACACCGATTCCACGTTTTAAAATGTTAATTTTTATTAATTTATCTACCAAAAATATATATTTTTTTTTTTATGGATTTAAAATGGAAGCTATGTGATCGTTCTGAAGATCGTTCTATGTGATCGTTCTGAAGAAAAGAGGTTTCAACCTTCTGCGCCCATTCCTTTCTCTTTCACATACGCACAAACTTATATGTATTTACACCTATATTTTCAAAAGTACTCATCTGATTTTTATGAATTTTGGATGATTTGTCAAAAGTAGCCCGCAGATAGCCCCAGATTAATTTCAACCGTCTGCGTTCTGCAACGTTGTCAGATTTAAAAACGAGGGAAAATTAAATAAATTTGATAATAATAGTTTTAAAAACATAAAATCATTACGTATACAAAGTATAGGAAGCGAGGAAGCTTTGTGTCTTACTAATTGGCAGACTATTTTAAATTCATTTGAAACCTAGTAATTTTGTAGGTATTAAAAACAGACGTACGTATAGATGATAAATATTTAGATATTATTACGTTGAAATGATTCAGTGCGAACCAACTTTTTATTGATAAATTAAATCTGATTTTGTTATTAATGGATGTGATTTGTTAAATCTGATGGATGTTATTAAAAATGTTTAATAAAAATTAAAGTCAATCAGACTAAATATGATTAGACGTTTATGTTACATTTATGTTGATGTTTAGAGAAGGTCAGTTAAAAGGTAGTCAGGTTAATTAATTGAAGATAATTTTTACAAAAGTCAGGTTATAACATGATACAATTAAATTTTATGTAACTCTTATAGGTATTATATATAGGGGAAACTTTGCCTATTATATACAAACAAAATCTTATTTGTTATTGTTTTATGGGTGAATCTTTTCATATAATGGAATCTTTTTTTGTTATTGTTTTATAAACTACATTAGTTAAACAAAGGTATTACTACACTTTGCTATTTTTTATATTAAGTTCGGTTAGCTTATAAAAGTAACAAGGTAACAATTATTATAAAAATACGAAAATTATTTCTCTCCAACAAAAAATATTAAAGGTGATGTTATGCATTCTTATTATTAAAATTGTTTAAATAAATAACCCAATTTATTCAATAAGTCAAAAACAAGAAATTAATATCCTCTAAAAGTGACCTAATTCTGAATTGATTGCATTAAATTACAGTTTAAATATTTACCTTTCATTAAATGTTTATGATTTTTTTTTTTTTATAATAAAATAGTTTAATTGTTAATTGTATTTTTGAATCAGATCAAATTAAAAGATTTAATGAAAGGATACAGGTGTGGTCAATCTTAGAGTTCATTTGTTGAAGAATATTTCTTTTGTCGCAATTCTTTACTACATCGATCCCCCCTCTTGGTAGGGCTTGTTGTTGCGAGACTAAGAGTGAAGTGGAGGTCCATTGTTTCCTTGAGTGAAAGGAACTCTGCAAGATCCTTAGGCAGTGGATATTACAGTATAGAAGCCTGTTTTAGAACAAACTACCTCTCACTTTATATTGCGCTCAGCTGTTCCCATAAGTCTTTAGATCTACGATGAAATTATTTTGATTGGTCCTAGATCTAAAAGGTTTTGGAGGTTATGTTAAAATAACCTCTTAATTTTGATCGCGTTTAACTTTACTTTTTTTTAAACTAAGTTATTAGTCTCTGGAGGTTTATCATTTTGAAAATAATAATTTAAGAGCAAACATTGATTAGTATACTGGTAGAAACCATTTTTTAGTTAGTCGCTAAAATTGACCCACTATTTGGTCGCTAATTTTTGATAATGACCTACTATTTGGTCGCTAATATTGACCCACTAGTTGGTCCCTAATAACAACCAACACGAGTTGGTCGCTAATATTGTCAAACTAAAGTGTTTTCTTTTCTTGCTTTTCTTTGTTAATAGGTTAATTGTTATGAGATTTTGCGATCATGGTCATGGCTAAGAAAACTAAAACAGTTTAAAAATAAAAAACTAATATTACATTCTAATTTAAATCAAATTATAATTATTATTAACGCTGGGAGACATACAGAGAAAAATAGTCTCGAGCGCCGGGACTTGAACCACGGGCCTTTACAGTCCCGGCGCTGGAGTCTATTTTTCTCTGTCTGTCTCCCAGTGTTAATAATAATTATAAATTGATTTAAATTAAAATTTAAACTTTCCGTAGTATGAATACTACCAAAAACTTAAAAATTGAATTAAATTCTATTGTCGACTGCTTTAAGTGGTCATCAACAGCAAATACTGAATTATGAAAACGGTTAATTTATGTCTGTTGCTATATAAACATTTGCTATAATATTTTGAATATTATTCACTAGTTAATAAAATAGTCAATAATGATTAACAAAAGTTCAGCTTCTTTTTTTAGGATCTTTTTGAAATATTGGTTTATACAGCTGTGTCAAATCAACAGGAATAGAACGATCTTAAAAAATATACAATATAATGCATTTTCATCTTACATATAAGCTTACATTAGTATGATTATTTGTGTATATTTCTTTAATGATTGAGAGAAAAAATTAGGCTTTGTTATTGACCACACACTAAGTAAACATTTCTATGTAGATGTCCTTACGTTGAGAACGAACGGATTATCAAATGCTCATTGACTGTTGATAACCTATCTGATAATAACGAAACAAACATTTAACTACTAATGAATAGTGAATTCCTGTTGACTAAATGAATTAATTAATGACAGGAAGGCACTGCAAGCTACATTCCTGTTAGGAGTTTTTTATCTTTCAAAATATGATTAGATTTACAATTCATCAATAGGTATTTTGCTATCTTTTCTATCGTATCGAACTAATTTCTTTTATTCAGTTAAAATCAACATTTCTTATTAAGTCAAATGTCATTATGTTCTTAATTTTAAGAAGACTTCTATACAAACTTTCTTCTTATGACGAGGAAATTTCTAAATTAATCTATCATGTGTAAAACATGACAGGTGTTAGGCATTAGGTGAAATATTTTTGGCATTTAGCAGCGTAGCATTCTTTCTTTCTGGTATTTTTAATTTTTATAAATATTTTCTCCTTCGACAATAATATCTTACCTCTTCAAAAGGTATTTTAAAAGAACTAATTTGTCTTATATATGCTAAAATATAGTTTCAGAAAGAAGGTCTTACATCATTTTCAATAAGTCGAGTGTAGTCTTTTGCCTTAATTTGTGATAGTTATTATTGTTTAATGAAACCCACAAATAGTGAATTAGTTTATCCTAAAAGAAGTGTTATTGAATTTGAAATAACAGTTACAATTTTTAAGTTAGTGGTCTGTTATCCCCATTATGATAACTTTTTATGTTGTTCCTATGTTAACAGAGATGTTAAAACAAGTTAGTTTTTTGTTTTTTCCTAAAAAAACTATTTCAAAACTAGTTCTTCTGATATTGTTTCATTCTATTCGTAAATATTCTTTTAATTAAATAGAACTACATTCGTTTGACTTCCTCAGAACCAGGAAATTAACAGTTCCTGTCACAGATAATAAAAACAACAAATTCTGCGTTAAATAAAATAATAATAATAATTATAATAATATAATCATATGACCTATTTAAAGCTGTAAAATGTTTAAACAAACTTATAATACCAATTTCAATAATGTATTTTTACTTGAGCCTTCATACGATTTGGAACTTTATTTCTTGATTAATTAGGTTTGTCCTTCGATTGCAATAGCCTTGATAAAAGTATTAAAACAAAACTGATGTGTCGCATTTTCTAAAATATCGTTTCTAAGTGTTGGTTTGCACTTGATTTTAGATTTTGGTTTTTGTGACCCCCGTGGCCTTAGTGATCATTAAATGTTTTTTTAGATCACGTGGGCTTTGTGATATTTATAGTATCGCAGATTGAATTTTGCCGTAATTTTTAGTAGGGGTTACCTTAATATGTTCTTTAAGAACAATTATTAAGCTTGATAATGGCCCAAGTGCTGAAATATACCAAATGAAAATTTAGTTTTTATTTATACCGTTAAGGCTAAGAATAGCCTCTAGGATAACGTAATCTTCAATACGTTTATTATAAACTAATAATTATTTTCTTTTATAAACAGCTGACAAATGGTAGGGAATTATGGGGATGTTCCTTTCCAGGGACTTTAATATTAAAGATAAGAATTTTTTGTTGTGTGTTTTTTTTGTTTTAATATTTAGGCTTGTAATATTATATTTTTATTTTTATTTTATTTTTCTTTGGAGTAAAAGCACCGGTATGGCACACAAAATCTATTATTTTTAACTCGATTGTACAACTAATAAAGACAAAAATGTTTTTGGAAACTTTTGTGCTTTTTTTACATTTTCTACTGTTACACTGTTTTTATAGCTAGGAAAAAAGTATGGCTGATTTTAATAATGATATTACTGAGTTTTGTTTATTGATTCAACTTTCTTAAATAAACATGAAGGATAAAGAATATGTTTTTTCCGTGGTAGGCTGTGAAATAGTAACTTTAGAGCCTAAAAAACATAGCTAAAATCCATTTTTTCATTACGTGGACTTAAAAGATCTTTTCATTACTCCTAGCAGTAAAGAAAAAATCTTTTACGTCCTAGGAACTAAAAGATTTTTTTTTTTTCCGGCGGGTAGTTGTCAGTAGTGCTGCAGTCTTTGTAGAAATGCTTCTAGTATGATAAAAATCCGCTAGATGTCAATGCGTTTTATTTACCTTTTCTTATAGTGTAACCTCGTTTTACGGTTTCTTTTTTTAAATCTTAAGTATGTACTAATATTTGTTGTTATTATTATATGTTGATTAGTGATTAATATTTAATGTTTTTTCATTGTCTGCTACCTCGGAAAAAATAGCATATGCTACGCGACTGTGAAGTGTTTTTTCTTTACCTTGGCAATATTTACTGACTCGCTTCGCTCGACAGTAAATGTAATTGCCGCGGTAAAGAAAAAACTCACTTCACAGCCTAGTAACATAATATACTATTTTTTTTATCAAATTGTGACATCTCTATTTCTTTTACATTATAGAATTACTTTTCGTACAATGTACTGTGGATTTTAACCAATTCCGTATAAAAATCACTCATGTTAGCCTTACTGCGGTAGCGATTGTAACGTTTGTACAGGTGTTAAAACTAACAAAAGAGTGATGACCTCTTGTTCCTCTTGAGTTGAAAAACAAATAGTTTTAACGCCGCGGTGTTTACTATCATTTATAAAAACCTGTTTATATTATTTATATTATATTTTGTTTACTCTAGTAATAATTTAATCATTCCAGCTTTTATCTACCTCTTTCGTTAAGATAAACATAATTAATTTACAAAAGTATTTATCTCATCTAATTACAGTAGAAAACTAATACAACAGAAATATAGCACACACACATATTTACAGATTTTTTTTAAAAATTTAATATGAGTGCTAGCTGCTTTCCTTTTAATTTCTATTCATCCTTGGATGTTGAAATATATATTAAAAAACAGAAAAATATCTAAACATGCTGTGATAATAGACAGTTCCAATCTACACGTGACTCGATTAGTTTATCTCTCGTGCCAGCATCAACACTTATAGATGATAACTGCGAGAATTAAAAATATAAAAGCTCATGATAATCTATCTGTAACTATAATTTCAATTTGTAAACTGAGCTATAGAGTTTAAACATGCATGTTTCCAATCAGTGGCGTAACTAAGAAATCCGGCCCCCCCCCGCAGCCTTTGAAAATGCGCCTCCAATAGCTAACAAAATTTACCCTCCCTCCCCCCCACCCTACTTCTTTTTGTAAAAATAATTTATTTTGCAATTTATTTAATTTCTTGCTTCTTCCTTGAAGACTTGAACTGGAATATCTTATTCAAATAATATACAGATGCACATAAAGCCACTAAATACCTAATTAAGAAACTAAAATACAATATACAACTATACACATACAACACAATCTGACAATTAATGTGGCACATATAGCTTCCTCGCGTCTTATTTTGTATTCTTTAATGATTTTATGCTTTTAAAACTTATTGTTGTTGAATTTATTTCATTTTTCCCCCTATTGATTTTAAATTAATCAAAATTGTTTTGATTAATTTAACATGAAATAAAGTACCAATTTAGCAAAATTTAATGAGTGCTAACGGTTGAAATTAATCTAGGATTATGCGCGGGCTACTTTCGACAAACTATCCAAATTTAATAAAAATCAAATAAGTACATACTTTTAAAGATATTATAGGTGTAAATTAATGTATGTTTGTGCGAATGTGAAAGAGAAAGAAACAGGCGCTCACGATTTCAACTTATATGGGACCAACAATAAGTTAATCATGACGTCATGACCCCCCATCCGAATTTAGAAGATGTAAGGGGGGTTAAGAAAGAAAGAGAAATACATATTATATAGCTAAGACAAGCGGTAGAGAAAGAGATGGAAGTATAACTTGTTAAAGTTTGGAACAGATTTCCTTATCAGTACAGCTAAAACCGGATTAGATAAGATAACTTTTAGTTGTAATAAACACTTTGATCTCCTGCCAGTCGAAAATGAAGAAGGGAGCCCAATATACTTACCCATATTATTATAGGTATAGTGACACAACTAGAAAACAAAACTGAGCAATAAGCTCTAAACCAGTGGTTCTTAACCGGGGGGCCTCGAAAGGTATTTAGGTACTATATATATTATATTTGGAGATTTTAAGGGGGCCGTGGTTACCAAAAGGTTAAGAACCACTGCTCTAAACCATAACATTTCATATCATTCTCACTCTGTTTAAATTTTATTATTTGTTTATCTCTCATTTATTTTCATCTCCCAAAAATAATTTTATTAAAATAATTCCGCCCACATAGAGTTTCTAAAAATTTGTATTATTAAATATAAATATTATTGTTTATTCATTTTTCGGCGCCCCCCCCCCCCCCCCCCCGCGCCGCTGGGTTGGTGGGGGCGCTATTTACGCCACTGTTTCTAATTATGATAGTTCAATAAAATTGGACGTAGTTATTTAATCTTAAGAAAAGTATCTATTTAATTTGAAAACCCACTTTAATAAGAAGAAGACACTTTACGAGCCGTATAGTATGCTTTTAGTACTTGGTTAGTCTAGGTACTTACTCATAGTGTAAACTATATCAGTTTATTTTAAAAAGCCTAAACCTGTTATTTACCTAAATTTAATATAGTTTTGAATTTTGTCAGGTTTAAATGATGATTGACTAAAGCTATAACAGTAAGGTTTGATTTTTAGTCTAGCTATAACCTTTTTATTTATTTTATTAGCATGGTTATGTTTGTTTTTTTGGGGGGGGGGGGGGGGCAGTATAAATTTCCGTCACCCAAAATAAGACGTGAAAAATGTGGCGCTCTTAAATAGAGTACCAGGAAGTACTATTGCTCGGTTTTCACAATATAGTTCTATATTTTGCCAATAAAAGCGCTGTAATATTTAAACACAGTACCAGGAAGTTAGAATGAAACAGGAGGTAGCTTGATTCTCACTTTTTAGTACTCAATTTCGCCAATAGGAGCGTACCATGACAACCGTCTTCAGAGGGGGATGTGCAAAGGTTGGCTGCACTGGATTCAATGCCTAAAAATATATCCACGATTCTATGTTACATGAAGTGGAGAAAATTTCAATACTGTCTTACCTCTGGTTTGATTTATATGAGCGGCTGTATAAATGACATTTTTAAGCATTTTATAATTTATAAATTGAATGCGGAATATTTTTAATAATTTAAAAACAGTTTATCAAAATGAATTATTAATCTTGTTGATTAATTTATTCTTAATATTCGAAGACTAGTTGAATAGGGAAACGTACATAAATAGAATATTTTTAATAATTTAAAAACCGTTTATCAAAATTAATTATTAATCTTGTTTATTAATTTATCCTTAATATTCGAAGACTAGTTGATAAGGGAAAGGTATATTATTTTATGGAAATTTGTTGGATTAATATTATAAGTGAAGAGATGTTCTGTAATTTCTAATAGCTTGCTATTACTGCCGCCAAACAGGCTCGTACCTACTACGTAGGCGCCCTTATCTCTAATTCTAGGGCTGTTGAAATGCTTTTACTCTAATCAAGCCCTTCAACAATGTTAAAAGCTACCTTGCCTACCTCCTCTACAAATTCACTTTCTTCATTTATTCGTTCAATTAAACAAATGAACTTGAAAAAGAAATGATTGAGAGTGTACAAACAACAAAATAAAAATCACTGTATAAAATAAAGTATGGCTGATATAATCATGACTAAATATTCATATCCATTAAAACGTTCTTACATTTTTCATAAAGTTTCTCATTCTTCTTTTTCATTTTTCTGTGAATATTTCAATTTTAACAAAAATATCTTTTATCTCATATGAAATATGAATGTTTAATGTAATAAGTAATAAGACTAAAATGTTAAAGTTTTTGTATTATTCTTTTTACTCTGGTAAAACTTGTTAAGGATGATAACATCTTTTATAATACTCAAGCGTACTTTATTTGTTTAATTTCATTAACGGGATAAATAATAATATTAATAATAATAATAATGATAAAAACAGTTATTTTTATGCTAAAAGAGTTTTTTCCCCTAAACCAATTAACTTAACTTTCTGAACGTAGTATGTAATATAGATTATTTTATTCTGTTTCATGTAGGGTCATTTTATTCTGTTTTATTTTGTTTCTGAAATACTTCATTCCTTTAAATTAATACTTTCTAAAATACTAAGGTATCTTTTTGCTTAAAAGTTTAAGAATTATTGGTTTATTGTTTCTTGTGTGAGGTTTTTTTTTGATTAAATGAAGCATCGATACTTTTTCATTTATACCACTTCCATTTTTTCCCCCCCTATTTTTTAAAAAAGTCTGTTGATACATAAGATTGGATTACATTATTATCTATTCTATTTTATATTGAAGTTGCTGGATTACCGTAATTAGCTACGAATTTATTGCGTTCAATGTATTTTTTTTCTTCTTCAATTTAATAGGTTTATAAGCTACCCCCTGCCAAGAAAAAAAAAAAAAAACCTTAACCTTAATGAAATTAGGTAGTATCATAAATTTCTCTAAAATGTCGAAGTTGACATGAAGTTCGTGCGTTTTTATTTTTATTTTTTTTTATTTTGTTACAATAAGCTTTACATCGCTTCTTTGCTGATCTGAGAAATTAGAATTTTACTATGATATAAATTCGTAATATTATAAATACTAATAATAAGGGGACCGGTGTAGCCGAGGGGTTAGCACACTCGACTCTGAAACCAAGGTTTAAACCCCGGCTGTGAGTTCGAATCCCAGCGGGGTGAGACATGTTTCACACTGATGATCTCAACGATTAGATGAGTAAAGTGGCCGGATAACCCCCGTCCTGTAATGACCTAATGAGCTGTTGAACGGGACTAAAACTACAACCAAAAAAAAAAAAAAAAAAATATTAATAATAATTAATAATATAATAAATGAAGTACATATTGTAATATATCTATTGCGTATGATTGACAGAAAATATTACTTAAATACGGAAAAAACAAACTCTTAAATCATCGTCAGCTCGTTTTTTTTTTCATATTTATCAATTATTAATTTTTTACTTTTTACTGCTTAACTTTTTATTAATAATTCGGAATTTTGTGATGAACAACTTTACATATCATCTTAATATTGAGTAAGTACATTTTTAAGTACCTACATAAATTGACACTTGTACAAAGAAACAATTCTTGTGAATAATATTTTTGTAAATTTATATGTGCATATAATATACTAAATATAATATTTGAAAATATTTAATCTGTTTTTGTTAATAATTGGCTCGATTTAAACATCTATTTTTAAATTAGGCAGTTGTCATTTTCGCTTTAAGGATTTATGGAGCAATTGCCCACTAATTACGTTTTTATTGAAGGCATTATAAATTTATTTGTTAATGAATGAATTGATTTTTTTTTAATTCATTGTATATAGTTAGAAATTCATAGTTATACAATAACATTTTAAATTCAAAATATAATAACATGATATCTATAATAATAAATTTGCTAATAGTATAAATATAATTCCATATAATTCTGCTAATAGTAAATACATTCTTTACCGTATATTTTCAAATTGCTAATATTTTACTTATCACTCTAAATAAATGTGAAATTACCAAAAATAAAACACTATTTGACCTTAAATTATTATAGAATCAAACTAATTATTCTAATTAACGTATTATTGTATATTAATAGTACAATCTTACATTATCTAGGAAATTGGAATTTAATGAGCACTTTGATTAGCTTTTAGACACGTAAACAATAAGATATTTCATCATCATTCATAAAAAAAAGTACTAAATATGTTTTAATTAAATTAATTAAAATTATCAGTCATTTTTCTCTTTATATGATTATTTTTAATTAATTATAATTCCATTTTACATTTTTATTCAACTATTTCTATTCTTTGTTTTATTTTTATTTGCACACACACACACACACACACATACATACGTATATAAATATATTATTAATTATTATTTTTTTAAGACTTTTTATTACCAATAAAATTTTTTATAAATTAAACATTATGCTCATTATTCCTATTATAAAATATATAAACATCATATTATACGGGCCGTTTTAAGCCCGAGGCAATGTGGGCTTAATTTTATATTTTGAAAAAAAAGTAAATTTATGTAAAGTAATTTAGATATCTATTTAAATAAGTTATTAGGTATATTAGGTATATCTATTTGAAGACCAACAAATCAAAACAAATATTTATTTTTATTGGAATAAATGTGGTTTCCTTAGCTTAGCAATAAAAAAATATTTTTGATGTTAGTAATCGGGACATATAAATTATGTATACAGGGTTAGTCTAAAGTCTTAAGTGTCGGGACACTTCAGTAACTTTTTAGTGAAATGTTTATAGGCATAAATGTGTTCTTTTTACTGCATGGGGCAACGTTTTCCTTCCCCTAAATTGGGGTTTTTGGAGTAGTTCAATAATGTTAAATGCAAATCAAAATTGACCAAAGTAAATAAATTAATTGGTCGCTATTTTGAATATGATAGATATAGAGACCTTTGTTTTGCGCCGTTCTTTTTCAGCAAAATTGTCTTTTACTAAGTTTTTAAGTTATCCCGTTTCTACTTTGTAGTGTATAGGGTAATTCCTTCTTCAAATTGGAATTTTTTGGGGCAGCGCAATTCTTTTAAATGATTCAATTCTAAATTTCGGTAAGGGGTTTACCTACCGAGTAACACTTCATTTTAAATATCTTAATGAAAGAAAAATAATAAAATGTATTAATAAATGTAATTTATAAATATTTGAATTATAATACTGAATGGAATAATAATTTATCTATTCAATGTGGTTTATTACATTATATACCGATCAAATGTTATTTCCATTATGCAATGGAATTAGAGTCGAACGGTGAATCCCAGTCCTACGGACTTTATTCCCGTAGTTTTGGGTTTTATCCATTATTCTGTGTTTTTTGGTTAAGCCAATTAGGTTAATGGAACAATGTCATTATCTTGAGATAAAACCAATAAAATCGTACTTAAAGGCCATATAATACGCACTTAAACGCGAAGTAACTCCGGTAATGGGTCGGCAAATCGAAAATTTGTCTCAGTGTCTGTACTTATAGCTTTTTTATATGCTAACTGCAATTTGTCATTTAGATACTTAAAAAGAAATTAACATTTTTTAACCAATAGCTAATAAGGTTCTAACCCTAGATTAACTAAGTGTGAGAAGTTTAAAATAATGTGATAAGTTCTTTCAATGATTTTGCTAATATCTGAGAGTAAATAATATTTCAATTTAATATCATAAGCTTGTAATTTAATTGCACGCATTTTTGTTTCTTTGCCTCAATCTAACACAATTGTTTTCATTGTACCAATAGATGGAAATATGTTGTCTGCGTTGCTTTTAATGCGCTTTTATCTATTATTTTGCAACACTGCAGGATTAATTTGGTTTTTTCTGTCTTTCAGTAAGTATAGTAAGCTTTGTCAAGCGCTTATTGTGGTTTGCTTATTGTTTTATTGTTGAAGTACGTTGTTTTTTTGTTTTTATTTAGTTGAATTGTTTTGTGTTGGTTGTGTTGGGGTTGGTAATAGTTTGATTGAGTATTGTTTCTGATGGGCTCCTCGGTGTTTGTTGTCCGCTCACAGGTGATACGAGTGGCATGGAATGGTCGAGGCGGAGCTAATGTTCTTGGTTCAGGGGTATCAGGCCCCCTCCAGGGCTGTACAACCCAGGAGGGACCGAATATTCTCCCGGCTCAGAAGAAAAAGGTATAATATTGCTAAACAATATTTGTTATTATGCGGAAGAAGAATATCTGTTATCTATATTAACTAATAATATATTTCTTTCTTAACAGTTGTACATATCATTGAAGAAACTGACTACCCGTGGAATCAAAATTTATAAAAATAGCAAATCCGTAACTATTTTTTCTTAAGACAATATTTGCTATTAATGTGAATACAAAATTTTACTTACGATCAAAATAATAATATAGAATTAATATTCCAAGGATATCAAGTATTATACAGTTTTTCCGAAGGAAATCTGTAATTTAGAATAGTTATGACCGTTGTACAATCTGTATATATTATACTCTTGTTAAAATAAACATACCAACTATAAGTTGTTATTATTTTTTATTTATTTTTGGCTGACCAAAACATATAAAAGATGATACTTCTTTAGATTGTTACTTCCCTAGGATTTTTTTAGAATATAAATGACTTTGACTAAATAACTATAAAGACAAAGGGATGTTTAGTCCAATGTACTTTCGGACAAAGGAATATCACACTTCTAAGAGGAGCAACAGTCAAAAGAAGAACATTCTGTCCACCTTCTTTAGATTGTTACTTCCCTCTGTTTTTATAAGGAGAGTAACAATCTAAAGAAGTGTCTAAAAGCTTATATTTTTTATTTGGTGCCAATTAATTTATCTCTAAGAGCAATCAACTATGTATGGGATGTTTGAAAAAGAACTCTCTAATGTTGAAGATTATTCTTACTGGTTTGCACCTTTGATACTTTTGGATAATATGCTTTTGGATTATTGAAAAGTGCGTAAAATTAACAATTAGTTAATTTGAAAATAAGGTTTTATTTCACCCATTTCGGGCCATTAATAAAGTTCCACACTCATAGACTTGAGGTTAGTAAAAATCAAATAAAATTTATATGTAAAGTGATTTAAGTTTTTTTTTTAGATTTATTAGTTATAACTTTATTAATGTTTTAAAAAAATATATTTTAGGACTGATGATGCCCGTAATGGGTGAAATATAACCTTATTTTGAAAATAACTAATTGTTAATTTTACTCGCCTTTCAATGATCCAATAACATTATCGAACTCTCTTATTTTCATGAATAATTTTTTGGCGCCTTTTTTTCTCAAGGTCACGCAGGCTTTCCAACTATGTATATACAATAAATAACCCCAAGTACCCGAGAAAAACTTAAACAGTTGAAGAATTCAACTAGAGGAACTAGAATAGTGTAGGACACTTATTACAGATTCTATGAATTAATAGGTACTTCTTTCAAATGTTATTCCCCTGTTTTGTTTTTTAGAATATAAATGACTTTGACTAAATAACTATTAACACAAAGGAATGTTTAAACCAATGTACTTTGGGACAAAGGAATATCACACTTCTGTTTTTATGGCGGGAGTAACAGTCTAAAGAAGAACATTCCGTACTCCTTCTTTAGATTGTTACTCCCCCTGTTTTTTTTTATAAGGGGAGTAACAATCTAAATAAGTGCCCCTATTACTACCCCTCTGATTATTGATAGGCAGTGAAAGACTGAGGGGACAAAATAAATAAATCTTAAATTCATTTATAACAAATTAAAACCAACCTGGTTGAGAATTCCGACGATCCGACGCTACTGCTACGAACCATGGACGAAGGCGAGCTCTTATTAGATGCGTACCTTGGCCTTGGTGGCATCGTATGTGGAGTCAGAAAACCACTATTTCCTATAATCAACACACAAAAATTTAATATTAAAAGAAAATTACGTATTAAAAACTCAATTATTATTTTTATTTTTAAATTTATGATTTTTTGTTAATAGAAGTTACAACTTCAGTTGTTTGGGATGTTTATTCCAATGTACTTTGGGACAAAGGAAAATCCCACTTAAGTTTTAATAAGGGGCGTAACAGTCTAAAGAAGATCATTCCGTACACCTTCTTTAGATTGTTACTCCCCTCTGTTTTTTATAAGGGGAGTAACAATCTAAAGAAGTGCCTAAATATCTCACAATGACCTTAAATGTGCTTCTTTAGATTGTTACTCCCCTTTTATTTGTTTTTATAAGGGGAGTAACAATCTAAATAAGTGCCTATCAATAATACTAAGGAGTTCTTTTTCAAACAACCTTTTTTTAAAAAATACGATTAGGAACTTCGCATGTCACTATATTACTGCCTAATCAGTGAACTAATGAATACAAAATTGATTAAAGCGATAAATAATTCAGTTAAAACCGATTTGTATTAAAAATTGTATAGTATTTTGTCAATCAACTGAAAATTTCACTCATATTTTCATTCACTTAAAATACTTAATTGAATTAAAAATAATAGCTACAATAAATCTGAATTAATTTTCTTTAAGATTATTGATTATATCTACTTTATGATCTTACATATCTTTATCCTGTGTTATCAATTCAATTTTAAAGCACAAAATACAATAAGAAAATGTAATAAAAATAGAAATTTACAGTAGAGTAAGTGCATCTATCGCCCTGACAGACCAATTTTTTTTGTCTTTCCCGTGACGTTTTTTCTTTTTTTTTTTTGATTTTTAAAGTTTTATTAGTGGAATAATTGCTACTAATAATCTTAAAAGTTTATCCTCAAACTACAATGGCAGATGTTTAATATAAACCTGCTTTTGATTACTATAAGTGGTAATTTAAGAAGTAATCCATTAGATCTACTTATTATGATGGTTAACCTTTTATAAAATAGTCAAAATGAAGCATTTATTATTAAGATTTTGTATAAAAGGTATAATTTTCCTTTTTAAGTTGTTTTATTTGTTAAAAACTAATGACGCCTTTTTTTTTTTTTTATATTTGTATTAAGTATTGATTTCCCTTCTGTTATTCCCAGACGACTTTATTACTGTATAGTAGTTTTACAAATGCATTTTTCCCTCATGTTTTAATATTCTCTACTCTACATTGTTTGTTTGGTTAGTATTAGAAAAAAAACAATTTTCCTAATAGCATAATCTGTCACTAGATCTGAATGTTATTTTACTAAAGGTTTCTACCGTGACAGATATACCCGAGGTCAGGGCCAGTCAACTTACCCACACTTTCCCAGGGTAATAGCCAGTAATAACCCTTACCCTATCTTTAATAATGTCGGGAAATACCTCTTACCCCCTTACCCCATTCCCTCCTACAATTTTCTCTCTCTTTCCCTTATTTTGAAGCACATAACTTGTAGCAATTCTATACAAAAGGGAGGTGCCTTTTTTCCTACCGACAAATAACTTGTTTTATTAATGTCTGCTTTTACCCTTGTAAAGTATTTTATAAGTTAATACTGCTGTTTCACCAATAAAGATTATTTGTTTTAATGGTTTTAAACTTTATACGTTAGAGAATGTAGTCGTTTAATTATAATATTGCGCTGTAAGCTTTTAAAAATAAGAATTATATGGTAATTTATAGTATTTTATTTATGGCAAATAATTTTGTTGTATCAGTTGTAAAAAATAAACGGTTTCCTCTACTTGGGAGCGGTAATTTTTACTTAAAGAAACTATTTAACTGTCGAATATAAAATTAAATGAATAAATGTTGACGTTCCATTTTCTAAATTAATGTTGCTTTTAGTATATGTTTAAAATAGACTGTCAATTGGTGCGGCACATAGCTTCTTCCCATCCTGTCACGTACATAATTGATTTTATGCTTTTACTAGCCGCATTATTGTCTAATTGGTTTAATTGGTTCCCCCGTTTTTTTTATTCTGTCAAAATTGTTTTGTTTTTTTACGTGAATTAAAGTATCAATTTAGCAAAAAGTAAAGAGCTCAGACGGTTCATATTATTCTGGAGCCATTTGCAGACTAGTTTCGACAAACCATCCAAATTTTATAAAAAATTAGATAAGTGCTTTTGATGATATAGGTGTAAATAAATGTATATTCGTGCATGTGGAAAAGAAACAAATGAGCGCAGAAGGTTAAAACTTATGTGGGACTAACAATGGGCTAATTATGCCCTATATACAAATCTCATTAAAATCGGACGTGTAGTTTTTAAGATATGTTGGTTCGTAAAAATTGTACGACAGACCGTCAGGCAGACCCGGAACCAAAAATGATCCTTGATGTATGAAACGGATTTCTGTCTTCGAATTTTTGAAATCGGAGACATAAAATATTTTCGTTCTCCAGAACGACGGTCACGTAGCTTCCGTTACCTCCGGTAAGCTCGGAAGAAAAGATAAATAAAAAAAAATAAGTACCTGTTTCTCGACCCAAATATTTATCTTCAGTCGAATCTTCTAGATTCATTTATATTGATCTAGAACTTTCTGAGGCGTACTTTGCTTGAGAGAAGTTTCCTCGGATCGAATAACTTGAGATCTGATTTCTGAATTTCTGAAAAAAAAAAAAAAAAAAGTTTGTATTAAAATTCAGTTGCTGACATACTAATGTCAAAACCGTATCGAAATGAGACTATATTTTTAATCACACAGAGAAGACCATAATTTATAGAATAGAATAGAATACTGAAATCAAAAAGTCCCTCCACAAAATGAATGTTTTCTTATCAAACTAGTTTCTGGCCTCTCGGCCATCATCAGAGCCGGAAAAGGTAAAGGAAAAACCTGACGTTGAGTCACATAAGAGAAACGGATCGTTTTTTTGAGAAGTAGATATTCATATTGTGGAGAGGCTTTTCGTCTTTCATTATTGTATTAACATCAACACCACTGATTCGCGCTCTGATTCTTTAGACCATAATTTATATTTAATTTTGAATTAGATTTCTTAAAAAGATTAAATATAGGTGCTGAAATTTGTCTATTATTTATATTTAATTAATTTATTAATATGCCTATCAGAATCTCTCCTACACTCCTACCTTATCACAGCACTAATGTTGTCAATTTCTTTTAATTTTACATTTTTTTTTAGAAATGTAAGTTTGATTCTTAACTTGTCTAGAAGTATATAATGTTTTTGTTTCTTTAGCTCAAATCTTACTTATTGTTCTTATAAGTTTGTGATTTGTATGATGCAGTTTCTACCACAGATAAATATATTTAGTTTGAAAACGGACGAGTCTTTCTGATTACATCGCTAACTTAAATGCTAATGAACATTAAATCATTACCTACCTCTATTTAATGGCATTACCGGTTTTATTCAGTCGTTTCACGCTAGAACACTTAGACCTTGGCTAAACAAACATCAGTTTAAATCGCGTCACTTTATAAACTGGATAAAAATAATATAAATTAAACTATTATATAGATATTTATTATTAAAACGACGTATTTTATGACCACAATATACATTTTTGCCATAATATTCTTTATTCAAGTAATATTGCGACTTTATTTCATTCAAGTCATTAAAATAATAGTCATCACGTTTACTTTTGGTTATGAACTTAATTATTTTGTATGATTATATTGATTGCTAATAAAATTAATAATATAATTAACTTTTTAATTTATTCGCTTAACGTTTTAAGATATATTTTCGAGATAATTGTCTTTCAATTAATGTGGCACATAGCTTCCTCACGTCCTACTAATTATTACACGAATTATCACATGAGTATATAAAATAACGTGAACCAACTGGATATTGAAAGTGTGGTTGTTTAGACCTCATTCTATTTTTAGAGGGGTCAAATTTATTCTTGATACAATCTTAAATGACATTTTTCGTTTTAAAAGGAAATAACGGATAGACATTGACAAATTCTTAAACCTGTTAAAATGAAATTGCACTAAGTGCGACTGGTGATGTGGCGCATAAAGAACTGGCGTAGAATTGTGATCTTATATCGGCCACATTTGTTTCAATATAAGGTTTCTTCCAACTCCCCTATTTATACCGTTGTTTAGGACAGGTGTTATATTATGCATGCGCTAACATTGTACTGTAATAAAATTATATCAGGTTGAAACGGGTTTAGGACTATAATTTGCACCGTATTAAAAACATTCTAGGGAACTTAATAGTTAGGGAACCTTCATGTTGATATGAGTGACGATTGACATAACTGCACATGCCATACAAACCGGTACTTGGTATTGTCAGAGGATCGTTCGGACTTCGGATCGTACAGTAAAAGGTTCGCAAACGATGCCTGCGCGGGTTGAAACAGTTTGGAGGACGAAACATCTGTCACAGGTTGGGTTGGAACGGCTTTTATCCATT
Source organism: Gerris lacustris (assembly GCA_951217055.1). Classification (NCBI taxonomy): domain Eukaryota; kingdom Metazoa; phylum Arthropoda; class Insecta; order Hemiptera; family Gerridae; genus Gerris; species Gerris lacustris. The sequence continues at coordinate 19,754,664 of OX578283.1, forward strand.
GCGCATGCCCGTGGCGATCTCGCGGACAGTACACTGCTTGGTTGGAACAAACCTATGGCTACCAGAAAACATATTTCGGGGGAAAAATTACATTATCCTAATCCACCTAAAAAAAAAGTTTAAAAAAAAGCCTTAACATTCCCTACCCTCGTTTCACTGTGTAGCACTCGTGGCACTGCTAAGCCATTAAGTACTTTCTTTTTGTTATATATTTATGATCATTACAATTATTAAAGTTTTGTAGGCTCACTACGCTCGCCTGTCTAAAGCTGGGACGTTAGGGACTTATTATATTTGTTATGCTTTTAATGTTTATTTAAAGAAGCTTTTGCTGGCTCGCTACACTCTCCTGTCTTGACAGTTAAGGTACGACACAAAGTCATAGGATCAACGTTGTATAGATCTTTTGAAATAATTTATTTACCGTTAAGCCGCAATAAGCCTAAAAAACCAATAAAACTTTAAAGTTGCGTCCACCATCTTTTAGCATATAAATGGCCGACATCTTGAATCAAGATGTCGGATCGTAATACTGTTTTTAAGCGAGCACATAGGGGATAAAGGGAACCCACATGCAAAATTTCAGCCCTCTAGCTATTGACGTTCTGAAGATACGGTGACGGATATGGATAAGTGGTATTTGGCTATTATATTTATATGTCCTTAAATAGAAGATAAAATACCAATGAATTTCAACCAATTTTACTAGTTGACATATTTTTATTTCATTGTAAATCGTAATTTTCCTTCTTCTTTAAAATTATTCACGTGTTATTTCACAGTTAAAAGTATTTTTCCCTTTTTCTTTATTTAGATCCATAATTTCTTAACTTTCTTTTATTATTGATTGTGGAGGAAACTGAATATTGCCTATAAATGTTTCATGGAAGAAACTGATGTAATTTACATTTGCCCTTGTTTTATTACTTTGCAAAACGTTTGAATAACTTAGCCAAACCAACTGAAAACCTAGTGTCTATTTTATGGTTGAGCGAACTCGCGTGCTATACAATAATATATGCGTATCACATTGAATCAAAAGGCTGTTCGGTTCAGAGTATTCTCTGCTTTTATGAAGCTACCTCTTATAGGTCTTGATTTAGACCGAGACCAGGTAGGAAGAGGAAACACCGCTTCCTGTCTATTTCTAGCTGTAGACCTGCTCCCATCTATTTAGCATCAGTCCTATTCCGTTCCTCTCTTCATTATGAATCACCAGTTCATTTCCCAGTCACAGCATATTATATATTTTTTTTAATTTAACTTCAAATGTCATCTGGCAACCCATATTTACCTATATTTAAAACAGAAGTCCTATGTATATCCAAATTATCTTGAAGAAACTGGGGATCAATGATTTATTTTACTGTATAAATTTGAAAACGTTTAAAGTTGTTCAGCTAGTCTTATTTTCACCTTATTTTTATCCGTAGTCTGTAATTATTTAAGTTATAAAGTAACATTTTTTTTGTTTTAAGGATTACAGGTAAAATCACAATAAATTGATCCTGATCAGTTTCTTGATGCATCCAGCACCGCTCATTACTCTTCTAGAATATTGCTTTTTGTATTACGATATTGTAATTTTAAGCATTCATCGGAAAATCTAGATTCTTATGCTAAAAAAGCATGCAACTGATGCGCTGTTGTCTAGTATTTATTAGGTTTAATATCATTAAAAATGATTAAATCTGCTAAATTCAGTAAAAAGTCGATCAAAATATACAAAAATCATCGAGGTTGATGGTTCTAGTACAAGATTAGTTTAAACCCTCTATAATTATTATTTATTGTTATCAACAGAGTACGCGTGGTGTCGCGGGACACCCGTTAACACACACACCGACGCCGTTAACGAAGTTCCTTACGCTTTTCATTCAATATAAATTATAAAATCACTCTGCTAAGTATACAATGCTAACTACTTATAATGGCGGAGTAAGAAAAGAGACAAAATTAAAAATAATTAACTATTTCTACTTAGTGGAGTTAAGGCAAAATTAAAAGGGGATTCTTTTTTTATCATTGAAGCGAGCGTTTTGCAATAAATATGTATTGAATATTAGGAAAAAAGTTAATCATGTTGAGTTGATAGTTAAAGAGGATGGTTGTAGTACAGTCCTGTTCCTCACCTACCCGGCCTACTCAATTTAAAATATTATAAAATATATATTACTTTACTACACAAAAACTTCTGATGATAAGATGTCGGTAAATACATAGTTTTCTCTAATTTTAACGTTTAGGTCTACTTTAATAAATTTAGCGATCTTTAACACTTCATAGCGGTGTCGGAGTTGGTTTTACTAAAAGTTGTTTGTACCATTGAGTAGATGAAGTTAGATTTTTTATTTTACATTTGAAGCTTACATTTACGCGAGCGTTGCGTGAGGACGCTTGGGCGGAACTCGTCCTGGGCATTGGTAAAATTAACATGTGTGCCAAATTTTAATTAAATCGGTCAATTTTTACTCAAGTTATCGTCATCGGTCGATTTCGTGACGTTGTTTTTTTCGGATTCATTCCCGGGCTCCAGACTCTGTAAAGTGCCACAAGAAACTTCGTTCCAAAAGGTACTTGTCCTACTTTTCATAATTTAATGTTGCTAATAAATATAAGCCTGCTCTTAAAAGGTTAAAAAGATGAAAGAAAACAGGAATTTTATAATAACAGGGAAGTGGTAAATAAGCCTCTTAATTTAATGAAAAGGATTTTGTTAAGACTTGTTTCACTAAAGGAAGTGATTGGCGAAGAGTTTAAAGTCTAAGGAAGAGAAAGTGTCCTGCAACATCATAATCCAGGACCCCCTTATCACGTCCAATTCAGGACTTCCTTCAAGCAAACTGACAGAAATTATCTCGTCATTTTCTTCTATTAAATAAGGAAACAAACGAATTACGCCACATTGCTCCGTGTATCAACGATAAACAGATCCCAATGACTTATCACATAACAAGATGTCAAGGAATAAATACTTTTACTTTTGGCTAGGAAGTGAACTCACATAAAAATTTATAAAAGGCTCTTTGTGGAACCCAAAAAAAAAAAAACAATCTCTTGCTAAAAGTCCAATATAAGATTTGAGAACATTATTGCAAGCCTGCAATAATGTCGAATAATGATGATACATAATATAATGCAGAATAATAATGAATAATGCAATAATGTCGAATAATGATGATAATATAATGCAGAATAATTATGAATAATGCAATAATGTCGAATAATGATGATAATATAATGCAGAATAATGCAATAATGTAGAATCGAATTCGCACAGTATTGTTTTGTCTAACAAACTTAATTTTTTGCAAGACATCAATCTGCAAAACATCAAACTGGTAAATCAGAATATTATGTGTTTTAAGTCATAATATTGACTTATTTGTTTAAGAATTAGTTTATTAAAGTAATAAAACTTTGCTTTTTATTGGGTATTTATTAGAAATAAGTAAAAAGATATTATTTTTGTGGAATATTACTCAGGTCTTATATCCATCCCTCACTTCTTTGGCTTCTTAATTATAAACTTAATCTGGTGTATAGCCTTTCGCAGAAAAACCATCAAGGTTTTCCGATGAAGGCTCTCTTTAAAATAAAAATATTCCACGTTTCTTTCTTACACTAAGCAATATTCATGAGTGTTGAGTTGTTGAGCAATGCACTTCCGACTTCAAGAAGTAAGCATTTCTTGAAGTCGGAGCATAAAGTGATAAGCGGGCTAACTTTACATAACTGTGATATAATTAGTTCAGTAGGTCTATTCATAAATATTATTGGAGTTTACACACTGGCTAAACCTTCTTTAGCCATAAGAAGTGCTTAGTGCAAATTATCGTAATTTACAATTAAAAATGCGTGTGATGAGACCCGGTAGGAGCGAAGAAATTGTACTTGTTAGAACTTAAGATATCGGTAAAAACATTGTTTTCTCTATTTTAACGTTTAGGTCCGCTTTAATAGGTTGAACTTTATCACTTCAATAGCGGCGTCGCTGTTAGTTTTAATAAACAAAAATATTTGAAAAAAATGTTCGTCTCATCGAATATGTGATAATAGAATCTTTTCCCACCCTGAAATTCCAATTTTACTTTTATTTTGGATAACGTTGTCCGGTAATTCTTTAGATTGTTACTCCCCTATGTTGTTTTAGAATATAAATGGTTTTGACTAAATAACTATTAAGAAAAAATGATGTTATGTCCAATGCACTTTGTGACAAAGGAATATCACACTTTTGTTTTTATAAGGGGAGTAACAATCTAAAGAAATGCCCGTTTTCCAACAAACTTCCAACAACTCTTCCCGGGCATTGGCAAAATGAAACCGTGTACCAAATTTCAACTAAATCGGTCAACTTTTTTCTTAAGTCGTCGTCATCGGTCGATTTCGTGACAGTCGTTTTTTTCTGATTAACTCCCGGGCTTCAGACGCTGTTACGGGCCATAAGGAACTTGGTTCCAAAATAATATCTGCTATTGATTGTTATTTTGTTACCACGATAATGGTTAATGAATAAAATGAAAGATTTTTACATACATATTATAATTTTAATTTTACTCAAGCGTATGTGTTTTAAAATGTAATTATAAAAACTTTCTTCATAACAATATCAATATCTAAACTTATCTGAAACAATATCAAGAGAAATTACTTTAAACTTTAATACTAGAATATACTTTAGAATTATCAGTGTCATATCAAACTCAAGAATAATTATTTCTAATGTTAATTTTAATAGACTACTGAATCTGATATTCTTAGCTTATACTATGTTGAGAAAGATGTCTAAAACTTAATGGGAAATATGAAGAACGTAGTTTGTAATTTGAAGGATGATAAGACACTGTGAGTTTCTCTTCATCTCCGTGTGGATTTGTTAGAGATGTTTTCTACCTTCTAATTACTCAGCTGAGGCTGCTTTGTTTACTCGAGCTGTATGAGTTTGAAACACAATCTCGCTAATTACTTACTAATTAGTTTTTTTTCCTGTTAGCTTCTCGTCTTTGATTTATAACATGTCGATATTTATATTGATTTCAAACATTGCTTTACTTTAATTATAAAAGTTTTGTTTGATCAAAGAGTGTAATCCTATTCAATCCGAGTATGCATAAAGGTTGACATACCTTTTTTTTCTTCTTTTTTTTAAATCCACTTTATTAGACCAAGGAGTACTTAAAACGCATGAATATATTAAAATCGCATTTTTGCGTCATCGCAATTTCGTCTCTTTAATATGTAACAACCGGGGAGAGTAGCTATGTCCCACCCATTTTGGAGGGCAATGTGATTTTCATGATCATGATTTTACGTGATCATGAATACAAAATTATAGTTAGTAGATAAAAAATCAAGTTGATGTTAGTTTTACCACTTTGATTAAAAGAAATATTTGGATGATGACTACTAACCTATATATAGACATACTTGTTGTTAGTTTTTCATGATAGGTAACCACTTTGATTTGGAGAAATGTTTCGATGATTAACCTATCATGTGACATACTGACATACTTGATTTTCGGTCTACTAACTAATACTTACTCAGGATCTGGTTAAGTAACATTGTCCACCATATTTGGCGGGACATGGCCGCTCTCCACCATTTTGTTTTATCCAGATGCGTATTGCCAAGCTATGCACCGCAGACGAACTTAGCCGACCACATTTTCTTAATAGGCACTAAAAGATCAACTTGTACACAAAATTCTAGCTTGATGTTTGTCAGACAATTTTTTGCACGCTATCTCTTGGACTATTAAAACTTTGTTGAATTTGAGGAGATTATTTTAATTCAAGAAAGCAATTCAAAAGAGTGAACGTAATCATTCACTTATTGTTAAAGATAAAAGGTTACAGCTCTGAAAAAGATCTTAAAATTGTTCCAACAGGCTCCTATTTTCGATTCAGATCCATACCAGTCCTCATGGACGCATGCGCAGTTGACTTAATCCTGATTTGGTTGAGTACAAGAACTGTTCTCGAATTGGTTGTTGGAACAAACCTAATATGTAAATGCGAATCTCCATTTTATTTTTTGTCTTTAGCTAACTAAATTTTAATTTAATTTCTACAATACCTCGATTGTACGTACAGAAATTATTTAAGTTTAGAATATCTGTTTTTTGACTTCTTACGCACTTAGTAGAAAATTTATAAATCACACCTGTCCTTCTCTTTTAATTCATTTTTTTAGTATTTTGTTTCATTAAATTAATGCACCTGTTCCTTCTGTATAAAACATTTTTGGCATCTCTTTAATCCTTGATACGAGTTACTAGAGCGCTCAAGCTTTATTTTCATAAAACATAATAATAAAAACTCTTTAAAGTTTGTCAACTGTTAATTCTAAAATTAAAGCAGACGATACTCTAACTCTAACCAACGATGTAGAACAAACGGGTATTTAAAATGAATTAATTTTTGGTTCTCGTTTTACTCCGGTCCAAGTTTTTTTTAGTCATAATTATTGCTATTTTATCTATTAGATTTTATAGAAAATAGTAGATAATAAGTTAAGATTTATATGATATTAGTAATTTATTTAATACTTTTTTTAAATGCCATTTTTAAAAAATATATTTGGATTGTCCTCGTTTACTATTTTTTCTCTCTATTAGATTGACAAAGGCAGATGATAAATCAAGTTTGATACTTTTATACATTTTTATTATCAATAAACTTTTTGGGAAGTTTGAAATAAATTACCCAGTGTTAATGTATCGTATAAAAGCTTTAATAAGGTTATAAATTGATTAATTTATTTATTCTTCTTTTGGGTTGCATTTTAAATCAATTAAATTAGTCGTTTGATATTGATCAGTGGTCAGTTTTTCCTTCCTAGTTTTCTTTGTGTGTCAGGAGTTTTCTACTACAACTTCTATTCTTTAGCCTTTAATTAGCAGTTTTAGTTACTATTTCATTATATTTCCTATACCTCCAATAGAATATAGTTTCCTTAGTTCGTTTTACTTCAGAGAACCTTTTAAAAAATTTGGGGTGGTTATATTAATTAGATTAAGGAAAAAGACTAAAGTTTTTACAATTTTATAAGTAAGTCTAATTTAATGGCGAGTCTGAGAATTTTATAGTTTAATTCTTATTGAAATGGTTTAATTTTACTGTCTTTCTTCATTCTTCTAATATATAATAGATACTTCTTTAGATTGTTACTCCCCTATGTTGTTTGAGAATATACTGGCTTTGACTAGATGATTATTAAGAAAAAGGGATGTTTAGTCCAATGTACTTTGGGACAAACTAATTTTACACTTCTATTTTATAAGGGGAGTAACAGTCTAAAGAAGAACATTCCGTGCACCTTCTTGATTGTTACTCCCCTCTGTTTTTTTATAAGGGGAGTAATAATCTAAAGAAGTGCCGAATAATGAATCCATTTTTTGAGTTTTAATAACTAATAAGCCAATATCTAATACTTTACTTTATAATATGTCTGATGAGTTGATCTGTTTTATTTTAAGCATACTAAATACTAAAAATTACTAATTCTAGTAATTGTGAAAATGCTTGAAGAGAGGAAAAAGTTGAAAAGAGGAGAAAGATGAAGCGAAAGAATGATGTGGACCTAAGATTGAATTGGTTGATGCCAAGTAATTACATGGCAGGGTTAAATCAGGTCGTTAAAGTATAGATATATTATTTGAAAACATCCAGGTGCTCTGATATATTATATTTAGCTTGAACTGACATGTCACTGCTCTAAATCTGCCAGAAGATCGTGGCGACCTGCTGTCTTCTAGTCTTTAGTTACTTTTAATCACTTGTTCATTCACCAAGACACGACAGCGTTAATAAACGTGCCAAATTTAAATGATTCCTACGTTCTTGATGTTTATGTGCTTATATTTATAAAGAAAATCGTAAATTTGTGTTTTTTTTTTATTTATTTATTTACTTATTGCCTAAATTTTGTATGTTATTTATTTCAATATTTTATTTCCGTTTCAGGTATGACATTTTCCATAGCTATGATCTACAGCTAAGGTATGATTCCTTAATTTAATTTAATTTCAATATTAGTTCAATCAGAAAAAAGTAATATGAGTTATTAGATGAAGAAGAATTCCACAGCACGCATGCGCCGTAGTTATTCGACTAAAACACATATCCCAACCACTCATCCGAACTAGAAGTTATGATTTTTCTCTTCACGTCAATTATTTTAAATATTTTTTTGCAATGAACAATTTTAAATTCATTGTTCAACAATCTTGAATCAATTCCTCTTAATAATTTATTTTTAATTTTAATTTTCATTATTACTTCCAAAGTTGCCAAAAGTTAATGTGATAATTTTGAATAAGGTTTTTTTTACTTCAAATTCTAAATTTTCTTACTAAACTGCGTTTCAGGCAACAGGGAATATTTTTGGTATCAGTTCTGTCTGTCAGTCAAACCGTCAATATTTTTGTGAACGCCCATTTTAATAACTATATTTGTCTGATTTCAATGAAATTTAGAAGGTATTTAGTCTCATGTATGTAGATCCAATATTTATTTTCCTTTCTATTCGTAAATGGCTTCCTCTCGCGCATTGCACTAAAATTTTTAGGGTCCTTAGCCAAAACTGAGGACCCTTAGAAACTTTGCAGTTACGTGTAATCAATAATAGGAAAATTATAAGAAAGCCCCTTAAAATCATCCTCAAAAACAATGGGTGATTTTTTTTAACGGAAATGCATTATGTGGGGTGTTAAAATGAAAGTGGAGGACGCTCTGAGTACAAATATATATATTATTTGGTTTCGTTGTTGTACCGATTTGTTTTCCCTTTTCTCCTTTAAAATTGCATTTTACGTGTCTCTCCCAATTCTTTTTCAAATCATCGAAAAAATCTATAAAAAAAAAGCATTGTATATTTATTTATTTATTATTGCATATTTTGTGAAGGAAAAAAAAAAATCTTCCTAAAATCTTTAAAAATTTATTATCTTAGGAACAGATTGGGCTAGATACTAAGGAGTAGTTTCATTGCGTTTGAACAATAAAAATGCATATAATGGTGTTTGATTCACGTTATTTTAATAAATGGTTTAAAAGTTATAGCAAAAAAAAAAAAAGTTAATTGCAGCAATCTTGATACGGCTGATCCGATCAATCTGCTGGAATTTAATCTGCTGGTTAATGGACTCGTCCGAATTGTTAAATTTACTACGGACTGTGTGTGCTAAAAGCTCATTGGCCTATTTATTTATTTATTTATTTTTTAAATCAAATTATAATTATTATTAACTACGGGAAACAGAGGAGGAGTGTATGTTTCACTATCTGTTTCCCGTAGTTAATAATAATTATAATTTGATTTAAATTAAAATTTAAACTTTCCGTTGTATAAAACTACCAAAAACTTAAAAATTGTATTTATTTCTTTTGAAACATATTTTTAAAACTACTTATTAAATTTGTGCATTGTGGGCTATAGCCATATAACCTAAGTATAAATTTGACGTATCTATAAAGTTTCAAACATCTTCATAGTTTGTTTGCCACTAACCATTAAGTCTTTTATGCACTCTTGAAAACTTCTTAGTAGGGCAGAGTTCTATTATCGAGTTTTTTAGAATATCTTAACATTTTCATGCTATTAGTTTGTAGTTAAGATGTTTGTAAAGCCTATTCCCAATTCTCCAAACGATATGTGGGGTTTTGACAAAACTGGTTAACATCAGACGATTCATAATTAAAAAAAGTCTGCCAATCGGCGTTGCACATAGGCTTCCTCGCGTCCTATATTGTATAAATTAATGATTTTATTATGCTTTTACAACCTATTATTGTCTAATTTATTCAATTACCCACCCGTTATTTAAACCTGTCAAAATTGTTTTTATTTTTCACATGAATTAAAGTAGAAAATTTAGCAAAATATAAAGAGTGTAGACGGTTGAAATTAATCTGGAGCTATCTCCAATCTCCAGGCTAAATTCGACAAACCATCAAAATTTCATAAAAATCATTTGAGTACTTTTGAAGATATAGGTGTCAATAAATGTATGTTTGTGCGCATGTGGAAGAAAAACAAATGGGCGCAGAAGGTTAAAACCTATATGGGACCAACAATGGGCTAATTATTAACATACAAATTTCATTAAAATGTGCAGTTTTTAAGGTATGCTGGTTCGCTAAAATTGAGAGAGAGGCAGTCACGGAACTAAAAATATATATATGTTACTTGATATCTTTTTGATACATGATCTGGATTCTCCTATACATACCTGATACCTTATTTAGTGTAAATTATATTTAACCTTATTTAGTATAAGTTATATATATTTCTTTTGCATATACTTTCGCTACCTTTTTTCCTCCACTCCTGTATAGACTTTTAAGGCCACTATAATAGTAGGTTGGGAGTTGGAAGACGTTGTTCTACTTACTATATGTACCGGAGTTCCAGCTGTTAAGGGATGTGTTTGTATATAGCAGCAGGTGGTGGAGTATCACCTGTCTTAACCTACTGTCCATATGTGCTTGCTTTGTCTGCTTCAGAGTCTAGTTACCTGCACTCAACTGTCGTATACAGTATACATCCTTTCCTTACTGTGCTCTACTTCCAGGATTCCTCTTTAAATTATTATTCTCCAAATAACAATAATTATAAAAATACTCTGCCAATTACAATTAATGTGGCACATAGCTTCCTCGCGTTCTTCTATTTCGCACAATTTTATGATTTTACTGCCCATTATTGTAAAATTAATTTAATTTTCCCCCCGAATTTTTTTAAAATTGTCAAAATTGTTTTTTTTTTCATGAATTAAAGTATCAATTTAGAAAAATGTAAAGAGCGCAGACGGTTGAAATTAATCTGAGGCTATCTGTGGGCTACTTTTGACAAACTATCCAAATTTCATAAAAATCAGATGAGTAATGAGTACTTTGGAATATTTAGGGGAAAATAAATATAAGTTTGTGCGCATGTTGAAGAGGCACAATTGTGCGCAGAAGGTTAAAACTTTTATGGGACCAAAAATGGGCTAATTATGACTAATGGGCTAATTAATATGATATTAATGAAATTTAGATGCTTGGTTGGATGTATAAGTCATAATTAGCCCATTGTTGGTTCAATTTAAGTTTTAACCTAAGATTTAAGATCAACCCTCTATGTTTTCTCTTCAACGTGCGCACATGAATCGCGCATCATTTATTTACATCTATATCTTCAAAAGTACTCATCTCATTTTTATATAAAATTTGGTTGGTTTGTAAAAAAGTAGCCCACAGATTAGCCGAGATTAATTTTAAAAGTCTATGCTTCTTAAATTTTCATTTTGGGGGGAAATGAAATCAATTTGACAATAACAGGCTGTAAATGCATAATATCATTAAAGTAGACATTGGACGCAAGGAAGCTATGTGCCACTTTTTACTTTCTCATAGAAAGAGAAAGTATTGTGATGGCGCGAAAATTCGATTTTGAGATTTTGATGTATTTACACGTTTTGAGGTCCCCTGAGTCCAAAAAAGTTGTTTTTAAAAAGTGTCTGTCTGTCGTCTGTGCAGACGCCTGGAGCCTAAACTACTGGGCCGATTTTGACGAAATTTGGCATACATGTTCAGAAAAATCATACCCGGAGGCGATATCGAGAAATGAATTTTAGCTCTAAATTTGGGGGAGCTCTAAAAATTATTTCTCGAAACCGTTTCCGACGATTTTGATTAAAAAATTCTAAAATGTAGTCCATTTGAATACGAATCCAACGATATAAGCCTTTTCCCGGGAAAAATCTAGTTCCTGAGAAATTAGCTTAAAACGCGGACGGAGAGAGCCCGGGTTCGATTCCCCGCCCAGGGAAAAATAAGAAGTTATTTTTATGATAAATTTTGATGAAATGTTCAATAATATTTAAATGTACATTTTAAAACTAATAAATGGAAACACTGGGCTAAGTAATTATAAACTCGTATATGAGAAAGTTTGTCTGAGTTGTCTCGGACCGATTTTTTATTTATGAATTGTATTCAATAATTTTTAAAGATAACCACACTCTTAAAAACAAAACCGCTTAAGATGTTTTTTATTTAATTAGTAATTCCCTTTTCATCAGTTTACTAATGATGAATAAAATGGCTTGAACCCAGTCAATTTTAAATATTAGTTATTTTTTGTTTTTTTTTATGTTAAACAATAAACTTGTCTTTATTTAGTCTTGCCCTTTAGATTTGTTCTGAATGAGTCAAATTCAAAAAATATAAGTAGAAACTAATACAAATTTTGTGACTTGGCGAATATTTATTTGGTATTTCTCCTATTTAGTATTTTTCACTTATTCATGTAAAAGTAAATACACCTTGTGTTTTCCATTTGATTGAATATATCGGGAAATTTCAGTGATCTTTTTTTGCATTATTGGTCGGGAAAAACAAGTATATTTTTGATTCTATACATTTTAATTATAATCGTTTTATTCGTACAGATTTATTATTTATTTGTATCTAGATAAATTCTACGATGCAAATATTTTTAAAGAGAAGAATTAAATCCTTTAGTATGTGTCAATACACGATGATGGGATCCATTAACCATGAAACTGAAATATCCCTAATAGCCCTTCAAAATAGAATATTTTCAATCACTGAATTTACGTTTCATCACCCTTCACTGCATTCAATTTTTACGTATTTTTTCCAAGTCGCAATATTTGAAATTAGTGAAGCGAATTTTGTTTCTTTGTGTTATTTGGAGCATATGAAAATAAAAATCCTTCTTTTTCTAAAAAGCATGTTTAAAAACTTTCGTTCTATTGAAATTGTGTATCTATATATTGATTATTTTTTTTAGACAAATCCTATTTTCGATTGAACTCTGTAACGAAAGAAAAAAAAATCGCTCTTTACAATGAAATTGTATTTTTATGAGGTGTGGAAAGTATTTTCTATTGTCAGGCTTGTATTCAAGAGGGTCGCCCACTTTCTTCCTCTTTTCAACCCTTGGAAGCGCACTTGACTCGAAAAGAAAGAAAAATCAAGTCTTAAGAACTATTGTCAACGATAGGTATATCGGTGAAGTGGAGGTAGAAGTACTGTATTCATTTAAGCAAGTCTAAAAATGGCCTGTCCTCATACCGGCTGATTTTAACTTAATAATAGTTGCTAAAAAATACACAATTTCATGCTAACCCTTTTTTATGATTAATGGATATCGTGTATTGGCATAAACTAAAGGATTTAATTCCTTTCTTGAAAAATATTTTCGTCGTAAAATTTATCTGGATACCAATATACGATAAATCTTTACGAATCAATCCATGAGAAGGCTGAACTACGCAAGAAATAAATATTTGTTATACTTAAATAATAAATAGATTTTTAAATAACTTAGAATTTAGAAACATTAATAAAGTCTATAAGTGTGGCACATAGCTTCCACGCGTCCTGATTTTATGCTTTGATGAATGATTTTATGCTTTTACAACCTATTTTTGTCAAATTAATATAATTTCCCCCTTTTTTGAATGTCTTTTTTTCACAAAATATGCTGCGAATGAAAAATAGAATGCCAATTGGTGTGGCACATAGCTCCCTCTTATACTATCACGAACTTTATTGATTTTATGTTTTTACAAGCCATTATAATCTAATTTGTTTAATTGTTGTGGCATATAGCTTCCTCGCATTTATGCTTTTACAAGCCATTATTGCCTAATTTGTTTGTTACCCCGTTATTTTAATGTGTCAATTTTTTTTTTTTTTTTTTTTTTTTTTTTTTACATTAAATAAAGTATTAATTTAGCAAAATAAAGATCGCAGACGGTTGAAATTAATCTGGGACTATCTGCTGCTCCTTTCGACAAACCATCTAAATTTCTTCTTTAAAAAAAAAACAGTTGAGAACTTTTGAAGATGTAGGTGTTAATTAATGCATCTTTATGAGAAACAAATAGGGTTGAACTAATATGGGACCAAGAACGGGCTAATTATGACTTATGATCCAAATTTAATTAAAATTATAGGAGTAGTTTTTACGCTAAAATGTTGAACTACACATAGACACGAAACCAAAAATGTTCCCTGATGACTGAAAGCAATTTCTGTTTTGGAATTTTTGAAATCGGGGACAAAAAACTTTCGTTCTTGAGAAAAATCACAAAGTTTTCGTTACCTTCGATAAGCTCGGAAACAAGTAAGTGAACATTTAAGCAAAATTATAATCTTGAAGGTTCTCTACCTGACCTTTCATATATTGATTTATATTTCAGAATTTTAAATGTAAGATATTGACCTGTATAACTAGACTTAGGTTAATATTAAGGGGAATGAAGCGGAGAAACTGACATTTAATTATTATATATTATGCTAGATATGACAGCGTCTATTGAGGTCATCTTAAGGAATAATAAAACTGTCTCTGCACGTAAATTCAAACTTTTTCTCAGCCAAACCAGCTTTCAGCTTTCATATGGCATTATTACTGCCTAAAAACAAACAGAATAAAAGGCTAAAAGCTGCTTTGGCTGAGAAAAAGTTTGAATTTACGTGGAGAGACAGTTTTATTATTCCTATTACATAACGGGTTGGATAGGTAGTTTAGGTTTAGGTAATTGAGTACTAACTAACCTATCTCATCGCTCTGAAAATCGAATATAAATGATTGTGATTAGATTATACATATAGGACCTAATGGTTAAAACATCTTTGACCAAACGATTTTTTTTTTTTTTTTTTGTGTGTCACATAAAATTATATTTTGTTACAAATCCTTAAAGACATAAATAATAATTGATTTTCCAATATGTTTTTGTTTGTTATTTATGACTGCTTATTTTTCAATGTTTTAATAAAATTATTATGCTTTTTATCTGAAATTATTATTATTATTTACTTAAAATTCAAAAAACAAACATTTGAAGAAAAATATATCGTAAAAAAGCCAAGAAACTAGTTCAACTTCCAAGGTTTTATTTAGATAAGTTTGAAATCTGTCTCTCGATAAAACTTTATACAGACACTTTAGCATCAAATACCCCTTGGAATTGCTAAAGTTATACTCAACGCATCCAGTTTTCACGAAGTGCTCAAAGTATATTGGATTCTCGACGCTTCAGTCTGACCTAGTTCAAACTCGAGTAAAGCTCTGCGGTTTATCAAAAGCCCCCTCCGGTTTTAAATAAAGCAATTAATTTTGTTTCATATACCTCTTATTTACTTTACTCTATTTATTTCAACATTATTAACAAAATTGTAATTTCATCTATAACATTCAGATATTTAGTGTAGTTCTGTCAATATTTAGTTTTGTTGCTACGTATGAAATTTATATTGCTTTAAATTGCCCTTACGAAGTGAACGATAATTGATATAAATATTATATTATGTTACCCTCTTTATATTATTCTTTTTCAAAATTAAAATATCATAATTCTATCATTGTAATATTGTTTCGATCGTGGATTTAGAGACATTTTCTTGAAATAATTCTGTTTAAAGTAATTAAAATATTTTCTTATAATAATATTGAATATGTATTAATTCCGAGCTTACCGAAGCTAACGGAAACTATAATGATACTTCTAAAGAAAAAAATGTTGTACGTATTCGATTTTGAAAATTCAAAGACAGTAATCCGTTTCAGACATCAGGGAACATTTTTTGTTCCATGCGTCTATCTGTCGATTATTTATTGCGAACCTACGTATCTTTTTGAACTACTGGTTTGATTTTTATGAAATTTAGATGGTAGGCCATAATTAGCCCATCATTGGCCTCATATAAGTTTTTACCCTCTGCGCCTATTAGTTTCCCATGCACATTAACATACTTTTATTTACTCTTATATCTTTAAAAGTACCTACTCATCTGATTTTTATGAAATTTGGATAGTTTTTCGAAAGTAGCAAGCAAATAGCTCCAGATTAATTGCAACCGTGGGTGTAAGTGCTCTTTAAATTTTGCTAAATTGATTCTTTAATTATTGTAAAACATCAATATAATTTTAATGTTTTCTGATTATTATTTCAACCTTTTTTTAAACACCTTGTCACTAAATAAGTATTATAAAAAAGAATAGCGGAAAGAGGTTTAAAACATTTTTTCTTCTTTTATTATTTAACCATATTTATAATTTAATAAAATAATCAAATTGTTTAAACGAGTACTATTTAATTTAAACGGTTCAGTTGTCTGTAAAATTTGTCTTTCCATTAATTAAAAATATTTACAGTAACAAAGAAAAAAGTATGGTGAAAGTTATTTTCTACTGTAATATGGATCCATTTCTGTTTTTTACCCATTTTTATTTTTTCCTTTTTCTTTCAACCGAACAAGTTAAAAGAAAATTGAATGGTTAACTGCGCGAAACATGAAAAACAAATTAAATATGAATAATCTTATACTAAAAATAATATCTTGTGGAAATAACTCTTCTATTATTCGGGAAAAAAGTTTTAAAGCTAAAAAGAAGAGAATCCCTACATCATATCTGACCTTTAACCTTTTAGAAAACAGTGGGTGGAAAGGAAAAAAATATTGTGGAAGTATCCAGGTCAGAGAAACAGTTGAAAAAATATGCGACATGAGAGATAGAAATGAAGTTGAAAATAAACTAGACTCAAAATATATTGTGGAGGAATGTTGGAATTTGAAAACAGTTCACTTATTCTTTATGAGACTGTTAAATCCCATGTTCTGACAAAAATATACTTTTCAAGTGGTTAAGAAATAAATGAAATTTTAAAAATATTCTTAAGTACGGTCTAGATTCTAGATCAACGGTTGTCATCTCTACTATACTTTTCTTGATGAAAATATCACAACGAAGAGTAAGAACGGTGGCGCACTCTTGTCTATTTTTAGTCGTCATGAAGGAATCAGAACGATGGGTCTGAACGGTTTATTGAAAAATGTGAATTCAGTTCAGTTTCGAACGCGCATAAATGATGGCCAAGGGATGAACTAGCTCACAGTTCGTGGTGAATAAACTAGGCTAGAACAAGGAGTATGAGCATGAGCAGTAGCCTACTCTAGTTCAATTTTCTTTATCAATTTTACTTTATCAATTCGTAAAATATCAAAATGATGAGTGTATGAACGGTGGCGGTCTCTTGTCTATTTTTAGTCGTTATGGAACTAGAGCAATAGGTCTGAACGGTTCATTGAAAACTATTGAACGATTTTAGCGATGATTCTCCAGCTCAGTTTCGGTTGCGCATAAATGACGGCCAAGGGTTTAACAGTGGCGCACTCTAGTTTACTTATTGTGGTGAAGAAACTAGACTATAACAAGGAGTGTAAGTAGTAGCGCACTATTGTTCATTGCATTTATTAATACGTAATATAGATTAACTATAAATTTGCATGACACATAGATTACAAATAAATGATATTAGTTCTTCACCCCTTCTTATTCTTAGGTCATTTCCCGGAATTCATTCTAAATAAAACACTGGGTTAGGAATTTTCTAAAGAAGCCGTTTAACTTAAGAATGGAGGTCACTGGTATAGCTACAAAGTTGTTACTTAAATCTAATAACCTCTGTACTTTAAGAAATAGTTTTCAACGAATCTCCACTTTTTCTTTTACATTCATCCTTGCGGTTTATTTTGAGGTCTTGCGAAGACCACGTGCAGAAGCAAAATGCCTTGAGAATTGAAAAAGAATCAGGTTATAAATTAGTGAATAAAATAACGACAGTGAACAGTAGATTTTGTCCAATATTGTCGTATAGGATTGTAATTATATGATAAGTGGCATTTATAGTCAAATAAAGAAGTCACTCTACAAATACTTTACCCAAAGCGCTTTCAACCTATTAATGCCCATTAAATAAGTCTAAACTAGTTATTTGTAACTACCGCTTTGACGCTGATGATTATTAATTGGTTAAATGCATTTTGTAACCATAAAATATTTGTTCCGAGAGATTTGCTGATTTCACTGGCTTTTAGATACTATGATAACTTATAGACAGATTACTGTTTGTTTTATGTCTGAAAATCCTCCGTCACTTTTTTCCAGGTGAAAAAATGTTGGAATTGAGAAAAAGACCTAAAAACTTGAAAATAATAAACGTTAGGGTTTTTATATTAATACCTCTGGATGTTTAACTTTTTTTATACCCATTAAAATAATTATAGTCCAGAAGATAGCGTGCAAAAAAGTGTCTGACTAACATCCAGCTTGAATTTTGTGTACAAGTTAATCATTTAGTGCCTTTTAAGAATATGTGGTCTTAAAAGGCTGCTTGGCAATAGGCATTTGAAAAAAAGGACCATGGAAAGCGACCTTGTCTCGCCAATTATGGTGGACAATGTGATTTTCATGAATCCTGAGTACAAAATTAGTAAGTTGACCGAAAATCAAGTTAATTTTAGTTTGTCCCTTGATAGGTTACCGCACTTTGATTTGGAGTTATATTTGAATAACTAACCATTCAATGGACAAACTAACATCAACTTGATTTTCGGTCTACTAACTAATTTTTTTTGGACGCTAACACCTAGACTTAGACTATTATATTTACAATTAGATGTGGTATATGTATATATTATATATGGTATGTGTGATAAGATAAAGATAGTTTTCACCAAAGTAGGGATTATATTTATTTTTTTACACATCTTTGCTGATTTGTATCATTAAATTGGATCTTTATCTCTTCTCTACGTCTCTTTCTTTATATCTTCAATAGGTTACATCTTATCTTAGGAAGTTGGGTATAAATCGTTCACCTTTAAGATCCCTTAGTCTGTTTTAAGTCTGTCAACTTGTTAGGTTTATCAACATAATTGCACTTAAAATTACACAAGCTAAGTCTTTATCTTTATTCACAGCTATCGCTTTCATTTATGACTCATAGCAACTTAATTTCAAAGTTGACTAACTAAACTTCAATAACAAAATGGGAATTGACATATTCTAATAGATTCGGTGGTTAATTGAAATCAAACTCTACTAATTTTGCACATATTTTTTATAATATACTGATAAGGTTTAATATTTCTGAATTATCATAATTGAAATTTAAAAATTGTATTAAATTTGAAATTCAAAGTCCTAACATTGATTCCTAATAGTGTAAGAGTAGTCTTTTACGCTCTATTTGCTGCTTTCTTCGCCCTCTTTAATGCTAAATATAATATTCTTGTTATTTCTTTATGTTTTCTTGCTTCGCCTTATTTTTTTTAGGATTAGCCCGATATCAAGCTTATTTGGTGTCTCAATTTGTCTTAAATGTTCGTATTAAATTTAATTTATTTTGTGTTATGCATAATTGATCCATACGTATTACTTGCGTTGGAATATACATCATTTAGTTCGCATAAAAATAAAAGTTTTTCAGATCCTTTATTTTGAGCTTTCGAAGGTAATAATCATACTAATAAAACTAGAATAGTTTGAAATAAAGGAAAAAGTGAGGTCTGGGATTAAAAGAGAAAATCTATTGTTTACAAAGTTAAGAAATATATCTGGGTTTAGTTGGTTTTGCTCACGCGATCCCATAAACCTGTATTTAATTACACAATTATTTCTTGTACGTATACTTTCATTTGTCGTTAATTGTAGTTATGATCTAGATTCTTTAATATCTTACAAATCTT
Source organism: Gerris lacustris (assembly GCA_951217055.1). Taxonomy (NCBI): domain Eukaryota; kingdom Metazoa; phylum Arthropoda; class Insecta; order Hemiptera; family Gerridae; genus Gerris; species Gerris lacustris. The sequence goes on from OX578283.1 coordinate 19,774,226, forward strand.
GACGTGATCCACCATCTTTTTATCTGTATTTTAAGAAAAAAATTTATAAATAGAGATTAAACTCTCATCTTAAGCTTAGTGGGAAACATGGCAATGTTGCTTTTGTTAAAATGAAAATAAAATATACTAAATATTTCTGGTTTAATTTAGGGAAGTAAATCTTCTTATATAAAATTTTCTTAGATAAACATTTATTTGTCATTCTTTTTCATCCTTCAATATATTATTCTGCCTTGTCTAATGTCTTATTAAATGGAAAATACTCTTACAAATATCATATGACAAAAAAAATCTATTTTCTCATTATACCAAAAATATTGAAAATAAACCATAACATTATTGTACATACCTCTCTTCAATTCACATAATTACATTTTAAGGCCCTTGAGATAAATACGTTTTTAAAGTTTAAAGGAATTTTGCAGTTTAATCGATTCCTAACTCTCTTCTATTGACGAAGCAATACATTATACATAATTACATTTTTAATGCCCTATGATAAATACGTATTTAAAGTTTAAAGGTGTTTTTTGGGGTTTAATCAATCCCTTTTTCTTCTCGCCTATTTCTATTTAGGGACATAGGGAGTTACTTTTTGAGCCTGCGCATGCGAAATTTGACCCTAGACTCCTACTTTTCTAGACTAACTCTCTTACCGATTCAGGTACAACAGAGCAATGATTTTTATTGGTCTGATGATGCGATAGAATCATCAGAGTGCATTTCTATCTGAACCCCCCTCCCGTCTTTATCACCATTGTTATATTATGTTGTGCACGCATTATTTTGTTAATGTGCATTATATTATTCTATCTCGGAGCTAATGTTGATTTGATACCTTATAAATCGACAACTATAAGTAAGAGAAGACAGTGATTTATCTAATATTTTTTATCTAAACCCATTTTGACAAGTGTACCTCATTCAGAGTCATTAGTACGTCATTACCTTAGGTTTCGAATTGTTCGTTGAGATTTACCTCATTTCAAACGCAGTCTCCTATGAATTTCAATCTCGCTATGACATCTTAAACGGCTTATGATTCTCCAGCTACGGATGACTATAAGCTATAAAATAACTGAATGAGAATTATTGACTGAAAGGTCTGACTTTATATAAGATTTACGACCATTATATCTTGAATGATAACCAGTTGAGTCAAATGAATTCTTGTTAAATAATAAAAAACCATTACTTGTTACGTGAATTCTTACTATCTTAATTATATTTTGTTTAATAAATAATTCATATACGTAATAATAGAATAATAATGACAGAATCGAGAGTTTAAAAAATGTTTAGTTAAGAATAATGCAATAATGAAAATGATACGATAATATAATAAGCTAGACAGAATAAGTAAGTTTTTAATTCAATCTTTCGTACAACTGTTTAAGAAATAGTTAAATTCCTAATTTCTTGTTAAATATTTATTGTTTGTTTTAAGTAGGTATTCTATTTATTGCTAATATAATAAATCTATAAAGAATATAAAATTGTTCTCTAACATTGAAATGTAAACAAAATTTGTTTAAGACTTTAAACGGTTTATTATTCCAATAAAAAATCGGTTAATTCTAGACAACTTTAGAACAAACTTACTGAACTTACAACTACTTTATGAACTTAAACAGCAAATGCCATCGAAGCCAGTTCTTAGTTTAGATTTACTCTTTTGCAAATAAGAGACAAATTGACATTTTGTAAAAAGAACAAAAACAACACTTTTTTGGACTCAGCAGACCTTATAATGGGTAAATCCATCGAAATCACAATAAGCCAACTTTATTAAAAAGTAAATTATAATCAGTTAAAGTAAAGAATAAATATAAGATCAAGGTGAGGTGTTAAACAAATTGACAGTGTAACAATTTTATACATTTAAAACATTTAGATGTTTCCACTCTTTGTGTTTAAACAACTGGGCTGTTATTATTGTAATAATTGGAACTGTTATTATTGGAATAATTGGAACATTGGAATGTACGATATACGCTTTTGATTTAATTATAATACATATACATATATATATAGTCCAATTTTCACCGGTATGGGAGCTATAAGCATAATGACTGTTAAAGTCAATCGACTTTTACCTCAACATTTTTTAATATCCCAAATATGCAGGGTGGGCATAAAAACCTTCACTTTTTTTAACACTTAGGTATAGCTCAGCTTCTGGCTGAATGGGGTTTGCAGGGTCTGAAAACTACATTCTTTTACTCTAAATTTCGTACCTATAACTTAACGGTTTTTTTTTGCCCACCCTGTATTAATATTGCAACAATGAATGACCAATCGTTGGAAAGATTAAAAATGATTTGTGTTCTAATTGACGTTTTGTCTCTTTAGTGTGACGAAGAGCTGTTTGAAAAATAAAAAGTAGATATTTTTTAAAATTTTGAAAACCTTTGAGCTCACATATCTCTATGACCCTATTGAGAGAAATGCGTAGGAAGTTAAGAAGTTGACGCTTCTATTAAACTTTAAAAAGATAGTAAGAACTTTTGTACTTTCCAATTATAAGTGGCCGAACAAACCCTTGTTGCAAAAAAATATCGTGTTTGCAGCTGGTGTAGGGCTTAGTGATTATTTTATGTAAGACTATATTAATTATCACTTTTAAGACCTTTGCTAATATGTGTGTATGTTTTGTGTACAATATAAAACTATAAGAATTTAAGAGTTATTTGATTAGTTGAATTTGTTTTTCTCTTAATTTTTTTTTTTTTTTTATAAAAGAAGATGAAGACAAGATATGATAATCGAAAAACATGATTAATCAGTAAATCAGAATGCGGAGTTGTCTTGTTATCATCTATTTTTGAAATATATATTCTTGAATGAAGTTTTTAAAAATAGAAAACGTAGTGTAGGTGGGTTTGGCAACATCTAGTTCACTGCCGTTTCTTTTCGATCGGGTTTCTTCTAAGGTAGAGGATTTGGTACATAGGTAAACCAGATTTTCGTGAGGTAAAGTGTCTTAGAAGTAGAACAAGATCTTATTAGAAGTAGAACAATTTTCACGTTTTTACGAGATTCACTGTAAACTGTAAACAATTTCTGGTGATTTAAGGTAAACTGTATACCTTAACTCCTGATCTAGATATCATTTGTAAACTGTTATATAACACCCAATAAATCCTGCTTAAAATATTCTCAATTTAAAGGTTTTAAGGATTTCTTATGGTTCGGTGAAAATTACTCTTTTATTGGATTACGATTTAGCCTTTCGACGACCTACGTTTATACTATTGTATTTACGAAATCTCACTGTAATAACTCTTTTGTAATTGATGTATGTGTGTGTTCTATTTGTATACAGCACTCCTCCAAAATTTGCTTCTAAATTAAATTTAGCTTCATATTTTAAACGTCCCTGAATTATATCAACACACACATTAAATAATGTTGAAACAATAAAGCTTTTAATTATTTAGCTAATAACTTATCTAGAATTTATTCCCTACAGGAAATTAACTAAAGAAAGCAGGGACCGCGGAACCTATTTCAAAGAGGGGGGGCAAAAACAAAATATGTTGTGCATTGTGGGTTTAGCATTTTGCTAATAATATTAAACATTTTTATATTACAAGCACCTCTAAACAATTTTTTAAGAAAGAGGAGAGGGAAAAATCCAGACGACTAATGAACAGTTTGAAGATAAATGCTCAAGTAGTATGTTTTGGTTTGTTTATAGAGGCTAAATTTCTAAGGGAAAAGAAAAATTAATTAATTAATAATAAAATTTCCAAACGAAGCAATCCTTTAATAAGTTTTAGTTTTTTATAAAAAAGCGTAATGTTAAACATCGATATCTGTAGAGTATTTGTATTTAAATATATACTTTATGCGTATATATAAATAATATTGTACTATACTTGTAAATTATAATTGTATTTAAATATTTTTAGAGATCAGTAAATGTACATGTTCGATGTTAGTTGTTCTTACTATTTTTTGAGTACAATAAATTTACAACAATTTAAGTCTAACTGCAACTTTGTACGTCCAATAGTTCCCGAGATATGGCACTTTAAATTGGACATTTTTTTCAAAAAATGGAAATTTTAAGTATTGCTCTCGTTTTGGGCGAATATCGGCGAAAAATGTTAACCTATGAGAAATCTTATAAGGAATGAAGCTTTAGTAAATATAATTGGCTTCCTTAAAGTCCAATGAAAACTATGTACGTCCATCGAACAACTAACATTGAGCAGCGCATAGTTTACAAGGTATCAACAACTGAAAAAAGTCCCACAATTTTTCACATGTTATGCAGCTAGCACAGGTTTTTCGAAGCTGCAAACTTAGGATCAAACTACCCTAACTGGTCCGAACAACATATCAAAAAATCAAAACTACATCGAGCTTTGCGAAATATATAAGTAGGTCTAATTTGACTGGCCTAATATTCCGTTTTTGTGTTTTTCACAATTTTAATTGAATTACAGGGCCTACCGACTTGGTTTTGCTCTTAAAATAAAGATAATTAAATATACTACAACTTAATTCCTTATGTCTTCTCGTAGGGGTTTTTTTTTATGCGGATATTCGGCCCGAAGCGAGAGCAACACTATTTTTTGAAAAACATTGCCAATTTTCGAAGTATCATATCTTAGAACCTATTGATCGTAGAAAGCTCCGGTTGAGCCTATGGTGCTGCAAAGGTATTGTACTTTAAATAGAGTAATAACGCCTAACATCGAAAAACACATAGTTTACAAGTTATATGGAAAAAACTAAAAAAAGTCGGAAAATGTTTCAATTTTTCAGCTATTACGCAGCTAGCACAGGCTTTTCGAAGCTGCAAACTTAGGATCACATTACTCATTACTCTAAAACTTTAACTGGTCCGAAATACATACAACAAAAAAATCACAACTACATCCCGCTTTGCGAATTTAATGTCTTATTTGACTGGCCTATACCTATATATTAATTTATTTATCTAGAATGAATAGGTAATTTTACAATAACAGAGGGGGGGCGTTGCCCCCCCTCTGTTCACTTTGGGGGGGCGGCTTCCCCCCCTGCCCCCCCTGTTCCGCGGTCCCTGAAAGAAAGTAAATTACTTAATGGTCTACAATTTGCTGCATTGTTCAGTTCAATTAAAGATTTTTAGCAGTAGTATCTACAAAATTATCTATTCGCCCTCTTTTCAAATAGGAAAAATTGTCATCAGCAATTTTTTATATTTTCTTTTAAAAACAGTAATAAGAAGATAATTTGTTTGTTTAGACCTTTTTTTTAGAGATTTAGGTCTATGGGCATTCCTGGAAAATACTAGAATTCTGAATCTGTGCCATTATGGGATCGATATTATTGTTATATTTTAAGTTAGGAGTATTCCATTGTAATATTTAAGTTATTAGTTTTTGGAACGAAGTTCCTTATGGCTCGTTCTGGAGCCCGGGAGTAAATCCGAAAAAAACGACCAAAATCACCGTCACAAAATAACCGTCACAAAATCACCGTCACAAAATCACTGTCACAAAATCACCGTCACGCATAATCCGTCACGAAATCTACCGATGACAATAACTTGAGTAAAAGATCACCGAGTTAGTTGAAATTTGGTACACATGTTCATTTTACCAATACCTAGGCTGAGTTCGTTGGACAACGTTATCCGCCCTAGCGTTCACGCGCAACGCTCGCGTAAACGTAAGCTTTAAATTTTAAAATTCGGATTTTTTGGAAGGGAAAAAATTCTAACATCATCTATTTAATGAGACAAACAACTTTTTTAAATATTTTTTTTAGTAAAACGAACACCGACACTGCTATGAAGTGATAAAGATCGCTAAATTTATTAAAGCGGACCTAAACGTTTTAAATAAAGAAAACAACGTTTTTACCGATATCTTACGTTCTAACGAAACGATTTTCAATAAAACTTCATACACATCGTCTTAAGTACAATTGAAACAGGCATGTAAAATTTCAACCTGATACAAGCAGAATGTGTTTAGTGTTGGTGATTTATATTTTATATTATAATATTTTAATTGGAGATTCGCCGACGGAGGTCTAATGGGACAGTTATTTTCTTCTCTACAACCATATGCTTTAACTATAAACTAATCAAAATGAATTTTTTTTCTCAATTTACAATACATCATTCATTGTAAGACGCTCTTTTCAAAGATAATAAAAAGTTTTCCTTTTAATTTTGCCTTAATTCCGCTAGTACAAATAGTTACTTTTAATTTTGTCTCTTATTCTAACTCCGCCATGTATAAGTAGTTAGCAGTATCATATACTTAGCACTGTAATTATATAATTTATATTCAATATAAAGCGTAAGGAACTTCGTGCCTACCGGGTGTCCCACGACACCACACGTATTTTTTTTATTAGGTAGGTACTTGAGATAAATGTGATTAGATATTAAGTTTTTACTAAATTTTTTGTTAATTTCCTTACCGATTTTTGGAAAGGTTCGGAGATAAGATACATCCTTTTGATGTAATCTCTTTCCAGATACATATTTGCAGTGGGTTACATTTTATCTTTTTTTTAGGGCCTTAACCTGAACTTTTCACATAGATTATTTTGTTTGATTTATCATCAATATTTCTTTCAAATTAATCTTTAAATTTTATCGAAGTTGGTTTGTATTGGCTATATAACTAAGTATTTCTTGTGTTTTGTATCTAAGTTGTTCCTAATTTCTATTTTCCAGCTAAACAAACACA